>JAXQGL010000056.1:0-600000 GCA_037039815.1 Umbelopsis sp. M5902
CAACTTTCTCAAAAAGGAGTTTAGCCCCCACCACCAAGATCCAAGTACATCATCTCTTGGAGATATGGATTTGTATTTGCCAAGTCCATTCGGGCTCGAAGTGCGGAGTGTCCATCGCCATAGGTGTTGCCCTATTGCGAGGTGGGCGAACAGGGCATGGGTAGGACTTGCGCCGTAAACGCGTTTCAAACCAGTTTGAAATTTTTTTAAAAAAGAGGAATCCTCTGTCATGCTCTCAACCAGTGAAAACTATCATAAGCATATCTTTCATTGCTTAACGTTATGTTGTCGCCTACCCCGCAGTGATTTTACTATGTTTGGGAAGAAGCTATGTACGACCATACCATAAATTGAAGTCTGTGCACTACCCCTTCCTTTTCACACTCCTCATTTAGCCAAAGAGGAACTGAACTCAATTTCAACGCTTGAAATTTTAGGTCTGATCTACAGGCAGGTATATCATATATATATACAAAACTGTCGGTATACTGGTTAGCCATGTACGTCGGTAACGAATATTAGACTCAAGAGGATCTACAAACTGTTCCGCTGCGCTCTTTAAATTATATCTCCGTCGCTGCAGGTTATAAATGAAGCAACCACCTCAATTCTTTTATATCTAGTTTTTTCATTAACGTTTTCGACACTTGCCGTTGTTCATGTATATCGACATAAATTATATTGGTGCAGCATTTAGCTGGTCATATTCTATAACCCATTTTGGAGAGGCACTGCTCAACTGTCCTTTAAGAGAGCCCCTGCATGCGAAGCAACAACTCTATATATGGTGTCACAAGCCAATCGCATGGTAAGCAAGCCATCATTATACTCAGCCTTCCGTCCCAATAACAGCATAAAGCTATGTACGAAGAGACTCTTTCTAACATTATATCAGTGACTGCACTATGGCAAACCTGAGCAAAATTTCAGAACTGGAAATTTTTCGCGTCCATTTTGAAGATGTGTCATTGTCCAAATCAACATTTGCAAGGCACAGCAGAATCATATTGTGGAAATCTCAAAAATGCCACACATACTATCATTATTCTGGCTGCCATGATAGTGTCTTAATATTTTAGCTCTTTTGTTTATTGTGATACGTTTTAGAAATAGTAAAAGTTTGCGGGAACTTTTTTTGACAGTTAAACAATAGAAGATCGCTTTTCCGGAGCGAGTGTTCATAGTCAGATCCTGGCTTCCTAAAGCGTCACCATGGCTAAGAACTTGTTATAGAGCTTTCTTAACCTATTTAAATCTGCATCTTATAACTTTTATAAGACAAGGTAAGTTACTATTCTTTTATGTTTGCCTTTCCTAAATCACTCTGCTTCAGTCTAGCCCAGAGCCTATGCTAGCCAACCAAAAAATAAAAAGTTGAGTCAATGATAGTTAAGACTGTCTTTAAAAATGAGAAAGAGATGATCTTGAATGGGCTATGAAACTCTGAGGTTGGACAGCAGAAAATGCGCAACAGCATTAGGCTGAGCAAAGTGACAGGAATTGCAGAGTATGAAAGTTGACCAGCGGCCACAGTTCTTCTTCCACTTCAATATTTCTCTACTTTTTCACTTCATCATTTGGAAATCCTCTTATACTTGCCATAAAATACTTCCGGCTCAATCCCCCAAAGCCCATGCTAGCAAACAAAATTAAACCAATAATAGTTAAGACTGTAAAAAAAAAAGGAAAAAACTGTCTTGATTAGGCTTCAGATCGTAAAGGGCTGAACAGCACAGTGCGCAAAAGCATAAGTTGAGCGAAGTGATTGGGCTGGCAAGATATAAGGAGAGTCGAACCACATCTTACCTTTCCCAAGCACCTGACGAGGCGCAAGTCCGTTGAGAAACGACGTGGGTGGCATCATGTCGCAGAGTTTTATGACGTTTGGGCACAGGTCTCCTTCCATGATCACTAGGCTGCTAAACTACGAGAAGGCAAACGCCGCTCACCCTAATTCGAAGTACTGGCGATTACTAATGTCTCGAGAGCATCAACTATGAGTCTCACAGATGTTAAAGGCGGTCCTTTTTGGACACCTCAGGAAAGGAGGCTGGTAAACTTGCAGGTGTTTACAAGTTGCAATGAGGGAAGTTACNCATGGGCCAAAAATGGGGTCATGACAGCCTCAAGCCATCTGATGAGAACTGGCGAATATAATTTATTATGATACATCTTTCTGTCTCTTGTAGAGTTTCCAAAATGAGAAAATAAAATAAAAAAACTCTTGAATAGAAGCATTAAAGTTATTAATTATATGTTTGTAATTTCCTTCAACTTTTAGTTGAGCCAATGTGTTGAGAAGGAAGTTTTGAGGAGAGATATCTATACAAATGTTCGTTCAGGCGAACATCACACCGTTATTGTGGATTTGAGGCTCTAATCCAAGCCGGGGAGCTAAAAGTGGCTGAAGGTTGGCTGTTTTTTCTTGGCTGGCCAGTAAATTGTATTGTATTGTAGAAACTTGGCAATCATGCAAATATAGCAATCTATGATACATCACGACCGGCTTAAAGAGAGTGAATTAGAGCCAAAATGTTCTCTGGAGTGTCAATGCAAAGTTCACATTATAAGCACCATGATGATTATATATATTTAGAAATATGAAAGCCTGGATTTGTTGATGCATGCTACTACCTATTGAAGATTCATCACTTACTATCTTGTACTGGGGTAAAATTAGGCTGTATTGAAGAGGCTAAACGGATATTATCATCTTGATGAAGAAACCTGAGCTTCGCTGCATTCATACAACAATGAACCACACCTGTCAGCCGTTATCTCTTGAACAACATGATATGCTTAATGAAAATCTTTAACATGATCATTTACTCATTCAGAGTCTTTTTTCAGCATGTAATGTCAACTGTACTTTCAGTATTATCGATTGCTCCATTAATTTGCATTAGGACATACATGCATAGTCTGTGTTGTCAAAGCGGAATTTGAATTAGCGAGGGGTGAGTGGCCAACTCGGCTAACAGGTTCTGCACTTGGCACGGACTCTTTTTTCACCAAAAGTGTCAGCACAAAGCTAAAGATATAGAATGATGCCTCTACCTTTCGAATGAAACAAAGCTTATATCGGCCAATGCCATTATCTTGGCAACTACTACAAACTTGCCCCGCATCTGTACCTAGCTTTTTCAGCTTATCCGCATTTTTTGCCACCCGACAGCAACAGACTGCCGGATCGATCTACTCTTTACAGGAATTATGACTAGCACGCGGGTTGTTGGATCCAATTTTTTCCCATCTGCTTGTGATATTTTTTCACTTACAGAATGACTAGGTCATCACTGTGATGATAGTGTAAAGTGAAGTTCAGGCTATACGATTTACAAGTGTTGAAATTGAGCTCAGTCCTTGTTTGGCAAAATGAGAGGCATGGAAAGGGAGGGGTAGCGCACAGACTTCATTTATGCTTGGTCGTACATAGCCTATTCCCAAACATAGTAAAATCCTCGCGGGATAGGTAATAACATAACGTTATGCAACAAAGGTATATTATAAAATGGCATTCACAGGTTGAGAGCTATGACACAGGATTCCTCTTTTTTTTTTTTTCTTAATCTGGAAACTCGTCTGAAACGCGTTTACGGCGCAAAAAGCTGAAGAGCAACTCATTGGCCTGCTCCGAGGTCAATTGTACACATTCAAAGAAATTTGGTCTCGAATCTGCATTGCCGGATGGACTAGCAGGTGATGAGCGCATTAGCTGTCAGGATTTATGCTAAAGAGTGTGGCTACTGTTGTCTTTTTCAACTTGTAGAGTGAGGGACTAGCCTTTTTTCCGTTGATAAATTTCGCGTTTATGCGGCAAAAACCTTTTCTTTTTTCTCTTTACCTAAAGCTTTCTTAACAAAATGAAATCAGCTACGTTTCGCTACTCGCTTATTAAACGATTGACAGTGGTGACCCGACCATTCGGGTATACCACTCGTCCCTCCCATCCATGCCCTGTTCGGCCACCCAAAAACAGGGCAACGCCGATGGCGGTGGACAACCCACCACTACACGTCTGTATGGACGTGGACCCATGGTGGTGGGGGCCCTATACTGACCGGACTCTTGACGAGCCAGTATCGGGCGGTCCAACCGCTATGGACTGGGAGCCGGAGGTCAAGGGTAGCCCTCCTTCGGCTCCAGTCCTGCGCACAAAGGCTGCGCTTCCACCAACTTTGGGTCGGCCCAATCGCCCAAAGTTGAAGCCTTTGCGTGCTCGGCGGGAGGCGGTGCCACAAGCGGCACCGTCCTCCACAATTCAGCAAGCTGCTACTGCTAGGGCTGCTGGCAGCTCTGGCAGGGGGACGAACTGCCCCACAGGTGCTCAAGCCCAGCATCTGCGTTCGTCCTCGCAGCAGCTGGTGGCGACAGAAATGCCGCCACCCAACGTTCCAGTGAAGGTGGATACACTGGAGCGTATGGTGCGCTCCGCCCAGTCCCCCGCCCAAAAGGCTCCTTCGCCTTTTGGGTCCCCAAGACCTCGTCCAAGGGGACTGGCGCCTCCTACTCAGGAGGGTCTTGTATGTATCTACCTTAGTATAAAGTTGATATTCTTCATGTTGTCTAATAGCCTTTCTTCCTTCTACGTAAATTTTAGACCCAAGTGGATAATGAGCTGCTCAGTCTGCTTGGTGAGATCGAGAGCGCACCGATGTTGCCTCCTCCTCCTCCTCAGCCTCAGTTGGTGCGCGCAAGCGTAAGACAATTTGCCTCTTTGTTCTCTTATTTACTGACGTATCTAACCAATATATGCTTTCTCACTTTATAGGTACCAGTTGAGCGCTCAGCTGCTGGACAGCTGGTTGCCGAGGACGAACGTTCAATCCGCCGCGAGCGACCACAGGTAAGTCAGCTACACTTTTACGTTCTTGAAACCTTTCTCAATATAGTTTTTAACATACTTGTATGACAGCTCGTGCGCGAAGGCGTCCTCGGCGATTTGCTGGAGGATCTGGAGGAGGCAGAGGAGGAGGGCTTTTTCTTGGAGGCTCCGTAGGTAAGACTTTCATTCAAGAACATTGTTCATTAGAGTCCA
Organism: Umbelopsis sp. M5902; assembly: GCA_037039815.1. Lineage (NCBI taxonomy): Eukaryota > Fungi > Mucoromycota > Umbelopsidomycetes > Umbelopsidales > Umbelopsidaceae > Umbelopsis > Umbelopsis sp. M5902. The sequence goes on from JAXQGL010000056.1 coordinate 5,039, forward strand.
TACAATACTTGTACTAATGTCATTTACTTGCCTTGCTCAGAAGAAGCCCCCCATGCCGGACGACCAACACCGTACAAGATTGCATTGTAGAGTAAGTTGTATGCAATTTTTCTTCTAGAAGTTTCCTTTGCAATGCTAAAAGTATGTATTCACTTCGTAGACCCAAAAAAAAAAAATTAAAATTTAAAAGTAAGTTTTGTTCTCTGCATTGATGCAAACCTGCTTGAAAAGCTCTTTGCTCACACTCCCCTCTCCTTTCAAGAAAACAAAAAAAAGCAGAAAAGAAAAAAAGAAAAAAAAAGTAAGCTACCTTCTTATGCTATATACATGTATGTACAAAGTACTGATCATTTAATTTATCTCTTGTAGAAACAGAAAAAAACAAAATCAAAAAAAAAAAAATTGTACCATCAGTGCCTATACCATCAGTATTCCAAAAAAAAAAAAAACAAAAAGTAAGTAAACTTGTGAATCTATCATACATATATACAAATTGCTGATCATATAAACTTATCTTTCAGAATTAGAAAAAAAGAAAATCCAAAAAAATTTTGTATCATCAGTACCCATCAGTACCTTTTGTATGAATCAGTGCCTTCAGTACCTCCCCTCCCCCCAAAAAAGAATGCAATCTTGTACGGTGCGCCCTACGCTATGGTGCTCCCACCATAATGCCTACGGTCAGGTAAACTATATTATCATACATCTTGGTTACAACAATAACAGATATGCTTACATATGTTTTCTTTAGGCAGACCGTAGATGCCGCAGCCAGCTCTTACTCCTTCACGCTGGCTGCGAAGACTTCTGGGGCCATCTGGTCCCAGAGAGAAGACTCCAGGTGGGTGGCACTTTGTCCCTGTGCCGCTGGGTTAGTGATCGTTACCATTCAGTCATCACAGCCTTCATATACCACATCTATTAATCACTTTTATATGATAGATTGCGTTTGGACTGCTCTCCTGTGACGGATTCTCGGCCAAGCAAAACCGGACTCTTGCTGTCTTCCGTGATCCTGGATCGTTAGGCGCTTTCCGACTACTGCCCTGCTTGTCCCCTCAGGTCTTCCGAGTTGAAGTCCATTGGGTCCATGGCCAGCTTCCTAAACTCTTACTTGCAAGGCGGAAGGATGGAGCTTCTTGGACCTTGGTCTATGATTCCATAGCCAGTCAAGTACAAATGGGTCTTGACTGTGACTCGAACTAGTCTGCAATTCTATCAGTGTAAGTACAAGCTTTACTATTGTGACAAAACATATCTCGCATGTCACTAACTCTTCAAGTGTATCACTACCAGTTATTACGCAGCCTTAATGAGGCTATTGAGAGGTATGAAACTCTCAGATCGCCTCATTCTGGTTGTGATACCTGTCAATGGACTTATACTCGATTGACAGATCAGCTAATACGGTATACCACATGGTGTATCATTAACTTGACAAGTTCAAGTGATTCTATGGTAGAATGCCAGCACAAGGTCTCTTGTAAGCGCGTTCCAAGTAAGACCTTTTTAGTTTGAGTCATGAAGCTGCCCCAGGTCTCGATGAACTTTAGCTCGTGAAGTTTGAGTGGAAAGTAGGTCGGTAGTTGGTAAGTATTTGACGTGAAGGGTGACCGGTTGATGGCTTGAGGACGGGAGTAGCTTGTGCAGAGATGAAGGATCAGGTGGGCTTTCTAATCACTTTTCAGCGTGCCACGACCGCTTCCTTGTCGTGGCACACCATATTCTGGAGTCGAGCATTGGCATAGAATGCCAATGGCTCTCGGGCATGCTCTGAGTGAGTTTGGGCTACAAGAGCCTCAGGAGATCCACAAGAGACCTTGCTTTCGAGGTCCCATTCCGCTCCTTTGCCCCTTCCTTTCCTTTGGAACTCATTCCACTCTTTGGGTGGGCTACCAATAGCCCATAGGAATCAACAACTAATAGGAGCTCTTGGCTGCTACAGAGGTAGCAAGTGCTCAAAGTAACTGCTACCTATGGAGACCATACCGTATATATAATCAATTTGGCTTTCAAGCGCCAAAAGATGCCCTCGAAGATATTCTGCATGTAGGGTAAATATACTCCTTGAGCGGCTGCTTCTAGCCGATACCAATCCAAAACTTGGCAGCTTTCACTCAACTTTCCGATTGCTCAAGTAACTAGTTATCTACTTGGGCTGATGATATCGCTTCCGAATTAGCTGATCGCGGCTTTCAATTATCGTCTTGAAAAAACCGTGTCTTTGGGCTTCATTGCACTCACTTATTGAGCTGTATTCAGATCTTGGAATTTCAAACTTTCGCTGGCCGCCAATAGCCATGCAAACGTAAGGTATATGCTACCTTACAGGGACAATATCAAGTTTGAAAGTTTGGCTTTCTGAGAACCTCAAGACAATTCAAAATTATACACTTGAGGACTTCTTCCCTTTGCTTACAAGAGCTTAAAAGCTATGACAAAACTCTATTTCTGCGAGGCAATAGATGCTCAGAGACCTCAAGTACACATCAACCACCAGTCAGTTCTACTCCTTTCTGCCTATGACCGTCTTCTCCCATAGTGGCGCCCAATCAACTTTTACCAACTTATCACTCTTGATGGGAAATTCTCTCCCTTCAGCCCACTCCAATTTTGCAAGGTATTTTCAACCAATGCATAAATTGAGCGCTTTCATAACATCATATTGACTCGTGCTACTTTTGCATTTGTTGCCTATTACCTGTACTTGAACAGACATCCAACATCATTCACTAAACTTTGTCAGAAAACTGAAAAACCATGCGACTGCCTCCTCAATCGTACTTTCCATTCCCAAGGTATGTTTTCAATGATCATGCAGCGTCTAGTTCTCTTTCATGAGCTCAATCTTGACCAAACCATCGCTCTTGTCTGTTCTTAGTCATCAACCACGGCTTGGGTGAGCTACCTATCCATCCCACGCTGCATCAGACCATACAACACACTTCATTGCATAAATATTCCGCACCTAACATTCTATCTCAAGTTATACACACTGGTACTTCCGTCCTTCTTCTCTTATGTATCTCATCTTTTTTTTTTTTGCAGTCCAGAGTCATGGCATATGATATATTTGATATTCTACCAGGTCTTACTTGCGACTATTTCAAACCTCCAACAAGCTTCAAGCAAGTGCTTTCAATTACAACAATATCGGCATCTACCGATCCAACCTCTGAATAATTGCCAACAAAGGAAGCAAGGTTTTCTTAAAAAAAGCCTTTCAAAGAAAGCGGTTCGGTTTCAAGATAACTTAGCTAATCAAAATCAAAACAAAATCATCAAACAAATTCAAAAATCATCCATCAAAGCTTGGCTACACCATCATCTTCCATTTCAATTTCAAAGTCAAATACCAAGCTACAAACAATCAGATTTCAAAAAGCAACCTCATCACTTCATCATACCAAGCATGCTATTGGTACTCTCAACATCACATCAATCAATTTTCGATAGCAGAATTTCAAGGCTATCTAAAAAGTCGCCCGAGTATATACTTCAAAATTCTTCCAGCTCTGCAAACACTACCTTTACCTATATCAAATAGTCATATGCCATGATCTCTAGGATTTTTATATTCTTTACATTGTAGTTCTTTTATCTTTTCACCGTTTTGTACTTTTTGTATATGTGTTTTGTATCTTGTGCTTCTAACTTTAGAAGTCATCATTCAAACATTGTATTCCCCTTCCTCCTCACAAAAATCACAGTACCTCAACAATCTCCATATAAACTTGAGATAGATCATTATATACCGCAAACAATTTTGAACGCTATACATTTTTTTTGTGATTGAACCACAAAGTATCAAACATCGTTTCTTTACAATATGTTGTGTTATAGCATAGGCTATGGAGTTAATACAAAACAAGACTATGGCCGAGGAAATCTCACAGCCGATTGTCAGTCAACACCATGGTCGCAAAACGTCAACAGTCTTAAAGCAAATCGTCAATAGCCTCGAGGCAAGGCCAGAAAGTTGAGATGACGCTGGTGATGAAAATCCCACTATGGCTACTTTGCCATCGGCGCAAAACTAAGGGGTCATGCAAGGAGATAGACTAACACATTTTTAGCCAAACCCGCTCGGATGTTGAGCAAGTGTATGACTGGTGTGCCGTAGCTCCATTATATGGACTGCGGTCATGGCTTTTGAGTCAATTGTTGGTGGCAAAGTGCTATGCCGCAGCCGTTTGCAGAAAGTTACAAAGTCATATAGTGTATTGAAAGCGCCGAGTGTAGTAGTTATAGCGGACATTACAATGGCCGTCACAGCAATAACTTGAGCGTATTAGCTTTAGCGCGCCGCAGTGTAACACTTAGCGGGTAATTTGGCTTGCGAATTCTAAGTCAACTGGCAAAGCTTACAGTGTGGCTATGCGGATTTCCTTCTCCGTCCATGTCGCAGTCATGCTTGTGCCACCAAATGAAGAATAAATACCTGTGCCGATGCGATAATAAGTTTGACAGTACATTTCTTTCCAGTATGATGCATAGCGGAGCTCAGCCCAAGAACATGTCTTCTCTCAATCAGATTCTATATGAGGTGACCAGCGAGAAGATTCTTGAGCTTCAAAATCAAAAGGAAACTCTGGAAAACTATTATCGGGGAGTATTGAAAAGGGCTGATGCCACTGATGATTTAGTGCAAGAGATTGAAATCTTGTATGAAGGCATCAAGGAGGCTCCTGTACATCAGAAGACTAACGTGAACATGGAAAGCGCCGAGTTGTTCATTGAACATATTGCCAAGGACATTTCCACCAGTGATCAACTTCGGCGACAATGGATCGAAAGTTTTCGAAAGGAAATTCAGTATTCTATTTGCAAGTGTACATACTCTTACGTCTTTGGAAAGAGCTTGCGTGACGAATTGAAAGATTCAGATGCTGCGCCTCTTGATGACGAGTTTTACGTTGTCTCCAAAGAAAAGAAGGAACAAATGAATGAACGCGAAAAAACCATCAAGGAACTCGAAGAACGTGTTTTTGAAAGCGGAGATATCCAAGTAGAAGGTCTAACGTCATTTCTGGAGCAAACTTTTGATATGGAGGATGTTGCGGTAAAGGAGGCACTAGATGAATGTCGCAAGAGTACAAAAGACTTTTGCGAAGACTTGCTAGAGTCAGACATCAGTACTTATCAATTAAGGCATTGCGTGTCTGGACTTCTTTCATCAGACTTATTGAGCGGAGAGAAGTTGACCAGTTTGCAACAACTCAAGGAGAACGGACCTTATCTTCAGGATCTTGCTACACTGCTCTCTAGTAGACTCAGAGCGATCAAAAGCTGGTCCTGGCCGGCACATGGCGTTCATGTCGACGTCCGAAGATCCATCGCTGGAAGATACCGGGCATTTTTGGACGAAGACATCATTACTGCTTTGTTTCTACAGTACATTGGAGTATCATTTGCCGTTCATATCAAAGCGAAACTGCGACGAATGTATGAGAGCCGGCTTTGGAAACGTGTTTCTGCCAAAGATGGAAGTATTCATAAACATCGTAACAATACGCATGCGGTAAACTTCTTGTCCGTACTACCTGACAGCATGGATAGCCAGGGCAGTTTTGCCTATGAGTATAGTGAATCTGGGGCCAACAATGCTGTGAATGTCAAGAATTCGCTGATTCATCTCTTGGCTACAGACGCTCAATTACACAAGGTCTGCAACCCTGATCAGCCTTTTACGGTTGTTCGAACTGACATGGAATGGTTTGGGCCATCCATTGAACATGAATCGATCAAGATTGTGATGAAGTTTCTTGGAGTCAGCGATTTGTGGATAGACTTTATGATCAAGTTTTTGAAAGTACCAATGACTTTCCAGCGGGATACTGAGGAAGATGTCAAGGTGCGAAAACGTGGTGTCCCAATTTCTCACGAGCTATCAACCTTGTTTGGGGAATGTCTGTTATTTATGATGGAGGCGTCTGTGAACCGCGAGACTGGTATCTCGTTGCACCGTATTCATGATGATTTCTGGTTCTGGGATTCTGATCAGGCAAAGGTTGTACAAGCTTGGGAAGTCATGAACAAGTTTGCTAAACTAGTGAACCTCAAGTTCAATGAGGAGAAGTCTGGCTCTGCGGTCGTATCTTCTTCCAAATCTGGTACGGCTATAGCCAAGTTTGGACCCAAACCTCTCCCTCAATCCAGTGTAAAATGGGGATCGCTTGTTTACCGAGAAGACGGACTGTTCCAGATTGATCAAGAATCCGTCTCAACTCACGTCGAAGAAATGCGCAACAAGTTGAAGAACACAAAAACCGTGCTTAGCTGGGTTAATGTCTTCAACAAGTACATGGCATTCTTCTTGAGAAACTTTGGGTCATGCGCAAAGGTGTTTGGAATGCAGCATCTTGAACAGATCTTTAGTAACTTACAAACGATACAGAAAAAGGTTTTCCAAGAGCAAAATGGCAATGCGCTGGCCGCCTTGAAGGCCCAATTTGAGATCTTGCAAACTACAGACATGCTTGATATGTGGGCTTATTGGCCACTCCCTGCTGGAGGACTCGGCATGAAAAATGTGTTGCTCGAACTTGGAGCTCTGAAAGTGGCTTTGAGCAAAGTCGAACATACAGATTTTAGCGACCTGCCGAAATTAGACAAGCACAAATGGGAACATGAAGAGAACGAGAAGGAAGAAAAGCGCCGCAAACAAGGCATTGACCGCAATCCACCGTTTACGGTGAATTCAGAACTGAAGCCGCAAACCTTCCAAAGATATTGCGAAGAGCGTGAATTCTCCCTTGTATACTGGACTAACCGATACGCTGAGCTATTGCAAATACCGGACCCTGTTGTGCAGAGAGATTTACATGCTGATTTGACCATGCAGCTGAACCAACTACCTTTGGAGGGTGATAGCCGGGATTATGCCCAGCGTGTCATTGCCTATTATGACAATCAGCTTGGACGAGCGTTTGGATCTTTAGAGTTTATTGATATGAGTCTTATACCCAAGAGTTTAGTAGAATCCATTAACAAAGCAAAAGTACAGTGGGACGATTAGATTTGCAGTTATGGAGGAAAAAAAACGATGAATAAAATACCATGGCTTATTATCAAAACTCCATCTCTACATTAATACATTACAATCATGTCTATTTAAAAGTTAAGGTGAAGAGGTTAACGTGGAATATTAATCGTCAACGAGGTAGGGTATGTGACTGCCTATTCGACTTGATTCGCTTGCCCAAACCTGATAAAGACTTGAGGCTAGGCAAACTGGTGTTGGAGTGGTTATTGCCTACTTTGAGATTTTCTAGGCCAGGTTCGTACGAGAGGCCAGCTACAGAAGAGTCCATGTGAGCAGCCTTACGGGCATACTTAGCGATATCCGTTTTTGATAGTTTTATGCGGAACGCTGTCTCTAGCAGCAGATCTGGGCCCAAGTACTTGTGGGGTATATGGAGTAAAAACGTAAGGAGCTCGGTGTCAGAGCGGCAGTTCAGGAGGTGATCTATTTCAAGGTAGTCGTCAATAGTGCTTTCTGTAGTAAGTTTTGGTTCCCATATTGCGCATACCTTTACAGATTTCTAATATCGCCAGGCTAATCCTATAAAACACCTTGACACCTAATCATGAGCACAAACATGAGCATAAGTTCTGTTGCTGTGTAGTCGCTAAGTTAAAGAGCTTATTTTAAGCACTGACCTTCAAAATAAAATACATCCCAAAGTCGTAAAACAGAGCTCCACGGTAGAGACAACGTAAATGCTGTCAGGAACCAAGAAGGGATATACATTACGGGAGTAACACCATTGGATTCCTGCGTGTGTATATTGAGTATATCATGATGGATCACATATTAAAAGCCATAAGTAGATAAATAACTCACAAGGTGTTGCGCAAGCTTTGGTTGATGCTCACGTATCAATTCGCCTATAATGGCCGTGTCTATGCGTATTTGTGATAGCTCGGGTCCAAAGTAGCCTTTCAAATATCTGTCTACAGTAGCTACCAATAGCCAAAATGCATCCTGTAGATATTAAAGTCAGCTTTGTAGCGCAGTATTAGCTAAATAGAGAGTCACTCACTTCGGCTGGCATTTGCATGAGCATACAGCCAGCTAGACAGTGCATGCCTTGACAATACCCAAGATCTGAATTGTACTGAGCATATGCTGATAGAACATTTCTGAGATCTTTTCTCCCTTCTCCGTTCTCATCCATAAAATGTACATGATTTGGGAAACATCTTAAGAATGGATGTTGAACATAACATCAGTTTTCGGTCAGACACGTTGAAAAAGTATTCTCTGCAACGTACCTTGCAACATCTTGATCTATCACTGCGTGTATATTGCCCTTTGCTCCTTGCAAGAGAGACTGGTATAGTCCGGGCTTTGAGTAATCTCGACTTCGAGCAAGAAACTGCCAAGACCTCGCGCGTATCGATGCTGGTATACCGGACCTCACCAGTTTCTTCAATTTACTGTCTTTTTCGGCTGTACCAACATCCATTTTGGATACAACTGACAGCCACTTCACTTCTCTTTCACGATACTCCTTCATAGTGGCTTTATTCAGTATTAGATTCCTAAAAGATGGAGAAGTGTGAGAATGAATTCAGTCAACTCTGTTGTGGAGCATCACTTACATAGGAGGTGGCATATCCTTCTTGCTTTGCCACATGAATCCATATTCATCTACTAAAGAGCTGTCCTTATCCAGTTTGGCGAGGACATGCGCTTCGGGTGTAGGTATATCTGAGACCACTGATTTCGCTCTGGTCGGTAGGATAGGATCTGTGAGGTTTCTTCCTGGAGCTGGGAGGGGGTTTTCCTTTTTATTTATTGTGGCCGCTCTGGTATCACCGTCATGGTCAGACTCGTCAGAGTAGGTTTCATTCATATCTGAGGTATCGAACGACTCCAAGTCGTCAGGTACGCTAGCCGATATTGAAGGCATATATGGTGCTCCACGATAAGAATGATTACCTATGGGATGATTGTGTGAGAGATGTTGAAAAGAAAAAGGTACAGATGCGTAGTCTTACCAAGGGATGACAATTTGGATAGAGATTGCGACGATCTCATAGGGTACTGCATATCATGCCAAGGAATAGATGGGCGAACATAGTCGTGAGATTGTCTCGATCTTATCGAAGGTAGAGATGAGCCGGTCCAGCTACTGTCGATGCTTGTGCGGCTATAATATGGTCGATCTCTTCCACCTTCAGATGGGAAGCTGTTGATAGATGAAGTGGAGGCGGCATGACCATCCATTTGATCAGATTGCCAGGTCGTGCTCGAGCGCCATGAATCAGACATACGACGGTTTTCATAATAGTCATTGACCTCGCTGTACTGTTCCGAATCAAGTGAATCCAATACCCTTGGATCCAATTCGACAAAATGAACATTTTCTGCATTAAAGTTGCCGACAACGCCTTCACAATAACCCTAGTAAACCTAGTCAGTAAAGAGAAACATACAGTAAAACAGTTAACGCAGAAACATTGAACAATTTACATACCAGATACTGATCGTCGTAGAGATATTTAAGAACAATGATACGCTCGCCTTCCTTTCCATGTCAAAAATTGTATCGTGTAACTTGTATTATAGCAATCAATTACTCACCAGCCAAAAACATCAAGTCATCAGCGTCCTCAGCCATTATATCGAACTTTCCAACGCAAGATCCGAGACCACCTGCAACACTACTTCAGCAGAATGTCGGCGACACTTTTCAGGTACGGTCAACTTACCAGTCTCCGCAAAGCGACGTATATTCTCCTTCGACAAGTCTTGCAAGTTTTCTGTAACCACAACATCAGAGATGGCAAGACTCTTGAGAGCCTCCCTGATTCTCGTATCCACCAACTCTAGGTCTGTTGATGTGTGCTTGGTGGTCATTACCATGATAGCCGGGAAACCTGCTGTTCATAAGAACTCCGCATGGCTTTTTTCTAGCGCGCTGGATCTTCAACGTGCTTGAATATCCATTTGTAGCTAGTATTCGACTTCATTAGAAAATTGAATATGCCATTGAGTATCATTTAAATCGCAATATGTTATAAGCCGATAGCGTAATGTGCTCAATGGTAATCAAAACCTTGCCTTACTATTTTTCGCTGCCTTGTGCCAATAACGACGGTACAGATTCTATTTTAGTGAACTAAATAAACTTTATGTATCCTCTGACGCCATCAGACTTGCAAGGCGGGTTCTTCTTTTTGGCTGCTCAACTTCCTGTAGTGGATTGTGAACTCATAGATTTTTTTGGAATCGTAAGGGTATGGCGGCTACGGACGATAGAAAACGCCGGTATCCTATAGAGCCTTCCGATTCAGATCAAGTCCCAAGACAGCCGCCGAAAAAGCGTTTCGTATCTTCCACACCAACCTCTCCTACCAATAGCCACGCTGCCAACATGGAAGACGAGCAGCAAGCGGCCGACGATCCCAATGATCCGTTCAAAGTAAGTAATTTAGCCCACAATTGTAAGAGACTTGTGAACTTGGCGAATGCTTATCTCTTAATTGCAACATGCACAGAATCAAATTCTTAATTATCAAAAAGATGCCATCTTCCGTCAAACTAATGACTACAAGGTATGAAGTTGTGTGCAGAGCAATTGACTGCGTTTTACATAGTACTCACAGTATGCTGCTATATAGCGAGCTGCAAGACGACTAAAGCGCAAAGCCAGTGTCATGGAGGCTGACATTGCCGAGGCTGAAGGCCAATATCAAGCTCTTGCTCAGCCATGGTCCAAGGTAAAGGGCACAAATAAACGAATTTGAGATATATACTGAGTTCCCTCTAACATGAAACCTTTATAAAATGAATAGGTAAACCAGGAATTGCATGATACGAGTTCTACAGTTTTGGAGTCATCTAGCGTCGTGCATCAAAGTATGTTATCACTTGTGCAGCATGAGATTTCTGAACAAATACTTACTGATTTCACTTCTCACTCTGCTTGTAGCTCCAATATTTGAGAAATTGTTTTCGCATTCCTACTTATGGATTGATGCAGATGGTGACAATGGCTCATCCGAATACTCGAACATGCTTCGTAAGGAAATGGGTTCGATACATGGAATCATTCGACGAATGGGCCATCATTTGGACAAACAATTTGCTAGTCGAACAAATATATTTGAGAACTACAAAGATATTCTAGACCACCAAGCTAGCGGAAAGTATGATTCATCAATAAGCCGATGGAAAGATCAGCAGCAGCTAGCAGTCGATAAACAAAAAGCATATAGGGTACTAGTTTCAGAAGTAAGTATTCGATGATCACTGTTGTTGACAATCAAACCTATAATCTAATATAGCATTTTGTTTTTTTTTTAGCTCATTTCGGTCAAAGGTCAATACGAAGCTGCTGTGTTAAAGTCGAGAAAACTACAAAAATACATAATGGAATTGAAGAATGAAAATGCACAAGTTTCGCTGAACTCTGCTTCAGATGTCAAAGCCGATCAATCTACTGACATGGAAGTTGACAAGGCGGACGAGTTGAATGGTCAGCATGATACCAGCCAATTTGGTGTCAGCCAAGTTGAAGTAAAACAACCTGATGCCAGCACTGATATACAAAACTCTGACGATACTGGCAAAGGATCAGCTGAAGCTGACCCATTGACAAGCGTTCGGTTACGTGCAGCGTCCATCTTGCAGGAGATAGACACAATCAAAGAAAGTAATTTATCGTTGAAACAGCAGGTCGATGAACTGAAATTTGCCCTCGTTTGCATCGGCGACAATATCGTCTCTGCAGCTCCGATATGTAAGCAATTGGAGCACTCTATGAAGCAACGCCAGAGTAGATGTCAAGACCTATCCGAAAAATGTGAAAAGTTGGAAAAAACACTTGCAAATTGTTTACAAGAGCGCTGTAAACTACTTGACACCAATCAAAGCGATTCTTCGGACGAATTGAAGGCAATAGCAGACCAGATGAAAACATTAGAACAGACGCTAAGTTCTACTAGAAGTGAGAGAGACAATTTGCAAACTACTTTGGATGAGAAGAAGGCCAAGATGGAGATTGAAAGAGCTTCAGTGTCTGAATTGAAAATACTCGCGGACGCACGACAGGCTCGCTTAAGCTCCGTGAAGAACGACAAGATACGACTAATTCTTAAATATGCTGCAAGTAGTGGCGATCGCGATATTTTTGAGTTATTGAGAGCTACCAAAGATATTCAAGGCTCTATGTCAAGTTGGCTGGACAACAAATTACAAAGTCTTGAAGAAGAATATCAGCAGCTTCAAAAAGTGCTTGCTAATGCACACCAAAACTCTGATGTAGCCCCAGAACGAAGGCGACTTGCAATGTCTCAGCATTACTGGCAGAAAAAGCAAGAGCGATTTCAGGCTGAACTTGACACCCTCTCTCGCGATTATAGTGACGGCAGCACGCCATTAAATATGCGAGACCCAGAGTCTGTCATACAATCTTTGCAAAAAGCGTCAGAAGGAAAGGATAGGAAGATAAGGGAGCTTCAACAGAAACTTGTGGATTTGGAAACAGTACGTATAAAAGAACTGATGCCTTTGTAATGAAAAATCTACTAACGCATGTATTGTAGTTGGAGTCCGAATTACTTGTTGAAGTTGCTGGGCTTGCTGCTGGTTTCAGTGAGCTTGAAGAACAGAATAGTCAGAAGGTCGATGAGCTCATCAAGAAAGAGGATGAGATCGTTTCCTTACAAACACAAGTAAGGGTGATGCCTTTAATGCATTTGATACAATGAATATTGCGTTGCTAATCCGGTCTCCTTGATAGAAACTAAAACATAATCAAACATTTACTGCATTGAACAAGTCAAAAGACGTGTTTAAATTGCTTTCTAATCAATTACAACGACAAAATGACATGCAATTAGAAGTGATACGCCAATACAACGAACATGAGAAGAACATTAATGCGCAGATGGTGAGTTTCATGATGAGAAAGACTTGATAATTATATCCGCATTAACATTCGAATTTTAAGAACAACTATGATCGCGAAATGATTTCTGTGTCTAGCTCGTTTGACTTGCATCAACAGCAGATAGCAGAGGTCCTAGCAAATCAAGGAGATATCGAAGAGCGGCTGAATGGGCTTACTTCAAGATTGAGCGACTTGCGAGATTTAATCAAGGAAAGAAGCAAAGTTTTGGAAGATGTCTTTTATCAGCGATACAGGATAGAGGAAGAGTCTGAGCTTCTGAAACGACGTCTCGATGCCATGGCCCGCGTAGAGAATCCAACTGAGATGAAATTGGCCAAGGAACGTGAAGAATACAAGGTAAGAATATTGCTGCAGATCAGAATTAAATGCTGCTGCTTGGTTGAGATATTAATGATTACATTTTCAACAGACGCTTCTCAAGTGCTCATCTTGCCACCTTAGATTCAAATCTCATGTGCTGCTACGATGTATGCACACGTTCTGTAAAGAGTGTTTAGATACACGCATTGAAACGAGACAAAGAAAGTGTCCAAACTGTGGAGATTCGTTTGGCAGTAATGATGTAAAGCAATTCTTTTTCTAGAAACCCCTTAACCACATAAATGTACATTAAAAGTCCGCCAATCACCTCTTCTTCTTTTGCGTCTGTTACATGTTGCAATCCATCTCAAATGCTTGGGCGAGTCGAAGGGCGGATAAGAATCAAGTTAAGGGCCATCAAGGTAAAATGGGTTGCAGTGAAAGAATCAGCTGAGTTGCAGAACCTGACGTTGAATTGTTTACATTGTATCTCCTATAGTGATTGTCAATGTCTATGACATGGTATGTGATATTGAAAGATATGTCAGACTGCTGTAGAGGTAAAAAATACCAACATTTATGACGACTAGATTGAGCCCTGTACGATTACCAACGTTGGCTATATTCTGGGAGTTGGTAAGCGAACAAACCCCCACACAGTGTCGTCATTTAAAGGCTATCTCGCTAAACCCAGATTTCGTATCAGGCATATTTCACTCTGGCGTGGAGGTCAACGGTTCAGAATATTGCTATGGAGGACATCCGTATGATTTTAGTGGTGTATTTGTTGTTGACCCTAAGGTCGGGCCGCCCGGTGTGCTCTATAAGTATGTGCTTTATGTTATTTCAAGGCTGCGCGCATAGGTAATTAATGATTTTGCTTGAGATTAGGCAGTCTATCAATATGGGATATTGCACTATGGACGAAGAGCAGATAACAGATTTGATACAAAATTTATCAAATGAGTTTGCAGGCAACACTTATAACTTATTAAATAGGTAAGAGAAATGCAGCTGGAAAGATGTCTGACCTTGTGGCACTGACGCGAGAGCGGAAATAGAAACTGCAATCATTTTACAGCAGAGTTAAGCAGAAGACTTACTGGTAAATCGATTCCTGGCTGGATCAACAGAGCAGCAAAACTAGGCACAATGTTTCCGTGTGTTTTGCCTGCCGAATGGATCGACCCTCCGGAGTGCGAGTGTATGTGTTGGTGTACGTAGGAGTGTGTACATAGCGAATGCTAACAAGCCTTTAGTTACAGATGGCGACGATCAAAGTAATTCGCTTTCTCCAGCACTGTCATTATCATCAAATACCCCCCTAAAAAGCTCGGCTAGTCGGACTACCCATCAGACAATGACATCTTTTTCATCAGTGGCATCCAATTCAGGCCAGCCAGCGTCAAGCAGCATAAGGAAAGACAATTCACCGGAAGGAGAGTCGTCGCGACCAAGGCACGCTAAAACTACATCATCCAGTCAGTTTTCTGATAGAAAGCAAAATTATAATGGAGTTGAAACGAATACGCGAGGTCATAGGGCGTCCTCCATCGCTAGCAATAGTTTAAGCTTGCAACGGCGATCTTCGACACCGGCCTCCATAAGACTATCACATTCTATGAACGACGCGGACTCTGACAGGTTTGTTATCCAACCAGTATCGTTGTTTGGCGAAGATGATAATTCTCCCACCGATTCGACAACTTTACCTATCAAGGAGCCAAACAGTGTCCGGCCAGAAGTAGTCCGCTCAGCTACCCAATTATCGCTCAAAGCGTCAATACAAGAGTTGGAAAGGAACTAGCTGCTCAAACGGAAATCTGGAGCTAAATTATGTATATTGTAAAGTTGTTGGGCTTTACTTCTTGTATATTTCTCGTTTTTACTGATACATCGTAATAAAAAGTCATCATACCCAAAGGTTGATTCATACATGGAAACTTTGTGAAAACAAATCGAAACATCTCATGTTGTGCATAAATACTGGGTTTGAATCGAATATCATGAGCTCCCTGTGCGTTTAATCCTTCCTGAGCGTCCACTTATGGGTGGTGTGTACTTTGGACTTGTGACATACTCGATGTCTTCATCTGAGCGTCTGAGACAGGTAAGGCAAACATATATTTCTTGTCTGCCTACAACTGGTTCTAGTCTTTTGGGAAGGCGCTTTAGTTGAGCCATTTCGAATACATCGGTGCTCTTTGACCCTTTTGGAGGTCTTCCGCGCCGGGGCGTTACGGTTGACAGGTTGGCATTTACAAGCATAGCGTAATTTTCGTGCTTGGGATGCTGGCATTGGGTCGCCCATGTAGATGCTTTAGTTTGCTTCTTTGGCCTCATAGTGGCTACTGTATTTTCAATGTATGCGAGAGCCTGAGTGTTCATACTAGGATTTAGGTAAAATGAGTCCATTATTGGATAGCATGCATCATATTGAGACGCGTCAACCACTGGATATGCCTCAGGGAGCGGCAGTAACGAATCGTAAGCCATCATTTGTTGGTCATAAAAGTCATTGTATAAATCCAGAATGTGTGGACCTATATAACCATGATCATCAGGGACTTCATTTGGAGATACTGGTTCGCTATTTAGCATGGTGATTATTAGGAAATGAATTAAAAGAAGGGTGATTTCTCTCATATCTTGTGCTTATAATCACTGACGAACAGGTGTTTAGAATTAATGAAACCTTTGCCCTTTTTTTGGTTGTTGGCAGGAAGCTTGATTGGTTCTGTCTAACAAGTTGAGCCCCTATACCGATGATTGTGTATAGGATTGCCGAACGTAAGCAACATAAAGGGTTATCAATGATTACTAAGAGTTATCAATGATTACCAAAAGTAATTCCAACCTCAGTGAACTTGATATATTCATCGGAAATCCGTTTATTGCTTTCTATCTCTAAGTACAAGAGTCCAATGCGGTAGTGTTGACCAATTTTTCTCGTGCAAAATTGTCGAGGAATTCCAGCACATAGGACCAAACATCGCCACGTGAAAAAAGTTATTTAGCAGCCTTGCTATCCAGTATACCATATACTTTTTCATATACTGTAAAAACAATACCTCCGGAGAACTGGCGGAAGATTGTTAGTGTTCCAATCATAATATCAGATCGATATCGTAAATGAACTTACAATTAAACGAGCCAGTCGTGGAGTAGTGCCTTTCCACAATGAGAAGATTCCATCCTGCTTGACCACCTTCAACAAGCAATCCAAAGAGTTTTTATACAAGCTGCGGGCATCCAGTCCCTGCATTCTAGTTTTCACAACATCCAATGGCATAGTAGAGTACACAGTTATAATTCCAGCTAGAGCGCCAATGCCAAAGGTATGTGTTGAAGGTAATGGCGCATCTCCTTGGCCCCTCCACTTTTGAGCTTGCGCCTTCAAAGTCGAGTAACTGGTGAATCTCACAGCACTATTAGCTCCTTGTCTCATCATCACCGGAAAAACTCCTCTATAGACACCTCCAAAGCCCTCATTTTTAATAATGGTTGTGGTGCCGTGGATCAAACCGCGATATTGTGGATTTTGGCTGTTTCTATCGTGAATGAGTTTGGTTCTAGAATTTGAATGTTAGATAAGAGTGTTACCAGCATATTGTTTGTTGCATGTATTATACTAACTTAATTGTTTCTGATGGAGTAACCACAAGAACAGCTTCTGTCATGCCTGCGCAAAGGCCGGCAAGAACATTTCGGATTCCAGTCAACTTGCCGTCTTTGTCACGTAAAGCATCTGCTATTTTGTCGTAAGCGAGAAATCGAACACCTGCCTTGGCAGCGTTTCCAATCACCAGCGCAGACATGCCAGTGTATATCGCTAGTACACCGTGGGTTCGAACAGTTTTAACAAGACAGTCGATAGGACCATTGAATCGAAGTTCGCCCGGTGCTAGTTTGCCACCCGCTTGAAGTTGTAGGCGAGTTTTGACATACTCTGTGGGATATGTCGCTGCACCTTCAATGGCACCAGCAATCGTACCAGAAACCAATGAGAATGTAGCATTCTTTTCTTTCTTTGCACTCATTGTAGGGAGAGGGCTAGCTGCGACAGTGGTCGGGTCCAAAGCTTTGGAAGATCTAATCTATTTGACTTTTTGAAACTCAGAACATTGGCAGCTCAGAATTCGAATTCATATTAAGATAAAGAGAAAACTTAAAACATAGTGGAAAACAATTCAAGTACGAGATAATGAGGTTTGCTATATGATAATATGATTAGTTATATCTTTACTTTTGATCTGCGTATATTCTTCAAAATACTTGAGCAAAACAAAAGTAATCTGACTTTTAAATATGGTTGCACACCTTTCGCTGAGCAAAGTAAATGGCATAAGCCACAGTCAAAGGTGAGTCAAAAAATGTCAAAGTCAAAAATTAAAATAGTAGAGAGATTTGTGCACGCAAGGTCAACCTCTACACCATGTCTTTAGAAGACGGTAAGCAACGGTAAACTCGAACTTGCGAATAATGATAGTGACTGACGATACCTATGATTGTTATGGATGCCATAACTAGTTTCTGGACACTTCAAGTGAGTTACTCTCTCAACACTGTAAATGTATTATAGTAGATCAAGTTGCTCATCGTTATGCACAATGTTGCGCTTATCCCCACTACAGCTTTCCCAAAGAGGAAGAGAAAATTCTTGAATTTTGGAGGGAAATCGACGCCTTTCAGACTTCTCAAAAGCTTAACGCCGACAAGAAGCCATTCACCTTCTTTGATGGACCACCATTCGCGACTGGCTTGCCCCATTACGGTCACTTGCTAGCTGGTACCATCAAGGTAATATTATGGCTGCTTTACGTTGGCATAGAATAAAAATGATTCTGACGCTTTTGGAAATAGGATATCGTTACCCGTTTTGCGCACAGCACTGGTCATAGTGTCGAGCGTCGCTTCGGTTGGGATACTCATGGTCTTCCCGTCGAATACGAGATTGACAAAAAGCTCAACATCAAGGGCAAGCAGGATGTTATGGATATGGGTATCGAAAAGTACAACGCTGAATGTAGAGCTATTGTCATGAGATATGCATCCGAGTGGAGAAGAACCGTTGAGCGTATGGCTCGTTGGATCGACTTCGACAATGACTACAAGACCTTGAACCCAACCTATATGGAGTCTGAATGGTGGGTTTTCAAGCAGTTGTTTGAAAAGGGTCTTGTTTATCAAGGTCGCTTGGTAAGTGTAGTTCTTGTACAGCCGTAATTCACGCTGACGGCGCGGTATTGATTGGCTTTTATTTAGGTAATGCCTTACTCCACTGGTTGTATGACGCCACTGTCCAACTTTGAAGCAACTCAAAACTACAAGGATGTCAATGACCCAGCCAGTATGTATATGTCTACGCAATCACCAAGTTCTTGATGTGATACTTATCCATGTGCTATAGTTGTTATTTCATTCCCATTGATCAGCGATCCTTCCGTACTTTTGTTGGCGTGGACCACAACTCCTTGGACTTTGCCTAGTAATCTTGCTTTGGCTGTTCACCCTGAATTCGAATACATCAAGATCAAGGATGAGTTGACCGGCAACATCTACGTTCTAATGGAAAAGCGTCTTGAGATCCTTTACAAGGACCCTAAGAAGGCCAAGTTCCAAATCCTTGAACGCTTCACTGGTAAGGACATGGAGGGATGGGAATATGTTCCTATCTTCAACTACTTTGCCGAGCAATTCAAGGGTCGCGGTTTCAAGGTGTTGTGCGATACGTATGTCACTGATGATTCCGGTACCGGTATTGTTCATAACTCTCCTGGATTCGGTGAGGACGATCAACGTGTCTGTATTGCCAACGGCGTGTGCTCTGCCGATGGTTTCATTCCTTGCCCAGTTGATGAGAAGGGTTGCTTCACTGATGAAATCCCAGATTTCGCTGGACAATATGTCAAGGTACCATTTGTACTTGCCTCTTGCAGGAACTTATTTGAATTATTACTAAACCCCATAAACCTCAATAGGAAGCTGACAAGAATATTCAAAAGCATTTGAAACAAGAGAAGCGTTTGATCGTTCAATCACAAATGATGCATAGTTATCCCTTCTGCTGGCGTTCCGATACTCCTCTTCTCTACAAGGCTGTACCATCTTGGTTCATTCGTGTCAAGCCATCTATTGACAAGCTTATGGCCAACAACAACAAGATGAGATGGTACATATACATTTTCGAGGAATTTAATCTTCATAAAATTTTGCACCTGCTAATCACTCATAACTAGGGTTCCTTCCTTTGTTCAAGAGAAGCGTTTCGCCAACTGGATTGCCAACGCTCGTGACTGGAGTGTTTCACGTAACCGTTATTGGGGTACTCCCATGCCTCTTTGGGTCAGCGATGATATGCAAGAGGTTGTGTGCATTGGCTCTGTTGCTGAGCTTGAGGAGTTGAGTGGTGTCAAGGGCATCACTGATCTTCATCGTGAGAGCATTGACCACATCACCATTCCCTCCAAGACCGGTCGTGGCGTTCTCAAGCGTACTGAAGAAGTCTTTGATTGTTGGTTCGAATCTGGTTCCATGCCTTACGCTCAGCAGCATTATCCGTTTGAGAACAAGGAGAAATTTGCTGGCAAATTCCCCGCCGATTTCATCTCTGAAGGTATTGATCAAACCCGTGGTTGGTTCTATACTCTCCTTGTCCTCTCTACACATTTGTTTGATGAGCCTCCTGCCAAGAACGTTATTGTCAGCGGTCTTGTCCTTGCTGCGTATGTATCTATTCTATCTGCTTAAAGAATCTCAATGAGTATGACTGGAAGATGAGTGCTTTACTAATATGATTTTCCAATATAGTGACGGCAAAAAGATGTCCAAGCGTTTGAAGAACTATCCTGAGCCCGGCATTGTCATTGATAAGTTTGGTGCTGATGCCTTGAGACTCTACCTGATCAACTCCCCTGTCGTCAGAGCTGAGACTCTCAAATTCAAGGAAGATGGTGTTAAGGAAATCATTGCTAGAGTTTTCTTGCCTTGGTACAACGCCTTCAAATTCTTTGTCACTCAGACTCACGTCTTGAAGCAGGTTCGTACTGCTCCCTTCTTATTAATGCCTAGCATGTCATCTATTCTAACGAATGTATGTAGAACCTCGATTTCGAATTCGTTTACAAGGCAAATGCCAAGAAATCCGAAAACGTAATGGATCGTTGGGTTCTTGCTTCATGTCAAACTCTTATCAAGTTCGTTAGAGAAGAGATGGCTGCATACCGCTTGTACACTGTTGTACCAAGATTGTTGACCCTCATCGATACTCTTACCAATTGGTATGTCCGATTTAACCGCAAGAGATTGAAGGTAAGCTACTCTCCAGTTTATAGGTTGATCAATAACTATATATTAACGAGTACATAGGGTGAAGAAGGTATTGAAGAGGCCGAGAATTCCATGAACACCCTCTTCGAAGTTCTTTTCACTCTCTGCCGCACTATGGTAAGTTGGCCACTAAATAATTTATTTTTGTGGAAATTTCCTTCATATTCAACCAAACTAATATAACTCATCAGGCTCCATTCACTCCATTCTTGACCGAGAACATGTATCAAGGATTGAAGAAGTTCATTCCTCAAGGAGAAATTGCAGCTGTCGATGACCGTTCCATTCACTTCTTGGACTTCCCTGAACCTCGTGAAGAATATTTTGATCCCGAGATTGAACGTGCTGTCGGTAGAATGCAAGCAGTCATTGAATTGGGTCGCAACATCCGTGAGAGAAACACTATCTCTCTCAAGGTAAAAATAACCCCACTTGGCTCTGCTTCCTGCACTTATATCAATGGAATCAATTAACATTGCTTGTTTTTTTATAGACTCCATTGAAGGAACTTGTCGTCATTCACCCCGACGCTCAATATCACGAAGACATCAAGGCTCTGGAGAAGTACATCTATGAAGAGTTGAACGTCCGCGACATCGTTGTAACATCAGATGAGAATAAGTTTGGCATCAAGTACAAGCTAGAGGCTGACCTTAGAGCTCTTGGACAAAAGCTGAAGAAAGACGCTCAAAAGGTCAAGAAGGCATTGCCAGAAGTGACCAACGAGGAAGCCAAGCAGTTTGCTCAGACCAATGAGATCACCGTTGCTGGACACAAGCTCACTGACGAGGATCTTAAGGTATAATATCACCGTTCCTTCAGCTTTTGCTTGTGTTCTTGTACTAACATTTTACAACTTTCCAAGATCATTCGCTACTTCGATTCTGACGCTAGCGGTTATCAAACCAACTCGGACAAGAGTGTTTTGATTCTTCTCGATACCAAGCGTTATGAAGACTTGGAACAAGAGGGTCTTGCACGTGAAGTTATCAACCGTGTTCAACGTCTCCGAAAGAAGGCAAACCTTTTACCTACTGACAATGTCCTCATGTACTATCAATTCACCAAGGATGTTGGCGAAGCTTTGGAATCTGTCATCAAGACTCAAAACGATGTCATTGTCAAGGTTCTTAAGAAGCCTCTGTACAACGCTTCTGAGAAGAGTGAAAGTGGCGAAGTTTTGGCAGAAGAACAACAAGAGGTAATGTACAGTGAGCTCTATCTCGCAAATATATATAATACTAATTCAAATATTGCATTGCATAGGTCAATGGCTCAACGTTTAACCTCATCTTTGTGAAGAACTGGTAGATGGCATATTCAGTGGTTATTGAATGGGAAAGTCATAGAAAAAATTACAATAAATGATTTATGATACAGTATCAGACTTATTTTCAATCACTATATCCTTTGCTGCATTTTACGGCGTCTGTATGCTGGATCTATCACATCTTGTTCGTGTGTAAATGCTCTACTCAAAGCAGTCAATAATCTGTCACACCATAAAGCTCAGGACCTGGAGTCGACACTTACGGAATTGGAGAATATAGCTTGATTTGTCGTATATGGGTATCTCGTCCACCTTGATGAGTGCTTAGTACTGCAATTTGAAGGCGGAACACTCGTACAGGCTCTCTATGATATAGCAAGATTAACGAAGGTTTGCTTGGTAGCACCGTGTTCGCATAACATACCCGTCGTCTACACAGAGATCAGCGTTTTTCCATCCGCTTTGATCATCGCATTCTAACACTGTTATCTCCTACAAACGAAGGGTCAGAAATCTAATTGATTGTGATTCTATGCCAGTAGACATAGTACCTGAAGATCTCTGAACGTAGTCCCGCCACGTATCGATATCTGCTTAGGAGTGTAGCTTTCATCTTGATTGAAGTCGACAAAGATTGAGACTTGCTTAAAATACGAAAAATTGAGAACCACTACATACATCGTCGGTAAAGTTTGCAACTACGCACCTTAATTATGGTGGCTCTGTGAAACAATATGTTCACGGAGTGCGGAAAATGGGGCTGAGGACAATCTGATCTGATAGACAACGTTAGTTACGTTGCCAAACGCCATTTGTGCACAGTACCTGAAACTCACTGCCAATATGTCAACGGATTGTTGTCTCTGAGTTTCTCAACACCCCAATCGGGACGAAAGGAGGATACAGACCATATGGCATCTTCGCCAATTTCTCTCCCTCCTGTTGTCCTTAGCGTCAAGTCCGGGTGCTGTTCCTCGTACACTTGAACTGCATTTCGTGCATCCATTGCCACCTTGTCGGCAGCACTCCGATCGACCGAATCGTCAGCGCCATTCGTCTCTACAGTACTTGCATCCGAATTGATGTACCCAGAGACGTGGTGGAATTGAGTACTTTCTTCGGTAATAGGTAGATCAAACTCGTTGGCGTTAGAGTCAAATTGGTCAGAGCTCGACATTCGCGCTCAACACCTCGGCACGTCCTGCGTGTGCCCAAACTAAGGTTAAATAAGCAGTCGCAACTTTTCACGAAGTTAGCAAAAGCCGTCACAACTTTAGGCACTCTTTCAAAAAATTATCGAGCGGTCGATTCTCGTTCATTTATTTTCTTGAGCAATGTCCAATCTTCGTAACGTCGTTCAGAGACGCAATCACAAGGAAAGAGGTCAGATAGCCTCCAGACAGAGGCTCGGCCTTCTGGAAAAGAAGAAGGATTATCTTCTTCGTGCTAGGGATTTCCATTCCAAAGAAAAGCGACTCAAGGCACTTCGAGAGAAAGCGGCAGCAAGGAATCCCGATGAATTCTACTTCAAAATGATCAGCAGCAAGACCAAGGTATGGACAGCAGTAACAGATAATTGGAATTTCTTTTGTACATACTAAATGTTTTACGTTAACAGGGTGGAGCACATATAGCAGAGCGCAACAAAGTCCTTCCTGGTGAAATGGTCAAAATGCTTAAATCACAAGATAAAAACTATATTAGAACACAACGAGAAATAAGCAAAAAGAAAATGAACCGGTTACAAGAGTCGCTACATTTTATAGACGACGGCGCTGTAGAAGATGACGAATTAATGGGATTCTCATCCGAAGATGAAGGTGAAGAAACCAAAGATGCAAAGCCAAAGAAGTCCAACCACATTGTGTTTGTGGATACTGAAGATGAAGGTGAGCAAAAGACTGTTTTAAATGCAAAAGTCACAAACACATCATGCTAACCCTCCGATCAATCATAGTCAAATCATTTAACCCTGCCAAGCATCTAAATACGTTGCCAGAACTTGTAAATCGAAAATTCAACCGACCTACAATAGTTACTTTGAAAAAGCATGAAATTGTACATGCTCCCAGTAATGCAGGCGATGATAAGGTATGGATTGATACATACGTCTATTTGACTATTTGCAATCAGCTTCTTAACTTGCAATTGTTTAACTTTTATAGGAATTGAAGAAGGCTCGGCAAATGAAATACAAGGAATTAGTATCTCGTATTCAAAGAGAAGAGGATTTGTCAAAAGCAGAAAGAGAGTTAGAAATCCAGCGAGCCCTTGGCGTAAGTCGTGTTTTGCTTTACATCATGTCCCATTGAATGTTACTAAATTCCAAATGATCAGGCAAAAGGAAAGAAGAAGAAGGTTGGCGTTGACGCTAACGGTTTGCCAGTCTACAAGTGGAAAGCAGACCGCAAGAAATAGTTTGTTCATGTATATATACCGTAGCTCGCTTGTCAATTTACATCTTGCATTAATACATTTCAGTCTTTGATATTATATTGAGGAATTGCCTTTATACAAATGCTTATAATACAGACTGTTTAACAATCTGCATAAAATCTTATGAGGCAGCGGCAAAAAGAGAGTACTGGGTCGATGCTAATCATTGACGCCTACGATAAATTCGTATGCTTGATGCTGTTGATCTTCATCAGATAGAGACTCGAGGAAGCTGTATTGTCTTGGTGAATTGGGATAACAATGATATCGAGGTGGGGGCGGCGGTGGCGGATGGTAGGCGACTATCTTTTTGTGTTGTGTTAGATGCATATTCATGGGCATGTTATGGTGATTCACATAGCTTGCTGAAGCTTTGTTGCTATGCCGGCTATAGTGCTTACTGCTCCAATCCACTTCTGTTGTCTTTTTCCCAGTTGTGTCATTGCCACACCGCGTTTCATTTGTGGAAGAAAATTGCCGATCTATATCTTTCTTGTGCTTGTATTTGTGTGGAGCGTGTATATGATGTGTATGTGATGATTTGGAGGCACTTTTTAAACTATGTTTGAAGGATATGGGAATTTCAGCATTCTCAGCTAAAGTGTTATTTCTTTCTTGGGCCGATCTTCTTCCTCGTTTTTTTCGGTCTGCATCGACACATGTATCGCCCTTTCCCAACCGTTGACAACGGAGGCAAGGTCGGTCAGCATCACAAGCTGAGTGCATAAACAAAATCTTAGAAATGAATAAAAGCAGAAGAGCACAGAGTTGCGTCCAATGACTTACCCATGTGAGCTGCCTTACACGACTTGCAAGCTCTGGGTACGTAAACTTGTCTTTGTTCTACAGGTTTTGTGACGCGTTGGGTCTTTACAGTTTTTGTGGGAAGTGGTGCTGTTTCAGTTTTCGCATGAGATTGATTATGTTCTGCGCTGGAGTTTTTAGTGGCATATGAGGCAAGTGGTTGCTGGTTAGACGTGTATACGTTTCTGAACATGATATCGTAATGATTTTTTTTGTATGTATTCCAAAGGGGTATGTCTGAGGGTGTGGCACTGATGCAGTGTGCTTGTGTCAAGGACTATAATCATTAGATTCTTGGTACAATTCATATCATCAAACACCATCTATAATTCACATTGACACATACTTCGATCGGCTGTTGCATACCATTTAATTGATGAAAATCTGCAGCGGGTGTCTTCAAACAGATCACTTGTTGGGGTAAAGTTACTGGCAAGTGTTTGAAAGGCTGAAAGACATTCCATGCAGATCCTTGTTCTAGAAACATCCAATTTTCCATAGCTGCAGAATTTGTGCCATGGTCATCTGGCATAGTGTGTATATGCGTCAGCGCTTTTTGCATATGGCGTGGTTCGTATGCCTCAATATCGTAGAAAGAGAGTGGTATGGCATAAGGATATGGGAAAGGGTGCATAAGAAGGGAAAGCGACGCTGAGTTGATTCAGATGTGAACTACTTTTGGAAATAATTGATTATAAAGATCATAAAAGTAAGCTTTTTCCTGCACGTACGCGAAAATCTAGGAGTTAGTGCTACTTTTCAACAATCGGGTCACACATGGTCCTAACATTGAAGCTCGCTACACGCTGGCAAATGAGTCCGGCTCGGAAAGACAGACAAGATAAAGTTGCGAAATGATGCGGCAGATGTGCGACCTAAACTTAAAATAAATTTGTTTGCCCATAAAAGTTCATTATCGTATACAGCAAATACTGGTCGACTGCACATGCTGATGAAAAATGAAGCAGAAACCTTTCTAATATTAAACCGAACGGATGCAATTTATGATGATTGTAAATGGATATACAGGTTGGTTTTAATCTATGTTTTACTAAAGATTCACAAGTCCTATGCGAACCTGTTGATCAAAAGAGACTGCAGCAAAAAGCCCTTGTTTGCTGGAGTTCCAGTCAAATGAAACTATGGGGTGCTCAGTTTGCTTAGATTTAGTCACAGGTGCCGATAAAGAACCATGTTTATAAAGCGAAAGATGTCCCTCTCCACTTGCGGTCATATAAAAGTTTGGCTGCGCTGGCACAGACATCACTTTCCAGATCGTGGTATTCAACTGGTCATGCATAGTGTTAGTAATTGTCCCAAACGAAATCTTCAATAAATTGATGTATGCTTACTTTGGCGTCATTGATTGATCCAGTATCTAAATTGATAATATGATATCCACTCAAGGTGCCTGCTATTAATAATTTCTCAGGCCCTGCAGACGTGAAGTCCAGAGAGCATACCTACAAAAGCAAGTTTAACATATTAGTGTTAATAAATAATAATGACTATGCAAATGTCCCATATATGAGCCAGTCTAGTATCATTCAACTTACCCCAGAGCCAACGTTAATTCCCCAAATATAGCTACTTGATCGATGATCCAAAATTTTAATATCACCATTGTCGTATCCTGTAGCAAACAGCCTACCCGATATTTTGGAGTCTATAGAATCATCAGCTTCACATAATCAATTTGTTATCTCAAAAAGAATATTCGAAGCGCAATTACCAAAAGAAACAGACCAAATATCCGAAGATTGATTATCTGGGGAAACCACAGTGACGGGCGATAATTCGGCTCTGACATCCCAAAGTTTTATGCGTCCTAAGCGTGTCATGGTTCATTAAAAGCAATTACAAACACATTTTCATGGTTCAACAATTATTACCATCTCTTCCGCCGGTCAGCAACGCAGGCGATTGGCTCCCACAATTGAGCGGCCCATAGCCGTCAATTGCATTAATTATTGAATCATGACCCTTTGTTGATGTGATGGGTAGCTCCAGACGTTCAATGTCCCTAAAGTATAAAAAAATTGCTGTCAGTATGCATATCAATCCAATATGCTCCTCCAAAACTACGTGACAGTACCATAATTGAAGTTTGCCATCAAAGTTACCCGTGGCCAAGTGACGTCCATGACCAGAGGCTGCTCCGAACGTGCCACAGCGAAATGTTGATCCGCTCTCCGTCTAGCAAGAAATTATCGACCGAGCTTATTAGACACTTAATACACAGGCTCTTTTCTGACAATGTTGCAGTAGCGTACCTCATTGATGAGCACCAGCTGCTTGCCTTCCATTTTGTACACAGAAATAACTCCAGCGCCTCTGTTACTAGCTCCTATAGTGCATAGCTTAGCCGACTGAGGTATCCATTTCACGTCATAGGCTGTTGAGGTTAATGCTTTCGAGATCAATGGAGTGATTGTTGGCATCATACGGTACCGGCACCCAAGTGGTCAATGCTTATTTTTTGTGCCATTATTTGAATCCTCAGACGGAGTTATTATAATAATTTGACCGAATTTGTCACAGGCGCAGTCGCTTCTTGATCAGCTCATGGATGTCAAGACCAGAGAACATTTGGCAACCTTGATAACTGATATAACCAAGACAGGAGAATGGGTATTAGATAATGAAAAGCTAAAGGTCAAATATATGATAGATGGCTTAATAAGTTGGTGGAATGTTGTATTGAGACGTTTAACTCATACAGGAGATCAAACGAATATGCAAGAAGTCGGAAGAATTCGTGCAGATGTCTGTTGAGCTAATCTTCATACAGTTGAGAAAGAAGCAAGCTCAGGTGAAGATTGATTGATGACAGAAACTACTTAGTTGCTGTTTAGTTACTGACCATGTGGTATACTTAGATACGATACTCTGCACTACAGCTTATTGAGGAGTTGTTCACTCGGTCACATAAATTCCGAAGTCTTATTGCTGATGAGTTTCCTCAATTCCTTCAGTTAACCATAGGAATTCATCGAAATCCGCTTCCTCCTCCAAAGAATGTGGCTTCCAAATTGAAGGAATATGCTGTTGCTTTGGTAAAGCTGTGGTACGAAAAGTATGGGGAGAACTATCGGCCTTTTGCCATAGGTTATGACTATTTAATATCAAGCGGAGAAGCCAATTTTGAGGGCTCAAGTCTAAGAGACATTAGGAACGGGAACACTCAAATGTCCCGACAGGATGTATGTGTTCATTGTTGCTGATCATTGCCGAGTGTATACCACTTATTAATGACGAAAATGCTTCTATAGGAGAGAATGAAAGCAATCAATGAGCGGAGATTTCAAAAGATAGAAGAAGAAGTAGTGGAGATGACTGATGATATTCTGGAGAATTTGAAAAATATGGCAAGTGAAGCACTGACCTCAACGGGCTGCCAATAAACTTTGTACTAATATGAGGAACTTAGGAATCTTGCTTTGAAATTCTTGTGCCGAAGCATGATGATGGGCTATCATTAGAAGAGCAGGATGGCGATGTGCAAAAGAATAAAACTTCGAAACCTGGAGATACCTATAAGGACGTAAGCTACCGTATGATCTAATCCCAGTCATATGAAAGTCATTCTTATATCCTCATCAGAACATTTTATCTCATGGACTTGGATCTTCTCGGTATACAATCGAGATTGACTTGTCTGAAGGTAACATCATGGATGACGTGAAAGAGTCTGAAGAAAATGAAATTATCTTTGAAAAGCTACGAGAATCATACAAGATCATGCAATCAAAGCATTTGTCCAAAATAAATGGTTGGCTGAGCAATTTGGTGAAGATAGATGCGGTAATGTCTGTTTGTAGTTACAGCAACCCGCTTGCTAGCCAAATGATTGATTTTGAATTATAAATTAGGACCCTGGTGCAAAGGATGAATTACTGAAAAGAATCATTAATCTTAAGAACGACATCAAGGAAGCCGCCCGTAAAAGCAATTTGTTAGGCATTGACCAGCAAGTCGAACAGGAAGCAGCAAAGAATGACTCAGACGATGAAGAAGATTTTGGCGATGCTGAATTTGAGGAAGTTGAAGTTCCCGATTTTAAAGACGTCTCCCATGAAGCTGAAGCGAGTGACGCACGACCTACTTTGGAAGCCAAGAAGCTTCCGCCTATTCAAAGGGTGTTTCCATTAGCGCATGAACCTCAAATGTCAGAGGATGCTACATATGCCTTACCCTCTCAGAAACGTATTGAATTAACTTCAAGGCAGCGGGAAAGGTAAAGTATAACATTGTGCTTATGAGATTTGTAAGGTCACTAATTAACATAGGATATGAACAGCTCACCGCAAGCTGGCAAAGGAAAGGAGAAGGCAGATTTAAAAAGAGATGGTGAGAAAAGACAGATTCAGTGCTTAATAATTTTCTTATGGCATTTACCATGCATTACAGAGCTTTTGAAAATCGCGCCGGTCGTGGAAGTAGGTATAGCACTGGTGAAGAGCGTTGCAAACAATTGGTACTTACTTTTTTTGATTCTTAAAATTACAGTGGGGTGATGATTTGTATTACTGGGACAAACAGGATGTTCAGTTCAATCAAAGTGGTTTAGGTAGGTTTAGTTTTTGCAGCAAATCTTCAAGAGAAATGTTTAATTGGTAATCGCGATGATATAGAATATCACCATAGATTTTTGGGTGATGGAGAAGGCACGAATACACTTTCAGAGGAAACCCTAAATGCTTTAAAAATGAGAGCAGTCTATTACAAACCCGAATGGCCCAAGAAATTAAAGGTAAACTAGTCATTCTAAAAAGTATTTATCCTTTAATATATTTGTTGATTTTTCATTTAGGCCTGTAGAGCACCGTTAAAAAATGGCAGTCTGTGTCCACGCCGAGATCTTGTTACTTGTCCCTTCCATGGTCCTATTATACCTCGAGACGAAATAGGTAGACCGGTTGATCCTAAAACCAACACTCCGGTAGTCGATGGAAACACCAATGAAAATGGATCAGTGGATGAAGGAAAGGGTGAGCCAGTCTTTTCCGCCGTTGGTGCATCTCAGCCTGCTCTTTGGGAAGAATTATCGAATGAAGTAATGATGCAACAAGGTATCGCTCCAATTGAGAGTAATAAAAGGGGCCAGAAGCGCAAGAAGAAATCGAGTACTCCGAGTGCGCTGATAGATGTGCGTAAGAAGACGGAAACAAGGATGGACCGTCTCCAGCGACGACTGGAAGATCCACGGATGAAGAGGATTGTGGAAGAATCATTGGACTATGACCGGGATATGAAACTTCGTGATAAGAAAGCGAACTCCTGGAGAGGAACATAGTGTACTCAAGCCGAGCATTGTATAACCGCACACGTACAAATTGTAAACTGACTAACTGTAGATAATGTAAAAACTAAAACAAGACTACAATTGACTTTTCCCGGCTATTGCTGGGACATTTAATTTCGTAAAACTTCCTTTTATGCTCGCTCTGGTTGCTCTGGTTTTATTGTGAATTTTCTCCCAATCAGACTGACAATGGTAATATTTTCGCCGATTTTGTGAGGAATAGTACCCCTAACCCGATCAGGGTTTCTTCTCAATTTTAAGTAAATCTGTGGCTGTCTCCAGTATCACTGTGTTATGACATTCCGTTATGCCTACAATATTTAGTTGAACGTTTTTCTGTTTTTAAAGCTTTAATATAACGCGAAATTCTGAATTTTATTCCTATTTTATGTTTGAGCTAGTGCGATTATATTTACTGGGCGTGTCGAGCCATGCTTCTAGTACCTTTGCTATGACTTCTTTTCAGGTTTTCGCGGCTCGGACATAATTTTTAGCGAAACGAAAGAGCGACCCTCTCGGCGAGCGGCTCACCGCCAAATTTATTCCGCACCTTAAAATGTAAAGTTTGGCCCTGTATTTCTATAACCTTTGACACCTGTGAAGAACTTCAATTTCTTGCTTCTTTTTTATCCTTTCGACGGATATCTCGTGTAGCGGATCAAGCAAAAATATGTTGTCGCTGGCCATTCAGAATCTTTTGACTGAG
Source organism: Umbelopsis sp. M5902 (assembly GCA_037039815.1). Lineage (NCBI taxonomy): Eukaryota > Fungi > Mucoromycota > Umbelopsidomycetes > Umbelopsidales > Umbelopsidaceae > Umbelopsis > Umbelopsis sp. M5902. The sequence goes on from JAXQGL010000056.1 coordinate 36,115, forward strand.
GTCAACAAAGAAGTTGATCACTTGAGCGCGTTTTATACCGAGTATATCTTACCACATCTTGTCGGAACGTCCAAGGCAACATACATCGTCACCGTCGTCATCACGGTCGTCAGTTATCAGATTTACAAGTTTTCGCATGTCCCTAGAAAGCTGCGACATATTCCTGCCGTTCCCTTTTGGTCTTATATGCAGTCTGTTATTTCTGGTATGACTCCAGAGGCTAGAAGGGTCATGATTTATTCTGTTTTGTCCAAAAGTCCAAGTGGTGTATATTTAAGACCAAGCAGAAGAGGCTGGTCTGTTGGCATTGTCGGACCACAAGCAATGAGAGCTGTATTTCTACGAAAAGGTATGTATACGCCTTTGACCATAACGCCCTCTCCTCATACTCGAATCTTGACTATTCTCTCTAAAGATGACTTCCCAAAGTCGCGGGCACTTGCAACAGACAAAAGGTTATTGTCAGTCAAATTATTAAGCAACCAAAACATTTTCTCACTCAATGGTAGTGCTTGGAAAAAACACCGTATGGTAAGAATCGTTCAATAGGGCAAAACATCTCTAAAGCATAGCGACCTTAAGTTTTAATGATGTAGATTGCAAATCCTGCTTTCCATCGCCACATGCCTGTCAAATTGTTTGGCCATTTATGTAAAAAGATGATGGATAGGTTCGAAAGTGAAGGCGATGGGCTTACTCACGCCAACGTTCCAGTATTATTGCAGAGGTAATGCTTCTTATCATATCTCTTATCTGACAAACTGAAGCTATATTAATTTTTGGATCAAGATTTACATTGGATGTCATTGGTCAGGCAGGCTTTGGTTATGATTTTGAAGCTCTAGAGAATCCAGAAAACGAGAAAGTACATATATACAACTCTATCATGCACGGTTTGAAGAATCCTTTCTTTTTCTTTTTCCCTTTTCTGGATAAGCACTTCCTATGGGCTTTCCCTGAACGTCGTCAGCAACACTTGAACTGCGATATTTTGCATCAGCTATTCAACAGTGTCATTGATAACAAACGAAAGGTCTTAGTCGAGCAGAAGGAGCGGCACGAAGATCCAGAGAAGGATCTGCTTACTTTGATGCTTGAAGCTGGCGAGGATGATCCCAGTCAAGCTCTTACCGACGATGAATTGCGGGAAAACTTGACTCTTTTCTTTATAGCTGGTCACGATACTACGTCTAGTGCTTTATCTTTTGCCTTGTACTTCCTTGCAGTGAATCCCGACATTCAAGAAAAGGCTCGCAAGGAAGTGATTGAAGTAATTGAAGATGGCTCTGACATAGTCTATCCTACAGAGACGCAAATAAGTCAACTGAAGTACATTTATATGATTATGAAAGAGGTAAGAAGCTTACCGACCTTCTGTCATTTTAATGATCAACCTGTCTTTGGATATTAACATGAATAAGACTATGAGACTTTGTCCTCCAGTTGAAAGCGCTGGATTTCGTCTCCCCAAGGAAGATACAGACCTTGCTGGAACGGTGATACCCAAAGGTGTACGAGTTCAAGCTGATATATTCCTCGCTCACCACAACCCTGCTGTTTGGAAAGACCCAGAAGAATTTCGTCCCGAACGCTTTGCTCCAAGGGGAGAGAATGAAGAAAACGCTAAAATCGGCCTCACCTGGGTCCCATTTGGAAGCGGTGCTCGCCAGTGCATCGGCATGAACTTTAGCTTGGCCGAGCAACGCGTTGTTTTGGCTATGCTGCTTCGCAAGTTTACTTGGTCACTACCAGAAGATTCTATTCACAAGGATCATATTGTCTTTGCACCAGGTGTGGGCCTCCTTTCAGCAAAAGATTTGTATTTAAGCTTCAAAAAACGTTTCTAGGTTTCAAAATGAAGTAAAAAATAAAAGCTTTGTTTGATTGCCCTGGAAAATACCTACCTTCGTGTCCAGTCATGATTTTCGGTAACAAGAAAGATCAAGCTGGTGACTGTCAATTAGGCCCTTAATGTCGCCCGTTGACATTTTTTGGCTTACTTTCGTTGACAATACTGATCAGAGTATCCATTGTCGAATGTCGTGGGGAAAGTTTATAAATACAGCTTCACACTGGTCATGCCACCAGGTAAGTCAATGTCCAGTTGTGGTTTGGAGAACATTTGCTTCTTGATTGACCTGAGGTATATTGCAGCGACCACATATCACGACCACGAGTTTGTACCAAAGATACTGTCGCAGGTGGAAGAGCGACGGCACCTCAAAAAAGGCATACAGGATTTTGTTTTTTGGCAACGACGAGTTTGCGTTAACCCATTTGAAAGCACTTTGCGAAGAAAAGGGTAAGTAAGTATAATGTCAAAATAGACTGTGGACGCTCTGACCATCAATTTGGACAAATAGAGAAGGCAAATTCTTGTATAAAGCATATCGAGTTGGTTACTTCTCCCGACCGATGGACTGGTAGAAAGTTGCAGATACGCAAATCAAGTACGTTCATTTTCCTGTATCCGAGAACTTGATCTTTTAATACTTACAATCTTCCTTAGTGCCAACAAAGATATTTGCAGAAACAGCCAACATACCAGTCCATTGCACTCCGGAAAAAAGCCGTTCTTTGTCGGGATGGGAGCCACCCACACCTTTCGATCTTGGCGTGGTGGTATCATTTGGTTACTTTGTCACCCCAAACATCCTCAAATCGCTGCCATTAGGTGCTCTCAATGTGCATCCATCACTTTTACCGCTCTATCGCGGAGCATCACCCATTCAGTACACGATTATGAATAGAGATAAAGTTGGTGGTGTCACGGTTCAAGAACTTGATGACAAAGCGTGGGATGCTGGACGAATATTGGTCCAGTCAACAGTGGTACGTAACAACATCTTTTATGCTAAGGACCTTCCATACTAAAATTCTGTATAGGATCTCGTCAAAGAGCCTCCACAATCATACACTGATCTTCGGGATAGACTCAGTATTATTGGTGCAAAAATGTTGGTAGAAACCATTCAAAATCTCGAGCAACGAAAGGCAAATGCAATAGTACAAGATACCAGCCTAGTAACCAAGGCACCAAAGATTAAGCCAGAAATGCGACAGATAGATTTTGTAGGCATGGAGGCTGCAGATATTGAAGCGTTGTTCCGAGCTATTGGTCAGCAGAGTCCATTGATGACTACATTCTCACTGCTTACTGACAAATCCAAGAAGACTATCAGCAATAAAAAAGTCAATCTGCAACTTCACAATATCTTCATTCCCGACCAGTCCGTGCTCAGTTCTCGGTCTAACAAGATGCTGCCTGGCACGGTCGCCTACGACCCTCACTCCAGATCTATTCACGTAGTATGCAAGAACGGTACCATCATAGGAGCCACAAGACTAAAAGCTGAAAACAAGTCGGAAACAAATGCAGAGGACTTTTGCAATGGCTACGGATTAAAAAAAGGTGTTCAGGGCCTTTTTGAGCGCAGTATTTAATATGGGATGAGTGAGACAAAGGTTAATTTGCGTCCCTTACAAAGATTTGACAGTGAAAAAAAGAAAATGGGATAATGCAATGATGATATGATGAAAAATATTTTACAAGTATAGACTCTACAAACGCATTTAACAATCAAATAAATAGACTTTCAACATCCTCTTCAGTCTGTTTTGTCTTCCAATCATCTATGATTGATTGAAGTAATTTACAAAAGTTACGGCTGCTCATCAAAGCGTCCGAAAGAGAACAGATGTGCTTGAAGACTTCACCACCTTGACCTCTGACTAAAGATTGCTCCAAGTCCATTCGATCACCCTCCTGTATAGTTTGACATTGGCTAGCCAACTGTTGCAATTGAATTTCTCGGTACTTGAACCAGTGTTTTCCAGAAGTAAATGCCTCTTCTTCTTCTCGCTTGGTCAAGATCCATCGTGCATCAGGTTGCCAAAGCATATTTCGCCAATCGTGATCGATCATGGCTATCAGCAGTGCAAGTCTAGGTAATGAAACTATGACAACTGGATCGTAAGATTTAATATCTTCTGGGAGTAGCAGGTTTCTCTGAAGTGCTTTTTCAATAGCTGTTGCAAGAAAGTTAGAAAATCCATCAACAGTAGTGGATGGCCGGCTTGATAAAGAGCGATTTCCTGGCTGTTTTAATTGAAGCATCTTGCTGATGTTATCGCTGGAGGTGTTACTGAATGACTGAAATGATTTCGAAGGGAGCATGTATTCGGTGTGCATGATGAAGTGTAGAGCTATGAATAGAAACGAGATGAAAAGGTGTTCTCGGCAGAAGCTGTAATATATAACAAGATGATGACTTGCTCCTTACCTTGTCACCGCCTCCCTTTTCGTTTCAACCACGCTTAATCTTCACCAGGGGCTATCTAAATACAGCAATTCTGTAGCAATAGACGATGGTGAAGAAACTTGTGCTTTGATATTAAGGTATCCAATATTTGTACAGGCTGGATGATTGGTTCGGTTATCACACAGTGAGTATATTTATTTTGGTATTAGGTTGCAAAAGATAGCAATAATATTTATAATAGTTGGTGCAAGACATCCAAAGAGCGGAAACCAGGGGCTGTCATTATCTACTAATGGTATAAAAAATGACCAGGAGTTTTTCGAGGTAACTAAAAGATGGTTTACATTCCAATCATTAATCTCACAGTCACCTTTTCCAAGTCGCTCCACATGCACATCATTGCATAAGCAAGCTCGTTTCCAGAACTAATTTTGTATGCATCGCTAGGTCGAAGTTTGTGGCTGTCCTCATGACTAGTTCTTTGGGCTCCATAATAAAGCAACGAAACCGGGGTTTTTGTATCCTTGATAATCTCCATATTTGACAGCTTGCTGGCAATTTTAACTCTGAGATCGTACAATGGAATGATTCGAGGTACTTGCAAAATGAATATGTTATCCAAGTCATAGATAACTTTGATCCTGATATTCCGACTTCTCAAGTAATTCGAATCATGGCCTATAGATAGCGATCGATGTAAAGGCAAGGGAACTAAATCCAGCAGTTCCACTGCACTTTCTAGTGATAAGCTTTTGTCTTCTTTTCGTTGGGGGAATGGCATATGATTACCCACTACATAATGTTTACGCGGGGCGGGAGTAGATCTTGAAAGCTTCGGATTTGGAGACGGTACGCTTGCCACCTGGAGCGGATATATCATGTCTTCTGAATAGCATTCAGCGGGGATTGCTGTTGGAGGGAACATTTCATCTTTGGTAGCAAAGCTTATGTTTTCTGAAGTCGTAGTTTCGTCCCACGATCCATGCGAGGTACATGGCGTTAACAACTCTGGTACAAGTAAGCCATGTCTCGGTTGGGCACCTTTTGCCTTATTGTATAATTTGGAAGTTTTGAGTTTTCCGTTGCTATGTTGAGATCCATAGGTGGCTGCGTTGTGGTTGAGATTGGGATTAGAAATTGCCTTTTTGAAGGTCTCTGGTGATACTTTTATGGGCAATGCGGAGTATGATCGCGATAACATAGGTGGTGGAGATTCACGAGTAGCCGGAGCTGAAGCTTGTCGTTTGCTAGTGTATGATTTAGATGGTACAGTCAGATTTGTTCGGGCACGATCTGGTGACAAATATCTCATATCTTGATGCACTTTGTGTTCCATATCTGACTTATCGATGCCAAAAAATTCCAAAACTGCCAAGGATTTTAATACATGATTCGGTAGTCGAAACACAGCATCCAGAAATTTGTCGAGGTCATATCTTTGCTGATAGGCGTCTTTCTTTGTTACGAATAATACAATGCGTGATTTTAGCTTTGGAATCGATACTATAGGCTGAACATTATCTTTCATAAATGCAGTGGTGATCGACTTGTACTTGTTCATGCGAGGTGATTTGGGTATGCCGTGACTCTCTGAGCCACTTGCCCCAACTATATCCTGCAGTCTGTTTGAAAATACCAAAAAGTCTTCATAGCGTCGAAAGATTGTATAAGGAGCTCGAATTATACTTCTATGCGGCAGATCGTTACGAGGTGTTACTAATATCGAGTACCATAGCTTTTGGTCATGGCGTTTTACTGTAGATACGATTTGTGCTGTTGCAATGCTTGGAGCAAGCTTAATTCCAGACCTCGTTGGGTGAACTTTTTTCCCTAATAAGGTGGATGAAAGTGAAGGGCGGGGTTGTGGTGAAGCTAAGGTCATAGGGTTGTCTCATGCAAATGAACTGGAGGAAGGGGTGAATTATATTCAATTAATTAAGTTAAGGAAAGTGAAGAGAAGAGATAGTAAACCTTTGTCGGTAGATTGTGGCCAACAAAATAATACGATTCTCAATTCAAACCTTTTGCGCAGAACCTATTCCAGCAAACTGAAAATGGAAAGATTGCGAGAGAATATATAAAAATTAATACTAGAAACAAAGGACTTTGATAAGAAGAGGAATTTCGTTTATTTTTCTTTGGTTTGAATTTCAGGCCGATTTTATATATTCTGCTAACGATTACTTTGTCAGTTAAAACAAGTCAGTGAGCAGAGTATGACCAGGTCGTCATTTCACATGCTATGTTTTCAGTATTGGTCTAAAGTTGCTTCATGTCACATTCATCTAATTAAAATTCCCTGTCATATAACAAAGAATGGTTTGACTCTGAAGTATTTTTACTATTTTTGAGTTCGTTAATGTTGGAGAATCTTAACTTGCTGGCCAGAGGAGTTGGCTGGCCATTGGTACGACCTTTGAACCTTAGCAGCTAAAATTTTATTCTGCTGAACTTGGTTTTCAAGTGAACTAAACCGTTAGGTACTCAGGACAGCTCAATTTCCAGCCTTTGAGCCTTCTCGAAGTAATAAAAATAATTTAGGACAAAGCTGGTTTCCCTTGAGAATGACGGAAACTGGAAGGTAAAAACCACTATTATGTTGATGTGGCAAAGTGTTCACAGATTTTTGTAAACATGCAGCCAATTGCATTTCTGAGGCAAGGCTTTGCAGCAGAACTGCAAACCGGATCATTGAAGTATTATAATACGAGAATTGTTTCTTCAACTTACTATAAACAAGCTTATATTTTCTTGAGCGAGCGGGCTTACATAGAGCCAGCCTGTTGGTCGTTACGGGTTTACCACTTTTGCAGTTTGTTATGCATTCGGCTTGACTTTTATGCTTTCAAGGTTTGACAAAAGAACAGAAGTGATAGTTTAATAATGAATGAAGTGTCATGGATTTTATGTCAGCTTGTTACGGCAGACTTTTTTTGGTGGAATTGTTTGGATTATGTCCATATTTGGTTGTTGTTGGCACATTGCCAAATTCAGATTCCCTATTCAAGTTTTCTTCTTGTAGGATACAAAGCCGCCTTCGATCGAGAATTTGTTTTCTTTTTGTTCATAACTTTTCTTATAAATTATATTAGACGTTCTGTTAGAGACTCTCAAACATAATGTATAACGGATATTTGGCAACTCCCAATAGTCAACGGAGTTCGATAGCACCGGAATACACCAGACGAGCACCGTCTCCCGGCGGATCATCCGTGTCTTCTAAAGACACGCCAGACAGACCAAATTCTCGCATGCTGACAAGACGGCCTGTGTCAGGTCAATCTATAGCTTCTATACAACAACAGCATCACCTATTGGCTGCTCAGTCACATAATTCCCCACCTGCCCTTCACCGCACACCATCCAACTCAGCGCTTTCCATACATTCAGGAAGCACATCCAGATTGGAAGATGATGACACTATGTCCGAGATGACCACATCCTCATTAGAATCCAAAGTAGCAAAAGAGGGATGGATTCTTAAGAAAAATAGTTTGATGGTAAGTTGTCGTCTGCTTACTGCTATTCTCATATATATGACTGATGTCATCTCGTAGCAATGGAAATCATATTATGGAGTGGCCAAGCATGGTAATGCAATCAAACCCGGAAGTCTAAGCTTGTATAAAGATGAGAAGGTATGCCAAATGTGTTTTTGTTATACCCTTGATTTGTGAGCTATAACTGATTCCATGTCCACTCTGTAGCTGATCAGTCACCATCAAACATTCGACATGTCCGAAGTAGTGGAAGTTGAGCCAAGAGCACAACAGTACTACCAAAACATCAAATATGAGTTTAGGATGTTGGTCAAGAGAGAAGATACTATATTTGCCACAGAAGACCCTCAGGAGAGAAAAGATTGGGTATCGGCTCTAACAGCCATCATGGGCAAGGTGTCACTAGCTTCACAAAGCGAGCTTAAAAATCGAGTTTCCAACGCCGAAAATATGACACGAGGCCTTCAAAGTGTCGCATCTGAGCTCGAATTGGAATGTTCAGAACTACAACGACAGCTGCAAGACCAAGAAGAAGAGTTCATAATCAGAGAACAAAAACTCAGAGAGCAGTGGCTTATCAAAGAGAAGGGCCTTAAAAGGGATTTGGAGGATTCTCAGAGAGCATTCAAAACCCGGACTGAGCTGCTGGAGCGCGAGCTCTCTATTTGGAAGGGAAAATGCACCGATCTTGAAAAGCGCGGTGAAATGACAATGATGAAGAAGACTTCAGAAAGTCAATTCAAGCTCCAACAAGCCGAAGAGGAGGCTAAGAAATGGAAGACAAAGGCCACGGATCTGGAGGCTACAAACGAACTCCTGCTAAGGCAATACCATCGAGCGGAGAGTCTTGTCGCTCAAAGCAAAGTGGAAGGGCTACGCATGGATGGAAAACTTTCATTTGAACAAGCAGCCATTAAAGACGCCGTAAATGAAATGAGGTTGGACTTGTCGAAACTTACCAACCAAATGAGAACATCTGAATCGGAGTCTCAGCCACTAGATCGCAAACTTGGTGAAGTGCAAGCTGAGGTCACCAAGATCGGAGGCGCTATTATGGACACCAAGAAGGAATATGAAGAACTTAATAGTCGACTCGACAAGTTGATATCTGATGAAAATGAATCAACTAAGCTGAATGACAGTGAGAGTACCAAGCTACTGAAAGATGTGCACAAGCAAATTGAGGAACTGAAAATAGAACTCATTGGCGAGCAATCCGATGAAGAGAAGATCGATAGTGCAGTCGATGTGTCTATAACCAATACTTCAATTTCAAGAAAATTTGAGACTTTGATGCAGTTAGTGGAAACTTTACATGACAAGAAAGTCAAGACTGATAGTGACCGTAGTAAAGAAATGACAAATATACTGGAATCTATACAGAAAGCAGCCGAGCGCGAAATGTTGATGGTGGAAGATGTACAGAAAGCGACTGAAAAGGTGTATGAAGATGTCAGCAGCAAGTATGATGCCTTATCTTTGCTCGTGGCCCAAAATCAGGAAAAGACTGTTCAAACGCTGTGCCAAGTTGAACTAGCATTAAAAGATGCTAGAGATAATCACAATACCATTAAGGCTGATGATCTCGACAAAATTTATCGGAAAGTACGGGACTCTCAAGCTCAAATATCAGATGTTCTGGCCAGTGGGCTGCAAAAGATGGAAGACAGTGAAAGCAAACGTGCGCACGAGCAAGAAAAGAGCTTGAGTGTTCTCAGTCAACTCTTCCAACACGTTGCCAATCAAATCGATAATAGTGCTATTCCAGATCTACCAGACTATGTCAGACAGATGGATGAGATGCTAGATCGCTTATCTGAAACTGAGCTTCGATTGACTGAACTTGCTCAAGTTGGTTCCATGCCATCCATGTCCGTGGTGCCGCGTGATAAGACTGGAACCATAGCGCCAATGCCTAGCTCGCAGAGCAACGAGATTGTTCAAATGCTCCACAACACCCGCAGTTTTATGGAGCGCACACTGCGAGTATTGGACAAATTTGGAGGCAGCTCTCATGGATTTGAGCAGATGATCAAGACTATTATCAAGCAGTCTCTGCCTGCCACTGAAACATATAACATTGCCAAGAAGTCCAATGATATGAGCCCTATCCTTGATGAAAAACTCAAGCGTTACGAGGACAATGCACGAAGCTATCTAGACAAGTCGATGGATGGAATGCGTAACCACTTGGAAGATTATACTGGAGTTATGTATAAAATGATCGAAGATTTGGTATTACGGGCTCTAGAACATCTAGGAAATAATCGCGAAAAGGAATCTTTCAATAACAGTGCAAAAGACACGAAATCCATCAGCGCCGATCAGTTGGACAGTTTGATTGAATTGCAATCCAAGTTGGCCGCCAACAAGCAAGTTCTTGAAGCAGACATCAAACGTCTAGCAGAAGAAAAGAAAACACTTTCCCTTGACGTTCGTCAATTGCAAAAGGAAATGAAAGACTTGCAAGAACAACTTATGGAAGGAAAGGCTGAATTCTACAGCTTACAAAAAAGCACAGACCATATAAACCAAACAATCGCTCGGTTTGAAAATATCGGGCCTCTACTGAAGCAACTGAATAAGCTTCAATTAATGTCAGAAGCTTCTTCGAGATATGAACATGATTCTGAAGGAGACAGTCATAGCTCTGAAGAGTATGTGAACGTGGAAAGAGATCAAGTAAGTTATATAACAGCTTATTGTTGTTGGTATACAGCGTTACTCAACTAATATATATATAGATTGCATTGCCTAAACAGAATAAGACAAGAAGTATTTCGCCAACTCCTTCACAACATAGCGGATCTGAAGCGTCCAGCTGGATGCAACGCAAAGCAGCATATCATACCCCTCCGCCTATAGTACCCAATGGCATGCCCCAGCGTACTCCCAACTATGAAAGCGCATTAACTTCAAGGGAGCCATCTATGGCTTCCAAGAGCATGAATCGTAACTCTAGATACGAAGCAAACGAACTTCCTGAATCCGCCAAAGAGCGGAGTCGGCTCAACATGCCTTTCAACAATTTGCCAGGACGACGACGTGGATCTAGTCCTAGTAGACCATCAGGTCATTAGCGTACTATAAAAAGCAGCCCTTATACCCTATATCTTGTAAATCATGTTAGATAAAGTATATATATATATATTTGCTAAATATCAGTACATCTGGTATCTTGCGAATATCAAATGGGCTCTGCATGTTACGCCGTACCAGGGCAATTTCGCTAGTCACAAATTTCAATTCCAAAACGACTTCTGTCTGTGGAGACTACCGTTTGACAGTTTGATGAAAGCGAGCACTATGGTCCATTCTGAGAAATTTCCGTCAGCTTTGATCAATAGTGTAGAGACACCTGCATTCACTGATTTATCTCGTTGGAGATTAAAGGTCGAGCATGGTGCGCAAACCTGGCACTACCTGGAATCGGATGAGGAGTTGAAACAGTGGCCACAAACCCGTTGGGACAAGTATTTTCTTGGACTACCTTTTGTACGTGACGAACACTGAGACTACTATTGTTTGATGCTATGATGATTATCAGTTATCTAATATTCCTATCAATGTCGCAATAGGACTCGCAAAAATTACCTCGCGCCAAAACTCCACTGCAAAGCGCACGCAACGGCTTCGAGTTCTATAAGGAGCTTCAAACCGAAGACGGTCATTGGGCTGGTGAATATGGCGGTCCTATGTATGTGCACGACGATGTCTGCAATGCCGCTGGAACCTACCTAACTGAATTGCTTTTTAACTAGGTTTTTAATTCCCGGACTCATTATAACGTATTATATCACGGGTACCCCTGTTCCTGAGCCAATGCGTCTCGAGCTCATCCGTTATTTATTGAATCGTGCTAACAAGGATGACGGTGGTTGGGGTATACATATTGAAGGCATATCTACTGTTTTTGGAACAGCCTTGAATTATGTTGTTTTGCGTATTTTGGGTTTGGCTGCTGATCATCCCGCTCTGATCAAGGCAAGAGCAAAGTTGCATCAACTGGGTAAGATATGCTGATCTATTAAGTTCATGTAAAGCTCTCTTTCTGATCGATCACCTGGTCTTCAAAATTGTTAGGTGGTGCTACTGCTATCCCTGCTTGGGGTAAATTCTGGCTGAGTGCTATAAGTTGTTATGAATGGGAAGGTCTCAACCCTGTGCCACCCGAACTCTGGTAAGAACTGAAAGAAATATTTTATATTTACAAATTTGCAAGTGCTCAATTGAACTTCATTGTATTTAGGGCTTTGCCTCAAATGTTACCCTTGTGTCCCGGTAATTGGTGGGTCCACACTCGCATGGTGTACTTGCCCATGGGATATATCTATGCTCGACGTCTCAATCCTGAGCCAACTGACTTCATTCTTCAGCTTCGTGAAGAACTTTATACCGAGCCCTATGATGGAATCCATTGGGATTCTCAAAGAAATAATATTTCAGAAGCAGACCTATTCCTTCCACATACAAAGATTATGGATTTCCTCAATGGTATGGAAAAAATTGAGTAATGTGAACCACCCATTTCCTTGCTTGAATATATCAATACTCACATGATCTAATAGGAGCATTGACCTACTATGAGATGATCCCCGCAAAAATGAATTATCTTCGCCAGTACGCTTTAGACTTGACCATCGAGCAAATTCGAATGGAAGATGAAAACACATTTTTCCTGGACATTGGACCTGTGAACAAAGCTTTGAACTGGTTGGTTGTATTTTATCACTATGGAAAAGACTCGAGAGAATTCCGTGAACATGTCAAACGCAACGCCGATTTCATGTGGATGGGACCTGAGGGTATGATGATGAACGGTACCAACGGCAGTCAGCTTTGGGATACTACATTCATTGCTCAGGCGTGCTCTGAAGCACGTCTAGTCGAGCACCCTGCCTATCAATCAAGTATGCTCAAGATTCTAGAATTCCTGGAAGATTGCCAGATCAAACGCAACGTGCCTGATTATAAAAAATGTTATCGCCATATATCCAAGGGAGCGTGGCCATTCTCTACTCGAGATCAAGGCTACACGGTCTCTGACTGTACAGCTGAAGGATTGAAAGGAACTATCGCTTTGCAGAAATTGAAAGGAATGCCCAAACTTATATCACAAGAGCGTTTGCGTGATTCTGTCGATGTCCTGCTTACTATGCAGAACGCTGATGGCGGCTTTGCTTCATATGAATGTATTCGAGGACCCAAGTGGCTGGAATGGCTCAATCCAGCTGAAGTGTTTGGTGATATCATGACCGAATACAATTATCCAGAGTGCACTACTGCTGTACTTACTGGTCTTAGTGCATTCAAAGCAATTGATCCTGACTATCGACGCGCAGAAATCGAGTAAGTATTCGAAGCACAGTGCCAGCTAAATCCATCAATGTATTAACGAATTGTGTTAAGGCGCGTATCTGAGCGAGCTCTTCAATATATTAAGAAAACGCAACGCGAAGATGGCTCTTGGTTCGGATCGTGGGCTATTTGCTTCACCTATGCTGCCATGTTTTCACTTGGCAGCTTAGCCAGTATCGGAGAATACTATGAAAATAGGTAAACGTCTTCAACACTACGTTGGGATATGGCATACTTTTCATATTGATTTGAAATATTTTCCTAACAGTGATCATGCTCGACGAGGATGCGAATTCCTGATATCCAAGCAAAAAGAAGACGGTGGATGGGGTGAAACCTACAAGGTTCGTTGATTGTGGAGCAACTGCATGCACTATTTAGTGAATTTTTGCTAACTGCGATTATCTTTGTTAGTCCTGTGAAACAGGTGTATATGTTCAACATGAGAAATCACAAGTGGTGAACACAGCCTTTGCCATTCTAGCTTTATTAGACGCCAAATACCCACATCAAGAACCTGTCCGTCGAGCAGTCAAATTGATTATGGACCGACAGCAAGAGAATGGCGAGTGGCTCCAAGAGTCAATTGAAGGCGTTTTCAATAAGAACTGTAAGTAACTGCTATAATCTACGTATGAACCTACACTCACTGAGCACCTATTGACCATATCACAATTAGGTATGATCTCATACCCTAATTACAAGTTTTCATTCACGATCTGGGCTCTTGGACGATATGCGACTGTATGGGGTGATAAGCAGATTCGCAACTAGAAGCGGACGAAACCTATACTGATAAATTAACTAGCTTCAAAAATACTTTTTGAACTTGTCTGGAGATAATGAGATGATAAAATAACAATTTTTACAGCATAAAGCAAAGATTATTACACAATTTCTAACATAAGATAAATCTAAAGTGGTAAACACAGCCGTATGCCTTTTTAGCTTTTTAGACGCCAAATAGCCAAGCATAAAACAAATTTGTCGAGCTGTCAGACATATTATGAACTGACAACAAGAGAATGGCAAGTGGTTTCAAGGATCAATTGAAGGAGTATTCAACAAAAATTGTAGGCTCTATCACACCGTTTGGTGCCGTACGCAGTATCTCATATTACTCATGCCAATACAGGTACAAATTCTTATTCCAATTACAAGTCTCCCTTTACTATTTGGGCCCTTGGTCGGTATGCGGTTGTATGGAGAGACCAAAAAAATGTCAGTGACACGATTGTCATATTTTTTGTAAGGTGTCAAAAAAGAGCAACCATTATTAGGTATCCATTATCAACATATGATAAGACCATATGCCATCTACATCGACGGCGTCGCATCTAATAAGTAATAAAGATCAAATCCTTAGCAAATGTTTTGCTCATACAACGAACTGTGACACTGTATCCTGGCGCTATCGGGATGCCGCAGGTGGTTAGTACCCGAATTTAAAGTTGGCCGCAATTTAACTATTGAATAGCTCTTTTGGAGCGACCCGATTACGTGGGGCTGAATCAAGCTAATAAAATTGATTTAATTGCGGTTTGAACTCGCACGACGTGCACAAAAACGAGAGCACCGACAAGATGATGACTAAGGAACTTGCGATAACCTCGAGCATGCTTTACACCTCCTTAACACGCGTTAACGGACAGAATCACCTGTTTGCAGTGATCACACCACGACTTGTCTTTTTGTGGGGACGCCCCTTGCTCAGCAAACATGCTTTTACGATCTTCTCACCTCCCATGGTATCATTGTTTGAGAAAACTTGTGGAAACGACATTTTGGGCATCCCACTTGCCAAAACAGTAGCACCCCGTTTGGAAGGAGATCGGTTTTGCGAGGGAGAGCTGAAGCAAACATAAAGATGTTATTTTGAGTTAAGCTATTCGGAATATTTGGTCTAAATTGACAATGGTCTACTGGTGACGAAATTATAAAGACAGTAATCTCAAAATACATTGGAAAACATTAAAAATAGTATTATGTGAAATTCTAAGAGCTAGTGCCATGAATGAAGAACTTATGAATCGCAAAAACACAGGAGGGCAAGGCTGCATGCAAACAGTGTTATCGCTGGTCGATATCTTGATCAAGGAGTGGGCTGATGTGGACTTGCCAGCACCACGGCTCACAGAGAAAAAAAAGTTCGTTTCCAATAAGGCAAGAAAAACAACCGCCCAGTTAGCCCTAGCCACACAAAGGTGGTGGTGGTTGATAAAACGCGGTGCATACCTTTTGGAGCATATTTACTCCCAAAGTTTTGGACTTCAGCCACGGTAGCCAATCCTTGCAACCAAAAGAAACAGAGATTTTCACCATTGGTTTGTCTAAACAAGGACAGCACCAATAACTCATGGGCCAGTCCTGAAACAGTGAAAGCTGTCATTGCTGCAACTGACTTATCCCAAGCTGCACGCTTCTGCAAATCGTCTTTGCTTGTAGTAGTTGGTGAAAAAACCGATCTATGAAACATACTGGAAGCGATACGATTCCAGCGTCTATGAAGCCAAATTGGTGTTTAGTATTATAACTATGCATTCTCACGCGACAATTAAAGGCGTTTGCGCGAACTTACTGGCTCCAAAAGTTTCGCGGGCTAAATGTAACCAGCAAACGCAAAATTACAAAAGCAATGGTTAATATTGACTACCTTGAGAATCATACCGTGATAAAGCCTATCTTTTTAGTTTTTGTTACCTATGAGCCAGGAACGGGTAGTCCATTAATTCTATGAAGTCTCGATTGGTTATCAATTGGATTAATCCTGTTCCGACATCGACTACAGTGCCGACTAAGCAGTACAACACCGCGCCGTAACCCAACGTGTTGGCCATGCTGACGGGCGAATACCATGGCAGCTTTACCAGAGTTGGCTCGGGCGTCAGCCACGGTACTAACGCGGAGGTTCGAATGCCATGTTTGAGTAAACCTCGGGCAATTTTGATAACAGCCCTTTGTCTAACTTTGGTGGTGTCGGGTGGGGGATTAGGTTCTAACAGGGTACTAGCAGATATTCGTATAATGTCTTTTATCGGTGGGATTGGCGTTGGTAGTAGCAAGTTCTGAGCACACACGAAAATTGGCGTCGGCACCATAAACAGGTCGAGAGCGGGGTGGTTAGTGGTTAGCAGCAGCGGAATTACCGAATGGTAACCCAACAAGACGCGCTTTGTGTTATGACCTGGGAAAGTACGTAACAACCATAGGTCAACAGTGGGTAATATTGACTGTAGAAGAATGAGTTGTGTTGGAGTAATGACATTAGCAGCAGGAATTTCGACCATTATGAATAAAGGCGGTGAAAGAATATACAGCTAAAGTGAAGCCAGTGGCTGTGTTGCACGCCGCTGCGCTGCGCGTGTGCTGCGTTGATAATGCCTGCTTGCATGAAGGTGGGAAGTCCACTATAATTTACATTATATTTTTTACAAGCCCGCACCTGTCCACATTTCCATCACATACAATAGCACATTAATTCAAATGTCAAGGTTTTTTCAAGGTTGTCAAATATTGACTTATTATGCAAGAGGGTTTGAATGCAAGTTATGTACAATAGAGGGGGTTAAGACGATATAAAAAAAAAATAGCGAGAGAAAAATATGATACAGAAAATAACATCAAGTTGTGTGTTTAGGTATATGATTTACGAAACATAGGTACAATTAGTTACAACCCGAGTTCCAGCTCAAGCTGAGCACCATGCTGTTGCACAAATCGTTCGACCTGAGCAAGATCAACATGCAGATCGAATTTGATAAGTCCAAGAAAGCTTCGTTCCATTTCATTCATCTCACGAGCTGAGAAAACCGGTGCGATGGTTGCTCTAATGACGGTGGCCTGTAAGCTATAATCTTCTGTATATTTTGATGCAATCACAATAGCAGCCAAAAAAATCTTGTAAGGCGTATCAAAGTCTACAATAACATCAGATTTAGTGAGACATTTTGTTATGACAACGTTGTCATTCAAAATATTGAGTAAGAACTCACCTCCACGGGCTTGGACGGGTAAACTGGTTTTTAAACGTTCCAAATAGATCAAGGCCACAATTAACACGGTGGGTGATAACTGACATTTGAAATAGGTTTCTCGAACAAAGTGAGCCAAGTGTGGTAATTGTTCATGTCTACTTCGTCTTTGTTTTGAGCACTCTAAGATGTTTCCAACATTCTGAATAGTATATGATATCAATGCTTCGGGGCTTTTGGTTGATAATGAGGGCGAAACAGGGGCTTCATATGTAGTAGGCGTCTGGGGAAGAAGTGGCGAAGAAGCCATGATGTAGAAAGTATGTAACAAGCGTTTAAGACGATGGAAGAAAGAGAAGTAGCTGTTGCGAAGTGTCCATGGAATATTTATAATTGAAAATTGGTTGGTATTATATAAATGGACATATGCTTTTACGCCTCTATCGCGTGTCAACGATAAACCATAAAAGGTGCTCAAGCCAGGCCAAAGGTATTGCTTTGTACTAACGGGGAGATTCAGGTCAGGTATTAAGAACGCCCAACCTTCCCACCCACCAACCCCCCAATGAGTCAGGTCTCCAATTGAAGGCAATATCTTCAACATCTCCTTGTCAAACACACTCCCTTTCCAGTCCATACAGCATGGTCAAAGGCACCCCCACACATCTCATAAGCAAGACATTAAAAGAAGGTAGGAAGAATATTTAAGGGGACAAATAAATCCCATATGCTACTAATGGCCCATATGTTACTAAGGCCTAGAATCCATGTAGGTCTGGACCCTTCGCACGTTACAGATAAGGAAAGGGGATCGCCCATGAAAGAAAAAGGCTCATAGCCGACGTCATGATTTTTATTATTTTCGAAGCTTTTTCCTCTTTGGGCCATCCTCATCTGCTGCTGCCTGAGCTTGATTAAGCGCTTTTTGCAATATATGCTGTTCCCCTATCTTCACTATTAAGCTATTATGCTGGTTAAGGCTGAGGCTTGAATCACGCAGTCGCTTTTCGTCCTCCTGTTTTGTATGAGGCGAGTTGTATTGTTGTTATGTATTTGTACATCAGTTGAATGGAATAAAAACAGTTATTCAAAATTAATCCAACTCCACTGAAACGCTTTCCCTCCTGATTTTTTACAAACAAATTGCATTGCCCTTACCTCAACACCACCAGAGTATTGTTCGAGCCTCTTGCTTAGAATGGCTATAATCTTGTCCATGACCACAGCTGAGCGCTTAGGTTTTGGAAGTTTGCGTTTTCCTAACATAGTAGAAAATTCTTGACTTGACATCATGAATACCTGTACTGTCATTTGAACAACAAGTTAGTTCTTCCTATAAGTGTGATTAAACAAAATGCCCAGTGATTATGATTGATCAATTACCGCACACTAATAATTCAGGTGGAATCTCGCCATTGCTTTCTATCACAAAGCAGCTAAAGAAAAACAAAGCAGTTAATATAATATATTTTAGCCATGTTTCCGAATTTTTCCCTTGCTGTGGGCTCTTTGTTGATACCAGCCAAAATAATACTTACTCATCTAATGCCTCTTCTTCTAGTAAAAACGTGACCTGCAAATATTCGAATGCTGAGCGGTTCTGTTTTAGGGTAATCAGTATCCCCCCATTCGCTCCATAAAGCTTTACCTTGGCTTCTTTTTCTTTTGAGCTGGAGTCTTTTGGGCAGCATTCATTCAGTACCAAATCACCGCTTATCTCTACAATATCATACTCATTGGGCTCATCAACAAATCCGTATTTTCTCAGGAGATCTCCGTTACAAAGTTCACCGTAAGTATTATAAATTTGGTCCTGCGCTTTAATGTCTTTGATAGCCCGCATTTGCAACGCTTCGGGTTCATGGAATAATCGGGCGTTGTTGAATCCAGTGCGATGATTTAGCATATCGGCCATGGGCACCATTGCAATGATACCTTGCTCCTCCTCCTCATCGTCTGATTCTTCATCCTCAGCCTCAGCCTCATCCTCTTTATCTTTCTCACCATTTTCTTGCCGCTTTTTGACAGCTAGTTCATCATGGAAACTATAAGCCATGATGAGCGATCCACAAATATGGAATAATTCAACATTATGGACCTTTTCATCAAATACATCTGGATAATTCTATGTTTCACATTGATATATGGCGTTATACAGTATTTACCCTATCAGTTTCCAATTCTATTGCTCGTTACCTTGATGATTGGAAGGAGTGTTTCTTTGTACAGTGTTTCTGCATCTTGTTTTCCAATTTTATCTGCAGAGTTGTGTGTCAGATGCATGATGGCTGCAGCGGATGATGCTCTTTTCAACTTACCAATGACGGAGGTACCAGCCAATTCTTCCAAATCTTTTTGATCCCAAAACATGGGGGTGGAGAATTCTTTGGGAAGAATATCAAAATACGGTTTCCAAAAGGATTGCTCGCGTTGGCTCTCGTACATCATGCAGAGTATGAGAGGGCTCCAACCATCCAATTGTTGAAGCTTTTCTTTGACATCTGGGATATTGGCTAGTTCACTCGTTTCTTCTGAAAGTAGAAGTTTGCGTGGCAAAGAGAATAGCAAGTCGCCTTCCTAATCGCGCGTATTGTTGGTGAATATGTGGGTTAGCGGGGGCCAATTGATTTGGGGATATAAATTTCTCTATAGGGTATATTAGTGACCAACCTTGATATCCTTGACGGCCACCACGCCACGACCAGCGTTTTGCGAACGTAAATCCTGTATGGCGATGGAGTCGGCAACAGTGGCGCCATTGTCCTTGAGCCAATTCACAAAAGTTTCTGACACTTTGTCGAATTCAGACATGACAGGTGTGGACGTTAGGATTCAACCACTTTTTTTTTTTGGGTGAGCCACAGCCTGTGGGGTGAAGGCGGCGGTTTTCTGGGACTGCTCTATACATTTTTCCAGTCAGCCAGTGACAATTTCCACTGTACCTTGACACACAAAGCACTGTCCCGTCCTTCTCCCTTTTCCTCTCCTTTGTCCTATGGCTCTCACCAAACAGTTACAAGCAGTTTTGGACAAGAGGCAAGAAATTTTAAAGCTCAGGAGGCTGGTCGTCAATCCTCCGGATGCCATTGACTTTTCTTCCAATGACTTTTTGGGGCTTGCTCGATCCAAGCCTTTCCGAGATCGCTTCCTTGCCGAATTACAGGCTTTCAACCACCCACCATTAGGGTCAACTGGATCTCGGTGCTTGGATGGAAACTCACAATATGCCTTGGACTTAGAAGCCCGTATCGCCAAATTCCATCACGCTGAGGCGGCACTACTCTTCAATTCTGGCTTCGATGCCAACTCCGGGCTATTCAGTACCATCCCTCAACCAGGAGACATTATCTTCTACGATGAACTTATCCATGCAAGTGTACATGAAGGCATGAAGCTATCTCGTGCTGGCATGAAGATACCCTTTAAGCACAATTGTATGACTGATCTTGAATCAAAGATTATCAAAATCTGGCAAGAGGATAAAACTGCAAAAAAATCACGAAACGTCTTTGTCGCCGTGGAAACCGTTTATTCCATGGATGGCGATATTCCACCACTTCGAGAAATGGTCTCTATGCTTCGAAGATATTGGGCCAAGGACGAGAATGGCTATATTATCGTAGATGAGGTAAAGTATCTTCCGAACCGTGTGAATTTCATTGTACTATCAAATGGAAATTAAGCTCACTCGGCGTTTAATTTCCCTACCCAATAGGCCCATGCTACAGGCGTGTTTGGCGAACATGGTCGTGGAATAGTCTGTCGAGAGAATCTTGAAGATGAAATATTTGCTCGAGTTCATACCTTCGGAAAGGCACTGGCCAGCAATGGAGGTAAATACCAATTGGGCTTACTCAATAACAGATCTGACATTGAAAATTTGACATGACTGATGTTTCCGTTCTGCAGCTGTGGTTTTGGGCACGGAGACACTCAAGAACTACTTGATCAACTATGCAAGATCCTTCATCTACACTACGTTTATGGGATTCAGCAGCTTGGCTAGTATTAGATGTGCCTATCAAATGTTGGAAGAAGGCGACTCATTGCAGGTAAGCTGAGCGACAGACTTTGCTCACTGTAACCTAATTGAATCAATGAAAGAGAAAAAAATAATCCTATAACATTTTAGGCTCAGCAACATGTCCTGGCTCTGGTAGACCATTTTAGAGCAACTATTCATTTACCACATGGTCAACTGCTTCCATCCAATAGCCCCATACAAGGAATAGTACTGGACGGCAACGATAAAGTGAGAGCTTTGGCCGAATATCTCAAGGCTCGCAAGTTCAATGTCAAGCCCATACTATCCCCCACTGTTCCTACAGGTTCAGAACGTGTCCGCATTTGCTTACATGGCGACAATACCTTTGAAGAAGTCGATGCTCTCGTCGAAGCCACTCATGAATATTTCCAATCTCCTGCTCGTGCGCAGCCAACTGCCACTGTGCTCTCGACTCCTCAACTTGTCATCAGTAAATTATAAATATTTCAGTCATTGTATTATAGATTCCTTTGAAAGCTTTAATATGGTAGAAAGTGCATTGCAGGAATTGAAGAAAAAAAACAAAGGAAATAATAAAGTGTTTATAGATGCTGAGCTCTAGAAACTCAACATACGTGGGGTATAATGTACATTTTGAATGGAAGCTATATGTCTTGACATGTTTATGCAGCCATATCAAATCTTGCTGGCACTGATGAAACATTGGCGCAAGTGAATTCTGGTTGATGCACATTCTTGGGAGCAATACCAAGGTCGACCAAATCAAAGTAGGACCAGTGAGGCTCTGAACCATCTTCGATTTTGAAGTTCCAGAAAAAGTAACCGTAACTGGTAGAGAAGGCATCGAGCTGTCCTTGCACATACATCTTGAGGTAATCGCGGTACTGACTGGGCCACAAGGAGGCATCATTGCGATACTTGCATGAGCACTTCTCACATACCTTCTGTTGCTTGGTACCATCGGCTTCATAGAATGAACCATCCCAATGAGAGCCTTGGCCAACATTGTTTAGCCAAAGTGCACAATCAGTGTCAGCGGCACTCCATTCTCCGACAATGGTAGGTCCAAATCCAGTGGTCAAATTCTGTGAACTCTTGACATAGTTATAGGCTCCATTGCAGATACCATTGACAACCTTATCTCTGTAGCTAGATTTCATGGAGTTGGGGTCAAAGATATGATAGATATGAGCATCTATAGAAAAGTCAGATCATCAGTAAGGCAAGCATAAGATACCATCAGTTGGAATGTCAACTTACCGAGCATCATCTTTTCATATTGCTTCAATTTACCCTTCCATCTGTTAAGTCCAATGAAGCCTTCACTAACACTGATGTATCCATCGTATCCTGATGTACGAACAAGACGATAAGCAGCGTCATAGAAACGCAATAGCTGTCGAACTTCCATGAACCGCATGTTGGGCTCGTTCAGGATTCCAAAGATAGTGACGACGTTCTTGTATCTAGGAGATACAACAATTCTTGTAAGCTCATCTATGACTTCGAGGATTTGGCTGATTTCTTGCGTAGCATGTGTGGTGTTCTTGGCCAACCAACGAACTTGACCTTGGCGGCCACTGTGATTCCAACCATTCTGAGATTGTGGAGCGGAATGCAAATCAAGGTTGACTCTCAAACCGTACTTGCGGGCCCATTCTAGAGCTTGCAAGAAGTAAGCAAGAGACAGTCTTGGTACGTACGGGTCGCCTTCCCAAGTTCTAACCGCCCAAAATCCAATAGGAATGCGGACGTGATCAAAACCAAGTTCAGCAATTCTGGCAAAGGTTTCTTCTGTGACCCAAGATTCATAATGCTCCTTGAGTACGTCGTATGATTTTTCGGATCCTAGCTTTTTAGTGAGGGTATATTCATCAATGACACGATCTGGGTCTTCGGGTGTTGGTACTTTTTCAACACCTTGATTGTAAGGCTTGAACATGGATGGTTTTATGAAGGGTTCCAAAACCAACCAACCTCCCAAGTTGATGCCACGGATTGGCTGTTCGCCGTAGGGGAAAGGTTCAGACAAGGGAGGGACGTTTGAGTTTACTTGTGCGCTATAGGTGAAATTCATATCGTTTAAAATGTCTTCTAGGGCAAAGTCTTCGTCTTTAACCAGGGAATCGAAAGTAGGACTCAAGTTTCTCTTGACCAGACGAGGCGAGCTCGCTGTATCTCCAGCTACCTCATCAGTGGAAATCCCACCAAAAACTACACACAGTAACACAAATGAGCCAACGATACATGATATAGCAATTATTCTGTTGGTACGGCGTCGTCGTTTTGCAGCCTCCAAAAGTGATCTATCTGTAGTATTGACACTGTGGGGATGGTTCAGCCTAATTTACAGAGTAGATGTGAGGTTATTTGCGCTACTTACTAGTGCGATCGAGTACTGACTGAGTAGCCATCCTCAAATGGATTGGTTCCCATTGCTGTGCAGAGACAATGAAAATCAAGAACAGGTCGTTGACCCCACGGTCAGACATTGACGGTATTTATTGGTATGTAATTTGAGTTTAGAAAAAAACATATAAGTATTCTGAACCGGATTTCATTATGTTTAATGAAACAAAATATTGCAAGGAAATTCCGTCTGACCAGTAAACATAAAATGCGTAGAAAGAGTAGCAAGCTCATCCACATTTTCCATGGCTGAATTTCGCGGCGCTGTTTGAAATTCCTGAAAGGCTCTAGAGCTTACAAATGATGGATTGACTATTGTTATACAACAATAACTTGCTATGACGACTGCTTCAGACAATGTCGACAATTATTTACAAATCTTGTCACCATTGGTACCTTTATTCTCCTACAATCAGTTAGAGACATTGTTATGCGCATGGGTGCCTCATCGACTTGATACCATTTTGGACCGGCATGGTCTCAAGTCAGGCTTATATGTAGTAGACCACTTTATAGTGACAGCCACTATTGCGCTGTTGCTGGTAAGTGCAAAATTCATTGTAACATATTGTAAAAGTACGTGGATACGTGGGAATCGGCGCAGCGAGAATCACGACCACACGATATCAGTGACAATTCAGCCGTTCATCACAGATTCGTACCATAACAGTTAAGTGTCGGCCGGGATGGCAATATTCTTTAGATAACAACTTTTAAATTATTGACTGAGGTATCTATTGTGAACCTTAGTTGCAAATGTTTTTCATCAATCAATGGCATATTTGATCTCGGAGAAAACAAAGGCATGGACTTTTGGATCATTCTCCCTCCATGCCCGTTTAGATGTTGGTCATGATGAAAACAATCCTCCCATATTCAACGTTGTCCCTGACTTGAACCAAGGCAAGCATTGCTCTATCTATTTGTGTCTTTTACTTTTCTGTGTATTCTATTTCGACTATACAAAAACGTCATTGTACATGTTATACTTCAATAAACTCATTTGCTTTTTTAAAAAAATCTTTCTATTACAGCTGTAGAGATTCAATATGAAGGACTACGGTTTAATGCACGATTTGTTGAAAACAACAAACCATCCAACGAAGCTCAACGCGAGCTGAACACTCCCGATGATTTAGCTAGTCGCAAATTGGGTCCAATACCGGAGCCTCCAATCGAAATATGGTGCAAACCACAGCGTGGGTTGGCGAATGTGGAACAATTGAGCAATATCATTACCAAAATTGCAAAGGAATATATGGAATTGATGGATGCTCAAAAGAAAACCGTAAGATCCCGATACGAGTATTCAGCATCTGGCAAATGGACTCGGGTGTGCAATCTTCCTGATATTCGAGGCTTAGAGACAGTGGCGCTACCGCAGGAATACGAGACGTTGTTGCAGAGGTCACTTGATAGCTTTGAAAATAGCAAAGAATTTTATGCTCGGATAGGTTCTCCCTGGCGTCAAGGCATATTGCTTTACGGATGTCCAGGCACTGGCAAAACTAGTCTGGTATTTGCTATAGCGTAAGTATTAGGACAATACCGGAACATTGCCGATTTTAGAAAAATTACCTCAAAGCGGCTGATCTCATATCCGATTCTGACAGGTCGGCGCTGAGACGGGATATCTATTTCATGAATTTGAACAATATCGATACAGATTCCGAGCTTTTAAGTGCCTTTTCAAGCATACCCAGCAAAAGTATCGTGGTTTTTGAAGATATCGATACAATGACTCCAGTATGTGGGAAGACCCGACAAACAATTTTTTATACCTAAAAATCACAGTACATTTTTTAACCCATTTCTGGCGGCTTTTATTATCTTTCTTAGGTCCTTCACCGCAGAGACAATCAAATCATCAATGAAAAAGAAGAAAAGTTTGGGCTATCAAGTATGCTGGGTGTACTTGATGGACATACATTAGAAGAAGGCATCATATTTATAATGACTACGAATTACATTGACAAATTGGATCCGGCTCTCACCAGACCAGGTCGAATGGATCTACATTTAGAACTGAAATATGCAACACACTATCAAATGAAGCACATTTTTAGATTGGTGACGGAAAGTGAGCTTGAACATATCTATCCTGGCTTTGAGCAAGAAATACCAGAGTTTGTTCTTCCGCCCAGTGAGGTCATGCAATGTATGGTGTTGCTTCGAAACTCCACTCACTTGATACCAGACCATCTACGAGAACTTGTCAGGAACAAAAGGATATAGTTTGATCCATGAACAGCATAACATCTCCACAATTTAATACATCCACCTGTTTGATGAGCATTATGTATGGCTAAGTTTTTAAAGTATGGAACGTCTATGATCGAGATTGTGTGGCAATGTTTCATAGTTTAAGAAACATGAACCAGTCGTTTTTTTTTTTCGTTTTCATACATCATAGCTGTCCTGCTGCCCTTGAAATTTTTCCATCTTCTCTTTTAACTCTACTTTACGCAACTATGAACCAGGACATACCTCCATCAAGGTCTCCGTTATCGAGGTCCCGGTCATCTTCATTCAACCGTAGGCTGCCGACCACGCCAGAGGAAGCTCATCCGAGACCGTCCTCTAATGTCGCTGAACTTACTTTCGACTCCATTGACAATTTACCCAACTCAATCAGCAGAACAGATACACCGGACATTGAGGAAGCACGTAGTCCTCGACAGGCTCTCAGCCGTAATCAATCCACTGCATCTTTGACATCTACAGCCACTCGATCGACCAGTTGGTCTAGAAGGTGGCGCCACCGTACCCCTCGAAACTCATTGTTCACCACTGCTAGTCAACTATCCAGACCGCCGAGCTATAAGCAACAAGATCCCCGGTGGACTGAGCAGACTGACGGCACAATTATGGATCGCAGCAATTTGGGTGGTTGGCATGGTTTTGCTTCTCAGTTTCATGGCATCTACTTTGCCTTTTGGCTGGTCCTCTTGTCTTTTCTTGGTGCAGTCTCGGTTTTTGTGCCTGGTCTGCCTCAAGCCGCTATTGCACTATGGATACCAGTGGTTTTATATCTGTGCGCTGCCGTTTATATGTTCCATCGCAGGCGAGCAAAGCGAGTTCATGATGATACAAATGAAGATCCATCAAATCAAACAAACCCGGCCCACGAAACCATGCGCCAGATGAGATTACCAGATAGTTATTACTTTGTTATCAACAACACAAAAGACCATACACATCCCGTCGTCACATTGCTGCCACCACCACCAAAGTACCGCAACGCAGCCAAGCGAGTACAACGCAATTCAATGGAAATTGAAGAATTAGAGCCCACAGGGCAGGAAATGGCTGAGCAGCAAGAGCCGCAGTCGACCTCGACGGGAATACCTGGTGAGAACGACCACATTCATATCACTATTCATAGGCCAAGTGTGGGTAGCCAAACGCCAGACTTGGATAGCAGTGAACAGATTGAAAGCGACCAAGAATCACAACGCCTCTCGCCTCACTCACAAACAGTGGCGGCCTCATAAGCATTTGCATAGTAAATCACTTGCTTGTCACCTATCGGCCCAGTTTCCAGTGGATCAGGAAAAGAAAGCAGCCGCCGAGCACATTCATTATTTATTATTACACAAAACAACCACTTCAATCCTACGAATTTCTAATTCACTGAGCAACATTGTTTCCTATCTCTGCTCTTTTCTCGATATCTTGTTTCAACTGTAAATACCAGCCGACAGCATCCACTCGACGCATATCACATATACCATTGCCACTGACTGTTTCATAAACGATTTTGAGCAATGCAGTGGCACTCCCTATCGGTTCCTTTCTAATCAATTCGCCAATATCTTTCATCATCATGCCAAAAAATGGACCAAGTGATACCGGTTTCATCTGATCAATATAAGTGATTAGGAAATGAGATCGATCCACCACTTGTGTGGCGTCAAAACCGTCAATCCTCTTCCTCAAGTGATTGACTGTTAACCACGCAACCGAATCATCGATTTCGCAAAGTGCTTGCACCATGTTGGTATAGGCCAGTCTTAGCTGTTGATGTGACAGTTTTTGTGGATAGCTCTACAAAAAAGGAATATTGATTTTAGCTGTTTGAAACATCAATAAAAAATACCACTTTCGTTAATTACTTACATCCAGCAGTGTTTTGGCATAAACACACGCCAATTCTCTTGAGATTGGTTTCTTGGTTTCAAATATGCAAAGCACAACGGCATGTGCACTTTCGAACAACGCCTTGTCGTGCCTGCCACCAAGTAACTGGTAGATTACCGGTAGTATATCGTTCTCCAATACATTATCATCAACCGACTCTATGACTTGTTCCAGCAAGTCTACAAAAAACAAAGTTCTCTTTTGCTGAACTTCGGATAGAGCAAGGGCGTTATCAACGGTGTATTTTGAGGTATCTACGAAAGTAGATGTCAGTACCATATTCTATGTCGAGCAAAACAAAATAAGCAATCATTATACGTACAATGTTCTCGAAATGCAGTCTGTAACAGATCGTTTAATGCTTGCACTTGACCATCTGTTTTTAGGAACGTCACTGCTGCGGTCAGGGTATTTTGATAGGCTTGGAAACTTGAAGCTGAGCCAAGCTTGTCTGAGATGAAGTTCAAATTTGCAAATGCAAGCACAATTTGTTGAGCTGCCAAGTCGATTTGATTTAATCCTACTCCTCCAGCGGCATCTACAGCAGTGGTCAACAAAATCGTAGTATATCCAAACAAGACAGTTTTGTGTATATTCCAAACTTGCTCATATATGCGTGCATTTAACGGTGTTTCTTCCATTGCTGCGTGATCAGATCCTTCGGTATTGGCCGGAGACTCATACGACGACGGGTAATCCACTTGTCGAACACAAGCATCCCAATCGACATAAAGGTTATATGAAAATGAAGTCAAGCTAGCAATTTGCTATCTGATTAATTGAAAAGCGATGTATGCATGTTTGTGACAATCAGAGACTCACCGTTCAAGGATAGGCTGGACATAATAATTTATTGTATCTCCCTTCTCTTTCCCTGGCTTTTCAAGAGTCACCTGAATAAGCTTGCCAATTGCTCGACAAAGCCTGCCAATATCCTTAAACATTGCGTCTGCTGTGAGACGCTCCAAATTGGCTAAGGTGAGTTCTGAACTCCAGCTGACATCCCGAATATAAGCTCCATTTCTCCATGTGTGAGCGCCAGCTATCAACCCATCGACAAGGCAGTCCAATAGCAACTCAATTTCCAGCACGCTTACACCGCCTTGTTGCAGTGACGGCACACACTGACTGGCCAAAAATAATACAACATCTGCCATCCAGCTGTTACTACGCTATTGCTTTTCGATTCTCACGCTCAGCGGCTGCTTACCTTGGGCTTTGTCTATTTCTACCGCTACAGTGGCCACTTTCCATCGCTTAGCTTGATCATTCAAATATGTGCATATCATATTCTCACTCTCTTTCTCCAACGTGCGAAGGGATTTTGAGCGATTGCCCTTTGCGAATTGTAGCATCCGACTGATTATCAAATTTGTCCAAAAATTGAAAAGAAAAAATACGTTAGTTCCGAGGCCTCCATTTCAACTGAAAGGGGTTTTACCACTCACACAAATCCAGCAGTAGCAGCTGATGATGCTGCCTGATCCGAAACGTTGTCATGTACACTTTGCAAAGCTTGCCATAATGCAGATAGTGCCTTACTATTGTTCTTTTGGCGCCAGCGTAGATCTGCGGCGTTTTCTACCAAGTAAAATACTCGGCGCAGATGTGTTCCCAAAATAGATACATAACCGTCCAGCACACTCACAAGTGCCTCTTGGCTCGTGTCATTGGCGACAAAGTATGACAAACTTGCGTCAACAGTATCTTGCAAATCCTGATCACTCCCCACTTCGGCAGCAATATATAAACTCTTGTTCAGCAAGGTAGCAATTCGATCATCGTCCGCTGCTCCATTATTTAGGCCGGTCAGACAGCTCAAGGCAATGACCGTATATTTGACGGAGGCGATATGTTTGTTCACAGTTAAGATCTGATCGAACTGGTCAACGACAAAGGCTAGGTGCTGCTGCGAATTAGCGAGATCATCTCCGGACAAGACAAGCCGGCGGATCCAGGTAGACCATAGACCAACAATGGAAGGCTGTATATTTAATTCGCCAGACACATAGTGAGACTGCAGCGCATTCAAGAGCTGAGGAGTGTACCATGATAAAGGGAGGTGTGAATTGTACTCATGAAGATGATTGAGGCTCTTAGCATTGGGTTTCTGCAGGTAGGCTGAATAGCTCTCTGATAGTGCAGAGGCTAGTTGCTTCAGATCCTGGTCATTCGACATGTGTAAGCAGCAATGCAGGCAACAGCCAGTGTGGGGTCACTTTAAGCGGGGATACTGGTGGCGGGTTCATTGTTATCACGTGTAAATCTTAGTAAGGGCGATTTTTATTATTTCAGACGTAAGTTACTTTGGTGCCCATACGTAAGGTGGCCCATAATTTACTGGCAGCAAGCTCCAATGCTGCTCTCATCCTAGTCCTCTGTGATCTGACTAAACCAACAATTAAGAGTACAAAAAGTATGTAAGCCATAGAAGTGGAATTAATAGATATCTGCTTCATTTTCTCCAGCCAAGTATTTGACATTTGCTCTACTCGCGTCATCGTACGAGATACAGGCGTTGATTTGATATGCCCATTAGTTAGGTCTTTCTTTGAATTCGTCTTTGGTTCTTGTACTGATTGGATCGGATTATGTGATTCCGTCGTTGCCTTCTGTCGCTGCATTTCTGCTTCAGCAGCTTTAGCTGCCTCTGCCGCTGCTATGGCAGCCGCTTCCGCTGCTTCTGCCGCCTTTCGTGCTTCCTCTTGTCTTTTATGCTTCTGTTCAACCACTTCATATTCCTTTTGTTGAATCCTTCGAACAAAGTTCTGTAGCATATGCAGTTTAGTATGACTAAACTAAAGTCTCGATCGTAAACCCATGCTTCATGACATTTACCTCTTTCTGACTATCTGATAGATATGGATTATATTTAATGAACTCTCGAGCAGACGAGTAGTCTTGCATTGTTGTCAAAATGCTAGTAGAGTATAGCTCCAGTACTTCAAAATAAGCAGTAACAGGAGACTCTTCATCTTCGTTGGATAGAATAGCAGATTCTGTCATAGGACCAGCGACTTCCAAGTCAGTATGTAACGAATCTGGAATATCAGCCAGCCATTCCTCAGCAATTTGGCGTCCCATCTTTAGTGCATCCAATCTCAATGCCATGAGTAAGCTATTTTGACAGACAAAAGTTAGCTAATCAAACGAGGTTTGCTTGCATGAACCATTTAGTCTCCACCTACCATACACTTATAACTGATCCATCTACGTTTCCGGCCAACTGTGAATATCCTTCTAAAACCCTTTCCCAAACTAAATGCATCAGTTCGTCTTTGCTAGATCCTTTCAATCCTAGTAGGCGGAAAACTGTTGGCAAGTCTTTGGACTCTGCCAGTGATGTCACAATGTTCACAAATAGAACATAGATCATTCGTCGTAGGGATGGAGTGCTATCTGATTCCGAGGTATTCAACAAGTTGATTGCCTTCATGCAAGAGTGCAAAGCTGATACATGTTGAGTTAAGAGGTATGCCCGAGTTGCCTTCTGGTACAGGCTTTGCACAGACATGGTCCAAATAAAAAAGTGGAGAAAAGCTTATGAGCTGACTGGACTGAAATGAAAAAATGGGGAAAATTCAAAGAACACTTCAATTTCCGTTCCCCGCTCAGCCAAAAACCAACCAAGCATCTTGTCTTTCTTTCTTCAATGACATCAATGCAGCACGCGGATGCTCTTATATCGGCGTCCGCTAGTATGCTGACCATTCAGGATGCCGTGCTTGATTCTCCTATATATCGGGCCAACATTGCTCACATTGAGGACCAAGTCGACCAAATTCAATTATGGTTGGAAGGCTTAACAAAACAACTCAGACTGTATCTAGACGAACTCAACAGTAAGTGAGCTGACTTTGGACAAACCTCGTTACAATCGATCCTGATGAATTATCTGCAGAGTTCAATTTGACTACCAATGCCTTATGCAAGAAGGCTATTCCTCAAGGTGTTGACGAGTCGTTGCTTGGTAAGCTTACATCATTTACGCTGTTGACAGTGAACCGAGACGGTTCCTCACCCGTGCATACATCAATTCCATTAGACTCGGACTTTTCAAATAATATTATACGGTCTTTCACCGATGCTTTGCAGACGAGTCTTGCTTTTAAAACCAAATTGGTAAGTTGACAGTATCTATTTGCCCCCAGGGTATTCCCGAGGCGAGGATATACATAAAAGGCAGTATTGAAACTGAAAATTCCTAATTGGTGTACTCCGCCTCTCCCCTGTTCTAGGTTAATGACATCGAAGAAGGCATATTACAACCCTTGACACAATTTTTGAAGACAGAAGTAAAGGAATTCAAAGTAAGTGACAATCAACAGCGACATAAGTACCATCAATACCTTTTAAGGGTTTCTCGTCCATTAGGAATATCGGAAACAGATGGAGAAACAATTGTCATTGTATGAATCTCAATTGGCAAGATACAGTACACTTTCAAAAACAAAGGAATCTTCGGCTTTGAGAGAGGATGCATTTCAGTTGTATGAATTCAGAAAGTCATATGTGAGAATGTGCGATAACTATGTAATCCAAGTCATTGCTTTCCGGACGTATTTGGATCGAACACTAGTCACCAGTTTCACAAACGCTACAATCGCTCATGTGGACGAGTTGGAAGGAGCTGGCGAAATATGGACCAGATTAAAATCCTCTATAGGAGCATGGAAGAGGTGGCTTGTGGAGGTAAGCTTGTAGATTACGAATTGTGCAAATAGCTTGCATGATGGACTAACGTGTCGAGAGTAGAATCGTCAAACTTGCGATTATCAACTTCAGAAATTACAAAAGACGAGAAAACATATTGAGAGTAACTATTTGAGGAAAGTTCGACCAACTCGCGATTTGGAACACTATAGTTCGCCCACTCTTATTCCGTCCGGTAGCGGAGCTATTGCCTCGCTGATGGCGTTCTCGCCAGGAGGCACTGCTCAAGCACTCGATAAGGAAAAGATGGATGCAATGATTGAGAAGTCATCTAAGCAAGGATACTTATTCAATCGTATCATTGTTGGAAAACCTGCACGCTTTTCATGGACTAGGAAATGGTTTTTCTTACATAATGGATGGTTTGGTTCATGTACTGTTGGCACAGTCAATAAGATCAAGGGTTCTATCACCGTCAATGACCGTGTTAGCGTTCTATTATGCGATATCAAAGTAGTGAATGACCTTGATCGCCGATTTTGCTTTGAAATCGTTTGCGCTCAGCAGTAAGGACGGTGCTTCTGATCAACAAATCAAAGTGTAGTACTAATTTTTTTCCCATAGTCCTTCATTCATGTTGCAAGCGGAAACGGACGACGAAATGCAGAGTTGGATGGAAGCATTCAATTGTAGTAAACGCTTAGCCCTGGAAGATGCTTATGGAGACTCGTCAAGTCAAAATGAAGAAGCAGCCGAGGATGAAAAGATCGACAGTGCATCAAAAAGACTTAGCCTGGTATCTTCAAAAGCAAAATCTACTACCGTAGTGACTACTGATGCCAGCTTCCCATCCACCACCACATCCACTACCGTACTACCTTCGGGTGAAACGTCAACCACAACTTCCATAGTTACACCATCAATTCAGTCTTCGAATGTTGTTTCCCGCCATTCTAGCAAGAATGCTATGAGCACGCGTGCTTTGACAACAAGTAGCTCACTTACATCCCTTCTTGTACGAGACGTATCGAAAGACAGCTTGCATAAGACGCCAGCCACATCACCACTGATGACCCAAAGCGCCTCAACCTCGGCAGTAACAATCCCTGGAGGTGGTTCGTCCAAAGAGGAAGACTCCAACGGCTCACCTAAGAGTGACGTCGATGTTGCACCCAATGATATAGCTACGAATCATTCGACTTGGGGTATTCCATGGGCTCTTGTCCCAGGTATCAATATGTTCTCTGGAGGTGCCGATAGCTCTGCTGACGGAGGTGGTGGAACTCCTGCAGATCACAAGCCGCTTGTTGTTTGGCCCGCACATATAGAGACAGAAGTGGAGAAGGTGACACTCAATGGGTACGACTCGAACATGGAGACCAAAAATCACGAGTTGAGGCGATTATTTGGAGGAGTTGCGCCTGAAGAGGTGGTCATAGATGGTGAGCAGAGGTTTTTCTACAGGGCTTGATTGTTCATCTAGCCTTCAAAACTTGATCTCACACTTTTACAATTTGTTAACGCCAATTTTCTCAAACATTTAGCATTCCCCGCTTCACTTCATCGACCTGCTGTGGCTGAAAAAGAGGAAGAATCAAACGACGAACCTCCGTCAACACCAATGACACCAAGTATACCCGACTTCCCAATTCTGGAAGACGCTGAAGTGCAGGAAATGCCATTATCTAGTTTCGGCCATTCATATACAGGTCGAGCTTTCTTGACTCAGGAGACCTTCTGGTTCTATAGCTGCATGATGATGACATGCGTCAATACTGTAAGTAGAGCGTATATGGTTTAACAACGATGACTGTGGAATTGGTAAGACTAATTGATTTTGTTATATAGATTGCCGTCAAATTGAAAGATATTCAATCTGTGAAGCTCGTTCGAGATCCATCAGTAGCTGGTCACGGCAGTGGATCCAAGGATGATATTGCCTTAGCTCTTACCATCAAAGAGGAAGAGGGGTCATCGCAATTTGTTCTCAAAACTCTGATGCAGGATGTTGAAGCTCTAGCCGAACGTCTGAGACTTGCCATTGATAATGCTAAATCGGGCCACTCTATGCCTCTACAGGATTTGTTTGACATTATTCAGAATATCTCAGTATCACGAAGCAACCCTAACAGTAGGCAGCCTGCGACCATCATCACAACATCTGCTAAGTCTCAAGTCAAAGCGAGCGCAGAAGTATCGCCTGGTGAAAAAACACCACCAAAAGATAAGAAAGCCAAAAAGGCGCCGAGAAAATCGTCTTCTGGAAGTAAAGCTCCCCCCATGCCTGCGACATCAGGAGCATTGGCGGCTGCTATGATGGCAGCCACTGCCGTTGCCGGGGGTAGTAAATTGTTTGACGAAGTGACACACAAAAAAGCGGAAGATCACCCAGCTCCACCTGCGTCTTCAGCCCAACCTACTAATGAATCTGGTTTTACTGAATCGCCTGCGGATAATGCAATTGATGGTAAATATAGATCGATCCACAGGCATTGTCACAAAAGTAACATATCATAGCTAACAACATCATAGCAGTAGAAGAGTTGCCAGCCAACTTCAAGGAGCCGACTGGCCCTGTATCTTGTGACTGCAAAGACCATCTGGACAAATTAGAAGGCGAGATTGAACTTCCAATATCTGCCAAAAAGCTATTCACATATCTTTTCTCGGAGGAAAAGACTGGCCCAGCCGAGAATGGGGGAATTTGGAACAAGATGAATACTGCTAAGGGAAACAGCGGTAAGTTACAGTGGACAGCATTCGGTCAGGTAAATCTGTTTTAAATGTATGTCGGGATTTGCAGGTCTCTCTGTCACCAAATGGGGCAACAATGGGGAAGGCAAGCCTGAGCGCGTACTCAAATACATCATGCCAGTAAACAACCCAATGGGTAAGTGCTGCATAGACAATGAACAATGGAAACTGTCATTGAAGGCTCAAATATACGTTTTTCATAAGTCAAAGTGAAGGAGACGGAAGTTGTGGAGACACAAAACATCGTGAAGCAAGATGAGCATCTGTAAGTGATCCCTATGACAACACTGTTCATTTTCCTTTGCGTAATTCATCACTCATATATTTTGCAGATGCTATGTAGTCACGGCATCGACTAAGACTGCACAGCTGCCATATGCTGATGCATTTTTGCCCTGTCTAAGATTTTGTATCACCTGGGTCAGCAAGAATAGATGCAAATTGCAGTGCCACATTGGAGTGAAATGGCTCAAAAGCATTATGGTCAAGAGTGCGTATATGTTATGAGAAGCTCCGTTTCTTATGATAACAACTAACATTTGGCCATAGGTATGGTGAACAAAGCTGCTATCAAAGGCATGTCGGATACTATAGCAGCGCTGCTACCACTCATAAAAGTGGATGTGTCCAACATGGCTTACCCTGCTGGAAAGGCGCCAGAAGCTGAAGGCGTAGCCGATAAAGCAGCCGCAGCTGCTGACACAGAAAAGGGTGAAATGGCAAATGCCAACGAGATAGGAGCCAATGCTAAGGCACCAGAAGGCGGAATGTTCGCTTGGATATCCAATCTATATAATCTAACAACTATTCAAATAGTATTGGTTGCAATTGGCCTTACTTTATTGCTATGGCGTGTACAAGTTTCTAGATCGTCTGTCAAGAACACGCCGTCTGAGCATATTATACATTCTAGAGCAGTGTATCTCAAGGATATCGAAAAAGACCTGATAGATTCAAAAGCAAGCTTGACTGCATCGGAAAGGTACGTTTCAGCATGAAGTGAAAATAATTGTAACCATACTAATGAGCTCGCTACTTTAATAAAGTGTGCAAAAATTCATGGAATCACGGCCATCATTTACGACCGCTCTCGATATGAACAGCACCATCGCAAAAAAGCCGTCCGGCTGGTTCGCGTCTTATCATCGGCATTTTGCTTACGAGTTACTCTTCACTCGCGAACGTATAGGGCTACTCCGATATGATGTGATGGTGATGTTCCAATCTCTCAACAATATTGAAAAGCGAATTTTGGAAACCGAATACGTCAATTGGTTACTAGATGGCAAGCTGCGTTGCGCTGCAGGGGAAACTCAAGATGAAAATACTATATCTTGTCAAACTGTGGAGGATCAGCTCTCTCAATACATTGATTGATGCGTACAAAGTTGTAAAAACAAAATAAATCAAATATGTAATTTCATCAGAGTTGATAAAATTGCAAAACTTAAAAAAGTTTTGAAACTTTCATTGTTGTAAGAATTATTTATCAGCCAGCGACAGAAGCTTCAGCGGCCGGTGCCAGTATGAAAGAGATGCCATCAAATCAGCTCTCGAATACAGAAAAGGAGAACCTAGAACAGATCCCTGGATCTGAAGGGCGGTATACGGCGATTCACTTTTTCCAAGAAGCTAGTATTATGTTGGATCTGTGAGTATTTGTCGCCAATGTCCGCCATGTTGATCTTACGCTGACTCCAGCGTTGAACACTCATAGGCCCACCAAAACAGCTGCAACTGCAATAATGTACCATCACAGATTTAAACAGTTCATGGCCGATGTCAAAACGAATCCTGTCAAGGAAATCAACGGCCACCAAGTAGACGTCAATCTCGCACTGGACTGCGACGACGAAGTATGCAACCTCTTGTTACTGAAAGCTTGCATCATTGATATATTTATGCTAATACGACTTACAGCTACTAGCTACTACATGTTTGCATTTAGCATGCAAAGCTACGGAAGTGGTTCGAAAGCTTCGAGATGTTATCAATGTGTGCTATAGGTATGACCCCATACTATCAAATTTCTGTCAACTTGATTCAACATAGCTGACGCCATAATACTCGCCATAGACTCATCCACCAGAGCGACCCAATATTGGAGATCGATGAAGTGAGTTATTTATTAACCGTCATTCCCACATTTCGTCTAATGCACCTGTATCTAACCCCTTCAAATAGTATTACTATAACTTGCGAACGTCGCTCACTACCAGCGAGTTAATACTGATACGAGCGCTGGGTTATAATTTGGATGTTGATCTACCTTTTGCATTTGCACTTAAAGTACTGAAAGGAATGGGATGCGTTCCCGTATTTAGTGAAGATGAGAACGACGAACAACGATGGCAAAAGGAAGTTTTGTCAAATGGGGCGTCCCGGCCAACAAGCAACTCAGAATACCCAGACAAGAAGAAGTTGCAGGCGGCCATCACGAAATATTTTGAAAATTTAGATGTTGATCTTGCACTGGTAGCAAGATTAACATGGATATACGCATGGGATAGGTAGGATGTTATTGTCTAAAGTGGTCCAAAACGAAATAATGTCCTTGACAAGTACATGCATTAATATCTCGCCTTTTTAGCATGTGTCATCCGTCAGTCGGACTGGAGCACGACAGTTACTCTATAGCTTTAGCGTGCATTTACTTGGCTGTGCGTTCAGCAGGAGCGTCATTACCAATGAATTTAGTGGAGGTATGTTGAAACCCTGCCAATAATACATTTATGAAAATGATTGATAAAAAATGCTGATCACGATTCTGTATCAAACCAGTGGGTGCATTTTTGGGGCGATGCTCATAACGTTACCATTAAGAGTATGAAAAGTAAGTGCAATCTAAAGAGATATTCAAATGTAAGATTTAACGCTCAATTATGTTTTTAATTTTATTTCAGACGCCTTGACTAGTTTAATGGAGCAGCTTGCTGTTGTGAAGCAAAATGAATAAAAAAGCGAGTGGGAATAACGCCGAGCAATTTGATTGGTTGACGGGGGTGTGATGTTTTGATTTTTTTGTCAGAGGGTGAAAAAGCAGCAACAAGTTTTTCGAGACTGTCTTGTCTGTGACTCTCTCTCTGTTAAGCC
This sequence comes from Umbelopsis sp. M5902, assembly GCA_037039815.1. NCBI lineage: Eukaryota > Fungi > Mucoromycota > Umbelopsidomycetes > Umbelopsidales > Umbelopsidaceae > Umbelopsis > Umbelopsis sp. M5902. The sequence goes on from JAXQGL010000056.1 coordinate 74,261, forward strand.
GTCCAACTCCAACTCGCCTGTTGAAAAAGAGTAGTCAAGTAAGTAGTCCCCAACTGACTGACTTTTTATTTCAATATGGGAACGAAAAGTAAAAATAAGTGGAGACACGCGATCGAGGAGCAGGAAATGTGTAATGAATGAGAAATGTAGCAGTTGATGATTCATCATACTTTTCTGTTCACTTCTTGCCCGCCTCCCTCAGCACCTAACCCCCGCACACCTACACGACAATATTTATCATTGCTTTTGTATCTTGATATTGACAAGGCGTTGTTTTCTGCATGTAGCTTCATAACATTTGAAAAAGAATAATTACTTGGATACTGGATATTTTGGGTCCCCTATGACTAGTATAAGTAAAGAAGAACCACAATCGTCATCTGAACACGCACAGCAAATGGAAGCCGTTTTTGGTGAATCGTATAATTTTACCACTGGCGATCACGCTCGAGAACAAGCTGCCACACAAGCTGAATTGGTTGCTGCTGCCGTGGCCGCCGCGGCAAATAGTTCTAATGGCGCTAATGATAGTTATCACGCTCTGGTAGCTAGCGCCACTCCAGGAGGTGATAATGTCATTGCTACTGCCACTTCCCAACGACCCACTGATGCTGCCCAAGCAGCGGAATTGGTTAAACGTGAATTAGCAAACCAAAAGGTATGTTAATTATTTTTCCGGTATCCATGAAAAATAAGGCTGTGGCGATCCCCGCGACAAAATAAGAAAATTTATGAGGACCAGAGAAGAATCGTCCGTCAACATAACTAACACGTACTTTCAACGAACAGGTCAGAGCCGAGAACAGAGAACGTAAGAAGAGATGGAGAGAACAAAACGAAGATAGAAGTAAGTTGTTACTCAAATCATAAGTATGATGAGGCGTCGCCGAATTAACCTCATTGGCAAATTCCAGATAAGGACAATGATTTGCGTTGTCGTGTAAATAAGAGAGCAAACCGGTTGTTTGGCATGGCGGATAGCCCGAACAAACGAAAATGGTGCCAAGAAGAATTTGCTAAACGTCAACGCAAACGACAAGAAAAGGAACGTCGGAAAAATACCGTCAACGGATCTGCCCCACCAGGATCTGGCCAAGACACTGGCTATCAATCACCGAACACAATGGCTTCATTTACAGCCTCTCAATTGGAGGCACTACAGCAACAAAGCTCTGATTATTACCCAATGTCTACTAACGGCATACCGCCTTTATCGCCAACCACGGCTACAAAACTTCTGAATTCTAATCTTGCTGCCGTCCTCAAAGCTGGAAAGAATGATCCAAGTGCCACAGCCGCCGCCGCCGCCGCTGTATTGCAAAGTCCTCAATTTTTACAACTCAACCAGCTCTTGTCTCAACAATCGGCTGAAGCAGCCCACTATACCTCTGACATGTCAACAGCAGATGGCACAAACAAGACGTCTGATAGTATCCTTGAACAACTGACCGCTGCAGCGGCTGCCAATGTTGCAAGCTCGACTTCGAATGACCAAGTAAATGCAGAAGCTGGCGAAGGTACATCCGGAGACGCCGCTGACAAGGGCAAGTCTCAAGGCGAAAAGCCAGCAGAGAATGGCAAGCCGGCTAACGGTCAAGGAGGTGGTGATTATCCCATGGACGCAGTAATGACGCTTATGCAATTGAATGCTGGCTGGCGACAGTAATTGCACCAATTGGAAGAACTTGCTACTTTTTCAATCTTGGATATAGCAAGTTTGTTCTGAATTTGCTAGTGTATTTGATGATGCCATTACAAACACCACAGTGCTAACACAAAAGCAAACGCAAACGTATTTCAATATCTTTATGTCTCCCCTTTTTTATTCTTCACGCTTTCGCTCTTATTCTTTTTTAACTGTGTTTCTATCTTAAAACAACAAAAAAAGGTGTCTCAATATATATATCTTTTCTTATTTCCGAACACGTTATAATAAACACAATGCACATAAGTCTTCGACGTATGGTTTCTATAGCTTGCCTTCTGGCACTTGCTGCAGTTGTCATATATAAAAGGCTCTTCAAACAAAATGTAACCCGTTAGGCAGGCTTTCTATCGAGGACGTACCTTTTGCCAAAGCTGAAGCCATAGCTACATGTGGCTTGACGGTATGCCAGTAAAGACCAGTGTCGAAAGGGATGTGGCGCGAGTTGTGGCGGATGCTTAATTTCAGGTCACCCGCAATAGCACCATTGCCTGGAATTCACCGCTTCAATTGGTGCAAGATACGGGCATGAAATCGCCATCTATTGAAGACGAGGCTACTGCCGATGATCTGTTTGTTCGGCTTAGCGTGCACGAGCTCAGAGGTCTAGAGCGAAAGACAAGGTAAGCCCATGGCCGTTTGACAACTGAGATTGGGGTGCTGTTTGATCTGATTCTAACGACAATTGCCTGTATAGAGCAGAAATCGAGGAAAAGAAACAGGAGCTGAGATCAATGGTTGGGTAAGTGGATTGCTACTGAAATTCCTTTGGATTTCATCCACTCCCTTGCTAAAGTTTGGCTGCAGTGAGCAATATCGGGACTTGATATCGGCTGCAGACGCTATTGTTTCGATGAAGAAGGCTGCCAACGCCGTGCAATCCAAATTTGATCTTATGAAGACGGCTTGCGATATAGACGTAATTAGTCAAAAAACAGCAAATGCGAACTCGGGGAAAGAGGCCACCGTCAGTAAGTATCTTTGAAATTGGCGAGATAACAGGCGGACGGTTCGCTCACCCTTTGAAGCAGATGATCACAGGCGATATTTGTACGTGTCGGCAGCACAGATGAAACTACTGGTAGATGTACCAGAACAGGTAATAAGCAAGTCATGATTATTTTTTTAATATTCGATCTCACTCAGGTCATTTCAGATCTGGCATGCTCTGGAAAGTGACCGGTATCTGGAAGCGAGTCGACTGTACTTGCTTGCAAAGATGGTTTACAAAAACCTTTTAGTTGAAGAAGGAGTTCCATTTGTTGTTGTGGTAAGTATAATTTCTCTTTGAAAGCACATTAAACCTGTTCTGACGCCATGCTAGGATACATTTCCGGTAGTTCAGAAGCAGTGGGACGCAATTAGTCAATTCAGGAACCATATTCTTCAACGTGCTGAATCGTATTTGAGAAACACGACTTGCAGCACACAAGTAAGTCGACCTAGCTCAATGTCATTATGGTGGTGGTTACCTTACATGTTGTACAGCTTGTTGCAGAGTCTCTATTGTCACTTATGTTGCTCGACGATGTGACTACGAAAGATGGCTTCAGGAAACTTTTAAATATGCGGACTGCCGCTTTACATACTGTTCTGGAATCATCAAAATCCAAAATTACCAACCATCGATCTCCAAGATCACATATCATACAGCAGCTTCACGACGCTACACGGCTGGTGAAAGGAGTCATCATTCAAGTGTACAGTATTTACGTCCTACAACTGACCCATGCTGGATTGAATCCAGCTGCTCTACACAACATGTCAAACGAAACAACGCTCAACAACAATCTGATCTCAACATATGTGCGACAATTGCAAACTAGCTTTTGCCTGCAGGCTATTGATAAGGCAGAGAACAAACATATGAGAGATGTTGACATTGCGTCTCCTGCAACTTGCACTCAGCCAGCTATCTCTCGTATCTATTCCCCCAACACAAATGTACATCTGTTGGTACGCTATCTTCCGGAGTCAATTCAAAAATATACACCCTATATCAACATTCATGGCAGCGACGGGGAAGAGATGATGTTAGGCTCAATTCGTGAAGAACTGAATCACTGGTTGTCAATGGCCGGTGAATTGATGAGTAAAGAAATGTCTCAGTTATTGACTGACTGTCCTGACATCAAAACCTTACTGGACATTCGCTCTGCCGTTTGGGGATTACTGTTGGAGGATGAACTAGCAGCTAAAAACCCATCCAAGTCACTAGATGATGGTCATGTTTGGTCCATCGCTTGCCATGCTTTATTTGGAAATACGGTGTCTTTATGGCATACCATTTTGAAATCTCCTTTCAAAAAACAGCTTGAAAGTCTCATCAACAATCGAACAATGTCTATTCGTAACCAAGCGCAACATTTGTCAGACTATCTTTCGGCTTCCAACAGAGATTTCATTGCAGGTGAGTATTTAAATAGTGTTCGCGCTGTTCAGCGTTAAGACAATGTAGAGAAAATCATGAAGCTGACTTGAACGTTGTAGAACTCGATCTAAGTGCAAATATTTGGTCTTCACAAACAAAAGCAAAGGAACATGGAAAGCGAGTTGAAGCACAGGCTACTGCTGGATATGTACTGCCTGTTATGGCTTCCACAGTAGACATTATCCAGTTCAAGCAAACAGTAAAGCAATGTGCATCTTGCTATCCACCTGCATGCCATAAATTGCAGCAGGCGTTTGATCAGGCAGTAAAAAATGCTCTAGATGATTATCAAATCATTGGAGCTGCACTTGATTCTTTCATGGATCAAACGGATATTACAACCAGCCAAGCATCAGAATTATTTTCAAGCGCGCAGTAAGCAACCAAAGCTATTTACTGAGCTTTAAAGTGATCAATACGGAACACCTAATACTTTGAATTTGTAGAGATACCCATACATATTTGAAATATCATCATGAGCAGTGCATTGGAGCTATTGCAGACTACCTCGGCCAGATCTCGCAAATGTTGGATACGTTACAGAAAGATACTGAAGTCCAGGGCAGTGATAAAATGTCGGATAGCGAGGCAATCTTCCTTGGTCGTTTAACAAGAGGCATTGCACTTACCTCTACAGATTTGCTTGACGCTTTCACCCACACAGCGCCTAATAATGGTATCCAGTATACAACGGCTTTGGCTAGTCACGCTGATCGCGGTAAGTCTTCTTTTTCGACAACTCTCACCTCGAATCCGTAAAGAGAAAACGTATTGATCTTCGTATACATCAGTACAAGCCTACCTGGAGACTCAGAGCAGATTCATACAGCTGTATCACAAAGCAAATAAGATTTGGAGCACAAGATGTGTAGCCAAGTTCGAAAATCAACTAATGCAGTTGCTTGAAACAGAAAGATGGGACGACATGAACGCCTCAGCTGTGCTATGGCAAAGTAGGTACTTTAATTACACTGAAGATACTTTACCTTGTCATTAATACAATTATAGACGTGTCTGGTACTGAAGATGACGAGAGCCTCAAACTGCCTGGTCAGGCTACCAACGCAATCATCGATGCTCTTTCAGAAATGTGCAAGGAAATTCACCGTGCTCATAGTGGAACCCTCGACGAGGTACAGATTGATTTTTTATATGAAAATCCTGGTCATATCATAAGATACTAACCTATACGACAGCCAAGTCTGAACTCGTTTTGCAACAGCTTACTATCAGCAACTGGAAAGGTCTACAAAAACTTTTTGGAGAGCCTAAAAGAAGTGGCTGATGCCCCTGTCGGCATGACAGAAAAGGGTGCACTTCAAATGCTCTATGATCTTCAGTTCTTGTCAAAGCTATTACAAGTTGACACTGACGTTCGCTCATTGAATGATGCCATCACTTCGGTGAAAAGCAAGGTAAATACGATTTGTTGTAAGCATTCAAGTAAGAAAACATAAAATCTAAGCGGGTTTTTTTTTTGTATTTCGCACAACAGATTGATCCTATCAACATGAGGGTTTTCCAGACTCACATAACTAGTAACGTTGAGCGCAGCTGTAGCAAATATGCCATCATGCTTGGGCTGCTATTCACCACCGCCAGACGACCACAAGCTATGTAAGGATTGATATTTATTATTACATGGTTCTTACTTTTTTTATGTTTTTGAATGTTATGCTGATCCATTTTCTGCAGAACACGAAAACATGCTAGCTCGTCGTCTGAGCAGCCAAATACATTACCAGCTGCAGAGCAAATTCCCCGATTTGCTCTGTTGCCTATCGGCCATCAACCTAGCTCACTTATGCAGCGATATTGACAACCCTATATACCTAGTTCTCTTATCGAAAGCAGATAGAACCGCCAAGGATTGTTGTTGACACCACAAGAAAAAAGTTAGAATAAAATAAAAACAAACAATTAGTTTTAATGAATTGTCAAATTTGCAAAGTTTCGACCAGCCCTGAAATCTTTTTTATGTTTCTTTTTTTTTTGGGTTATCTCTAGAGAATAAAGTCTGATTCGATATTCAAATACTCCAACACAGTGAGTTTATCAAATTGGACTGTGGGGAAAATCCCTAAGAACATGATAAACATCTGGTTATATGGATTTCTGCTTCGCTGTACTATTGTCAATTATTCATGAATTGAATTTTTTCATTACTTCAATACATTGCGTGGTATTACATCAAATGCTAATGTCCAGTAGGCACCATTGGCATAAAAGTCTCTATATTTACATGGTGTATGCGTGAAAACTATAAGCCAGTGTTGTTGCGTTACTGACTTGTTGATGTTTACTGGTCGATATCCAGGCGGTTGATGCAAGAATTAAAAATTATTCAGTTTTCTACTGTTATGGAGCTATGTTTATCTAACGAATATTATTTGCATTTTGAACCATAAATTTTCAAACTGAAATAATGTAGTATATATATCACTGCTGTATGCTTTCGTGGCTTTCTCTTCCTATTCCACATATATTTTTGACTATGGTCAGTTCTCGCTTGGTATCTCTCCTTCTCGTCGCCATTGCGGCTTCCGTTTCCGCTGCCCCACTTACCAAACTCCAGGGGCATCCTGGACCTAGTGTTGAAGTACATGGCAGTAAGTGGCAGAAACATTTGCTTTTCTCAGCCGTATATTTCACGGTACAAATATTGTAACCAAATTGTTTAATTACTCTAGTGTGCAGCCAAAACATGGCATGTGGCAAAGGACTTTACTGTCGTCGCTACAATGGCGATATCTTTGGATCTTGCGAGATTCCTTTTTAAATGGCAACCTTGCTATACATGGACGCAAATCTTATAGCTTTGGATACATTTTTGTATCATATTTAACTTGAATAAAAAATCATCTGCTTCCGTATAATTTACATTGCTTTTATTGACAATTGTGTACTATTATGATACTCAGATATACATGTTGGTGAATTTATTCTGACACTCATATACTAATAGAAATAGGTCGATTTATGAGGCTATACGACCAACTACTGAGCCATTCGAGTTTAGAAGAAGCAAATAGCCACCAAGGCAGTGAAGACCATGGAGCCAAATGCAAGATTATAGGTTGAAGCGGCAGAAGTACTACCGCTAGGGGAGCTTCCAGATGATCCGCTGCTGCTACTATCGCGGCTGTCATTGCTACCAGTGGAGGAAGTTGGTTGAGCGGAAGAACCAGGAGCAGTGGAAAGACCAGCAGAGCTGCCGGAAGAGGCACTGGCGCTTGGAGAAGTACTGTTGTTTTCGGTGGGATAAACAAAGTTCTCTTCCCAGTAGGGGTTGCTGATGTTCATACATTCGTGGACAGGGACAACGTTGAAAGTCTCTTGAAGTTGGGGAAGCCACTTCTCAGCCATAGAAACTGTGGCATTGTTCAATTCGTGCTCAAGAACAATATGTCCTTGCTTGTTGTCGGTACCATTCTTATAAGCGTCAATCCAACCTTGGAAATAGCCATCAACAGTAGAAGGAGGGAGGTTACCGCCACCATCACCAGGCATGTTCCAGTCGTTGGTGTCTTCATCCCAGATGATGGTACGCATGCCCATTTGCCAGGCGATTGCGCGAACACGATCGTCGACATCACCATAAGGAGGACGCCAGCATCGGGGAGTGATACCAGCGGCTTCCTTGATAGCGCGGAGAGTCCAGTAGAATTCAGCCACAACTTGATCATTAGTCATGGAAGTCATCTGAGGATGGGACCATGTGTGAACACAGATGGTCAATCCATCGGAAATGGCTCTCTGAGCTGCAGCAGGGAAGCCAATAACGTTGGAACCAATATCTAGTAACAAAAGCAATAGCAGTTAGAAAAGGGAAAAAAAAGTCAATGATAATATTTCCATAATTGGTAGCTATTCTTACAGAAAAGGGTGGCCTTTTGATTATGCTCAGCAAGGAAATTGTAGAGATTAGGTTCAGCCCAAGGACTGGCTCCTGGGTTGCTTGGATCTTCAGGATTGAAAGGACCATCATCGTAAGTCAAACCCCAATCACCTATCAAGCCAGGACAAAAATAGGTCAGTCAGTCATAGGGTCCACATAAACATTGTAGGTGTCAAAATTTTTAGCGAACGCCACAAAAAGCAATTTAGCACGTACCTTTGCGGGGACAGAAGGAAATATCTGAAGGCAAGTAATCAACCTTGGGTTGAACGCAGTTGGTGTCACTCCACCAGCAGTAAGGATCGATGTTTTCGTTATAACCAGCCATGTCAAGGTCACCATTAGCCTTAGCCTTGTGGACAGTGGCGTTGGGTACCTTTGACCAATCCAAAGCAGCAATGACAGCTTGCACTTCGGGACTGTTGGTGGGAGGAGTTTTCCAACTTTCAGGATAAGCAGAGCTGTTAAAGTTGACGCTAGAAGGAAGGGGGCCAGTAGGAATGGCTCCAGTTGGTACAGATGAAGGCAGACCAGTGGCAGCAGATACGGACGCCAACCATGTTGGCGAAGAAACTGCAAGAAGAGAGGCAGAAGTGGGAGTTCCTGAAGAAACAGCAGGAGATTGGGCGTTTGCAGATGCTAGAACAGCAGCAGCAGCTATCATGCCAAAAGTCTTGAGCGCCATGCTGAATGTGCTTATTGGTAAAATGCAAACATTGGGGAGATAAGCAATCATGCGGCTTTTTATAGGCAATTATATCCTCACGTACCAAAACGGAGTTGATTGTTCCTCAGTTTCCTTTTACCACTTGCGCCGGGCCGCACAAAAATTTTCGCTTAGAATGAAACGTAGCACGTCTGAAGGTTTGTTTAGTTCGATTATGGCGATTATAAACAAATTCAAAATTATACTCCGCGGAGGATAACTGACAATTACCAGGGCGTTGAAAAACGAAACCTTATAGTTTGACTCAATGGCTTTCACCCTGGTGAACCACACACATGATCTTAGAAAAATCCTTTTTACTTATCATCACATCGTTGTCAAATCAATGGGATGAATTGATATCAATTCTAAAAAAGATTTGTGAGGTGATAAAAGGTGACAATGAACTCCGTGGATGCCGACTTGCATATTCCAGGAAAAAGCAGGGCACCGTATCTCTTTGCGGTCCCTGCGACATTAGCGGAGAACTGTATCTATTCTGGTTTTTCGCTGACTGCCAAAATGCCAGCTTGTGTAATACTTATAATCCCAATCTTACGTACTTCGGCCTATTCTTATCTGAAAGCGGCAATATTTATTAGTGCAGTTATTACCTGATCAAGGCAAAATTACAGGAGACTCACCGCTCCAGGTAAAAAAATATGCATTAGTTCGAATTTATTTTTCTGCGACAGGTTTCACCAATCTAAACCTGTCCTCAGTACAACTCCTTTACACCACTTTAGCGATCTATATATATAAATAGAGTTTTTGATTCTAATTCAAGAAGGAGTAATCAATTTGTTCAAAAACGTTTATCCACTACCGCTCGCGTGAGATGGTAAGCATCTGGTTTTTCCGCGACGGCATGAACGCGGTAACCTCGGTCCTTCAAATGCTTGCTGGTAGTCTCTCCAATGGCTGCCAGGCGTGGCAATTCAGTCTCAGAGAGCCGGTTACGGATTATATCGTACGCGCTACTTCCGGACGGGCTGAATAATACCACCCAATCCAGTTTAGAACTTGATATTATCCTCTGCAAACATGAGTCAAGATCGGACCGCAATTGCGTTTGATATACATTAATTTCGTCCACAGGGATGGAAACCGATTTCATTATGTTTGGTAGTTCGTCTCGTCGTTTATCGCCCACCAAAAAGAGTAATTTGGGGTTGACATGTGGGTTTTCCTTATAATGGTTAATGATCAGTTGACCGAGCTGCTGTGCACAACCTGAACTTTCACCCGCTGCATTCAATCCTAGTTTGCGCACAGCATTGGCTGTTGACGGTCCCACAGTGAAAGTGGGTTTGTTTGACCAATTGGTTTTGATTGATTCATCAACGGATCCCCATATTGTGCCGAGCGCATCCACTGCCCTTTTGGATGTGACAACTAATGCAGAGTATTCTCGGCTGTTTTCTATTAGCGACGACTTCAACTTGTTTAGATTCACGAAGCAGTGCTCCAGCACCGGTACAAATATGCAATCGAAATTGTGTTCAGCCAAGCATTCTTCATAAGGATCATCGGAGCTAGCCGACTTTTCTTTGAGCAACAGTACAGTACGGTTTTTGCTTGTCATTCGGGTGTACCTTGCTAAGAATGTATTGATTATGCAATCAATGGTTTGTCGGCAGTCAATCTACTCAAGTCAAGATGTCAAATCCGCGCAATGATTTGAATGAGCCAGCAGTCGGGATATCGCAACTAAATTGTCTCTGTATAGTTGCCGTTTGCCTGTACGAAGTCTAACAAAAATAAGGATATTGGCTGTTACAGCTATTTGCTTGTAATTACAACAGCGCATGCCAGGTTCGTCTTGTGGATATTGCCATTTTAAGAAACGTGTGCTGGATGGAGTTTTTCAGCCTGCTTTTGACGCGTCCATGTCTGCTTTGCCTGTCATGTCAATGTCTGCGTGTTTTTCTCCTCCAAACTATCAAATATAGGCTTGAAAAGGCCCTTCTTTTACACGTTTACTTAGCTTGAGAAGGCTGTGGTACGTTAATAGATTTTTATGTTAAGTATGTAGCAGATGAAATCATCGTCAAAACCAGTTAAGGCGTGTTCCTTGACTTTGTTGGTTGCAGACGTTGCTGAATAATGGATATTGTAGCTCGATATTGTATCATACACTTTGAATCTTGCCTCGAAAGAATTTTCTAGCACTTTGCCTCAACGGATGTTTTCCGTTGTTTATACCAACTTAAAGCTCAATTAAGACCTCCTTCACTTCTTTACCTTTCTCTTTTAAGACTATAGGATGATATAGCTTCTGGCCCATGTTACCATTTATTAATTTGATGGCCCTGTCGTGCAATTATTGACCATTTGTAAAAAAGTAAAATTTTGTCAGTGATATCGACGTCACCAAATTTTTCACCAAGTTCCTTTCTTCAAACTTGTCGAGCCAAAAGGAACTCTAATATTGCATCGTGCTGTCAAGTGTTTCACGCAGCTCCATCGACCGGCTACATTCGCCATTTTATCCACGTCAGTATCACGATACGCGTTGCCTAGCTTAAACGAGACCACGCGCTTTGGTCGACTACCCCTAAATTTATTCTGGTGTCTTGGTTGAAAGATTAACGATCAAACCACTATTGGAGCCTCTATATAAATCAACAAACATAGTTGCTTCCAATCCATATATTGTTGGACGGAACTATGGATCCAAACTTTTTTCTACAAAACGCTCTAGCTAACCAGCAAGCTGGTGCGCAAGTCAAGCGGCAGCAGCAGATGCAAAATCCTCGAATGATGATGCAGTATGGTCAGCAACAAAATTCTTCCCCTGCAATGCCTAATGCTGCCGCGCAATACGGCTCTCCTTATGTCTCAGCAGCATCACCTATCAATAATTATGCTGCAGCAGCCTCCCAAGTCAACAACCCGGCCTTCTCTGCCGCAGCTTTTGGGTCAGTTGATCCACAGCTTATGGCAGGGATGAACCCCGTATACAACCAAAATATGCAGACTATGATGGGTACGGACGGCGGTATGGTTGGCAATCCGGCATACAATCAAGTGTCTCAGCAGCAATCGCAATCGCCCTTTAATCAACCTGCTTACTTAGGTGCTAATGGGAACGGTATGTCTCAGCAGGGCGTGTCACCAAATGCTATGGCAGCACGGTATCAGCAGCAGTTCGCCAATACACCCGCTCAGATCCAAGCACAATTACAGCAGTTACAGCAGGGTGCTGGCGTGTTTAAAAACGGTCAGCAAATGGCAATGTCTCCGGCGGTGTCCAGTCCATTTATGATGCAACAGCAGCCTGGCAATGTGATGAACGCGCAGAGACAAGGTATTAATAATCAGCCACGTAGGAAAAAATGTTGTTCCATAATGTTATGCTAACCTATTGATAACTTGCAGCAAAACAATCGCCATCACAGTCACCATCACTAAACAATACGAGTTATGCAAACACCGCTACCGCGTCGCCTGTTGTGAGCAACAGTAGCCCAATGATAGGAGGGCAAAATTTTAGCAATGGTAAGTAAACGCACGCAAATATGTAGGTCAGCGGAAAAGTACTTTTTTAACGTTTTTTTCTTGTAGTCATGGGTGGTCATGGCCCCTCCAGTGCTCACAGTTCTCCAGCTCAATCGTTTGCTATACCCAACCAGTCAAATTCAGCAAGTGCTTCTCCACAAATGGTAAATATTAAATATGCTATATAGTATAAAATTATATTTTTATATAGCTAAACCCTCTCTTAGCATCGTAATAGTATCCAAGGTGCACAGCAGCGATATAGTCCGTATAACAAACCAAATTTTGCTGGTGGAGCTGCTCAAGCCCAAGGTGGATTAACGCCACAGCAAATCCAAGCTCTTCAGCAACAGCACTTTCAACGCCAACAGCAACAGCAGCAACAAATGCCAGGTTATCCCGGATCACCTCAACAACAGAATGCTGCCATTGCTCAAGCCCAAATAAATCAAGGCATAAGGACTAATCAGCAGCAAGCTGCATACCAGCAAATGGCACAAGCTGCTGCTGCAGCCAACAAGCCAACGGATGAAAGCAAGACAGCAGAAAAACTTTGGAGTGAGCATTTACAATCTCAAAAACCTATACCGATGGCTTTGCCTCCGTCTGTTGCCCAACAGCAGAGGGCCAGAACCTCATCACAATCTTCATTAGATAATCAAGCACTCACTCCAACTAACGCGACTCCATCTCTGAGCGGCGCCGAAGCACGGACTCCCAAGACTGGAAGTGCCACCCCACAAAACACCAATGATACCTTGAGCAATACTCCCAATCTTAGTAATGATGCTCGCGCTGCATCGATCGGTTCGCCTAATGTCGCTGTCAAGACTGCCGACGTGGACATCGCTACTGAGTCTCCAACAGGACAAGACAAAAGCGTTGCATACATTCCCAAAACTCGCAATGTTGATACTTACGGAGGAGTCGATCTAAAATATTTTGACAAGTTTGAGATCAGGCCTATGTTACCCACAATTAATGAATTAGGTAAGATATATGATTGTGATCAGTTTTGTTGTTGTGTTTTGCGGGATGTTAAATGGATTTGTCACGTCACAGGTATTATAGATATTCATGCCATAACGATGTCACTCAAATCCGGAATGAAATTGGAAGTTAGCAATGCGCTGAACATCTTAACGGTGCTAACCTCCACTCGTGGAATCTCATTATCCATGCGACATTGTGATGATTTATTGGATGTTCTTTTAGACTACTTAGAACAAGATTTGATGGGAACCAACTCACGTTATGGGTTGTCAGATGAAGATTCAGTGCCATCGCAGCCTGCAAAAACTGTTGATCAGGCAGTGACGGAGAAAGAACGAACCTATGGTGAATTGTTTGAGATGTCCTTGGATGAAATGAAGAGCTTGATACCATCGCTAGAGAAGACGACATCTGATGTTTGGCTGTCTAGTCGAGAACGTTGTCTATGTATTATCAACATCGTTCGAAATCTGTCGTTTATGCCGGAAAATCAAGAATATTTCGGTAAACATAAGCGTCTGACGGATTTGTTGGCATTTGTTCTTGACACAGATGTATCCATAACGGATGACGGAGACAGAAAATCAAATGCACGAGGATTAAACAAGCAATCCTGGTACATTGGCATACGACATATGGACAGCTTGGATTATAGAAAAAGCGCACTCCTCATCTTTTCCAACATTGTGGTGTTTATGAAATTGACCTCAGCATCATCTGCTTTGGTGTTCATCAAGTTGACCAATGACTTCTTAATCAACGGTCCTGATACGTACTTTTCTCAAATTGCAATCGAGACTTGGGCCAAGGTATCGGTTAGCTATGAAAATCGCAATGTTTTTGCTGCTTTGTCAGCCACTTCAGCGAGCGAAAGCCATAAGGACGGAGAAGACGATGCTTTCACGTACTTGGAGAATGTCTGGGAAGAGCTTGCCGCCATCATTCGAAGAGACTACTTTTCTTATGACGGACGAGTATTAGCTAATATGAAAGCTCATCAACTTGCTCTTCTGGAAATGGCAGTGATGGGACTATACAACATTATGGTGATTGCAAAAGAAGAGACTTTACGCGCGCGTCTCCTGGCCCGAGATCAAGCTATTGGCTTGGACATGGTCAAACTTTGTGTTTCTTTGGCAGAGTATGGAAGTCAGCATTTCGCTGTGGTTTGCCGGAGAGGTTTGGAGCTAGTTCGAGGATTAATTACTGGCGGAGATGGTTTGCGACGAAAAACAGAAGACAATGCTCAGAAAGATAGCAATGATATTGTGGCAGAAACAACTACGTCGACACCACAGCCAGATGTGGCCACCCGACTCGCTTCAAAGTTAGAACTGGATAGTCACACTGTGAACCAACTGCTCATGGTCGCCATGCTTAATCCTGCCACTGATCCAGATACCACGCGAGAATTGTGGGATATCCAAGAGCTTTTAGAAGAAGAGTCTTGAACGCATAGTGCACAACTTCTCTAGTTTTCCTTTTTTTTTTTTTTTTTTTCTCTTTCGTTTCTGCTTCATTATTATATACTTTTTTTTTTTTTACACACCATATTTTGCTAAGTCGTTACAAAACAAGTTCATTCATTTTCTTTCCTTTGAACTGTTTTTGCCCGCTCAAAGAAATAAAAAAGCACGATTCCATGTACAGTACAATATATCAGATGACATTTTCACGTCTTTTTACGCTTTGTTCACAGCGATATAAAGTAGTGTTGGGGCATAGCCTGAACGCGCTGTGATCATTTTAAATAAATGGATGATTGGTAGAATTTTTACGGTTTGAGAACCAGAACAAAAAAATGACAGTCCTTTGCCAGTGAGAACCACCACAGAAAGCTGTACTTGAGATCCCAAGTCCACGCTCCGACGCTGATCAGTCAACTTACTCATGTCGACCAATTCCATCAGTCTCGCTAACTGCGCGAAGCAGAGGGTGTCTTATTTCTACGATAGTAAGTTGAACATCACGTCCATTCTTACCATGCGCCTGTTATGTTCGCTAGTCGCGCCTCAAACGCTTGTACATGATGCACTGACCGTTGCACGTTCATAACCTCTCAATTTGTAGACGATGTTGGCAATTTTAGTTATGGTCCAGGTACGATCTTGCTGATAACTTGTTGTATGCGAATAACACTGTCTTATACTTACATGTTATGTTCTTTTTCTTTCCCAATTCTGCTCTGCCCTGCCCTTTTTCCGCTCAGGTCACTACATGAAGCCTAAGCGAATGCAAATGGTTCACAATATGGTAGTCAACTACGGACTCTATAAACACATGGATGTTGTTGTAAATGCTCCTTCTGAATTTATGAATAGCTTGAATCATTCATTTTACTAAGCAATGACCTCTTAGAAACCGGATCGACTAACTGCCTACCAAATGACTCGTTTCCACTCGGACGAATATATCAATTTCTTGCACCGCGTTACACCTGACAACGTCAGTCAAATAGCCATGCAGCATGGAGGTTTGGAGCAAGGCATAGCACGATGTAAGTAGTTGGGTTGTTTATACTTCCAAGCTAAATATTCGAAATCGACTCATCACCATTATCAGTCAACGTCGGAGAAGATTGTCCTGTATTTGAAGGCTTGTTTGAATTCTGTTCCATATCTGCTGGCGGATCCATTGGTAAGTATACTATTTATACCTAGATATGTTGTTGTGACTGTGCTGAACTCTGGTTTGCTTTTACTAAACATCAAATTTAGGTGCTGCAAACAAACTGCTTAACGGCGAAGCGGATATCGCTATCAACTGGTCGGGTGGTCTCCATCACGCAAAGAAAAGCGAGGCGTCTGGGTTCTGCTATGTTAATGATATTGTGTTGGGCATACTAGAACTTCTAAGATACCATCAACGGGTTCTGTACATCGATATTGACGTCCATCACGGTGATGGTGTGGAAGAAGCTTTCTATACAACTGATCGTGTTATGACTTGCTCATTCCACAAGTTCGGAGAGTTCTTCCCTGGAACTGGTGACATAAGAGTATGCATACATGGCACGATTGGTGAATTTTAAAAAGCTTACTAACAAAACCGAATCTTTTTGTGAAATAGGATACAGGTCTCGGTGCCGGGCGAAAATACGCTGTTAATGTACCGCTAAGAGATGGTATCGACGACGACAGTTACAAAAATATTTTTCAGCCTGTCATCAAGCACATTATGGAATGGTATCGACCAGGGGCAGTGGTCTTGCAGTGCGGTGGAGACTCACTTGCTGGTGACCGCTTGGGTTGCTTCAATCTTTCCATGAAAGGCCACGCAAGCTGTGTTGAGTACATGAAGTCTTTCAATGTCCCGCTCATGATGCTCGGCGGTGGTGGGTATACGATACGCAACGTGGCTCGAACATGGACATATGAAACAGGACTTGCGTTAGGCATTGATTTATCCGAAGGTGAGACTCTCTACAGATCTTTTTTTTTTCTACATGTTGATCTTCAATTTATACTTACTTTTTTCGTCGTTTGAAGCAGAAGAGCTGCCGTACAACAATTACTTTGAGTACTTTGGCCCAGAGTACAAATTAGATGTTCCCAGCAATAATATGGCAAACCACAACACGCCTGAATATCTGCAGAAAATGACAGCCAAGATAATAGATAATTTGCGAAGCATGCCGTTTGCGCCATCTGTGCAATTACAAGGTAAGTAACAGAAAGACGTCATCCGTAGCTATTTTCTCTCGATCTAATCCCGCGATTGTTACAGAGGTACCAAGGGATTTGACGATGGAGGATTACCTTGACGGCGAAGACAGTGACGATGAAGACTGGCGCATCACTCGTAAGTATTGACTATATCAGAGTAAGCACACCGTGGCAATAGGCTAAATCAGACTTCGAACAGAACGATATATGGAAAAGCGTATTGTGCCTAATGGTATGCATGATTGATCAAATCGAAACCCAAACAGCATTCATGGCGAGCGAACAGCAATACAACAACAAAAGTTGAAGAGGTGATAGGGGAAAAAAAAAAGAAAAAAATTCCCCTATTCACGAAGTGGTTCCTGTCATGGCCATACACATCATTCATTTTTTTTTTTTTTTAAAAATAAACCAAAAAGAAGTTGTTTGTATACAGCAGTTGGACAAATTACACAGTGCTGCTAGCTAGGGACACTTTCTCTATTCTCCGCATACTCTACAAACCGGTTATTGGTAATAACTAAATGTTTTGTTCGGATTTTATTGATGTTCAAAAGGATAGCAATGGCAAATAGGGTGGAATTGCACGTAATGGCAGTGGTCGTCTAACTTCTTTTTTGTGCTATAGTGATCTTGTCACCCAGACTCAAAGCAATACCTTGAGTCTTGCTACGAATACGAATATGACCACTGATGGGGCCGTCACTAGTTCGCTCGATGCTCAAATTGGCCAACGCATCTTCACCAAAGATACTTCGGGCGTACATGTTTGCCGACAAGAAGCCACAGTCACCTTCCAGCTGCTTCTCAGGTGTCAAGCAGCTCATGTTGGTTGACTTCATGATATGGTTAAGATACTCTCTCAAATCCCTAAAAGTTGCAGCAACGGATGAGTTTGGTAAAACACAAAATGAAACGTACACAAGTAAGAAGAACGGTACTTACAAGATGTTGGTGTTGACATTGACCTTGTTCTCCCATTCGAATTCAGTCCACATACTGCGGAACTGAGTCTCAGTGCAGTGTGCAGGGTTGATGTAGTCCATAATGTCAATATGGATATCGTTGAGCACAACACAGTTGCTATCTGAGGCGCCTTGAGTATCATATACAATGTTGCCAAAGATGACACCAGTCTCAGTTGATGACACCTTGATAGGCGCTTTAACAGTAAGGAAAGAATGAGGAGCGAGGTTGTGAGCAGCTGGGCGATCGACAAGCTTCAGGTCACCCAAGGTAGCAAATTCAACAGTGAGATTCTGTAGCGTCGTGTTCGTTTGATTGACAATAAGAACATCTGCATAGCAAATTTATGGTTCAATAAATTATAGGGTCAAGACTGCATTACGGTTTGTTTGTACTTACCAAGAAGAATATCAAATTGGTGAACGTTGACAATGGCTTCGGCATAAACAGGATCTGAGAAACCGGTCAACTGTACAACTCGACTCAACTTGGATATTAAGTCGTCCTTCAAATCAATGACACCAGTAGCACGAGAGAGATCCAACTCATACTGATGTAACGCGTCAATTAATATCAAAACTAGTACTTGTATAACATAGAAAACTCTCAAGGTGTGCTTACCTCATCGCCGCTATCCGCACCGCTCTTTTTTGAGAATTGTCTAAACATGATGGCATCATCAGCTTGAATAGTGACAGATGTATCTTCCTTTGATTTTTTGTCTGCTAATCGTTTATCTTCAGCTTGTACTTGCTTAGCAAACGCTGCTTTGGTATCTTTAAGATAAACCTTCTCCATCAGTCTGTCGTTGGGTATGTTTTCGACAACATGGAGGTCTTGCATGATACGGTCATAGGAATCCTCATCTATTGGTGAGGTTACGAATTGTGATTGACCAACTCTGATGATGCTTGTCATGATAAGCATAGCCTATGTGTAATGATTAGCCATGTATTGCGTATTTCAATATTTGACAGAAATGAAGCAAATAAAAGTTACCTCTGCACGTCGAGAGTTGACAAGCGTAGCGTCTTGCTCCAACTCGGAGTAGCGGAGGATCAACTTTGTCAAAGTGGTAGCCAAGACCGATCCCAAGAAATAGTCTCCGTTCAAGATCAAAGCTGTAATGATAACAAGTGTTTAGTACAAGCAAAAGCTCAGGTATGCATAGCGGGATGAAAGGCACTTACCTCTTAGTGGCGGCTTGGAAGCTGCCTTAATAGCATCCAATTTGGATGAGGTGACTGCACTGGACGTATAAGCACTTTCCGTAGCATATGTACCATCGGGAAGGATACGGCGAGGAGCTGCTGAAGTAGTAGGAACGGGTTTTGATTCTTCATCATCTCCATCTTGGTCTTTTTGAGCGTCTTCTAAGAGACGTTGCTCAGATGCCAAAATGGGAATTTCACCCAGGCCAGCACGAATTTGCTTCCATGCACGGTCAATGTCTTGAATCTCTAAGCAGTATTCACCGATAATCCACAAAGCACCACGGAACACCTTTCCAGACTTCATCTCCAATAAATTGTCCAACAAGTTTTCGGTGATGTCTGAGCGAAGATCAGGGAACTTTTCAACCACTTCTCGGACAAAAGCAATGACATCCACCGCTGATGGGTTGTTTGAATCACTCAAGAATTCCATAAGCACATGAACCACATTAGCAGCAACTTCTGAGAAATTAATGGCACATGCATGAATGGATTGAATGAGTAATTGACGATATTCATTGTTCTAAAAAAGCAAAGGTGGATGAGTACATAGAAAAAAGCATGATTGGGTGACCGTTCTCGGACTTTTACCTTTTCGTATTCTTGATCATGAGTCTTGGCAAGCTCCTTCTTCAAGAACAAAACGACTTCCTGCACGTTGCGAGTGGAAGTCATATCGAGAGCGATGCGAATTGCCTTGCGACGAACATCAAGATCAGGGCTGTTGGTCACGAAGATATCAGCTCACAACGTCCCAAAAAAAAAGCTTTGAAAAAGAGATCTTTACCTAGACAGGATTCGCAAAATATCCATGACCAAGTCGTCAAGAACACGGCCATGCTTAGAACGAAGTTCTTCAAAGCGATCCAAGACAATCAATTTAACGTTGTTGTCGGATTCCTTGATACTCAATTCAATGTAACAAGAGGCAACAGCTACAAACGAAAAACACATTAGGCAATATACCATTACAAGGAAGGGCAGAATTCAACTTACCCTTTACAGCGGCCGGATTGTGAGTCAAAGTCATCAAAGTGGTAGCTGCCTCATATTTGACAGAATGTGATGGCACATTCAGCAATTCAAAAATGCATCGAATATAAGCACCCTTGTTAGCAGGATTGGTTTTGCTATCCTTTCGAATAAGTTCAATGACAGCAAGTTGCAAAAGTTCATCAAAGTTGGCAACTTGAGGGAAAACATCCATGAGGTACTCTACGGCACGATCTGGGGCAGTGTGGCACAACATGATAAAGGCATTTCGTTTACAGGTCATATCACCCTCCTGTTTCACAAACGAGGTCAATAATTCAATTCCAATATATAGCATACAGAAACAAAGAGTACTAACCGAAGCCAAAAAGTTGTGGATCAGTTCAGGACCATCAGGAATCAAGTATTCAAAATGCTTGTAAATAGAATAGATGGCGAAGACTGCATTCTTTCTGACATATGAATGGCGGTGTTCCTATTGTCAAAGTAAATTAGTTAGAGTGGCTGCTGTGGGTAAGCTCCAAGGTTGTAAAGGTGAGCACTAACCAAGCAAGCTCTGCAAGATGGAAGAAGCGGCTCCAACACTTCGGGCTCTCTCATTTTGCACAAGAAGCGAAGTGTTGCGCCTCGAATGTATTCGTTAGGGTGTTGTAAATCTCTTCTAATAGTGTCGCTGTGTGACAATGCAAAGCGTTAGATGTTGTGCATGCGATAGATGAGTCTAAGTGATTTTTGTGCATGCATACCACACCAAGATAAATTCCTGTTTGAGTTTGCCGTCTGGATTGGTCTTGGGGCAGATTTCCCAGTAGAAATGAAGCAGCTTCTTGAGTTGCTTATTTTTGGATGGCAAGACGAAACGAATAACGTGCATGAGGAGCTTTTCCATTGGGTCACCATTCAACATGATGAGCAACAACTTCTTCATCGTTTCGATCTTTGACTCTTCAGAACCCTTTTCCAGGGCTCTTTGAAAATCCTGCAGACTAGGCTGTTCAGTCGCATCGTCCAGGTGGACGAGGGTGTAGCATAGATCGCTAGCCATGTAGAGCTATATAGCCAGTGTAAGACCTAGACGTAGTATATAGGCACACGCGCCTCGCGGCTGAATACTATAGAACTTGAGATTCAGCCTCTGGACACGTCACTCTCAATGTTCTAAATTCACACTCCGATACGAGGCCAAGTGGCAGCTTCACAGCTTTTACATGATACATGTGCTTAGTTCAACAACGGCTTTATTTATTACTAGTATTTTTTCATTACTTGACAATCTAATATTACAACAAAAAAAAGGCAATGGCTAGCGCCAGTAGTATTAATACAAGGGAATACAAAAAGACAGTACACTAAAAGAAGACTAACGAGAGCCGTGTAAAAGAGGAGGTATACTTTGAGCAGCTAGTTTGGATGCTGTTGCGGTGGCTGCCAGAGTGTTTGTGGAAGTATTGGGTGATCTGCTACGATTAACTTGATTGGGTTTTTGATCGAATCTTACGAATGAATAAGCGACGGTGTTTGGTATGGAAAGAACAAACTCAGGACCAAACGCTTGACTTGGAGTCCATACGCCTGCAGAAATATGCTGATTGTCCACTAGACCCAATATTCTGAGTACGCCCTGTATAGCTGCTTGGGTGGCAAACCCATATGCTTCCATAACTTGCAAGGACCCTCTCAGTATGCTACCTTTAGAGCTATCTCGAACTTCGCCCCACACATCAATGCGTTTGTCTCGTCTTTGAACTTCAGAAGGACCGGACGTGATACTCAAACACAAGAAATGCAGAATAAACCAATGCATCAGGGGAATCCAACGCAATAAAAATGCAAATACTCTCCAAACGAACAGGATCAGACGCATAATGTTGACGTCAATTGGTATATAGGTATCGATATTTTCGATAGGTGTGGATCGACTGGCCATATAGCAATTGGCTCCACCAGCAGTTGCTACCAGCGTCTTTCCAGCATTTGGAAATGCTACCTGTCGGGACTTGTAAAACAGCGGGACCTCCATAATAGAGTGGTCGATACAAGCGAGGTTCATGTCAGCAGCTGAAAAGATGTTGCGGACGTTTGTCTTCCATATACCGCGAGATACTGGAACACCATCAGTCAGATTGGAGAATGCAAATGATAAATTGAGATGAGTGGCGGTCGGCAAGTGATGGTATAATAATGCAGCTAGACATTCGGTGGCCACGCTGTCGAATCCTATTCCAGGTACACATATTATTCCAGAGCTTTGAATATCCGGTAACAACGTCTCAAACATTAGTTGTAAAGATTGTTGTTCTTTGGAAATATCCAAATAATGAGTTTTTGTTCTAACACATGCCATCACCAATGGTTCTGCAGTTTCGACATATGGTCCAGCCTGTTAAATGATGTTTCAATTTCTGTACGTAATGTATTTTTTTTCCAACATCCACATTGACGTACCACGTTCAATACTACATCTACTTGGTTCAAATAGTGATCCAATAAGGGATCTGTCAAGCTGAAAGAGCTCCAAGGAAGTGCCAGTCGATTGGCTATCCGCTTGACTTTCTTTTCGGATCGACCGCTCAAAACACACCTTTGGCTCAATTGGCCATGTTGAGCTATGGCATTAGATATCATGGAGCCCATGTACCCTGTACAGCCATATATCATCAAAGTCATGGAAACAAGTTTGAAAAGAGTCGAAAGGCAAGAAAACAACGGCAATAAAAAAAAATTATTGGGTTAAAGAAACGCATGGGAGTGGATTGACACGTGAAAAGCCAATTGCCGTGCAGAGGCAACAGAAAACCCGATGGTTGACTGCTCTCCACTTTGGATGACGTCATCGCAAATCATTGGAACGAACAAGTTGTGGCTGGTGAGCTAAACTGATATGTTTGTCCAAATCAGCTTGGCATGAGGCCTAAATAGCTTTTTGCAATAAAAATATCTTTTTTGTTTCTCTCCTTTTGCTTTTTGTCTTGGCGAAACTGCCGATGACATTGTGTCTCTTTCATTAAAAATGTACAGATATCCAACTGATTCGTCCGTACCACAAACTCCTCCGTCAATGTATCAAATGGAGAGCAGACGACGGCCGTCAGACCTAGACTACTCTTCCCCTGTCAGTTATCCGGAAACCACACCATATGTTCCATTCAACGCTGTGCCGACACCACCTATACATGATAGTAACGGAGCGAGTTCTGCTGTCCACTATGGTTCATCAGGCTCGTCTACTAACTTTGGGCTTGATCCGCCCTATCCATACCCCCCTCAACACCAACATTCCGAACTGGGCCTGGCTCCAGCACGGCAGCTGCGAAGATATAATACAAAAAAACGTGTACAATTAGTTAGAGGTAATCTTGTGCTGGATTGTCCCTGTCCAACTCGCTTATTGCAGGCCGTTCCCCGCAAAGATGCCAAAGAATTCACTCATATGCGATATACCGCCGCTACCTGTGACCCTTCCGAATTTGCAAAAGATTATACACTGCGGCAGGCTCTGCTGGGAAGATCAACAGAACTGTTCATTGCTATTACCATGTATAACGTAAGACCAAAAGCAAAAAAGTAGGAATGTGATATTACGGTATGGTGTGGGCACTGAACACAAGACTTGCTTAATTAGGAAGACGAAGTACTGTTTACTCGGACCATGCATGGTGTAATGAAAAACATTGCCTATTTATGTACTCGAGAGAGGTCCAGGACATGGGTGCGTATTTTTAATCTATTTAACATAGCTTTGTTCCACTGCCTCTCCCTTTTATATATTGATAAATTGTTACTGACTGTGCTAATAGGGTGTAAATGGATGGCAAAAAGTGACAGTATGTGTGATTGCTGATGGTCGTACCAAAATCCATCCTCGCACGTTAGCCGTCCTTGGTGCTATGGGTGTATATCAAGAAGGCATTGCTAAAAACAAAGTGCAAGATAAGGAAGTAACAGCGCATATTTACGAGGTAAGGAAATTAGCCATTTTGTATAACTAGGCTGCCGTGTTACGACTGATGCAATTTCTGTCCCACAGTACACTACGCAATTGTCGGTGGATTCCAATTTGAAATTCAAAGGTGCCGATAAAGATATCGTTCCAACACAAATTATATTTTGTTTGAAGGAAAAGAATGCTAAGAAGATCAACTCGCATCGATGGTTCTTTCAAGCCTTCGGTCCCATCATTCAGCCCAATATTTGTGTATTGTTAGACGTAGGCACTCGACCCGGCAACACATCTATCTATCATCTTTGGAAGACGTTTGACGTCAACTCCAACGTTGCTGGTGCATGTGGCGAGATCCGTGCTATGACGGGACCGGCTGGTGTCCATTTGCTCAACCCATTGGTAGCAGCTCAAAATTTTGAGTACAAAATATCCAACATTCTTGATAAACCGCTTGAATCGGTGTTTGGATATATTAGCGTTCTACCTGGAGCATTTTCAGCTTACCGATATATTGCCTTGCAAAATGATATGAATGGTCACGGTCCCCTCGAAAAGTACTTCTTAGGTGAAACGTTACATGGTGGCATCAAATCTGGTATATTCGAAGCCAATATGTACCTGGCCGAGGATCGTATCCTATGCTATGAGTTGATTGCTAAAAAGGATCAGGCTTGGATCTTAAAGTACGTCTCTAGTGCTTATGGAGAAACCGATGTTCCCAATTCCGTACCTGAATTCATATCCCAACGCCGTCGCTGGTTGAATGGATCATTTTTTGCTGGTATCTATGCGTTATGGCATTGGGGCAAAATATTTCAAACTGCGCATTCAACTGGCAGGAAGTTTGCCTTATTGATCGAAAACATCTATCTCACTATTAACCTATTATTTTCTTGGTTTGCTATTGTAAGTTGAGGTGTCCAGACACTGAAATGATGAATATACGCTAAAACTAATTATGTGATTGAAACAGGGCCAATTCTTTCTTTCATTTTTTATTCTCACTCAATCTCTTACTACGGTTGAACCTCCTCCGTACTCTCCAACTGCAGCAAACATTGTACATCAAATTCTAACCTATGTATACCTTATTCTGATTATTGTACTATTTCTAATTGCCATGGGCAACCGACCACAAGGGTAAGAATTCAACTTTAAACATAGTCATGTTTGTATTTTATCTAATCTTTGCCCGCCTATCAATAGGTCGAAGGCAGCTTATATTGGATGCTTTGTATTTTTTGCTCTGCTAATGGTTTATATTATGTTTTGTTCTATTTGGTTGGCCTACGTCGGAGTACAGTCAGCTCTCTCAGGATCCGCTAGCTCTTTACTATCTAACGGTGCCTTCAGAGATATCGTTGTGTCTGTATGCGCCACATATGCTCTATACTTTGTTGCAAGCATTTTGTTCCTTGACCCATGGCATATGATCACCAGCTTTGGCCAGTATATCTTTCTAATGCCAAGGTGAAGGTGGAACATTTGCTTATGAACTTTAGCAAAAATGATTACTAAACTGTCTTTGGTTTAGTTACATCAATGTTCTCAACGTGTATGCGTTTTGCAATACGCATGATGTCAGGTATGGATGACTATAGTCAGTTCTTATGGCCATTTGTGATGTTACTGGCAATTAACTCTGGATTTGTAGCTGGGGAACAAAGGCGCAGTCGGGAGTAGCTACGGATCTTGGCGTAGTTGCTACTGCACAGAATCAAGAAACAGTGGAAGTGCATCTGCCAACTGAACAAAAGGACATTAATGCTCTATACGAAGAAACTTGCCTAGAGCTGCAGAAGAAGCGGAATGAAGAGAAATCGCATCGAGATGCACGCACCAAACAAGAAGACTAGTATGCAAACGTTTTTTTTTGTGAAACGAACCTGAAAATCATTACTGACACACAATGTGTTTCACTTTGATAGCTATCGAGCGTTTAGAACAAGGCTTGTTGTGTGCTGGATTATTAGCAACCTGGTGCTTGCCATTGTTGTAGCGAACGCCACTATCTTACAATGGCTCGGTAAGATTCTTGTGACTTCTTGTAGATTTAAACTACTGATGTGCGTGAACTGACTTTTTCAATTTTCATGCAGGCGACTTTAGTACACGAACAAATGCTTATTTCGCATTCATTTTATGGAGCGTTGCAGTTCTTGCGGCGTTCCGATTCCTCGGTAGTTTGACTTATCGTATCACTGGCTTGTTCAGTGCGTGAATTAGATACACGTGCGTTCTACTGAGAAAAAAATTAAAAAATGAAACCCTAAAACTCCGACGAACCGTTCTTTTAAGAAGCATAGCAAAAATTAGCTCACAGTTTCCTCAGAAGCTTTTCGTCATAGCCCTTAGTGTCAGAGGCTCCTCTTACCCGTTGAATTGTTTCTGCGATGCTTAGTGCTTCACGCTTGACATTAGCCAGGCTTTCTATTGTGTTCGGAACGTCCATTCTCACCGTTACTCATGGATCGCCTATAAACATTATGGACGACGATACCGTCGATGTCGGAACCGCCGAATTCTGGACTAGATTTGGCGTTATTATTGGCTTGGTCCTCTTGGGCGGTGTATTCGCAGGCAAGTACCAATGGGGCTGATATAACACGGAAGGCTTGCTTGCCACCAAATTTGTCTTAGGAATAGAATGTTCAGAATATTAACAATGATCTTTACGATTTTATAATACCTACAGGTTTGACCCTCGGCCTCATGGTAAGATACAACACTAAGAACGGATGCTTCCACATTGAGCGAATGACTAATATATCGGTGTTAGGGTTTGGATGAGACAAACTTGCAGGTACTGATGGTGTCCGGTACTGAAGCGGAAAAGAAGAATGCCCACAAAGTCTACAAATTGCTTGATCGTGGTAAACATTGGGTTCTAGTAACATTGTTGTTATCTAATGTCATCGTAAACGAGACCCTTCCTATTATTCTCGACTCCGTGTTTGGTGGTGGCTGGCAAGCCGTGGTTATCTCCACTGCCTTAATTGTCATTTTTGGAGAAGTCATTCCACAGTCAATTTGTGTCCGCCATGGTCTAGCTATCGGCGCAAAAACTTCAGGGATGGTGCTCGGTTTAATGTATATCATGTGGCCCATTGCTTACCCCACCGCGATGCTACTTGATTATTTCCTAGGCGAGTCGCATGGTACTGTGTACAAGAAAGCAGGTAAGGCTTGGCGATATTGAATCACCGCAAATGACGTTAAATCCGTTAGTCCTAACATGATTAAACAGGACTCAAGACATTGGTATCCTTACACAAGGCAGCCGATGAGAATGGTGATGTTGATGCGTTGACTGATGATGAAGTGACCATCATTGGTGCTGTATTAGATTTGCGCGCCAAGCCAGTATCCAAAATTATGACTCCTATTGCCGATTGTTTCACACTTTCCATTGATGCTATTCTTGATGAGAAGGTCATGGATCAGGTAAAGCACTTTTAGTCATATTTGAATTTGTTTGAGATAAATACTGACCATTGATTTGCAGATTGTTTCGGCTGGTTATTCTCGTATTCCCGTGCATTCACCTGGCAGCAAGACTAATTTTGTTGGAATGCTCTTGGTCAAACAATTGATCAAATATGATCCAGAGGATGCTGAACCCGTTAGCAGCTTTCAAATTAGTACCTTGCCCGAGACTGGCCCTGATACCAGCTGCTTGGATATCCTGAACTTTTTTCAAGAAGGTCGAAGTCATATGGCATTGGTTTCCAACGACCCAGGTGGTGAAACCGGTGTACTTGGTGTCATTACTTTGGAGGATGTGATTGAAGAATTGATTGGCGAGGTACGGAATCATAACATACAAGCCTTTGAAGTTCATAGATTTATTAACGCACGCATTCATGACTTTTAGGAGATTATTGATGAAACTGATGTTTACGTGGATGGTGAGTTGGTTTGACATATCAATGAGCAATCAATGACTGTATCTAATCCGATTTTTTCTACAGTTCATCAAAAAATTAAGGTCGTACGTCGAACTGCCAACAAGACCAATATTCGCCTATTCCCATTCCTGGCCTCCCGTCGACGAATGTCTAAAGACGGTCGCAATGATAAAATTGTTGCTTCAAAGAATTTAAAGCGAAATGACAGTGCTTCTAAAGGAGGAGACAATCAAGACATTGAAACTCGTATTAAAGGCTATGGTGCTGTCGTCAATGGTTCTATGGAAGCAGAATCGGCCGCTTTCGGTTCTGCCAGTGAAAGCCAGCCTTTGATCAACAACTCCAACTAAGCTATAATATCTGCCCCCTATGGATACTTCTTAGTTTTAGATACACCTTTCATTTAATTGAAAATCTTTTTGTATTGCATATCAACATGTCTCTCTAACTCTACTATTTTCCATCACTTATTGGCATGCACGTGCCATCCATTTGTCTCTCGCACTCTGAATAATAACGGGGAAAATTGCTTTTTGATAATTTTCTTTCAAACAAGCCATTTTTGTTTTTAAAGTGTTGTACTTGTTAGATTTTTATTAAATTCCAGCAGTTTACAAGCATCTTATTTTTAGTTGAGCTTTCTGCGGAAAGAGCAGCCTGAAAATCGAGAAGAATATGATTAGTCAACCGAGCATCGTTGCACAAGCTGCAAATCGCATAATGGAAAACTTACCCTCAGTGAGGCGAGCACGACCACCAGTGGGTTGGCACAAAACGGTGGCGCAGGAAGAGCAAAGAACGACAGTTTGAGCATGGCTGAAAACAGTGGTAATGTTGAAGCAACCTGGTGAAAATAAGCAATAAGGTTAGCACAAACAGCTTCAGCCAGTGCAAATTTTTTTCTTAGCCAAGTTAGGTTCATAACATACCAGGGCACTTGACGTCCATGAAGTAAGAGTTGGGGGATTGCACCAATCTCTTAAGCTTGTGTTGGCGCTTTTCTTGTTCAACAGAAGGGTTGAGGAGATCGACGGCCAACTGTGAAATAGGTAACAACGATTAGTAACTGAACATTAAGAACATGTACAATCAGAGGCGACAAAGGGAAAATAATTCAAATAATGGAGAGGCTGAGGATGGATGACAGTTGTACATAAGCTGAGCCATGTTTTGCATTTCGGCAAAGCTTGCAGGAAAGGTGAGTCCAAGCATGTTGATCTCGGTTGTGTGAGTTTGCAGAGTTGGTTGTTTGTGAGTGGAGAATGTCGAGCACACAAACCAAAAAAATTTGGCAACCGAGGTGCATTGCCAATCGATGGCAGAATTGCTAAATGCTCGAAACTGGTATATATTCACAACGCATCCATCCTCAGCTACATGCATCCATCGTTTGTCTAGCCCAATGATTATAATATCGCCACTGTATCTAGATGAATGGCTTTATACGTACGACCATAGTGATGCGCAGAAAAAGAGGAAGATTTTGCTGTCGTTAGGCAGACAAAGTCTTTGACTGCAGTGCTCCACAGAAAATTTTATGACGTCGAAATTTATGAGTAAAAATTATTTTTCGCAAATTTTTGGAAAAAACCGTCCCTGAGTTTGCTTCCATTGTTCATATACCATTTCTAATGCTTTGCTTGGAAAACTTGTGATACTTTAGTATTATTACAAAAAAACTCATACATCAACAATGCTACTGAATTACATCAACGCTAGCTTATTCTTCCATTGCCCACTTGTATGACCTTGCACGCTTCATTTGGCTACTCATTTTCTTTCCTTTTGCTTGGCTGCTCACATAAGCAAGCTCCTTGGCACGAGAACGTACGGCAAGCCATATGTAGTCTAAATCCTCGTCCTCAGAGCGGTGTTCAAGAATCAACGATTGCAGGCCTCGCTGGCAAGTTTGACGTAGTTTTTTGCACTCTTGTATGCGATCACGTCGTTTCCACATGCCACGACCCATCACAAATGCATCAAATAGTCTCCATCGCCCAAGGAGATCTTTCCAACTGTCGTAACGGTCGTCAATAGAAACAACGTGGTACCACATGAAAGTGAAAGTAACACCAATTGCTACAAACAATCCCCAGAATGACGCACCGAAAAGAGTGAGCCAACTCCAAAAGAAAACAAAAACGTAGGTGAACAGAGCAAGTGCCATCCCCAAGAAGATCTTGTTTTGTGCTCGAACCTCCATGTAAATCTCAGTTTTGCCAGCATAGTATCCAGCAATATATAGCGGTAGATGGGCAATTAAACCTGGTAGAAACAGTGGAAGATCGACTAGTGTTAAGAGTGACTTTTTGATGAGGTCTGCAATGGTGGACACGGCTGTGATGGTTTCCTCGTCGTATTTCGCAATATGCTGATCACGCAACTTCAGTGCAATCAAACTCTTGTGATATGCCTCCAAATTCAATTGTAACTCCCTGACACCTTCGTCTTTCTGTGCCCATCGATGTAATGCATTGATCAAGCTAATACAGCGAATGTAATCATGTTAGTTGTCAGATAAGAGCTCGCGGCTGCTTTGATGATATAACTTACCTTTGCGTTACAGGAACGTAGTCGGCGACCAAAGTCTTTTCAGAAAATAAGATGGCTCTGGCAGCCTGTGCAGCATAATGGGACAGCCAATCTGGGGCATTGATAGACAATTCGATGATGGAACGCTCAATATCCCTAGATAATTGTTTGACGGCTGGTTTACCCTCTGCCAAAAACATGTTCATATATTTATCCATGGTGATTGGCTCGCCATATCTAAAATCGAAATGCATGTCGTCAGCGTTTTTGAACAAATGGCTTTTGTAGTAAGTTGAGACTGCGCCTTACCTTACAATGATATTGCTACGGTAGCTTGCCTTGTCAGTATACACTATGGCGACAGGCACAACCACAGCTGGTTTTGGAGTAGAGCCATCTGAGTTAGGTGTGGGATCATCCAGAATGGATTTAGCATACTCCAATGCTGCCCAGCTGATACCATCTTTGAATTCTCCCATATGTGGTAGAGTGTGCGACGTGCCTTCTGGGAAAACAGCGACAACCTCGCCTAATCTCAAAACCTGATAAGTTGCAGCATACAGCTGCGCATTGTTCTTGGTCGTCCTATCTACAGGTACCACACCACTGTCGTCTAGGATTCTCTTCGCCATCGGATGCTGAAACATATCGAGTTCAGTAACGAGTTCTCGTTCTATTTCTCCGCCACACTTTACGTTACCTTAAACATGGTATGCTTAGCCCAATAGTGGCACCGGCGACCATGAGGGATAGTGTTTGATAAGGCAGAAGGATCTACAATCATGTTGTGATGCGTGGCAGCTCTATTGGACAGACGTTGTGTTAAGATTGCACCATTGCAGGAGGAACTGAGGCTGGGTTAATTACAGGATGACTGGGCCGTCCTCTGGCACGTTGTGCTCGCCCTGCACTTCGATACGGTTGTAAAACGACCATAAGGCAAGGCGAGATATTTGCACAATGACTTCGTGCGATGTTCCGAACGGCATGGAGAGCTGAAAACAATAAACCTGAGTATGTTGTGCAAAGCACCCTTCAAGCATGTGGTGCCCTCATGCCCTATTTTTATGAGCAAAATTGTCCCCATATGGGATGAAACTTGACAAAGCAGAAATGTGTAACACTCAGAAAATGACTTTGTATTCGTATGTGACTACATTGATGGCAGTTGCAGGCATACAGAGCAATTCGAACAAGAAATATATAGAGAGAAATTCAGATAAACAAAAACCGACAAAACTATAGAACTGGTATCAATTATGCTATATGCTCTCTGGCATTTCTGCCGGCAGTATGATGGAATCGCTGGGGTAAGCAACCTCGTTGTCGCCATCAGGGCTAAAGACTTGATCACCTTGCAAAATAG
Source organism: Umbelopsis sp. M5902 (assembly GCA_037039815.1). Taxonomy (NCBI): domain Eukaryota; kingdom Fungi; phylum Mucoromycota; class Umbelopsidomycetes; order Umbelopsidales; family Umbelopsidaceae; genus Umbelopsis; species Umbelopsis sp. M5902. Next base: position 106,082 of record JAXQGL010000056.1, read on the forward strand.
GATTATACAAGTTCCGAGAAGGGTTTTCCGCAACCACTTGAACGGCATCATTTTCGTCCAAGTCCTTTTCACTAAGATCCATTGAGGCCTTTAAAAGCTCATCATCATCAAAACGTATCAATGAACTGTTTTGTAATGCTGAATCCTTATCTCCCTTTGGTGACGAATATGATGTAGATATCGGTGGTGTAAAACCTGTACCAGGCATTGAGCCACTTGTCTCAAAGCCAGTCGCACCACCTCCCATGTTGATAAGGTAAGCGTCTTCGAATGATAGCGATGGCACTCGTTCAGCCGATGGACGGTATTGCTGCGAGGTATTACCAGCACTTGAAGACATTCGCTTGGAGCCAATGGGGCTGTTATCCATCACATTGTATGGCGAAGACGAAAAGTTGGTTTGCATAGCTTTTGACAAATTGTCTATACAGATGATCAGTTAGCGAAAACATCGATAATACGTAAGTTGGCCAGCATGATTGCCTACCTTCTAATTCTGCGAGTGCTTCCTCAAAATCTCCGTCGTCTTCCTTTTGCGCATTTCTTGCCATAGTGCGATTTACACGTCCCACACGACGGCTGATCGGTTCAGGCATATCGCGCTTGACAACTAGACGGTGTGTTGTCGGGATTCCGCCCTTGGCAAGAGTGGCTTGGATCTTTTTGCTATCTGAACCTTCATACATTTGAAAGCTAAATTGTGGTAAAGACCACAAGTTGTGATCATCTGGTGTCACTGGGTATGTACTGATTTCCGCATTCGATAACCAAGCATGATGGCTTGTACGTGACTCTAATGGCTTAGAGATCGCTGCTCCTTGCTTTTTCTTTTTGGATTTACCGCCACTAGTCTTTTCCTGGCCATTCTTGTTAGAGGCAGTAATCGGTAAAGCAAATGAGGACTCTAACGGCGTCTTAATTTCATCCCAATCAGTACTTCTTGCAACTCGCCACTCGGCAATATCTTCTTGTCGAACAGACAACTCAATTCGTTCAACTACTCGTCCGTTCTCTCGTCGTCTTGCAATGCCTGAGGCTATGCAGCACCGATGTAGCGTCAGAATTCCATCGGGATGGAAAGAATAGATATCTTGGTAGCCAACTTCATCTCCAATGACTTTGGTCGTATCCTCCTCCAAACTTGTCTCTTCCTCCTCAAAACCAAACACTCGGTTGTCATTGTTTTTGTCATTGGGATTTATCCAAGACCGTCCTTTCTGTTGTGGTGATGAGCTATTGGATGATTGTCCATTTGCTCCAGATAATGTTGATATCATGGACCCAAGGCTGGAGGCTTTGTCTCGAATCTGGCGAAGAGATGGTGATGTAAGTGACGCAAGCGTGTTCATGTTCACAATACTTGGCTTCTGGTCTGCTGGTTGTGGACGAGTATTTCCACGGAAAAGGAAGGTTGGCTTCGTCGTTGAAAGGAATGAAGTTATAAGTTTTGCTCGAGCTGCTTTTGGCTCGGCTGGGAAGGACGCGGGGGGCATTGGATGAGGCACCACATAAGAAGGATATTGATTAGAATACATTGGGTGAATTACGCCAGGATATGCTGCAGGATTGTAAGCGCCATTCTCCGCCTTGGTATTTTCAATCGTGGGCATAGGCGTCCTTTGTTTGATACGAACAGCTGGGCCCTGCGATACCGGCTTTGGTTGCTCTAGACCCCGTGGAACGGCAAAGCCAGCATATGAATTACGAGCTTTGCCACGTACATGACCTAAAATTTCAGGTCTACCTCCATCAGGGTTGATAGCATACAAATGTGTCGTGCCTCGCGCAGTGCTTACAGCACACCACATGGAGTCAGTAGAGAATTTAGAATCCTCGACTTGAGCATCCGTGTATCCTCGTAATAGACTATATAAATGAGCGGTGCTTCCTGTATTGCTACCTGAAGGAAGTATTGAGAAAACGTGGAAGGTATGACCTTGCCTAGAAACAGACATGAGTAATGTTCCTGCTGCATTGAAACTCAATATCATGATAGGATGGGTATGTGGTCGATAATGCGCAAGCACAGAAGCTGATAAATTCTTGGTTGACGTGGAAGGAAGTTTCAGAATATCTCGAACCATTACCTGTTATAAATGGATTTAGATGTGAAGCAAGGCATATTGCATAGATTATAAGAAAATGCACTTACCATTCCACCGTAAGGCCCTTTTTTGATTAAAGTACCAGATGGTGAAGGAAGGTGACCGCTGGCGGTTCTGTCATTTGGATCTTTGAGACCATAGGGTAAATCTCGACGAGGAGCAGCATTTGCCATTATAGGAGGAACGTTTGCTATTTCAGCTGTGGGGCCATTTGAAAAGTAGCTTGATAGCGTTTGATAACCATATTCACTCAATGCCTTGACGCCATTGACGACTTCCTTTGCTACTTCTTTAGCTGCATCTTTGACATCCTTTTCACCACTCAGTACTCCTAAACTAGCTCCACTTATGCTGCTACTTCCTGGGGACGTGCCTTGATGTGCGTTCAGAACCGGTGTGCTGGTAGCATATGCCAAGAACCTTGACCCTAAGGTGAAAGGAGGGTTTTTACCAACCTCGTGGAATACGTCTGTGAGCGGTGGAGCGAACTGCTCTAGAGAGCTTGCGGATACAATGTGAATTCTGGATCGGTTCTGTCCTACAGCAGCCTATAGTAAAAATTACAATTAGCATTCAGTAACTTATATCACGGCTAAGGCTTGTCCAAACTGCACATATGTCATACCAGTACGACCACTCGATCATTGCTTTGAATTTCGGTAATTTCCACCGACTCATCAGCATCAAAGCTATCCAGCGTTTTTACTATTTCATGTGTCCTCAACGAATAAATATCAACTTTGCATTTCTTACGCGGCATTGCAGCTGGCGCTGGAGGAGTCATAGGATTGGCGACAGAAGAATCTTCATGATGTTCTCGCTGGCCATCAGTCGGAGAATTTTCCTTCGTGACAGAAGGATTCGACCTAATCGAGCAAAATCATGTATTAGGAGTTGACTTACATGGACAGTCATTATTCGATATGATTACTGCACTTACACAATAGCAATAAGAGGTCGATGCTTTTCAAAAACATCGTCTAATTTACCGTGACCATGGTTCTTGTCATGACGTGGATTCACCAGATTATGAATTGTTGTGACATTGGCAAACCGTTTTTCATCACGGATAGAACATAACTCATGGATGTTATCAGGATTACTCACGTCCCAAATCTGAAAGCCGTCATGATAGCCAACCATCAAACATTTCAATCTGTATTATGCATGGTTAATTGAAAGTGATCAGACGATCAAATATTTCACAGTATATTCCCTACCTGCTTTGACCCTTTTGATCCTTTTTCTTCGAGGTCAAAGAATCGAACGCGGCAAATGTAGGTGTTGTATGTGACTTGGAGGAGTTGTCCATTTCAGATGCAGCAGACTCTGCGACGTCAGAATTCATGGGCGCAGTAATTTGTTGAGGAACACCGTACATATATTGATGACTGTACTGCGGGTCAAAGGGCGATAAGAAACTTGGAAGACTAGCTCTCTTCTTTGGTAAATTTGATGTAACGTAAGAAGAAATACGAGAGATTCCAGATGATAGTGATTCTAGTGAAGTCGGATCCCTAATATTGGTAAAGTTAGTTTTATCATGCATTGTTAAGGCTATATCGCCAGGTCTGTCAATGCTCCTTGCGGAAGTAATCTTTGCAGCCAAGCTTCTCTAAACATAAACTTCGTACACTACTAACCTTAAAAACTTCGGCTCAGCACGAACACCTTGTTGAGAGGTCTGAATCCTATCTGTCATGATGTTATCAGTCTGAGTCGCTGGCTGACTTGCGATAACGTGGTGTCCAACGTGTTAAGGTAAAGTCACAAGTTACAAAAAGTAAAAGTGCTATGTTATGATATGTGTTTCTTGATTTGTCAACAGCTGATAAGAAACTGTAGTGAGAGTTCAAGGTTTAATTCTGGGCGCAGTTAGGTCTTCAGCAATGGGGTTTGTCTGAGATTGAGCCGTGCGCTTGGTATGGGTCGGAGTCAGGGACAATGATAGTTGAACTCAATGAAATTGGTAAGGCTGATGCAAAACGATAACAGGCAGAAGATAGTAATTCAAGTTGAAAGGAGAGAATATGACTAGTGTTGGAATTTGTAGAAAATAAAAGTGTTGAAGCTTTGAACACTGCAATAACTCAAATACCAAGTAATGACCTAAGCTTTAGAGGTCACAAGGTCAACTGCTGAATTGTCACTCTTCCTTTTGAAAAACGTGCCGCCAATATTTCTTAGAAAGAGCCATGCCTGACACTTTGATCTTTTATAATCATATTCAACTAATTACAATCACTATACATCTTCTGACTATTGCTTTAACCTCGTTTCTGCTTCTTGCCAGCTAATAAATATGCATTAGCACCAATTGGGGGTCGGATTAAACACGGAGATACTGCCTTAACTTACCTTTACCACTATCAGAATCTTGGCCACGTTTGCCGGCCTTGCTTGCTCCCTCATCTTCAGAATCAGGTGAATGTCCATTAGGATGACACGAATCACAGTACCATTCGCCTTCAGGTATGTCCTATTATGTACTCAATGTAAACATACGGTAGCATAAACGTCAGCATCCCCCCAAAAAACTGACCTTCAAGGCTGGAACAGCACAATATGTATGCATAGGGTTATCGCACTTGTCACACAGTAGAATCTGGTCTTCATTGTCGCCCTTGTTGCATTTGACACAACCTCCTTCAAACTAAGGTATGCGTTGAGTACACTTCCAATATAAAAAGGTTTATATTAGGTGAAATTACCTCTGGCAAAGCGGGCCACTTTGGGAAATCCTGGAGCTTGTCGTTGGGCTGGGCCAGGAACATTGTGTGTCCCATGCCACCAGAGACGCTGTAATGATAGTATCAGGTTACCACATGAATGAGGTAAAATTTGACATTCAAATGATCATAAAATTAAATTACCTTGTAAGGGAGATTCCTTCAAGAGGCTCAATTTTCTGAGGCCTGGTAGCACTTTTGACTGCAGACTCTTCTCCAAAACCAAGTTCGCTACTTTGAACTTGGCCCCAGGCGATTGCTGTGGCTTCTTCTGCTGCAAGAGCAAATAAACTTTGGCTACCGGCCGAGATTGCTGTTTACGAAAATGATATTTAGTATCACTTCCCCAATACATAAAAAGGACATAAGAATGGATAAGAATTACCTTTCATCTTCCAGCCATTCAAATCATAGATATATTTCGGTTGCTAAAAGACAAAGAAAAGACGTTAATCACCTGCCTAAGTCAATTTTTTATGTACAGATATAATTGTTTATGAAGATGTTCGACAATGACACGGAAAAAAAAATCATACGAACCATCCATGGTTGTCCGGAACTGCCATCACCGGTATTTTTCCATTTACCCCATAACAAAACTTGCTTTTGTCCATCAAGTGCCATACTGCATGTTGCTCCGCAAGTAATATCAGTGCATCGTGCCATTTCACTTGAGCTAGCAAAAAATGATATTGACTGTGGAACCATGGCGTCTTTCTGCTCACCATGCCCAAGACGACCATAACCTCCAAAGCCCCAAGAATAAACATAGCCATCTTTATCTCTGGCCAAAGAATGATTTACGCCACATGCAACTTGAACAATGTGCTTATCTTGCAAACCTTTTACCAATACTATACACGGGCAAAGTGAGTATGAGATGAAGGTCAGTAACTTCGAATGCTCTAAGTTGATCTTACGTGGATAAGGTTGTGGGCTAGTAGCCATCTTGCCGGCACTTTTAATGAATTGACCATCGGACCCGTTGCCGAGCTTTATATGTATGTGTCAACAATGTATAAAAATCGGTGTGTTTGATGCGAGCGTCTTCATTACCTGACCATATTCTTGAGAACCGAAAGCTAATATTTGACCCTTGTCTATCACAAAAACATTAAAATTCATTCAGTATGTTGTCATTGTTCAAATGATATGCAAGAGTAATTAATGTACCTGTCAATGCCAAGCTAAAATCAGCTCCACATGCTACCTGAACAATCTTTTTGCCGACCAATTGCGTAACCAATTTGAAGGTGGTGTGATCGTTTAGATCGGTTAATCCCAACTTTAAAAGGAAACACAGCGAATGAAGCATTGATTTAGCAAACCTATTGTTGCTGTTGTTCATTTCCTTTCATGGCTCATTAAAATTTACCTGTCCAAGCCGATTGTCTCCACAGGCAAAGACTTCGCCGGAATCTGCATCGAAAATATATCACTTTAGCAGAGAAATCAAGAATTTTTAGGGCTCATGTAGCTTACCACATAGAAGCAAAGTATGGTTTCTCCCAGTTGCTGCGTCAACGATCTTTCGGTTGCCAAGTGCGGAGCGGTTTTCGGTCACAGAGGTAACTTTCAAAGGATAATCCTGACAAATCTTGGTCTTATTCCCGATTTGCCCTTTCTCATTACGTCCGAATACCCAAGCATGCCCCTTCTCAGAAATCACGACAGAGTGGCAAGCCGTAGGTCCAGTAATGGCCTTGACGATTCTGTAAGAATGGCTTAGATGCTATGAAGACTCCAGATTGAAGCAGATAGTTATGCAATGGCTTACTTGACATCGATTAAATCACGGACGAGGTGAGGAGAGAGCAAAATTTGACTGAGAGAAAAAAGAGAGCGATTAGTAAGTGATTTAAAAGTTAATGAACGCGTTATTGTACTGTTTTCATTGTTTATCGCAAACCAAGAATTAGTTCTTACCTTTCAGTTTCCTCAGTCGCCTTGTTCTTACGATTAATAACATCCCAAGCCGTAGTTCCGCATATTAACAATTTTCCTATTAAAAAGTTTAATAAGTAAATGAACATAATCAATGGGTTTTGGCTACTCTTATATGGAGTTTAGGTTTGGAAAGTACGCGAGACGTGACAAAGCGGTGGCACGTATATATTTTAAGTGTTTCAAACTGAGAACGAGTCTGACGCGAAATGCCGTTGTGTTTCCGCAAGACAATGAAAGGTTTATCTGAGCTAATGTTCATTAAGCATACCCGCAGAATGTTCAGCTGGTGCCTGGATTTCGGCCATTGTATTGGGTTGCAAGGAGGCTATACAAAAAAAAATGGCACTTGTCAGCTTGCAGAAGCGTGTGTGCGAGTCGGAGTAGTCACGTGTAGCGGGTTTGGGTACATGAGTGTCGTGAGGCAAGCAAAATTGTCAGATTGATAACGGTAACAAAACCCTGCTACTATAAGCGCTTAACTACGAGCTCTTCATAAACTATTTCAATGCTCAATTGTGGTGGGAAAGTTCTCTAGTTGGTCTTCAATGCTATTAGATAGCTTAAAAGTTGTGAAAGACATGATTTCACCGCCCGTAATATGAAACATTTTCTCCACAAAAGGAGACCGCTATAGTTTTCAGCGCATACTTACAAATGCCTTGGCAGTGGCCTAAGTATATTACAAATTTTGTTCATAATTTGGTAATCTTGTCCATAAAAGTTAGATACATTACCAGGAAACCAGTGATATAGGCAATAGAAATCTAAGATTTCTCACTGGCAAAAAAGTTTTGTGTCTATCTAGAAAAATAGCGTTCATGCTCCTAAATAAGGAAATGCCAACCCTTTATAAACTGGCAGTTTCTGTTCGAACGGTTACGCCAACTATCTCTTTAACTGCGCCATTTTTGAATGTCCAAACCTCCCTTAGGCTCTGCCGACACTGATTATTCTATTGATGTGAACTCATTTCGAGACGGAAAGCTCTCCGTAGAGCAACAAATTGAAATCTTGGGTAAAATGTTTTGCTGATAGTGGACATTTAAATATACATATCTTTGACAACCTGAGCTAATATCTACCAACGATAACATTTAGTACATGACCTTTTCAATGTACAAGGGAACAAGGACATTTCACTTGAAGAAGTCCTAGACGGCTTACAATATGTCATGGATTACCGTATTAAAGGCGGACGCCAAGACCATTTGGAGCCGGAATTAATGAAACGCCTTTGCGAGGGTCTGTTACTATGTACGGGCACGACCACCGGTCACTTTCTTCGTAAAACAACTACCGAAGATGCTGATACTGCGTTCTTTCTGTTTGGCGAATTTCTTGAAGAAGGTAACATTGTTTGACATTTTAATTTCTGATAACCAGTGGCTGATATTTGTAATTTGACAGTGGAAGAGTTCCGAATGGCTGTGTCCGAGAAGCCTGCGTTTGAGCTCCAGCAGTCTCTTAAAATACACCATCGATGTCAACCTTCTTCCTCTAAAGACCAGAAGCAAGCTGCGATCGGCATGATCTACCTCCTAACCACGCTTTTCTCTCAATTCCATGATTGGCGTGATTTGATCAAAGAAAAAGAACAGGGTGATATGGAAACTTTACTTGCCTCCGAGCTTGCGACCGACATAGAAAAGAAAGCCATCACCAAAATGCCGCAATCTTCAGCTCCATTATTACCGCCCCCATCACTTTATTTTGATAGAAGCGTCAAGAAGCTATTGAAGATGTTTCCGAACACCGACCCTGATAAGGGATTGCCATCTGATGCAGTGCCACTTTTGCGTGAGCAGTATGGTCCGAACAAGCTGCCTGAACCGCCCAAGCCCAGTGCTTTAAAAATGCTATGGGGTCAGCTGACAGACTTCATGGTCATCATACTGCTTGCTGCTTGTATCGTTGAAGCAGGAGAGCAGGAGTTTAATAGCATGGCTGTATTATTGGTAGTCATTGTGCTGAACACGATTATTGGATTCACCCAAGAATGGAAGGCAAGCAAGACTTTGGAAGCTTTGATGCATCTTAGCACCCCACAGGTATATATATATATATATGAATTCACTTTCACATATTGTAATCGTGCAATTCTAATCGGCTTTCAATTAAGGCTACTGTTATTCGCGATGGTGTCCAACAAACTTTCAGCGCTGCAGACGTAGTCCCTGGTGATTTAGTGGTAGTTGAAGATGGCGAGGCTATTCCTGCCGACTTGCGATTGATTGAAGTTTCGCAATTTGAGGCTGAAGAGAGTATTTTGACCGGTGAAAGTGTACCAGTTGCAAAGACCACCGATGCCATCAAGGCAAAAGTACGAAAAATTCCCTTGGGAGACTGTAAAGGCAATGCCTTTATGTCAACAGTGGTGGCTAAGGGACGAGCCAAAGGAATCGCTGTCAGAACTGGAGAGCAAACTGAGGTAAATAGATGCGTTCTTGTGCTTGTTAATTTTTCATAACTTAATGGAAATGTGTAGATTGGAAAAATCAGCTCAGCCATCAATGCCAGCTCCAAAACCAAGGTTAAAACCCCTATCCAACGCAAGCTCTCCAGACTCGGTAAATATTTAGTTATCATTGCTATTGTTCTCTGTGTTCTTGTTGTGGTGATTGGTATTGCTTGGAAGAAAGATGTCAAAACTATGGTGAATGTGGGATTGAGTTTGGCTGTTTCCGTTATTCCGGAAGGTCTAGTTGCTGTAACCACAGTCACCATGGCTCTTGGAGTACGAAGAATGGCTGCAGCACAATGTGTTGTTCGAACATTGCCAGCCGTTGAAACACTAGGTAGTGTAACTGTAGTCTGCTCTGACAAGACCGGTACTTTAACGGAAGGCAAAATGAGGACTTCAAAGCTTTGGACCTCTGATAATTCACTTTATTCGTTTAGCAATAATGCGTCGTTGGACAGCAAAGAAGGATCTATCTCCGTAGAACCTGGCGAACTGCGCAAACGCATGATACATTTGCGTACAAGCTCAGTTGAGCCAAGCGAGTCCGATCCAGCAAAGTCACCGACTGGAAGTTTCGATTACGCAGCATTGAAACCACACGAACTTGTTAAAAATGAACAAGGCCAAGTTGTTACCAATCCTATCATGCTCTATAGTACTCTCGTTGCTGCTCTATGTAATAATTCCGACATCCATCAATCTCCCGACAACAAAGATGGATGGGTCGTATCTGGTGATCCTACTGAAGTTGCTCTCTTGGCAGCAGCTAAACAGACTGGTTTAACTCGAGACTTCTTTGCCAATGTCATCGGCCTGAAAAAGATCTATGAACGGGCGTTTGATAGTGAGCGTAAGCTTATGAGTTCAGTGTTCTCCTTGAATCTGGGACAGGATGCACAGTACGTACTGTGTAAAGGTGCACCAGAAGAACTACTTAGCAATTGCTCACATTTTGCTGTATCAATCGCTGGTGACAAAATGGCTTGCACAAAAGATTTTTTGGAAGAAGATGTCAACACGTCGGAAGTCAATGACAGCTTTGTAGCAAACGTTTCCGATGAAAGCTCAGCAATGGCGAAACAAGGTCTGCGCGTATTAGGGTTGGCACTGAAGAAAGTGAAAGGCAGCGGCAAGGTAGAACCTGAAGAAGAACCAGCATGGAAGGAAGACAATCTTGTATTCTTGGGTCTGATAGGTCTGATTGATCCTCCTAAAAAGGGAGTAGAGCAATCAGTTAAAATCTGTCAGCAAGCCGGAGTAGATGTAATCATGATTACAGGAGACCATGTCGAGACGGCTACTGCTATTGCGATGCAACTTGGCATCATTCGGCCTAATGTTCCTGGTATGGACCGAGCTATTCTAGGAAGAGAACTTGATCTACTGTCAGATGACGCTATCGTGGAACTGAATCCATTTCCTAATGTTTTTGCGAGAGTCAGCCCTGATAACAAGCTCAAGATCGTGACCGCCTTACAGAAACGGGGAGAGCTTGTGGCAATGACGGGTGATGGCGTCAATGATGCTCCCGCAATAAAACAAGCGGATGTTGGTGTAGCTATGGGCATGGCTGGAACAGAAATCACGAAGCAAGCTGCCGATATCGTGTTGGTCAACGACAATTTCTCTACCATCGTTGCGGCTGTTGAAGAAGGTCGTCATGTGTTCGACAACATTCTCAAGTTCATTGTATACCTTTTGAGTTGTAATGGAGCGGAAATCTTTTTAATGCTGATCTGTACCGCTGCAAATATTGAAACACCATTGACGGTTATGATGATCTTATGGGCCAACATCATCGGTAAGATTTAAGAATTTGTTCGTCGTCAAGGCTTCCAGCATGTTACTAATTTGGATAAACAGCCGACATTCCTCCTGCGATGGCGCTTGGTGTTGAACCACAAGAAGTGGGACTCATGTCTAGACCTCCTCGCAATCCTAAAGCTGGTGTTCTCAATCTCGTTACCTGGTCAGTCATTGGACTTCAAGCTTTGCTTATGGCGGCGTTGACTATTGGAGCATACACAATCGCAATCTATGTTGAACATTATGATGTTCAAGATGCTAGATCCCTTGCGTTTGCTTGTTTAACTACCATTCAACTGCTACATGGTCTCTTGTCCCGCACGATCAGCAGATCTGTCTTCGAAACGGGTATATTAGGAAACAAATGGATGATTGGAGCTCTAGTCATCTCCATCGGGTTCATGCTCATGGGTATCTATTGTCCCGGGCTAAACGACTGGCTAGAGTTGACTCCAGTCAGCGGCTGGTCATGGATCAAGATTGTTGTCTGCGCTGCTATCCACTCCATTGTGGTGGAGACGGGCAAATTGATCATCAGACTTTTTGGTGCCTCGGTGTGATCTTCGGACGCTTTTAAAGTTGTGAGGATCTTAATACCATTATATGATACACTATTCACATTATATCTGATATCCATAAACATTACTAAGAAAATAAAAATTTTATCGATGTTGTTATAATATATAACTATATTTTGGTGCGTTAATGGAGGTGTGAAAGTCATAAATTCGAGCAACTTAATCACAATATGACTGGACGTGATCGGCATGACTGGCGATTTCGCAGGCTTGTGAAACTGAACTTGTTAAGCAGTTTCATTTTTCTCTTTTGCTCACGCTCGCATATTATCTTTCAGCATTGGTCATGGAACAAATCAAAATAGTTACACCTGTAGGTATGCTAGGATATGGCTACAGTACAGAGCTATTATACCAGGGACTTGCAGAAGGAGCTTCGGCTATCATTGTTGATGCTGGCTCTACAGACAGTGGACCGCAAAAATTGGCGTTAGGTGAAAGCACCTGTCCGTATGAATCCTATGTTCAGGATATGGGACCAATGTTAGATGCGTGCTGGCACCATAAAGTCAAAATTCTTATCTCGTCTGCTGGAGGAGATGGCTCTAACGAGCACGTTGACGAGCTAGTGGATATTATTAGAATATACAGCGAAAAGCAAAAGTACAAGTTTAATGTCGTTTACATATACTCAGAGATAGACAAGGACGTTGTTGAGAGAGCCTTTGATCATGGTAGAATTTCGCCATGTGGTGCTGCTCCAAGCTTAGAGAAAGTTGAAATATCAAGGGCGACAAAAATAGTGGCGCAAATGGGTATGGAGCCTTTCTTAGCTGCCATCGAAAAGCAGCCTGATTATGATATCATCATTGCTGGAAGATCTTATGATCCATCTCCATATGCTGCTTACTGTTATTCGAAAGGATTCACAAATATGGGCAACATTTATCATATGGGGAAAATCATGGAATGTGGAGCGCTTTGCAGTCTACCAAAGTCGAAGGAAGCTCTCGCTACAATTTGGCAGGACAAGTTTGAAATATGCGCTCTGAACCCATCATCCAAGTGTACCACACAGTCACTGGCTGCTCATACTCTATACGAAAAGTCTCGTCCGGATCTGTTACCTGGGCCAGGAGGTGTGTTGGATGTGTCATCAGCAACTTATCAGGAAAATGGTAGTCGATGCTTTGGAACAGGCGCCAAATTTTATCCGTCAGAAGTCTACACGGTAAAACTAGAGGGTGCCAAACCTACAGGATATCGGACAGTGGTAATGGGAAGCATTCGTGATCCCATACTGATACCACAGATAGACATTTTCTTACAAAATGTGAAAACGCATGTTCTCTCGCAAAGAGAGGAAGAAGATTGCGATTTGATATTTCACGTCTACGGACAACATAGTGACGATGTCACCGAATCGAAAGAAACTGTGTTAAAACAAGAGATAGCAATATTGGCTGAGGCAAAAGCGCCATCTCAAGACCTTGCAACTATCATTGCATCGTCCACTAGAATAGCTCTCCTGCACGCTCCATATGCAAATCAAAAGGCCACAGCGGGAAACTTTGCCATTCCGCTAAATCCATTGGAGATACCGCTCGGTCACACTTCAGAATTCAATATATATCATCTGATGGAAATTGATGATCCTGTCGCCCTCTTTCCAAATTTCCATAAAGTTGTAGGAGCTGCTGAACCTGTACCCCGCGTTGAACAGATAAAAGTCAAAAAATCACCGAAAGAGTCAACTGGCAAGCCCAGAAGCCAAGTTCAAGATGCACTTCACAGTGCTCCCTCTATACAGCTTTTGGAAGACAGGGTTCTGTGCAGGGATGGGAAAGTGTATCTTCATTCTTTAGCGAAAATCATACGCTCTAAAAATGCTGGTCCGTTTGAAATTACTTTCGACGTCATTTTTCACGACGAGAAGTCGCTTAATCAAGTCAAAGAATCTGGCCAATTGACAACAGAGAAACTGGCAGCTCTTTATAATGTAAATCCAGGAAAGGTCATAGCTTGCATGTATTTTGAACAAGCAAATGCGTTCAAATTTACCATACCCAGGTGGGCGCCGAGCGGAGGGTTCGGAGAGATAGATATGCATGCCAGCCAACAACATGTACCATTGATGTTTGTAGAAATATAATTTCAACATTAGCTTGAATTAAAGTATTCTCTAGTCTCCATATTGCCATCTCATCTATTAAAAGCATAATAATCTCAGTGGCAACATTGCTTATATACATTTCATGGTTTATTCATTGCTCTTCATATATATATAGGTAGTTGCAAGGGCATCGACACTTACAATTATTGTTAGCAGCTCTACATATAGGTTTATATATATACATTCGTCCGATTACGTCCCTTAAATTTATGCCAGAGAAAGTTTGTTCAGATTATATCCTCCTTCGTCTACTCGTAAGGATTCAGTGACGCCCACAGCGTGAAAGGATTGCTTCCTCTCGCGTTTGAGGCATGTGAAACAATAAGATATCATGGTGCATACTAATCCACAACCAATAAAAGCAACATATAGGACTCCAAGAAAAATAGGTATAGCCATAATGATGAGAATGACAAGTCCAATTATTGTTCCAGCATCTACATGGAAAGGACTGAGCGTCACAGTGTTAAAATTGCTAGTCGATACCCAGCATGACAGAGTTTGATTAACAGAATAATGAGCGTTGTAGTCGGTTCCATCCAGGACGCTGATCTGGGTAGTATTGGCTGATACTCCAAGTTGAGCAGGAATCGGATAAAAGACATGAATTAGCCAACCGGAACTGTCGTCATTACTGTTCATAGTTGCATCCAATATTGTGCATTTGGTAGCCACCACACTTTGGATTTCATGAATATATTTTGTGGTTGTGTAAAGTCCCCAAACAACGGTTCCGATCCACCCACCAGCGAATACCACCATGAAGAGTGCGCCAAAAAGGGAATTGAGACAGCATGAAAAGCAGTCGTAAAAACAATCGCAAACCATGTCAAAAGTAAAGATATGAGGAGATGAACAGGCGTTTGCCGAAATGCTTGTGCTGTATTTGTACTTTTTCCAGACAATGGTTTAATACAGGAAAAGCGTAATAGCTGCGCAAAGCCTCATAGGTCTATAGCATTAGTCGGTGTTGAGCCAACTGCTTAAAGTGATTTACGCAGCAAGCAAATCAGATCGTTGATATTCGTACAGTGTCTGAGCATGTCTGCACGTGCAACTTCATTTCAAATCTTGCAAAGGCTGCGGTTTGAAATCAAAAGAATTTGGTCCTGGAAACACACATGAACATTAAATTTGAAAAGAAGGAAGTAAATAATATTACAATTTATTATTTCGTAACAGTGGATACGACAATGATTAATCATTATGTCTCTGGTAACCGTTCATTAACGACGATTTCACGCATAGATAGTATTGCTAAATGTCAGTTAGTGAAGCTCAGGCTTTTCGCGAGGCTCAGCTTCTGAGCGACATCAGGTGGATCAGCAACTGCGCTTCTTGACCAGACCACTTTCGTCACAGCGAGACACAAAAGGTACAATTTTTAAATAAACTAATGATCGTACATTAGCCTTCGACCGACAAAGCTATCCGCTGTATCGGTCTCATTAATCATACAACATCTTTACTGATCGGATGTATTTTTACTGTTTATGGCCTTGATCGATATCTGAACGGAACAGATAGACTGTTAAATGGTAAAACCAACGGATGTGCTTTTCTTCAGTTATGTTTTGCTGCCAAAAAAACAATAATTTTTGATTCATACTTTAAAATGTTCATCTCTTTTTTAAGTTTTGGCAACTCCTAACCGATCTCAAATTCTTACAGACCGCGCCGATGTGGCTGATTAGCAAGTGGCTGATATCAGGCAAAGTTTCAGAGTAGCCAAGCCGCTTTGCCCGAAGTTACCAAATCGTCAAGTTATGATAAACAGAACTGCGATACAGAATCTTTTAACTAGCAATGACTAACTATCCGCACATGTTTATGAAAGTCTCTATGCAGGCTAAGTATGATATTGACTTTGACGGGCCACGAGTTATGGGCAGGATGGTAATATTTGGTGCGTGAGTGCAACAGTAACTGGCTCTCTGTGATTTGGTGATAAGGAATATTACTTGTATAGCCAACTTTAACTAGTCGGATGAATACAATTGAGGTATTTCGATGCTTGTGACTTCAAAGCTGAATGAAGTTAAATATTAAGGCAGCAGACAGTTAACAGTCAATAGCTGGTGCTGAAGCAAAAAAAGGGAATTGAGACACGCGCAACAGAGCCCATTGCGACTGACGTATTCCTAACAAATTCAGTTCCAGCTTCAGGTTCCTCTTGACTTGCTCGTTCTCCTTATAACAGTTTACGATGGACGCTACTCTAATTAAGACCGGTAAGTAGCTCATTCATATCAGCCAGCAGATTCCTATTGTTATTCAATAGCCCTGACTGATTGTGGTCTCCAAAATTTCCAGTAAACAAGTTGCAGGATGCCTTCGCGACAGTAGGTGTCCAAAATCCTGTAGATCTTCCGCAAATTACCGTTATTGGATCTCAATCTTCTGGAAAAAGTTCGGTGCTGGAGAATATTGTAAGTCTCTCTTGATAACATTGTCCTACTTGGTTGGTTTCTTGCCAAGATTCGTTTTGTCTGATCCTGAATTTTCAATAGGTCGGTCGTGATTTTCTGCCGCGCGGTACTGGTATTGTAACTCGAAGACCACTGGTAGGTGCCAAAGTTTATGAATAATGGCGTAGGCTGCAATGTTGTGTGCCCTGGCGCCAAGAGGGAGATCTTTGGCCACTAAACATACTGTCTTGGCAACTGTCTACATAGGTTTTGCAATTAATTCACCGACCTGCGACTGGGCCAGCAGTGAACGGCAAAGCCAGTGAAGCTGATAAAGATGATGAAAAAGAGAAAGAGAACGATAAACCGTCAGAAGGAAAGGACATTCATGAAAATCCAGATGAATGGGGCGAATTTTTGCATCTTCCAGGACAAAAGTTTTATGATTTCAATAAGATAAGAGAGGAAATCGCCAAGGATACAGAATTAAAAACTGGAAAAAATGCTGGCAAGTACCTTATCTTACTGGGCTCATGGATACGATGGTATCTAATTCATTTCATTTTATTTAGGTATCTCACCCCAGCCTATCAACCTTAGAATCTTCTCTCCCAACGTTTTGACTCTCACCTTGGTTGATTTGCCAGGTTTGACCAAAGTTCCTGTTGGTGATCAGCCAAAGAACATCGAGACACAAATTCGAGAGATGCTTCTGAAATATATCAACAAACCCAACTCCATCATCCTGGCAGTCACAGCCGCAAACACAGATCTTGCAAACTCGGATGGATTGAAGTTGGCTCGCGAAGTGGACCCAGAAGGTTCTCGCACCATTGGTGTCTTGACTAAGATTGACTTGATGGACCAAGGAACCGACGTAGTCGACATTCTGGCTGGTCGAATCATTCCACTGCGTTTAGGTGAGTTTTGTTATAACGTGATGATAGCGTGCATTATGCAGTTTGCTTATGAGTGGCTTCCGCTGCATCAGGCTACGTACCCGTTGTCAACAGAGGACAGCGTGATATCGAACACAAAAAATCCATCAAATCCGCCTTGGAAAATGAGAAGGAATTCTTTGAAAACCATCCTTCTTACAGAAGTAAAGCCCAATATTGTGGTACAAGCTATCTTGCTCGCAGATTAAATATGGTGAGTTTTTTTGGTTCACGACTCGTAATCTCTCTCTACTGCTATTGACCATGCGATTTGTAGGTCTTGATGTACCACATTCGAAGCACTTTGCCAGAGATCAAGGCAAAGATACAAGCTGCCCTTGCCAAATATCAACTTGAACTCAATCAACTTGGTGACCCGCTCGGTGACAGCTCTGCTCACCAAGCCAATTTAGTGCTTAGTATTATCACGGAGTTCTGCACAGAGTTCAGGACCACTATAGACGGTAATTCAAATGAATTGTCAAGCTTTGAACTTTCTGGTGGTGCTCGTATCAGCTTCGTGTTTCACGAACTGTATGCTGGCGGTGTCAAGAGCATTGATCCATTGGACCAAGTGAAGGACGTTGATATTCGCACTATCTTGTACAATTCCTCTGTAAGAAAGCGAACAATCTTCAATGGCATTCACTTTGGTTTTTACTGAACTACATGTTTGTATTTCTTAGGGTTCATCACCGGCATTGTTTGTAGCAACAACTGCCTTTGAGGTTATCATTAAGCAACAAATCAAGCGCTTGGAAGAGCCAAGTTTGAGATGCGTGACTATGGTCTACGATGAGTTGGTACGAATTCTCGGTCAACTCTTGAACAAACCGGTAAGTGGTCAAATTGAAACGCTCTGATATGGACCGGTAATTCAGCAATCTCTTCTAACCACATACAATCAGTTCTTCAAGCGCTTCCCAACTTTGAGAGAGAAGTTCTACCATGTTGTCATCGCATTCTTTAAGAAAGCATTAACCCCCACCAACAAGTTGGTCTCAGACCTCGTCAAGTACGTTTGATTTTAAAAAGCAATTCCTTACCACTCATCATTAAACATACTAATTTTCTTACAGTATGGAGGCGGTGTATATCAATACCGGTCATCCTGACTTCCTTAATGGACACAAAGCAATCGCACTCGTCACAGACCGCATGAGTGCCAAACAACAACAAGCCGCAGCTGACCCTAAAGCTTCCAAGAATCAGCTTGCAGCTTTGCAAACAAATAATCTCAACAGTCCCAGTGCTGATCCAAATGATTCCAACTCCTTCTTTGGCAGTTTCTTCTCTGGCCAAAAGAAGACCAAGAAAGGAAACATGATGGAAACAGTAAGTGCAAATACTAAATAAGGCTGTTCGTAAGATGTCCATCATTAACTCATCAACAAATGAATAGCCCCCTCCTGTACTTAAGGCTACCGGCAATCTTTCAGAAAGGGAAATGATGGAGACTGAAGTGATTAGTAAGTTTCAGACTGCTAATAGTATGAAGAAACCAGCAATGTTTGCTAATCATTTACTCATCCGTATAGAATTGCTCATTCAATCATATTATAATATCGTAAAGAGAACCATGATTGATATGGTTCCTAAAGCCATCATGCTGAACCTGGTTGCACAGTCAAAAGAAGAGTTGCAACGCGAGTTGTTGACTGAACTCTATAAGGCTGACGTTTTGGACGAATTGCTGCAAGAGTCAGACTACACCCAACAGAGACGAAAGGAATGCAAAAAGATGATTGAGGTAAGCCTGTGTGGCCATTGTGATGATTAATAGCACTATTATGCTAAGCATATCATTCCCCTGTCTAGGCTCTTCAACGCGCTGATGAAATCGTCGCAGCTGTCTAAGCACCATTGTCACATTAGTTTTTTCCAATATTCTCTTTTTTATAAATTCTGATATTCAATAATGAGAGACCACAAATATCCTAATTGCTTTCAAACCTACTGTCACTGTAACTACGAGCACTTTTATTATGTGCTTTCCTATGTGTAAGTTCGGCGATGTAAACGGACCATGGTTGTTGAGAATCAATTCGTCTGAACATGTGTAAAGCTTTCAACTCCGCAACCATTTAAGTTCGTGGCACGTACAGCATGGCTGATCTTCGTTTTTCTAATGGCCAATTAATGAACAAGTGTTATTATGAATACAGAAGCCGAAACTGCTGAAGAAGAATGGGTCATTAATAATGTAAATTCGAGCTTCAGAAAGCCGCCAAAACTATCTAATGCTGCCGCCAGATTAGTGAAAGCAGCTTTACCTGGTCGTCAACAACTAGAATTCTCAGACCCGGGTTTCAGCACTGCCGATCCCAAAAATACTATGGCCAAAGCTCCAAGTGAGAGTATAGCTGCTGGATCTCAGAAGGACAATATGCAATTTAATGAGACTGCCACTGCACCGGAGAACCGTGATTCTATAAAGCCGGTGGAGTTTACACCGAGCCGCCGTCAGCCGGGCCAACGTCCTTACAACGATCCGAAGAACAGCCAAGCTCAGGATGAGAACGAATATACAGAAGGCTCTTACTCGCCCTATTCTACAAAACAAGTAGCTTCTTCAGGTCTCGAGCAAATCGGCACACGATCTATCAATGATGCTGTGGCATCACCTTCGTCTATCGACCGCAGCAGTGCTAGATCTGATTCTTTTGGATTTGCAACTGAGAGATCACAAGGAGCTACACAAAAGCCCAAGTTCGCTCGACTATCGCCAGAGCAGATAGCCAAAAAGATCAAAAATGGGTTTGTGGACGGACGACCGCGCCAAGTAGTACTTTGTTTATTGAATGCGCTATCCGAAGACAAGGCAAAATTATCGAGGGCTGAAAAATCTGCAGCTAACGAAAACTGCTGGCAAGCATTGAAAGCCGGATTGTCAGATTGTAGTGATCCAGTCGGTTTCATAATTGTAAGATACAATCTGCCTTTTGACATATCGTTGTTGGAGAGAGTTTTAACCGCCAATCAATTTAGGAATGTATCCTGTTCCTTACAGGGCCAGATGATAACCCGGATGATCCTGACCATATGAAGCTCGAAAGGTCTGTCCGAACTGTTGTTAGAATCTTGTGCGAAAGTTTGGAATCGTACATAGCTAGCCTTTCGAAAACCAAAGGCGTTCAACTAGCTGCAAAGAATGATCCTACTTTGCTTGAGCTTGTTTTAAAAGCTACAGTATCTAAAGAGGAAGATCTCATCGATTTAAATGAAACCTGTATTCTTACAGATGAAAACATACCAGTAGAAGACCCAGAAGTCATAACCATGGCTGACCTGCAAACTCTCACTTTTGGCAACTGGAAAGAAAAAATTATTGGCCTCGATGACCAGCGTCATTTAGTAGATAATTTAGCTTTCAGCCAATACCCTGTCATTGTCTACTTGTGCATGAAGCCTTTTCGCCTTTGGGAGTTGCTTGCAGCAGGTCAACCTGAAGAAACATTAGGCACGAAGTTAGTCGAGAGTTTGATGGAAAGCAATTGCATGTTGGAAGCCGTTATGTGTGCTACAACCCTGAACACTGTCGACAAATTGGATTTCGAAGATGTAGTTACACGCATCGTTTTAAGTGGAGACACCGCTTGCATAATCAGGTTCGCCGCTGTTAATGAGGAAATGCCGAGCAAATTATTAAGCTTTTTCAATGCTCAACTCAGATTTGCATATGATGGCAAATTTAAGATCATTCCCGAAGAACATAAGGAGAAAATCTGCAACCTGGATATTTCTCCAATGAGGAAACTTAACGAAAGAAAGGTTCAAAAAGATTTGGCTAATTTCGCGGTCAAGATCATTGATAGCTATGGCATTGATCCAAAAGAGTACTATTTTGTATTCCTGACCAACAGTTATGTATCACTTCGATGGCTAATCAGTCAACGAGCGTGCCAGCAAGTTGAAGAGAATGATTACTCTATTGAAGCCACTTCCAATTATAATGGCCTTATTTATGTTCTATGTCAAGATGTTGCCTTGCAAAGGCTGGCTGTCAAGGAATTCATTGATATGCAAGATCCATATGCTGCGGTGTACTTTGCTGAGAGTTTCAAGCAAATGGCATTTTATAATGAGTACATATCGACGCCTATGTCACAACGTCTGATCAGTGCTATTGCAGGCGAGCAAAACTCTAGAAGTCGAGTTTACTTGCCCCGCAGGAAGAAAAAGCCTGCCACTGGCAAAGAACACTACAAGCTACCAGAGAATGTACAGCTGGTGATCATTGATAATTCTTCCGGTCTAACAGCCATGAGGAGTCTCCTCCAGCGAAGCCAGCTCTGCGGCCTTGACACAGAATGGATTCCAAATCTAGCTAAGCATGCAAGCATGAGAACCTCGTTGATGCAGATTGCTTCCGAACTTGGAGTGGTATTCCTTCTTGATTTGGTGAAACTTTGCGGATATAGTGATGGACGTGTAGGTTTTGATGGTGTCATTGGAGCCGAACCAGAAGAAAATATCCAGCAAGAAACTTTTAGTTTTTTGAAGGACCTTTTCACAGATCAAAGAATTACGAAATTAGGTAAGAAGTGTTTCCAGCGCAATGATCAAAAATTTCACAATGTGCTGTACGGTAGACTCATATGTTCTCTTCAGCTTACGATTTTCGTGGTGACATTGATATGCTTTCCAAAACATTCCCTGGTATTTCTGAAGTAACTTTGGAATCTTTCATTGATTTGGCAAACGTGAATTCTTGCATACCGGACCATAGTGAGATCAACTATCCTTTAGCTGGAGGAGGTCTAACCGGCGTCGTCGAGACCTTTTTGAACCGTTCTTTGAATAAGAAACAACAAATTAGCAATTGGGAGCAAAGGCCCTTGAGTTTCGAGCAAGCCGTATATGCAGGTATGTGCCGATATGTAACGGGTTTGGCACAATTTTTGATATGATTATGATTAACGTTTAGATTGTCATTAAATAGCTGGCGATGCATACAGTCTCATTGAAGTATTTTATACCTTGTATAATATAAACCATCCCATCCTCTGGGACGACAAACTAGGTAACGGACCCAGTCACCTGTAAGCGGTTGATGTGTTGGTGAGGTTCACCGACCAACAGAATTTGCTAAGATGCATTTTATTTTATTTTTTATTTTTTTTGAGTTTCTCCAGTCGGTTTTATTCCATTTTTTTTATATATAAGCTATTATATTATCTTGCCACTGTACATTAAACAATCACAATATGAAATCAAAGTACTGATTTATTGCTGAATGGTATAAATAAGGGAGAATAAGTTTCGGACACAAAGCAGGGCTAACTTGTACAATGGGGCTATCTACTAATGGAAGACGGTGTGACTCATACTCATTTCGTGAACCACCATCTCATTCATTTTGTAATAGTTGAGTTCGTCTCGGATAGCCGACTTAGTCTCCTGATTAAGATTCATATATGTGGCATTGTCCAGCTAGGTCAAAATGTTATATTAGAGAACAAGGAAGGGTAAATTATACGGTTTTCATTGTGTACTTACAGGTTTCCTGTTGTATTTTGAGCTCGAAAGTGCAGGAATAATCTCAACTTCTTCGTTCCAAACGACTGATGACTGCCTCTTTAACCCCTGTTGATATGCAGGTTCTGGATAATTCATAGAGTCTTGTATGTGAAAATTATCCATAGAGTAATAGCCCATGGGAGCAGGATATGGATGGAGCCATGGTACCGGCATGGTCTTCAATTTTGGCATTGACAGCTGAGAGGCGTAGTACAGCTCACTCATGTGAGGTATATCGTAATCGTTTGAGAATGACGAGACCTTCTTCAAAATAGGCTTGAGCGCAGTCGTCCTTCTGGCATTGAATTCAGATGGCACAACTTGTCTACTTTTGCGTTTCTTTGGTATATGCATCGTTGATTTGACAGCTGACCACCATTCTTTAACGTTGTTAGAAGCTACGTTTTGGTTTTGTTAATAAATTATAATTGTATCAAAACTGTTGTCTACTAAGGAAGTACTTGCAGTTAGGCTCTTCAACAAAAGCGTATTTGTGTCTAGGTAAATCGAACGCTTTTCGAACTGCAACTAGATGAGAATTAACTACCAAAATTAACAAGATTCACTAATGTTCCTCGTTTGTACCTGAAAATGGTATACGGTAAGCAGCGATGTGTGAAGGGTCGGCAGGCATGATCGAGTTAAATGAATGGAATGGGTTGAAGAAAGGGTGGATGATGATGCAGAGAAACTACGACTCGAACACAATCACAAAAAATATACACAAGATCAAAAATACAAAAAAGTAATGGATCAGTCTTGGAACATGGGTGTTGCCACAGAGACATCTTCTATATAACCAAGGCCAATTCGGGATTTTTTCTATTGTTTTCAGCCCACACAAGCAGAAACTGTAACCTTTAAGACCAGTTCCCAAGCCTCAGATGGGAAATACAGCAGGTGACCTAATGATGTTCAGTTACAAAGCCGACTAATGAGTTGGGCCACGGGGGGAGATAAATTGTCCAACATGATGGAAAGAAAAATAAAAATCCAGGGCTTCATGTAAAATTTGTGACACAGACAGAAGCTGTTCTCCATAGAGAGAGTGCGGAGCATAGAAATATACCACATGTGCTGAGCAGAGGATCGATAGGAAAATGAAGTAGATATTATATTTATTTAGTGGCTAAAATGGGGGATCGGGGAAGTAGGCATGTCACTGGTATTAACGCCAGGAATGTGAATAGGGACCAGAACTTAGATTACAAATTATACATATCATACAACATCATCATCCACAAACTAATAAAGAAACTATAAAGAAATTATAATTATGACATGTCCGTTTTCTATAATCCATCTATATCATCCAGTTCGTCATTGTTAGTTTTGTCGTGTACATTCAGATTATTAGCCAAGCGACGGAAAAACTTGGTGCTGACACTCGCATTAGTTTTTGCCGCTGTAGCTGACGAGATCCATCCTGCCGACCCTCTAGGCATAGATCTCAGTACGTAGCCACCCGTTGGCATCAATCCTCCTAACCCTATTCGAGTTTCACTGTTACTAGATGATGTGGATGGCTGAAGCCCTCGATAAAAAATCGATGGTGGTTCTGAATGTGCCTGACCAGCTGTTAAGTTGTGGTTAGAGACATTGAACGACGCAGATGCAGATGCTGGCACTGATGTCGACGTTGATGCTGGCCCTGACTCTGACGGCAGCGCTGATGCTGATGTCGAGATTAAAGTTGGTGCCGGTGCTGGCGCTGATACTGGCTCAGTGGTTTCTTTTTCTTTGGGCCTGCTCGCCAAAGATGAGGATGTGCTGGTAGAATTGCTTGCTGATAAATGCTGTCGTTCTGATAATAGATATTTAAGACCTTCTGCTGCATGTTGTTTGCCAGGTGTGTAAGGGTCATGTTTTACAATCCTATGCCGTATTTCATTCCGTAAGGATAGTTCTTTTTCTATTTCTTTTTGCATCTCATGTTTGAACTCGGCCGAGAAGACAGGACCCTATAAAAGTGAATTTTAGCTTTCAATAAGTTTGAGGCTCCTCTACAGTTTTCAATATTGTCATTACCTTTGTAATCTCAGACTCTTTTATTATGGTGTTGTCCCAGTTTAGGGTTGGCGATTGCGGTGGGAAGGTATATGTGGTGGAGGTATCAATATCGCTGCTATATTTGTACTCATTCATCTGATAGATTGCATCTTGCGCCTGCTGAAGAAGACTGGCATACTCTTTTGCCTGATCGACTAGTTGAACCAATTTATTCTCGCAATGAGTTTGGTATTCCTCAAGTTCATTAATCTTCTTACGCAGGCGGCTATTTTCATTGAGTACCTTGCGTATTGATGTTTGTTAGATATTCGTAAGGCGCATATAAATACTATTTACATGGATTCACCTTGGAAATATCGCTCTGAATGTTACGAACAACGTGATTCGTGCTTGCGTTAGATTGCTTTTGGGAATTTAATGCTTTTTCTAATAATATTTGCAGGTTGACATTCATTTCTTGTGTAGTTGCCAGAGTATGTTCTACTTCAGCTAGTCTTTTCGAGTAGACTCCAACTTTTGTTTGCGATTCAGTCATTTCCACTGCCATGTCGTTGAGTTGAACTGACAGACCGTCCATCTCTTTATGAAAGCGTTCTAACTCGCGCGTGGCCTCGCTTAGCTGCTGCCTCAGTCGATTCCTTTCTTCTAATGGAGACATAGGGTCGAGTGAATGCGACGTTTCATGATTTGGATTGGAGACTCGTAAATCCTCCATGTAACCAGTGAGATTGTTCTCAGCCGAATTGGAACTAAATTCTAGAGTCCTCGCAAGTTCTGCTTTTAAGCTATCACGTTCCAGCTCTAGAAATGATACCTAAAGAAAGGTCTCAGACTTTTTCTCTTGCCTGTCTATCAAAATTTTCATGCTGTACCTTTGCTTGCAAATCTTCGTTTGCTTCTGAGATAGCTAAACCAAGTCTCGCAGCCATGTCCAAGTCACTAGCCATATGCTGCTTTTCTCGTTCCTTCTCCATGATTATTTCATGCAATTTATGTACATCGCCGATTGCAAGTATGTCCCTCATGTTATACTGCTTGCCTATTTTCTCACAGTTAACAAGTGCGATGCATAAAATGAAGTAGAACCATCGATCATACCACTATGAGACTTATTCCCCGTATTCGGATAAGGTTCTATAAAGTCTTCTCCAATTTCATAATCTGTCATTGTCAACGTCTAATATGGTGTTAATGAAGCACACTCGGCCAAAGATGGGGATTTTGTTGCACTTGTTTGAGGATTCGCAAAAGTGCTGAACATGCAAGTGGTGAGCAAGTTGGTCTCCGCTCAGGTCCGACGCAATGGACAGTTGAACTACCTACCTGTAGCAATTTATGGTGAACTGGTCAAGAGGTACGAGACGCACTCTTCAAAGAGTGTATGATGTTTTAAGATGATTTGGCTTTTGTAAGAATTGTTTGAAGAAGTGCAGCCTGTGTTGTAGTCACCAAGACAGAAAAAAAGCCCTGCCCAAGATTAACTTCCGCTGTTTCAATCCACGTTTCTAACCCTCCCTTACGCTCTTGACTTGCTAACCATATCCAAGTCTATTTCATATACGAAAGGTGCCATTTTCATACTGTATGCTTCTTTACAAGATACTCAGAACACTGACAGACCAAGAAAAGTTCTATAGAACGTTACTAAACTTTTAGATCATTGGACTCAATCGCCGAATGTACATCTAATGACATCATGGCGGCCAATAATTATGTTCATCGTTGGACTCGCAATGGTATATCTTGCCAGTTTACTGCAAGATCCTCCATTTGAGCGACCAAAGGCACTTCACATAGCCGATCGTGCGTTTTTCGAACGTAAGCCTGACGATATCGTCCTATCCGTCGCCGGACCGTATCTGTACATGTCCGCAGTCTGGACGGAAGGCGAATATCCAGAAAAGTACGGAATTAAGCGAGGAACTGGCCGAGAAGCCATCGGGGTGCGAGGTAAAGCGAATTGATCAATATGCTGTTTATTGAGATATGTACCGGCTGATATCTTGACAAAATTACTGCCTAGGTCGAATAAAGCAATATAGAGCACCATTGGAGTTATTCAGATCCAATTCAAGAGTGGTTGAAGAAGAAGGTAAAAGTGAAAAGGCGTTGAAGAGCAGCATATTATCCCATCCATGATAACACTGACATATATTCGCTATCGCAGCACATTGGGAGGAGTTGTTCATTCACGATGTAAATGGCAGAATTTCCCAGATATCTAAACACCCTGATCAATTATCATCACCCAATGTACCAGGAAAGAGTTACTTCTCAGTTTTGTACCAAGAAATTGATGGGGAACACATAAAGCACGTTGCTCGAGTCTACTATCTAGGCAAATCTAGCAACAAATCCTCAATCATTCCGGGTATTGGTCACACTGAAACTATAGAATATAGAGCTTTTGACTACAAGGACCTTGTTTTACCTGGTACGACCTGGATAAGTGCATTTTCTTTGGAGGATGGCATGCTAATATATGCTAGGTATTAATTTGCTTGTATCTGCAAGAGTAGTTTGTGCTAAAGACTTACATATCATCATTTCAGAGACCCAGATCGCTATCACTTTCGAACGGTTCCATTACCAACTGAAATGTATTCGACTAAAGCATCAGACGAAGATAAAAGGCTGGTAGTAGATGCTAGCACGGAAGGTTACGTCATGCGAGGTATATTATTTAAGCTTGTTCACGACATAAGATCAACGTAACCTCATCCCACGCATTATGTTACAGGAAAGACGCAACCTAAGGATTTTACTGGTTACGATAATATGGTTGCCAGATTATATTCCCCTGAGTAAGTGGGCATATACATGGTGATGAGTAGATTCTTTACTTATTCAATTTCGTATAGAAAACATACATTACGTCTTGCAACGCTGAGAGTATTTAAAATCACTGATCATACTGAGCTTACAATGACCGTCATGGATAACTTGACTGAGTTAGACACGTCGCAGCAGCTTGAGCCCGGTAATAATTGGAGAAGACGATTTGAGGATCTCTGGTCTGATAAAAGGGACGAGGATGACTATTCTCCGATTAATGAAAATCATTATTATCAACCAGAGAGAATTGTGCAGATGCCAAAGCTTGCAACAGGTATATAGGAGTCGCTTGATCAACAAGGACATGATCAAACAATTTACCATTAATTTACAGCGAGATCTGCGTCTCTTAAGACATTCGTCTATCCATATAGAAACGAAATTTTCAGTATGGACTATGTGGACGATGAGGAACAGTTGAGATTGTATCCGCCGTATAGAAATACCATAGAGGATTGGTTCCCCAGCGCCAAAGGTGATCGAATAGGCGGTGCTTATATGTTGCTTGACAGTGACAACATACTTGTTCCATATGTGGATGGAAATTATGAGCAAGAGTTCCATGGTGTTGTACTCAATGAGGATGGGAATATATGCGTGGCCTGGACGAATTTAAACTACATCTTTATTTACAAGAGAGGTGAAGCTTACCCTGATCGGCTATCTTTACAACCTGTTGAAGGTGAAGACATAGACATGAACGACTTGATGGAAGAGGAAGCAAAGAAGCATCAAAGTAAGCTTCAAAAACTCAATGTGTTAAGGAAAGTCTATGATCTGAGATGGAGCTCTCCATGGGCTATTACTTCTTTTCCGGGTCATAATCGTATGGTGGTAAGCTTTTCATCCATGAGGATTTTTGACATTTTACCCTGAGATAACAATGGTGGCAACACGATAGGGTGTAGCAGCTGCTGAAGTATGGAATTCCACCCGCTCCTTCGACAGATCACCTAGTAACATTTTACGTAAGTGGATCGATATCTTGTGGCAATTTTCATTGATTAATAAGACTTATGGCGTCGTTATCAGTTGTGGCTATGAGGGATGGTCGCATACACTCATATGCATTAGAACATTCTGAGGAACAGACTCCGACTGGCATATGGAGTTTCGTGACTAAAAGATGGGACATGCTAACAGGTATAGTCAACGTGATGAATATGTGTACCAATTATAAAAGGCTAATCCGCAAGTTCTCAGTAATGCTTGGTGCCATTATTATCTTTGTTATCAATGAAATCAGAAACCATCCATCATTTTGAGTTTGGAAAGTAAAATAATGTATCTAAATTGTATATCCAATAGCTTCTGAAATGATATTTATCAAGAAGATATAGTTTGAAAAGTTGGAATTTATAAACGGTCATTAAAAGCAATGTGTGACTCTTTCTGTCCGTTCTTACATGTACAAAGATATACAAAAGAAATAAGGATACATGCTTAAATAGAATGTTGCAAAGACTTTTGGCACCAGAGTGTATATCACATCGGTTCTATCGGTTATCAAGGGTGGCTTTAAATTTGTTGTGTATCTTTTTTGGCGATAACTTCACATTTCATCATCCTCAACCAGCAGTGGTGTTTGCTCAGTCGCATTTTGGTCAGCCAAAGATTCTTCTTCATCATAGTCATTGGAAATGCCTCCTAACAAGATGCAGCAGGCTGCGAAGCAAAAAATCAAAGAAAACGAGACCATGATGGCATAGTTTGTCCAAAGAATCAAAAGCGATGTCATTGCCTGTTTTCGTAAAACTGGTGTTATGGGCAGCTCCTCGCTATTCGTATCGTACAATAAATGAGAACCTGTTGAAGTGTGGAGTAAGGTACCACAGAATGGAACATTAGTATATTTATAGGCATGTCAGTGCGCGAGTTTGGTGAAACTTACCAAATATTGCCCAGCAGAACTGAGCAATGAACATCAAGGTGGTCAAGCGACCAATAAAGCTGGACTTCAAGAGCCATAATTGTCCTTCGGTCTCTTCTGATACTGACATCGATCTTTCTGATTCAGCAACTGACGAGGCTTTTGAACCACGACGGCCCACTCTTTTGCCGCGGCTTCTACGTTGTCGTGAATGCGAGTCGTTTCGACTGGCGTTTCTCCAGCACGTAGCTAATAGTAGTATTATCGTTATCACTGAGAAAGATAGCGACCCTGCCAAGAAAATTTGTATTGGACGATATGGTGGAGGCAATAGCACCGATCCTTGGCCATACTCTTCCACTAATGCGATTAGCGTAACAATAGTCAATGAGATGTTGTATACACTAAGTGGAATCAGTGCAATCAGAGACACAACCAAGCCAACTATGCCAACAAAGCCGATGGAGAAGCCTACGGCCGTCCAAGCTGTATGAGAATGGGGAGCATGAGAGCTCATGTGGATTCCTAAGCTTCTCCGACGCAGCCTTTAAAATTTAAATTGTGTTACTATGTGAAGGGCGCCGACAGTTAAACAATCAAAAGGGTAAAAGAAGGCAGGCGATATTCAAGGCAATCTTGGCAAACAAAGTCTTTTTGGTTCCTGGATCAATTACTAAAACCACCAATGATCAAATGTGAAACACCCCTCTCCTCGACAACCAAAATAATGTTCAAAAGACTTTTAATAAAGCTTGTTACTTAACACAGGCTGGCTAAAAGATCTCGCAGATATGAGTTCTGTTGTATCTCTGGTTCGTACTTTGTGCGAATGGTATCTAATTTTTGAGAGAGTACTTGCGGGTCCATGTTCTCGATATCTGTAGACCCAAATTCACCAAGACATCTTTGAACTATATCATTACCCTCGTGGATTTCCTTTTTGGTGAACTTTGTCACAGGATTTTCTCGGCCAGCTGTTGGGAATAATTTCAATATCGACATCTTATTCGATTTGATAACAGGGTAAACCTTACCGGTTGCACCAGTGTCTTCGAGTTCATCCGCTTTACGTTTAGCAAGGCGAACTACTGTGCTAGGGAAACGAGCTAACTCGGCAACATGGATGCCAAAACTTTGGTCACATACGCCTTCATTGACTTTGTATAATAGCGTAATATCCCGCGCTCCTTCATCTTTGTCATCGCCGACGTGCACCGCAACATTTAGGTTTCGAACGTGAGGTACTTTCTCATTGAGGGCAGTGAGTTCATGAAAATGTGTGGCAAACAAGCAAAATGCTTTGATATGTGTAGCAATATATCTATGGCAGATTGAGTGAGCATCATCTTAACATTGGCCATACATTGACATTCGACTTACTCTGATATAGCCCAAGCGAGGCCAAATCCATCATATGTGCTGGTTCCACGACCCAATTCGTCAATTATAATGAGCGATTTTGATGTTGCAGACTTATTGGTATGTGAATATCCAGTCCTTAATTTTGCTTTATCATTCGACGAACGGACTTACTTGTAGAATAGTGGCTGTTTCCAACATTTCCGCCATGAATGTTGATACGCCTTTGAGCTGACTATCGCCAGCGCCAACTCTCGCCAGTATAGAATCAAATATAGTCAGAGTTGCTTCAGAGCATGGCACAAAGCAGCCAATTTGAGCCATTAAAGCTATTACGCCAATCTGTCGGATGTAGGTAGATTTGCCACCCATGTTGGGCCCAGTAATGATCTGGAATTCCGACTCTTCTGCAGGCGTGAACAACCTATTAGTATTCCAAACAAATATGAAGATTCATTGTGTGATATATTTACCTCGTACTAGCTTGACATCATTTGGTATAAAAGCCACATCATCTTGCACTTCTAGACATGGGTGACGGGCATCTACCAATTCAACATTACCTTCACCTGAGCGGCAAATTGTCAGTAACACAGTACCAATGTAAACCTAAACCATTAAATATCACTTACCTAGCGGATGAAGAGATGGGCGAACATACGGTACAGGAGCCATCACAGATACGTGTGCGAAGCTCACAAGGACATCCAAATGTGCAACGAGACCACCCAAATTTTCCATGACAGGACAATAAGTAGCTTCTCATGGAATTAGCGCTAGAGATATTAACCTGATGGATTTATAACAAATACTTACCAACTATACCAATAACTTCTTTCACAAGTGAGTTTTGCTTCTTTTCATATTGGTTGGAAAGGTCTGTCCATGTATTGTTGAGTTCCTTCAAAGAAGTGGTAGCAAAGTAGGTACCGGCTTTTTGGGTTGCGTATTCAATGAACTCGCTCTTATTCCTTATTACGCCAGCATCAGCTCGGCTTATTCTGAAGCAATAACCATAAAGATTATGCTTTTCAAGCTTGAGCTTCTTTTCAGCATCTAGGTTCAAACGATCCGCCACCTATGGAAAAAGTGATTAATATATGTTGACTGACTAATAAGCTGTATTAAGCTTGCGGTTTACAAACCTTGAGATGCTCTTTGTCCATGCGTTCTCTAGCAGTATTGATCTGCTCGCGAAGGGCTAATAAATCTTCATCAAAATCAGCTTTGATAATAAATTCATGTTCAGCAACTGCTTTAAGGTCGATAGT
The DNA here is from genome assembly GCA_037039815.1 of Umbelopsis sp. M5902. Lineage (NCBI taxonomy): Eukaryota > Fungi > Mucoromycota > Umbelopsidomycetes > Umbelopsidales > Umbelopsidaceae > Umbelopsis > Umbelopsis sp. M5902. The sequence goes on from JAXQGL010000056.1 coordinate 138,032, forward strand.
GGTTTCTACCATCTCCTGTAACTTCTCCAAATTAATGGCATATTCCTGTTCATCGAGTAATAAAGTTGAGTAAGAGCAACTGTCGGTTCAAGTTCATAGATGTGGTTTTTACCTTCAATTTGCTGATATATACTCGATCAAGCAACTCTTTTTGGACATCATCGCCAGAATAGCTTTCAAGACATGCCTGTAAACCTGGAAGTTTGATGATGACTTGATATGCTCTCACAACGTCCTGTGATTATATAAACAGGGGTCAGTAAATTTTGACAATATCGGCTTGTCTCATGCTCTCACTTGTGAGAAAGACTTAAGCCAGACATACCTGAAGTGTGGCGAAACCACGCTGAAACCGTTTAGCTAGTCGGTGCATATCAGGGACGCTTTTCAAATGATCTTCTTGTACTGATTGACGAAGTTCAGTGTCTTCCGCAAAAACTTGTACTAGATCTTGTCTTTCACCTAAAGCATAGCGTGTGAGCATTACGATATCTGACAAAAGGAGAGTTGAAGCCGATGCCTTACGAATACGTTGGATGTCTAGCAAAGGTTGTTTGAGCCACTGACCAAGAAGCCGAGATCCTTGAGCCGTTTTACACTTATTCAATAATCCAAACAAACTCATGGATTTGGCTCCATCCTGAGGACTAGGCATCAGATTTAAAGCTCGAAGCGCAGATGCATCAAGCCTCATATATTGTGATAGATCATGATGCTTGAGAGTGTATTTGCCAAAAGCTGTTTCGTCTGACAAGATCTGTTATAGAGCATGATTGATTAACTCGAGATATTCCCAAATCTATCTATCTATCCGAAAGAAGGTATTGAACTGACCGAGAGGTATTTTACAAGACAGGCACAAGCAGACATCGCATTTTTCATTTCAAACTCGGCTGTTATATAACGGATGATTAATAAAGACTGACGTTGGGATGATAATTTTCGTATTGAACTTACGCAGAGCAGCTACAGATATTTCACCATCTAGAAGCCGATTGAGATCTTGTTCGATATCCTTTGTATTAAAGTCGCCTATTCGTGACCGTTGGTAAATGGGTTATGAACGCTAGAAGTTTTGATATCAGCCTATACCTCTTTTTCGCTCAGTGGCTACAACATTGCATCGGCTTAAGACTCCCTTGATTTTTATCAATTCATAATCCTTATGCGCTTCGTCGATTGGTATAATGCATTCCTTTACTCCCAGCTGAATCAGAAGTGACTGATTGATCGCAAATAATTTAGACTTAGTATATTTATGCCATGCCAAATCTAAGATACTTACTTCGAAATTGGAATACAGTTCATTGTCGACGAACTCTGCAATTCCAATTTCTCTGACAGATGCATCAGCAAATGACACGCCAACCGTCTGCAAATACGTTACTAATACTCGCATCATCTCGAACACATGTATGTTAATATTTACCTTTTGCTCAGCGCTCGAAGCTAGTTTGACAGCCATGACAACAGGTGCCGAGGTCAGGTTTGAATTGACAAACAAGTAATCTTCCACATCTTGCAAGTTACCAGGTGAGGCCTGTAGAACAGCTTAGTAACCACGATTTAAATCACGATCACCGTCACGCAGTTTCGTTATGTCTCGTTACTGACCTTTCTGATCACACTCCATTGCCCTGTACCTTTCTTTGATGCCCATATTTCAATTCTTAGCTGCTTATTCAGAAGAGCATCTCGCAAAAATGACTCAGCTGCGCTATGAGTCAAACTTGTTGTCGGTAGACCTTTTGTTACATCCCCTAGTTGCATATACTTAAGTATCATGGTGTGTGCATGCGATGTAGCTTAAGCTGTACCAACCTCCCCAGTATTTGATGGCTGACGTGGTTTTGTAAACTGCTTGGGCTATATATAGGGCATCTTCTCCATGAAATGTGTAATATCTTCTCTGGTTTGCATCTCGTTCGAACAGATAGATAGTACCCTCTTCTTTCTGAAGCAGAAAAAGCAAGTTAAGTAGCGTGAACTACGAAGTCTTCAACATTCGGAACAGGGGGGATACCTGCGGTAATGCACGGAAGAATTTGACAAAATTCTGTTGCTCAGGTTTGTCTTGATAAGGCAGTACTTTAGATAAGTCGCTCTCATCGAAATAATATATATGCTATACTTTACATACCAAGCTCTGGGATTTCTTTGGGGGAATCGAGATTTGACATACTGGGCGTAATGAAGTAACGCGTGAACACGTCCAAAAAAATTCGAGTCTCAAAATGCAACGCGCTGAGCCCCGGAACATCGGTCCTTAGTGACTGCTGTCACAAGCTCTTATATAAACCGATTCTCAGAGGGGCTTCTTCTTCATTCGTATTCAACATGCCGACCATTACTCACTGCATCTTCGATATGGTATGTGCACGCTTGTATACTTGAATTTCAAAGACATATGGCACTAATACTTGTAATCACACAGGACGGGCTCCTCATTAACACTGAGGCTGTTTATAGCGAGGTCACGCAAGAAGTACTGGATAAATATGCACCTGGCCAGAAGTTTACCTGGGACTTTAAAAGCAAACTAATGGGAAGAATTGGACATGAGGTGAATATAAAGTTGCGGACGAGATAAGGTGGTGAAAAACGAAAAGATACTAACAAAGGATATGGGATGCCGCAGTCGGCTGCGATGATCGTAGAACACTTCAATCTCCCTATGACACCAGAGGAGTACATAGAGATCTCTGCTAAAATTCAAGAGGAGAAATTCCCATTGTGCAAACCCCTACCTGGCGTAGAAAGGCTCATCAAACATCTTCATAAACATCAGATTCCTATGGCCGTTGCTACATCATCCCTCCGTTCTAAATTTGAGCTCAAAACGACTTCTTGTCGAGATCTATTCAAGCTTTTTGATTATGTTGTGTGCGGTGATGATCCAGAGATTAAGAAAGGCAAGCCATCACCTGACATCTTTTTGACTGCTCAAAAGCATCTAGGCAATCCTCCTGCTGAGAATTGCCTCGTATTTGAGGACGCTATAAATGGCATCGAAGCGGGCTTAGCAGCTAATATGCATGTAAGTGATTTATTGGTGTAATAAGTCAGCATACATAGCAACACAAGGCATATGTATACATGAGTCATAAAAGAGGAAATACCCACGTTAAAAAATTCCTAATAGGTCGTCTGGATTCCTGATCTCAACCTTTTGCAATTAAACGGTCGAGACAACACACATGGTGCCTGCAGAGTTTTGGAATCCATGGCTCACTTCGATCCTGAGGTAGAGTTTTCGCAATGCCACTCGCCTCCAAATCAAACAGAACCTAACCACTGTCATATCCTGTATCTACATAGAATTTTGCTCTGCCTGCCTTTAAAAGCGATGATCATTCTAAACCTACTGAAGTTATTACTGACAGGGATCTTGCATGAAGCACTAAATTCATGTACGGCTTGTCCATTAACGAGCAAGGGCTCACAGTATGTAGAAAAAGTTTTCTGTAGATGTTCTGCTTCAGACTGTGTTCTATCTATCTATAAAAAGTCTTTTTTCAACGCTAACAACGATAACCTAATCAAAATTCAGGAACACTTGATGCATTAGCTCTTATGGATGGACCTTTTTTTCACTGTATTTGATGAAGAGAAGGACTAACCTGCTCCCCATTGCATATTTTTTTTTTGTTATAGCATGAACTTAGAGAACGCAGGAGGTTATAAATTCATCATTAATCACGTATACAATGCATTTTTTTTGTTTTGTCTAATACTAACAGAGTATGTAATATCTCAATCAGAATGTCTGGCTTCGTGAAGATACAACGACGTTCCATAAGCCTTTTGGCAAAAATAGGAGGCCGGGAGTGTGGGGGGACGCACAGACCTTAGTCACACTTTGCCACTTACCAAACTTGGCAAAACCATTGGCGGAGTAAGTGTCAAACTAACAACAACAATGAATGTAAGAGATAAATTTATATCTATCGATGAAGAGCTGTGAGACCGATGTAAGACGGTCACTCCATTGTCAGACAATAGCACCGTTTTGAATTGTATTGTAAAATATATGTATATTGTATATCTTTTGCCTGACCATCCTGTAGGTCCTTTCTGTCCATCAATCGTAGTCTAAATCCGTAGCAAGCTCATTGTTGATGACATCCTAAATCATACTCCATATGCTTATTATTGGCTAAACTTCATATCAGCGTTCACTCCTGCATATTTTTATATATTGAGCGTGAAAGTAATAGTAGATTTAAAGACACTGATAGCTTTATTTACGACTTTTTTATTGCTAAAAAGGCACACATGGGATAAATTATATGATAAACATATCACGCTCGCATTCTCGGCAAATGCGGCGTATATATATCAGACAGTTTCTGTAAAGTATATCTTAGACTTAAGAAAGCCATTGAATTCACTTGCAGCCGATGAGGTGTATGAACCCATCTTTTCCCATATTATCCAATCTCCTAACTCTAATTCCGGCAACGTCATCTCTTTTATCAAAAAGTCATTTACCGCACATGTAGGTCCCCAAATGGTAGAAGTATAGACTTTTTCTCCCGACCAGTCACCCTGAATTTCTCGGTTTTTCCTTATGACTAGGATAACTATTATCATCTGATGTACCAAAAAAATTTTCGAGCCCAAATCAAAGTCGTTAATCTTACCTTTCAGCACCGGATGAATGTATCCAAGTCTGAGAACTCTGAAAGATCCATATACGCCATCATTGAGATAATACATAAATGTTGGATCAGAATGTCCATCTGTGGTGACAGCACGGCGAGAAATGATCTGAGTACATAGTGTGAAAGCGGAAGACGTGTAGTAGCGACCTGGCTCAGCGATGACACGAATATCTTTTGGGAACATATCGTCCAACGTTTGATTTAACAGCAAAGCTATCTCTTCAAACGTGATTTCTGACTCTGTTGCATCTGGAAAGCCTCCACCGATATCTAGTAAAGTCATATTGTAGCCGAGTTCTTTTGCTTGATCAAAAGTGTTACGAGCATTCTGAAGTGCATTTCGATAGCCACTAGGCTCTAAAAGTCCACTTCCAACATGAAAACTGGATAATTCATACATTCAAATGTTAAGTGATATGCATTAATATTTCCAGATGTGGTTGATAGATGATTGAGTTTGAAGTGAGACTTTACCTCACTCCAATTATGTTGAGATTTAATTCTTTAGCCAACTGTAAAAGAGCTTTTGTAGAACCTGGCAATGCTCCAAACTTTAAACCAAAAGATGTATATGCCTCTACTTCCTCGGTGTAAATTCTTAGAAGTAGCTCGGCTTCTGGGTATTCACGTTTAATTTTGTAAAGCTCATCCTGGTTGTCAAAAGTCATGAGCTTTACTTTATGCTTTCGAGCATGACGAAGAAATGAATTTGGCTTAGTTGTGTGGGCAAAGACGATACGAGAAGGTTCTACGCCCAAATCTAAAACTCGTTGAATTTCGTATTTGCTAGCGCAATCGAATCCTACACCTAAATTAGCCAAAGATCTTAGTACCAGAGGTTCTGGATTAGCCTTGACGGCTATAATCAAACGCTTTAATTTCAAAGTGGTCACTGCAAGCTTCAATTCATCCCAATCTAGATTTGTCAATTTTACCGTAAAAAGGCTCAACTCTTGGTAAAAGAGATTTCCATTTCTCGTGCTGTCTTTTGATATTGCCAATATCAGCAACAAAGAAGGCATCATCATCTTCTTGGTTATCTTCATTGATAGCTTCAAGTCTCTTCCTAATGAGCTGTGGAACAGGTACAATGTCCACCATATTATTTTCATAATTATTGGTCATGTTGCTTTTCGTTGTTCGATCTTTTGGTGGATATAGCTCTTGAATTAAAATATTTATAAGTTATTGAAAGTTGGATAATTCAAGTAATTGTACTCATCTTTATAACAAGTAGTATTTCTGTGGTCATCATCCTGTGCTATGTCTTCAACTTGCAGTATGCTGAATGTGCATATCTGCTGGCCGGACATGATTTTAATTCGATGGTACTACTATTTACTGCAAGTTCTAAGCCATAGATCGCGGCAAGTAGCGTCATTGTGAATAGCAATACTATATCTTCCTACCGTGGCATATGTCGGCAAAAAATTTGTCAAGTTAATATGAAATAAGCTGCAGTTTCCCAAGCATATCTGACCTGTCAGATATGTTCTTAATTCGTTCGTTAATCCAAAATTTCTTGCGTCACTGTTAGGAAGTCCCTATTGAGAGTAGTGTTACTATAGGTGTAGTGGCTGACATATCTAGTCAAAAGATCGTCAATTTTTTAAGGGAGCAGATTGCATTAATCCTACTATTTGGAAGCAAATCGAACTAATACTATTAGTAGACATTTCTTATGTTGCTGGCTGGTTGCGAAATCGACATGGTTACTATTATCTCAAATGATGCTTATCGGCAGGATGTAATATATTGTTATGAATGTAACGGTTACTAAACTGCAAACAAATACACGAAACTTTTCATATTAATCTCCATGTCAAATGGATCAGTTAAGATAGCATTTATTCCACCCGGCTGAAAATCGACTTTTGTTTTGCTGTCAATGACCTGCCTGAAATTTTAAATCTCCTGTTTTAATCAATACAAGGTGTTGATGGATGCAGTTCATGTTTAAACAATCGGAACAACGCGCCCATACAATGTCGCTTTAAGATCAAGACATAATAAGGTTTCTTTCATCATTGTTCTTATTAATCCTATGTCCGTGACCAGTGTACAGTGTTCGTCAGATTTGACTTCATATCCCTACCTGCCTGCGGTTTACTCGAACATATAGAAATCTGTGCCGGTCACTTCTCAATTGTTTTGCATCATTCTTGCTGCAGCTTTATTACAATTTTAACGTCAAAACTTTGTATGCCGTGTTCAAATGATTCATGAACAATTGCTCAATAGATTGTATACAAAATCGCGTTGACTTATTAAAGGTCTAGCTAGCCGGAGAAGCTAAAATGACCATATTGGGTTATTTTGCCTGTATCCTTATTGGCGCATCTTTTGGACCTCAGCTTTGAAGATCGCTCAATAAGCGACATGGATCACGAGACCGCGACTGAGAGACCTGAAGTAGCACTCACTTGTAAAAGCCATTTTGCGGCATATCAGTAAGATCGTCGTGCTTGACAAAGATAGATACAAAGTTTTTACTTATTGTCTGCCCAAGTTCGAGCACTTTTCTTCTTTGAGCACTCCACAATTGGTTTGCCCTTGTCCGAGCTTTCATTATTTCAATGCCCGGACGGGATTATTTTTGATGACAGCCTTGGGCTTTGATAATTTTCCCGGTCCTTCGTTTTTTCCACGGTGGCTGTAGAGAATGACAGCTAGACGTCAAAGCAATCACCTGGCATTTGAGACGCCCGAGCATTCTGTGCCTCCATCGCCTAATCTGAATCCCATCCCTGGTAATGGCACAGGAATCCAAGATGGCTCTCAACCCGTATTGAGCTTCCCTGAGCCGACCTCTTATCCCCAGCCTCTGCAAAGACATGAAAAGCAAGCTCAAAATATCATAGAGTCAGTAACAGATTCGTCCAAAGTCGCACCCAGCGGAGTGCTGTCATACCTTCTACGGCTGCAATCCGAAAAGGCCAATACTGTGATCGACATGGATGACACAGATCCATTTGCCAAAAGCTCCGCGTTTGAGCATGAGATGCATACTCTTTCATCAAATAGGAAAAATCGTCAATATAATGATGCTAGACGAATTTCATTGAAGGAGGAACAGCAAAACAAAATCAAAGAATCTATTGCAGATGTACTTACCAAAAATTCCCTAATACTGAAGTTGGTATATTTTTCCTCATGTGACGCCTGAAGTACAATCTGTACCTTACCATATTCCACAGATTAAGCTCTGCTTTAGTTATGTATGGGGCACCCGCACATCGAATTGAAGACGCTTTGGAGACAGTGAGCAACGCTCTTGGGGTAAAAGCTTCTTTTGCTTACTCCCCAGGCATGGTATGTATAATTAAGCTATGAGAGACTTCAGGCACATATTAAAGCAATTTTAGATGATGATTTCTTTTGTGGACATGGCAACGCGAACAAGCGAAACACATCATTTGAGACAGAGCGATGGCTTTGATTTATATCGATTGGAACTGGTTTATCACCTCATGCGTCAAATTTGCCACGACGACATCAGTGTCGGTGCTGCTTATAGAGATCTTGAAAGTATCATGAAGAGGCCACCATATCACTCTCGTCCAGTTTATCTTACCAGTTACACCGCCTCAACCGCTCTTGTTGCCGCCATTGCTTTTCGAGGGAGTTGGTTCGATATGCTCGCTTCTGCAGCTGGTGGAACTATCTGTGGTGTTTTGTCTTTGTTATCTGGAAGCCGTTTCTCAACCTTTAGCAATGTGTACCAAGTCCTAGCGTCATTTTTGGTAGGCGTACTGGCAAGGGGCCTTCATGATTACATATGTTATCAGGTATGATTCCCCTGTTATTTGAACTATTTGTGGTTTTTGTAACTAAGCCGCTGCTAGACCGTGATTCTTTCCTCGTTGGCAGTGCTATTGCCAGGATTTCAACTCACGCTGAGTTTAATGGAGATTACTAGTCAGTCTGTTAATTCTGGAACAACTCGACTCATCTCAGCTATTATGAATGCGTTTTTTCAAGCCTTTGGTGCATGGATTGGCATAGCGGTTTATAATGTCTTCGAACCAGGTGTGGCACTCAACGCTGCCAAATGCTATGAACCAATCAACCCTTGGTTTTATTTCCTTGTTTTCCCACCGCTTTCTCTAGCCATCAATGTGCAATTTGGTGCCAGTTGGCGACATATGCCAATTTGCATTATTGTGAATGCTGCTGCTTTCGTGGTAGTGTATTTTATGTCTCATGTTACTACCAGCAATATCTTGCCCGTGGGAGTAGCAGGTCAGTATGCCGTCGTATTTCCTTGCTCAATTGGACCATTGGTACTAACAATTATTATATTTGTTACGTTAAAACAGCCTTTGTTATTGGATTAATTTGTAACCTTTACGGAAAGTTTACTCATCAACTCGGTTTCGTACCTGTCATGGGTGCAGTACTGATCCTGGTACCTGGTAGTGTTGGCGTGCGAGCTGCATTGACTATGTTGATCGAAAACCAATTAGATGCAGGCTTTGGGTTCGCTCTGCAAATGATTTTAGTGGCTTCTGGTATTACAGTTGGCTTGTTTTCATCCACGTTCATATGTCATCCGACTGGCAAAAAATCTGTACTACTTGCATTTTAAACACTTTAGATTACAGTTATATCATGGTGGTTTAGACTTTGTGTTAGAATAATGTCTACTATCATTTCCCTTTTTAGTTTTTCTACTCGTCTTCAATTTTTCTTTGTAAATTATTCACAAAGTGCTGAAAGGCATGCATAATATATCAATAAGCATAGGACGAAATGTGACAAGAGTGCACAAGCTCACAAGCAAAATAAGCGCAGAGTACTATTCAGACCCTCTGGTCTTTAACGAATCATTGCGTCTAATTTATAAATACGAATATGGCCAAAGTTGTGCACTGCAGCGGAAAAGACGATTTGACTTCATACAAGAGATGATAAGGAAGGCTGTATAGAGTTATGAATGCATCGTGACAGATGAAGTCAATTGTATCTGGACACAAACCGAATACAATGATAAGCAATATTATAATGTGGATTGATTGGGGCAGGATGATAATGCCTCACTAATAACATAGTTGATGTCATCAAAAGGAAAGTGCAAAATTTTTCTGTATTTTTTTTTTTTTTTCATTTTCATATAGCTTTAAAATGTATGTTACAAATACCAGCCCTCATCTATGAGTAGATATATTCATAGAAGAATGGGCGTTAAGATTTTGTAGAACTTTGTTCTTTACTTGCGTTGACGCTCTAACGGATCGACAGAAGAAACACAACTCGCGAGCAACACGAGGCAAGTATTACGAATCGCCGCACACGATTCGTGGGTCGGAATTTCATGGTTTTCAAAGCCCTGTCTTATTGATCAAATATCTCCGTTTGTTACAAGTTGTGGTTTGCGTACTTCTTTGCGTAAGCCTGGATAGCAGACGATGGAAAAACTGATCTGAAGTCTTAAACTGTACGAATGAGTTATTGATTTCATAAGAGTTTGAAAGGAGATACTGTCACTGTCTTTAATTGTATCATTGTGCCTGGATTTTTCACCGATTTTATCACCGTTTTGTCATACATGCATGGCATGTCTATCAATTATGTTTATTTCCTTTCTTTAAACCATTGATCTAACAACAAAACTCATGACACCTCCCACAGCAAGTCCGAAGGCGAGAGAGAAGCTCATAATGCTTCCAGCTAAAGATTTTTCTTCTGGAGTGGTCAAAACACTCAAATCTGGTATAGCCATCATACAAAGACTGCCTATCCAACCATTGCTTGTAGAGAATAACATCAGTAATATAAAGTAAGCAACATCTGAGTTGATGACTACAGGCAATGTCTTGTCCGCTGCTACGACATTACATATCAAAAACAACGGAATTACAGCTGTTCTGGCGAGAGATAAAGTCGTCAGCAGTAATGGCCGGGTGAAGCGTAGCCAGTCTACAAGTGGAAGAAGCCTTCCGATCCAGTCACAAACGTTAAAGATAAGGAAGTGAAACGATACAAAAATGTCGTCCTGCAACATTCTTGGCAATTGCGTTGCAATAAGATTCGTACTGGGAGGATGTGCTCGAACAGATTTGACGAGAGACGTGATAGATGGGAATACTGCAATAGTGACTATGAAAACGTAGGCCACCGAGAATGCCAGCCATTTAATTTTCTTCAGCACTCCCAATATAGTGATCTCCCTCGCTTCAACTGAGAAAAGCATTTCTGGATCTGAATCTTCATCGTTATTATCTGCGGACGGAGCCCGTACTGTTGCGGGCACATCTTTCATATAAAAAATGAAGAATCGCTGTCGAAGCAATGTCATATAGCAACCGAGCGACACCAAAGTGATAAGCAATGCTGACATGAAATACAGCATGGCTGATTTCCGGATCGCTTCTTCATCGGGTTCACTTGTTGGCGATGCAGCTAACGCACTCACAATAGATGACAGTGCGACAGCTGTTCCAGCCAGCGCTTGTCCACTGATGGTAATAATTTTGATTGTCAACATCGCTCTAGGTTCCAAGTACCAATCTGTATTTGAAAAACGTACCTCATAATGCCTTGAAGGTATTTGTGTGGAAATCGGCTGGCTGCAGCAAAAATGCCAATTTGGTAGAAACTTGTTGTGGCGCCAGTAAGGGACACAAGTAGCATTGTAAAGTAGAAATATGAGTATTGTACAAAATTGGAGATAGGTACTGTGATCATTATAGCACTGAAAGCAATCGTGTTGATAAAGAGGGCGCAGACCACTCTGGTATTGGCATTAGCCTGCATATGCAACATAAATATCGTTAGGCACACAAGGTGGAGCCATTTCCCGCTATCGATGCATTACCTTCTTTTGACTCCATAACGCGTATGCGAAAGTAAGCAGACTGGAGGCTGTAAAGTATGTGCTAAAGTAGTTTTGAAACGTCTCCGCATATGGTGTCTGAGCGAAGCGGTTTGCAAAAAATGTTGAAGCGGTTATGAATACTAGAGGTTTGGTTAAGAGGAGTCTGTCAAGAACAAAGAAGAAGCTAAAGGCAACATACCATTCCAAGGCAAAAGCATAGCTGCCCCTTGCAAGACGAAGATCTGGTTGACCACGTTGATTCTGTTAATATCGTTCAAACAAAAGCGGCATAAACACGTCTGAGCATTACCCAGTAAACCAGATTGTACGGATCTTCAGGAGGAATGCCGGCCACTTCATCTCTGTCAAACCCGTCTCTGTCATCACTGCTCAGCAATGCTTCAAAGGAAGCCGACGATTCCCCTGGTCGAAGCACGTCACTTATAAAGGTCTTGATCCGATTCATGAGTAGTGCCAACCTGGACTCCGACATGGAAATGGTTACGACTATAAAGTTTGCACAAGGAACGCTGTAACTCAGCCTGTATGCTAGCTGCTACCACTGCTACCAGAATTACGTCGAGGATAAGGAGTATATGGAGTTTACTCACAAAATTTGTACCTGGTATCACAACAAGAACTGTTACTTCAAACAAATTCATAGAAATTGATATATCAACTGGAAATATCATAATGCGAGCCTACCTCTTTGGGAATAAATGGCAATAACGAGTAAATTGCTTGGGAAATTTTTCATGTTTTGTTTGATTGCAGTAGTATTTAGGCAATCATCGCTAAGAGAAAGCTCCCATCTTCTTTTACTCTGTATAGAATAATTATGCACCATGAATGCTCAATTGCCACATATTGTCATTGAGTGCACTAATTCAAACAGAGCTGCACTTGATGTGCCAGAACAAGACTCCATAAATCATGGCTGCTTGTCGCCTTTCACTAACGACCTTTCAATGTGGTCCCCTAACGCTTCTTGCCAAGGAAGCAGCTATCTTGATGCTCAAGGCGAAATGGACAAGAATGAATTGGATCATCAAGACTCACAATCAATTCGTCTTCAGGCACCCCAACAAAGCAATTCCTTGAAAGCCAATCAACCTCTTTATGGTAGTAATGTCAAGAGTGAACACTGCTACCCGGCTGAAGCAATTCCCTTCCCTGTAAAGATAAGTAGTACCATTGAGTCAGATTATGGTTATGCGCATCAGCACTCAGATAGTGTAGTTAGCTGCATACTATGTGGGTTAGAGTCCTACAGACGATTTCAACACAAGATGGGCTGGCCCTATCATACCGAATATCCCGACTTTGAAAGTTTTACTATGGTGCTGCCTGAGCCAAAGTCACCAAAGTGTACAAAAATATATCCTAGTCTGACTACTGAAGACGAATGGCTCCAGATCGTCTCCAAATGGAAAGGCGAGGATACAAAGCTGCAGCGCCATTCAGCAAGCATCTACTCAAATAACACATCTGTTTTGCCACTGCTAAACGAGAAATCTTCTTTTGCTGGTAAAACACATATATGGCAAAGGATGGGAAACTGCATGACTTATTGCATATCCCGAATTCGAAGCAATTGGATATGAGAACAAATAAAGCAATTTTTATAGCAGATCCAAATGTCAAAGATACAAATCAATTTATCATAGGTACTGTCAAATATCAAAAAAAAAGTATGTAAGATTATGAGACACGAGTGCTGTACACTCCACATCGATATAGCCTGCAATTGTTTCATTCCTTCTTCTCCTCCTTGTTCGTGCTATCCATGGAAGCGAAGAAAGCAAACAAAGGCTTCAAAGCCATGTATGTGATTGCCACAAAGGCTGGTATGGAGATATACCAATACTCTCTGGCCTTATTGATAGCTTTGTTAATATACACTGCTGTCTTTTGTGCTCTTGGAATTGTTGATTTAGCTGGCAATAGGCCGGCTTGAGCGTCGGCGATGGCTTTAACCATAGCTTGTGGATTAGCAAGATTCAGACGCTTTCCATCGGTGTTGTCAGCAAAATAATTGTGGTTCTATAAAAGGAGATAATTCTTATGAGCACTTATGCTACTACCAATGAGTCAAGAAATATATTGCTACCTTTGGATCTGTGATGACAACGGCAGGCAGATCATTACCACCGAATCCGTACACGTTATATATGTATCTTGCGTGCTTGATGCCATCTAACCACACGAATAAGACTTGGCCGTTATCTTCTTCTTGACTCTCGATGTAAGCTTCAGCTGTAGCTTTCAATAAGTCAGTTTGCTTTTCCAGTTCTCGACTAGGGTTAAAAAAACTCAGAACAACGAATCTCTTTCCACGAAGAACTTCGTTCGAGTTTGCAGGTCCCATTTCAAAATACAGAGGATATTTGCGATCCTCAATCCATTTGAGGATATCCGCACGATCTTCTTTTGTGTTTGAAAATCCTTGACCGGGGTACACCAAGGTGCGGCCGTTCTTGTGTAATACAAGCATTGGCAATGTTTTCCCTTGTAGTCCCAATTTGCTTACAGCTTTAAGATCTGAAGTAACATATGTTACAGCGTCGTTCAGATGAGTTTGGCCAACGCTTTCGATGGTGTCCTAAATGAAAAACATATTAGATTATGCAAAGTATTGTTCAGAGTAATACCAAAACTCACATGGTTGGCTGTGTCTGGCTGGTCCTTGTCATAAATATAAATGAGAGATACTTCTTGTTCAGGCAACCTTGCAGTCAGTTCGGAGTTATCGACATAAGTGACTGGAGACCTAGTACAATAAGTAGCATTTCAGCATTACAGGTAGTTGTCATTTTTAGAAGACTGAGGTAGTTACTTAGAAGCCTTCTCAGTGAACTCCAACAGCGTCGAATGATCCCTTGCACCTCGAAATTCCACAGCGGAATTTTTGCTGATACTTTTGATTACAAATTAGTATCAGGGTTTTGTTAAACTAAGACATACAGGTGATACTTACTACTTCAACGTCGGAAACCCTGTCACACCATAGTCGTGGCAAATGTCTGCAAAGCAGTAGGCGTTAAGTTGTGTACAAACGAAGTTGGTTGAACCATACTTATCAAACGTACCTTCGTCCACAGTACAGTCAACTTCAGCAATATTGGTCTTTCCCTTCAAGGTATTTGCTAACTCAACCCAAATGGGAGCGAGGGTTTTGCAATGCCCGCACCACGGCGCGTAAAACTTGATGAACCAGCTTCTCTCAGGATGATCTTGAACCTCTTGTGTGAAATTGGCGCCGCCCAAAACGACGACCTCACCTGCAGGGTTTGGTTGGTAGTTTGATAGATCAGATTGTGTTGCGCCAGCAGCAACAGAATGCTGCTGAAAAGCAAGCAGGAAAGTGGCGATGAGGATCTTGGTAAGCATACTCCAACAGTTGCTCTGAGTGGTCTTCACCTTTTGTATTGTCTCAAAAAGGAAATTTTTCACCAATCGCGCGAGCCTTGCTGCAAAGTTAAATGGAAACATAGGCGTATTCACACATAGCCGACTGATGGATAGTATAATATTAAGAAAAAACTGATATAATGGATTCAACAGCGCATTAAAATGTTGCGTATCTACTAATATGCACCCATACACCATTCTCTTTGTGTCATAGCCTTTAATTTGTGCAACTGGCATTTAAGCTAACAATGAGTTTTACTGCGTATCGAGCGGAAGCAAATTGAAAAGAGTCGCATATTCCATACTTTGATGAAGAAAAGGAACAAGGTTACTTGGTCTTTGTTACCTGTGCTGCTTCGATTGGCTGGCGCGTGTACAGTATGTCTCCTAGGAATACCTATATAAATTGCGTGGTAGCTGTGACTTGGTACAACCCCTAGGTTGTTTGACATTCATACATTCAATGCCACTGAAAAAAGTCAACGTTGTAACTGGTGATCTGTCCATTTATGCAGTAGATTTTGCTCCCGATGGTAGGCTGGTGACAGGTGGAAGCGTCTACCAGGACTCCAGTGTTCAAAACAGAATTGTAAGTGTTATGCTGATATCCGCCGTGTCAGTAGCGCAATGCAAGCCAAGTGTAACGCGGCTCTGTCTAACACGAGCCATACGATCCGCTAGGATGTCTACGATTTTTCTGGTAAGGTCAACAAACTAAGCCCTTCCACGTCCTTGTCTCTTGAGAGTCTCCGAAGCAATGATATCTCTTTGGCCGTTCATCCAAGCTCAAGTATGTTGGCTGTTGGCCTGAGTGTACCACAGTCTTCGAGCGCTGCAAAAGATTGCAAATTACTTGACATTACTGATACTAGGTATGGCTTGTAGACATATTACATTTGTTCGTTGGCTCGGGTCATTCTGACTGTACAATCTCTTCAACAGTATCGTGCCTCGACTAGCCGTCAGGACCAACAGCAATAGCGATCATCAATATACCCAGGTATGATGACTGGTCGAAGTGAGAGAAGAATGATGGTGGTCATAACACGATATTCAGATTATAACCAGGTTCAGTGCCTCTGGTAAACATTTGATCGCTGGTTTCGATGACGGCAAGCTCGCCGTTTTGCGATATCCTTCTATGGCTGGCATGTTCCCACCATTAACGGTGGGAGAAATATTGGATCTTGATGTTCAGACTCATTGCAACGAGGAATTGCTAGCAGTGGCCTCATCCAAAGCCATACAACTTATCAACGTTCGCACTGGCGCCATTATTGAAGTGATCGAAAGCCCAATGTTAAATCACACTACAGCTGGTACATTCGCAGCGTGCAGGTAAGTTTTGTTATAGAAAAATAAGCATGACATTATGACTTTCCATACCACAATCAGCTCAATGTGCATATGATGTGGTTAGGTTTGGGAGAATGAATCACCGTGGCTATTTGTATACGGTAATCAATGTGAGCTCGAAAAACAAGTCTGGTGCTTTCATATGTCTTTGGAGACTAGGCAAACGAATCCACAGTAGTATTCGACAAGACAAAACTGCGAGTGTGACTCGATCTCCTGTCACTGCTTTTAATATGAGGTAATTTGACTTCAATCTGTGACTTATCGCTTCTTGATACAATACTAACAGCTAAATAGCTCTGATGGCTCATTACTTGCTTTTGCTTCTGAAGATCTATCAGTTGGGCTTATTGATGCTTCAACGCTACAGGTAACCATCGGCTTGTCTTCTAGATTCCACTGGCATAATAAGCTAACTCGAGAATCTACACCATTGTAGCCTATCTATCGTGTTCGTAATGCGCATACCAGTCCAATATTCACAATCAGCTTAAGCATGGATAAGTTGTATATGGCAAGCGCAGCTGGCAAACAGCTTCGTGTTGCGCCAATCCCTAAATCAATCTCTACCGGTTAGTGACGCTAAAATTACCATCATAATTGACATTTGACTTACTAATATTTTGTATATCGACAGGGTTTGACTACAGTTCGCCGATATATGTATTCCTAAGCATGCTCATGTTCGCACTATTTGCTCATATGTTAGTACTAAAGTATTAGGTATGTGATAGATTAAACACCAATACTTCTGAGCACTGTCATGCGATTACAAATCATTAAAATAGCATCGAGGATGATGAAGATTCAATAGGGATGCTTCATCATGCTTTATTCTTTTCATTATCGATGATAGCTGTCTTCTTAAGGTAGCAAAGATGCTGCTGGGTATGTCTGAAGTGATGTTATTTCTAAAAAATCAACTAAAGATTGGGATTCGATTGTCGCAGTTTGCAAGCCATACCATACATATTAGTTCCGAGTGAGATTGCGGATAAGAAGGTATTGTTATATACATCACATGATAACATGTCATGCTTTTCGCAATACGCCTATGCGACTTGGACTTCGGCCGCCAGGGGTAATGCTTTTGCGTGGCAACAATGAAGTTGAGGCTCGACGTTCACCGTCATTCAAGAATTGACTGTTCACAGATTTTGAGGGTTGTTTCGGGGCAGAATATATGGCCCGACTAGGTTGATTTGGCTCTGTGATGGATTTAGTAAGAGATTTGGTTGCTTTATCTGTTGACGTCGAGGTTCTTGCCATTCTCAATGAGCTTACTCCAGGTGGAAGTTTAGGTACAGGTGTGGCTAATCGATTTGGCGAATCTCTACCGGTCGAATAGGACGACAGTGTTTTCTGAGGTGTAGGTTTCACCTTTGATTTGGAAGGCGCAGGTATATGGGATGCTCTTTTTGCTAACTTTGAAGCAGACTGACTGCTAGATGTAGTGCTAGTTCTGCTAGATATACGCGGCAAAAGATGTGATTCCTGCAATGCGGTGGCTTTTTTGGTGGCCATCGATGTCCCTCGGGCAGAGAACGATTTACTTCCAGTCAGTTTTTCAGCTGATACTAGTTTTGGTCGAGGTAGTGCAGAGGCAGATCCGAAGCTTTGTACGGAATGATCACTCAATCTACTTGAAGATCTAAACGACGTTGAGTTTGATTGTGATGGCCGTAACGATGTGGGCGATGTTTGTGCTGTTCCACTGGCGTAGGAAGCAGGTATAGTTGACTGAGAAGTGAAGCTAGTTTCGCTGCTCTGGCTAGGAGATCGTCCAGTATACAAATGTGAATTACTTGGGAGGCTGCCTATTACTGTCTTCTCGGATGGTGATAAGGCAAATCTCCCATTATTGGCTATAAAAGTATTGTCCGAAGATAAAGAATCGATAGATCTCGAAGAAACTTGCAATAATAATCAATAAACTCGATCTCAAGCAATTCGCATGTGTCAACAATTTAAATCTTACTTGTGTTTTTCGCTAATTCCAAGTGCATTTCATCATCCTTCAAATCTATGTCATCCTATTTATTTCCGCAACAATTTGTAAGCTGACATATGCGTATTGGATACCTTCAATTCGCCCGACTCACCTTCATGGATTCATGCCAATATGTATCTACATCAAAGTCATCAATGGTCTGGTTATTCAATGACGAGTCTGACGATGTATCGTGGTCTTCTTTGGGAGAAGATTTCATAGTTGTTAATACTGGTTTCGTTATATTGCTGGAAAATATCGATGGCGCTTGATTTTTGTCCTTAATATTTGAAAAAGCTAAAGACGGTGACAAGTGTAATTTCGCTAAATGCTATGATATGGAAAGAATCAGTCAAAGAAGGAACGAGTGTGTATAACTACATGCCAACACTTCATACCTCGTCCAACTTCCAGAACTCGTCATTTTCGTCATCATCAAAATCAAGGTCTTCCAAAGATTGCAATAAACCTGTTTCCTGAATGTCTATTGTATCGTTTGCCCCTATAATATCATCCAGATTGACGCTATCTTGAGAACTCATAGATGCCACAGAGTGTGGTCTTGAAGATCTTTATAGAAGATATAAAGAATTAGCTAACTGTGAATCATAGTCAATCGCTGCCCGCCTGTTGGCCAAGATAATGTCCCTTGTCGGTTATCAGAACTTTAGTGGGGTTTCTCGCAAAGACCAATCAAATCTACGGTCCTCATTAAGCTTCGTGATATTTTGAACAAGAGTCCACTCTCTAAGTTTCATATATATGTTAAGCTTACTCTTTTACAACGTCATTAGTCTGGTTCAAGTTGTTGGCTATCTGATTACGTGACTTGGAAGGTTGACAGGGCTGCTCAGTCGTTCGGACGTCTTGTAGTCCATCAAGCCAACCTCGAACATCCGATTGAGCGCGATCAGTCGGCTCATCGAATAGTTTGTTGGTCATTGATATCACAAATCAGTCAGTCGAGGCGGATTGTCACGATGCAGGGTATCTTTATACAGACTTCGCCATGAAAACAGTGCTGGCTGGGTCAGATGTGCTATTCAATGTCCGTTATAAGCCTACGGGTCATTGGACGATTACTTAAAATGTAAGCCAGTGAATGCTCATTAATCGAGTATTGCAGCAACTTCTATTGGTTGCATCTTTGCCTTTATAGAATTAGAATAGCGAGCTTCACCTTTGATTGGCTATTTCGTCTGGACCGTGCTCCACACCCAACTTTGTCTCAACCATTGACGTAATCACGTGTAACAACCATTTTTTTTTCCTTTAATAAAAGAAGTTCAGTTGACCTCAGAACGCATAAGTCATACAATTACACTTTCAGTGAATTAGCCTGGTTTAATGTCGAAAGAATTACGGAAAAAAGCAGCAAGACACCAACGGATGGCTAGAACGCCAGCTTCTAGTCGTGGTGGTTCGGAGGACGAAGGAGAGTGGTCAGATAGCTCTGCCTCCACAGTCGATTCCTATGGCTCGGTCGGAGATCGAGACGACTTGGGCTCCACGAACTGGGAAGACGACTTACACCAAGTATTAGAAGATTTGACAGAAAAGCGATCAAGGTATGTGATTCGGTACGATACAATCTGTAATCATTTCTATCCAGCTGATCCTTTATTTGCATAGCACTCGGACAGACGCATTAACAAAGCTAAACACGATCATGTCACGGCATTTTGTAGCGGCTGCTTTGCAGTCACGACAAAAGGAAGTTCTCGAGATGTTGAAAAAATCTCTGAAGAAAGGTGGCAGTGCAGATGAATCCATATTAGCAGCGAGAGCTATAGCTTTGACATTCATCAACCATGGAGAAATATCTGCTGCGGAACAGGAAGAATTATACCAAGATATTATGCCATCGCTTAGAGTTTGTGCGCTACATAGCGAAAGTGCGAAAGTGAAAGAACAGGTAAAGTGCTTATTAATATCTCTTACAATATTAATTTCTCCTACTAATGAAGCGAACAGTGCCTGCAAACCATGGCTATGATCACCTTTATAGCTGCTTCTAATGCTGATACGCTACGCATAATGGAATTTCTTTTCCAGCTGCTAGAAACGGATGGCGCGGATCTTAACTTGGAAAGTATACCTGCTGATGAAGTCGGTAATATCATGACCATTATATTGCGTGGTTACGGTCTACTCTTTGCGTCGACCTATGGTGAAGGCAGCGGAACTTTTGAAGACGCTTGGGATGAGTTGGAAAAGTATATGGAACATGTCATCCGATATATTTTCGAGAATGGCTATCTAATTTATTCATCAACAGGGTTGTCCCGGTATTTACAATGTTTCTTGACTCTGGCACTAAGGATGTACGAGTTGCTGCCGGAGAGGATATTGCACTTATTTTTGAAAGCACAAATATCCATCAAGACTTGGTAAGGTTCGATCTCGCCTTGCTGATTTTATAACTTTTTGGCTGACTCAATTTATAGGATGATGAGCGAGATCCCGATGAGCCAGCGACTGAGTATGATGAAATGAATGAATTGGTACAAGCGTTGCAACAATTAGCGACAGATAGTAGCCGTCGACGAGGAAAGCAGGAGCGTAAGGAGCAACGAAGTGCTTTTAGAGATATCATGCGCACCGTCGAAGAAGGAGAGCGACCGACTGAAAGGTTGAAGTTCGGAGGCAAACTGGTAACCTTCCGTGGTTGGAGTAAGTACGCATGTCATATTTGTTCACGGATGAACGTCGACTAATATTACACGACATCCTTTAGCAAAACTTGTAGAATTGAATGCCTTCCGGGAAATCATCAAACAAGGTCTACAACATCATTTTGCTGAGAATGATCTGCTTCAATCCATCTTCAGATACGTGCCAGTCAACGATGTTAGATCACCTACTGCGATTCTTTCAGGAAGTGGCACGCCATATGATGGATCGGATGATGAGGGATCCGAAATTGATACCGGTCGCAGCAGCCCTGCACTCATGGACAAAGCAGATAGGAAATATCTCAATGCTGAGATGGCAAAGATTCGTAGTAAGAAGTTGAAGAACGCTCGAAGTGGGAAAGTGCGATACTAGTCGACAGGATTGAGCCAATATCCTCTTGACATATGCAATTTTTGCATAATATCATGGCTATACAAATTTTTTCATATGTAATAAAGGTCACTCTAACGTTATGACAAAGCAAATGGTGAAGGTCGAAAATCCTAGATTCTTCCAGTAGGCTATTAAGGTCACATGATTTCTGGCACGTGCACAGAACTGGCACAAAATAAAATACTCGCTGCTAAGACCGTGACAACCTTTATTACGATTAATCATGGCCGATTACTTAGCCAGCATTTACGGTACAGAAAAGGACAAGTAAGTAACTTCCATTGCTTTGTTTGGATACATACAAAGTTGTAGCTAATTGACGATTTCATGGTACTCATGTAATTAGGGTCAACTGTTCCTTCTACTTTAAGGTAACTTTGCGATTCGAGCTCAAAACATTGTAATCGTACTTATTACTAATGCATTTTCTTTAGATCGGAGCATGTAGACACGGAGAAAGATGCTCTCGCAAACACATAAAACCTTCGTTTTCGCAAACGCTTCTACTCTCAAACTTGTATCGAAATCCCTCACACGATCCAACAGCCAATATGTCACCAGAGCAACTGCAAGAAGATTTTGACCTTTTCTTCGAAGATGTCTTTATGGAATTGGCGAAGTTTGGTGAAATAGAAGAGATGGTTGTATGCGATAATGTTGGCGACCACCTTGTCGGAAACGTATATGTTCAATACCATTATGAAGAGCAAGCTGGTAACGCAGTTGAGGATCTTAACAAACGCTTTTATGCAGGTAAGCACTTTAATACTGAGTAAATCTACTTTCTGCATTAGAAGCATCTAAAAACTAAACAAACACTTTTGTAGGGCGACCACTGTATGCAGAATTGTCACCTGTGACTGATTTCAGAGAAGCATGTTGTCGACAACACGAAATATCAGAATGTAATCGAGGAGGATTCTGTAACTTTATGCACTTGAAGCATCCTCGCAGAGCATTAAGACGAGAGTTATTCGAGGCACAGCGATTATCAATCAAAGAGAAGAAGAGGGAGGAAAGACATGCCGAGGACAAGAGAAGAGAGAGAAGCGCTAGTCCTCGCCATCATAAAGAAGAAAGAAGAAGTGAGCGTGAAGATGATGGTTATCAACATGCTCCAGCAGATTATGATAATGGCGATACGAAACGATCAAGAACTGAGGACTCTCATGAGTACCGATCATGAGCATGGTTGATAGTTCGCATTTAGATGTGACCACGTTTGATTTCTATATTGTAATGATTTTGAAAATGCAGAAAACAGTAAAATTATACATTTGTCGTTCAGTTTTATTGTGGATATATGGGTTCACAGCTCAATCTTTTTAGGATTTCAAGAGAAGTAAGAAGTGATTGTTGTATTAGTTTAGAGTGTATTAGGAGAATAGTGGTATGCCGAAAAAATTGAGACTAGGTGACTGCAGCTTTTACTGACAGTTGCGACCCAGGTTCAGAACTGTGCAATAGCTCAGAGCTTTCTCGAAAGTCTTTTGCAGGCGCGATGCGCGCTGGGTATGTTGGGTTGATTTTGGTGGTGTCAGTATGAAGACTACCGGATGCTGTGAGTGTTAATTTTCGTGGTAACCTTCCTATAATGGCACCGGACATGCTAGATTCGCCACTGACGAGCCTTAGAAATTGATCCTCGTCAAAACGCTTCAAAGCTGCCCAATGCGGTGATAGAAAAGAGAATGTTTTCTTGAACATAGACAGCGTTTCTAAATTGAAATATGTCAGTTGCCTGCGATTCAAAGAAGTAACGCTGGCTGTTAAACAATAGCTTTACCTTTGCCAACGCCACCATGTTTCTGGACCCCGTGAAGCGGTTTTTGAGGTGGAGCGATGGTACCTTTTTCGCTTTGACTGAGGGGAGGCTTATTCTTTTCCAGTCTACAGATATTGCGGGCAATTACTACTCCTGCTAAAGTAGCAGCGTAGCCTGTTTTCTCTTCCTTAACATTGGTAACATCTCCGCCAGCAAAAACGTGTTGGTAATTCCAGTGGTCCACTTGTAGGGTTGGCTTTACGCAAATCCGTCCGTTGCAATCTATACAGTTTTCGAACTCGTCGGTCTCGCGAAACAAAATATCACTAGCGGGTTTCGTTCCAGTGGCGTAAAAAATCTTGTCATAATCATCATAGCGGGTGCCGCTAGTTCCCAGATAAATGGATTTATCCTTTTCAAAGTCATCAAATTGGAATAATCTTTCTCCAAGCACAACTTTGACACCCAACTTCTGAAGGTAATTTAAGGCGTTTTGGCTCTGATCTGGAGTACTTCTTGGAACTAGCGACTGGTTGGATTCAATGAGAGTAATTCTTTTTTGGGGGCGATCGATTCCATTGTAGCTACGTGAGATTTCACTGGCTAGCTCGCAGCCTACTAGTCCACCACCAATGATCAAAATGGACTCGGCAGCTTTCAATTGCTCCGTTTCGATGTCCAACTGAGACGCCCTGTAAAGAGTTGAGGTATCACTGCTTTTAAATTGTGATCTGTAAGTGCTACCCGTAGCCAAGACTAAGTAGTCATATGAAATCTGCCAAGTCAAAAAAGTGATACATGTTTCAGTAAGTCAAACCAATATCTAGTTGAGTTTGAAAATTGACATTACCTGGCTGTCATTAACAGTGATATACTTGGCATCGTGCGCTATGGCATGAGCATGACCAATAATTACTCGTCCATTCTTTACATATCGGTTGTGGGAAATTCGGGATGAGCTTTTCGAGTTATGCGGCCGAACCAAGTGTTTAATGATATTAGGTGTATACTCAAAGGAATCTGACCAATTGGTTTGGGATCAGTTAAATACCCCTGGACTGTGTAAGAAGTATAATAGTACATTTACCTTTATTGTCTATGAGTACCACCTCAAAATATGACATTTGATCCAAAATGCTCGCAACGGTACATCCCTAAAGAATGGAAATCTGTGTTAGAGTGTGAAAAGCAGAGGATTAATTCATGTCTTTATGTGTAACATACTGTGAAGCCTCCCCCGACAATGACAACTCTTTTACGAGTACCATCTGTGATACTGGGTAGTGGCTTAGAATATCGTCTAATGAAGCTATTAGTTGGCCAATACTTGTGATATTGCAATCAATATTTAAGCACTACTAAACAAGTTACCTTGTCGAATCTATGCTGGACTGAAATGACACGAGTTTGCTATTCTATAAAAGCCATTATTGGTTAGAATAAAGTCATTAACTCCAGTGCTGGTCATCCTATCTCAATTAAAAAGGGATATTTACAAGCAATGACACGACTTCCAGCTTTGCTTCGCGAAAAATAGTAACTAATTCATCGCTGTCATAATGCTTCCATTCCATTGATTCGATGTGTTGACGTATAGCTTCTTGGGAGCTTAGCTTGACGAACCATGGTGCACCGTCCACAATGAATGTATGATAAATACTATATTCAAGCAAATAAATTTAGTATGTCGTGCCTGAAATGAAATTTGATTGATCAGCCTCAATTTACCGTCGTATATCTGCCGCTAAAAGTTCAGCATCGCTTTCGTAATGAAGTTGCCGTACTTCTTCGAGGAATATCAAATATTTATGCTGTGAGTCTTGCTTCAAGTATCTCTCGAACCCATTTAAGCGTTCAGGAGAGGTCAAAATGCATTCCAACGCGGGTAGAGCTTCCTGATTAGCAGCGGGTATATCCATTGCCTTCTGCATGTCGAAAGAAAGCAAGCACAAAAGGTTAAAAATTGCCTATTGTATTTGCGAGGAATAACAAGTAAAGAATAGGTGGAATATAGAGAATGTTAGTAAAGCTGGTTTTTGTAATAACAGGCTTTCATCTGAATCCAACTCTTCTGTCAAAAATTCATTTATGACCCCGCTGCGGAGCTGCTTGAATCGTATGATTTTGTAGACAGGCTTTCTAATAGGCTACAACTAGGCAATTGAATATTCTTCCGCTTCACGCTGAATGATGGTATCATGACAACTAAATTAACAGAAGACTCTTATAAATCGTATCTATATAACTCATCATCAAATAAAGTAGTCCTTGGCAATGCTTTCAAAGGATATTATCGTCCAATAGCATATCATGAGCCGACGGCTGAAGCATTGTAGTATATGTGGAAATCGTGGCGTAGCTGTCACATACGCCATGTATCCGCATAACCCTCTTTTTTTTTTTTTGGCTTGAGGTCCTCTCATGGTTCTCCTACTTGGTGGAAAAACCTAGAAATCTAGGCTGTATGACTAAAGGTCTACTAAGATCTTCAATTTCGTTTCAGAGTAATAACCGTAGAAATTCTACGGACAGCAATGCTTACCAAGAGTGTATAGCTCTGTTACTTGGTCTGTGCTGCTCAAAGAGGATCATTTATTTCTATTTTCATTTAAGTTTCCAATTTTACATTCTCTTACAGGCCGCATTATCAAGTCAAACTACCATAAAGCACATAAATGACCTAAATTGGTAAAATAAATTTGCAAAAGTGATTGGCTAATAGTGTGAAACAAACAGTGCTGGGCTCTTGTTCATTGGTAGCAGATATAGCCGTATAATATGTGTCAGTTCTGTCAGCATTTTAAAACACAGGTATCGCGTCTGTAAGCGATTGGTAATACGCGAAATATGAAATGATTTCCGAATAAAGGGGACAGTTTATATTACATGAGCTTTTTCAATAGGCATCACTTTAAGATGTGCCCATTTGTATGGGTTTTGAAGCAGAAAAGTAAAGGAGAAATGCAAATATTGTCTAAACTCTAGTTGTGTGAGGTAATGAAGTAGTTGTTGTGTGTGGTTCAACGTCTAAGGCTAATGGGTTGTGCAGTTTACCAGGTTGGTCTAGAATCATGTTTGGCCATGTCGATGACTCTCCAGCCACCGGTGACAGGATTTTGAAGCTCTTCAGGCTGCTTGGTCAAGACACAGGCGTAGGTGACTTGCTCAATGTGGTCCTGTGTTTCATATGTTAGTACGGCAGCTGGGCTCCTTTTCTTTGGTGCATCCACTGTTATATTTACCTCCTTGCCAAAAACAATTTCTTTGGAGATTGCATTTCTAAACAAAATAACTTCTTGCGTTCTGAAAGAAAGAACAAGGACGGGAACGTCGTTGTCCAAAATTTTGGCGGTGACGAGCTAATAAATGTAATAATCAGTACCAAAATTGATATCGGAAATGACACAAATGAAAGGCATATCTTACATCAACGTCACGGAGATCTTGAATTTTGCAATCACTAATCAAGCCTTGTTGAGTTTGAGCTTGAGCAATAGCAGTCAATACATTATAAGTCTGAAAAAAATGTGGGTAAATATTCAATTTTGTCTCAACAGGTAAACTAGTTGAATACTTACGGCTTCAGAGCACCACATCTTTAAAGTCTCGGTATCACCCTTGAGATAAGCATCCATCAACTCTGGAACAATATACTCGCGGGCTTCTTTCATAAACTTTTCCATATTGAAGGTGTGATCGATTTGCTGGAATGCCTTGATGGCTTGAGCTTGATCAGACTCATCAAAGATAGAACCAAATGTGTCTTGCAGACGATCAGTAAATGCTCGGGTATAGGAAATGAAAACATTGTCAGAGTCTTCATATTTCTTGCGAGCACTGAAGATACCTGTGTTGACATTTCTTTTTAATGACTTATCCGATACAAACAATACCTTAATGTCCATAACCTACCCTGCATAAATGAACTCTCTTCCTTGAACTTGTTCCAGCTCTCCTTCCAAGCTGAGTCCTTGTGAATGATCATGGAAGCTCCAGCCTCAGGGTTCTCTGATACGGGCTTAGCCTTATGGTGGCCCTCGGCTTTCATACTTTCTTCACGCAATTTACGTCGAGTTTCCTTATCAACAAAGCCTCCATATCTACCACTTTCATCCTTGAGGATGGTCTGGAAAGACTCCGAAACCTTTCCAACGACGGGGTTCTTCTTGAGTGGATCAGCAGCCTTGTTGAGCTCTTCGGTGGCCTTTTTGTACTTTTCTGCGGCTTCCTTTACAAATTCGGCATCGGCGGCTTCTTTCCAAGCCTTGTTAACAGTACTACCGACCTTTTCAGCATGCTCACCAATCTTTTCGGAGGCTTTCTTGAAAGTTTCCGAGCCAACACCTTGCGATGCCTAAGCCAATTGAGCGTTGCGTCAATATTATCAAGTACTTCGCAATCCAAATTGTGGGGTTCTGATCATTACCTTTGCCTTTTCATACAATTCTCTAGCTTTCTTCAAAGCCTCGCTGTCGTAGACTTTTCCAGATTCGTCTTGCAGAGATTTTACACCTTGTTGTAGATCCTGATTCTTCTTGACTTGGTCCTTAATGGTATCAACAAATGCTTTGAAGACGGAGGAGTGGCGGACAGAGGTAGTATTGGGAGTATGCTTCAGCAACAAAGCTGCTGGTCTTGCACTGACAATTGGCTGCTTGGAAGTCTTTAAAGTCGAAGTAGCGAGAGCTCTATACATTGACATTGAGTGGGAATGTGACAAATAACACAAAGGGACGGAACAAGGGTGGGGTCGAAGTTTTTCCAAGTTTTTTAGCAGTCACAGCAAATGTCCATATTTGAAGCCAAGCCGCTGATTTTTCGTCTCTCCCTTGTT
Organism: Umbelopsis sp. M5902; assembly: GCA_037039815.1. Taxonomy (NCBI): domain Eukaryota; kingdom Fungi; phylum Mucoromycota; class Umbelopsidomycetes; order Umbelopsidales; family Umbelopsidaceae; genus Umbelopsis; species Umbelopsis sp. M5902. The sequence goes on from JAXQGL010000056.1 coordinate 165,938, forward strand.
CCTGCTCCACCGCTTCACCTCAGATCATAACACCTACATGACAGCAGAAGTCCCTCAATTTGCTTGTAAGTTTGAGTCTCAGTCTGTTTTGGACGCTATGAACATGCACTGACCTTTTTTACCCCAGATCGCTCACTCAAGGAGTTGGCAGTGTGGAATGGATACCCAGACTACAAGCCTTTAGACGGTTTTGACAAGTATGTACTTTTTAACGCCACTCAACTTTATGAATTTGAATCATCCTTCCATCATCAACTCACAGTCTACGATAGACCCTCAGGTTCTGCTAGAATTTTTGCTTATAGTAAGAACGGCCATGCCTTCGCCTACGCTACGAACGAAAGGTAGATATCACCATTGGGTATCCGTGTGCCTACTATTGCCATCCTAACTATCATTTTTCTTAGTGTTAAAGTGTTTGATGCAATCACCAACACGCAGATCAGTGAGGTGGTCAAAGCCAACATCGTCGATGTTTGGTTTTCTCCTAAAGGCACTTATTTCGTGACTTGGGAGCGACCAAGTAAGTGTGTTACTATTGGAGCAGAGCTAAACAAATTTTTTGATCATTTGTAACTTACATCTGTTCAAAGCCAAATTAGAAGATGGCTCAGGTAGCAACAACCTTATCATTTGGGAGTCTAAAACTGGCACCGAGTTAGCTTCTTTCTCTCAGAAAGCTTACAACAACTGGTAAGCCGATTTTGCTATTAATATTTTTTGCATGGGCGCTAGCACTTGATTTCGAAGTGTAAAGTCCCTGTTACACCTATTTCTGAAGGTATGCTGAGCATCAAACAAATTACAGGAACTTTCAATGGACTGAAGATGAACAGTACTGCGCCCGAATGGTAACTGGAGAACTACAATTTTGGGAGAGCAAGAACATTGGAAAAGCAGTGTGGGCCAAGCTTAAACTAGAGGGAATTGCACAATTCTCACTTAGCCCTGGCAAATCTCCTGCAGTCGCTGTGTTCATTCCCGAGCGCAAAGGCGCTCCCGCCATTGTGCGTATGTATGGTCTTCCCAACTTCAAATCAGCCTTGTCCAACAAGACCTTTTATAAGGCTGATAAAGTTCAAATGTACTGGAACAATCTTGGTACGAATTTGCTTGTTTTGACTCAAACTGAAGTAGACAAGACTGGAAAATCATACTATGGAGAAACCAATCTTTACTATTTGGCTGTTGCCGGCAATTTCGATTGCCGCGTTGTTCTTGATAAGGAGGGACCTATCCATGATGTCACTTGGGGTCCGGACTCCAAGGAATTCGTTGTAGTCTATGGATCTATGCCTTCAAAAGCTACATTGTTTGATCATCGTGCCAACCCAGTTTTCGATTTCGGCACCAACCCACGTAATTTTGTTAGATACAATCCTCAGGGCCGTATCATCTGTTTCGGAGGATTCGGTAACTTGAACGGCACCGTTGATTTTTGGGATAGAAAGACCTTGAAAAAGATATGTACTTTTTCAGCTGCGAACTCATCACATTGTGATTGGTCTCCCGATGGCCGTTTCTTGATGACTGCTACCCTCACTCCGCGTCTTCGAGTCGACAATGGTTTTAAGATGTGGCATTATACTGGTACATTGGTCTACAGTGAGAGCATTGACGAGTTGTACCAGATTGATTGGCGACCGGCTCCAGCTGCTTCATATCCTATGCGTGCACTCTCACCTGCTCCTAAACCCATCAAAACGGACACTAACGGGACTGAAAGCAAGCCAGCTGCTCAACCGCTTGGTGCTTATAGACCCCCACATTTGCGAGGTTCTGCTACCCCCCCTCTGTCAAAGGTAACATAGATGATGCATATGCAAAACATTTTTAGTATAACGATCGAAACAGCGAACTAACTCTGTTGTAACAGGGTGACTCTCCTAGAGGATCTACTCCACCACAACGATCAAGCATTCCAGGTGCTCCTGTGGGCGCGTCACCAAAGATTGGGGCTAAGAGCAATAACAAGAAGAAGAAGGATACCAAAAAGCCCGAAGAGACGAATGGTACGTTTTGAAAAGTCAAATAGTTTATTTCAGTATTGGTGGACATCTTGTAACTCATTGTTACTTATCATTCAGGCTCAAATGCAACAGTTGAACAAGCCGCTAACGCAACTGGACTTTCTGAAAAGGACAAGAAGGTTCGAAATCTTGAAAAGAAGCTTAGACAAATTCGAGAGCTTAAGGAGCGACAGCTCAAGGGTGAGAGCCTGGAGCCAACTCAGGTATGTGAAGCTAGATTATGAGTGTCCATAAGAGCACTTGCATTAACATGAGTCCACTATTTCAGATTGCCAAGATTGCTACTGAAGCAAGTTTAGCATACGAGCTGTCTCATTTGAAGGTGTAATGGATAGATAAAAAGAAAAACAAAAATCAGAGAAGTTCTTGTCAAATTATCGGTCATCTCAAAAACCGTTTGAAGACTTGTACAAATATATAAAACCATTGTGTCAAACTCAAATACAAGTCGCTTGAATTTTTTTACTTATTTGGAACACTATTTCTTGTCAAAGACTATATTGCTTTGGTTTAAATGAGCCTACGTCTTCCGTTAGTATATGACTTAAAGGTCACATACGGTTCACAATTTTAAAGTAGGAACAAGTTTACCATTGGTCAAAATCAGCACAATTAGCACGATTAATTAAATTTTAGCGACCGATGTTTTTGACCAATCACATTAGCAGTTATACTGTGCTCCACATCTGTGCAAAGACGAGGCTACTATCTGCACACAGTACTGATAAGGTCTTATCTTCAAAGACTTAGTCTATAGTGAAATATATGGAAGTGAACGGCTGTCATGCAATTGAAAAGAAGGCAAACCGTGAAATTTTTGAGATATCCATTTGCCGAGTACACGTCATCATATCCAGCCGCGTACGCACACCGCGCGTAGGTCAGATTTAATAGCGTCGAAAAGTGCACGTCTGCCTTGCAGCTTATATCTTTACAACCGAACTCGAATTACAATATGAGTCTTAAACCAGGAGAAGTCAACTTGGGAGTAAGCATTTCTTCAATTTTTGACTCATTGCAGTCGCGGTATACACTGTGCCTGACAGGCTCACTTACTTACCATTGTGCCTCCAGACGTCCATTATGGCTGTTGCCTTCAAAGATGGTGTTATTGTGGGAGCAGATTCTCGCACAACCACCGGATCATACATCGCCAACCGAGTGACCGATAAATTGACAAAAGTACACGATTTAATTTACTGCTGTCGATCTGGATCGGCTGCAGATACTCAGGCTGTAGCAGATATTGTGCAATACTATTTGCAAATGTACAGGTAACTACACACTCAGAATTCTCAACTTCAAAAAGCAGGACACTAGTTTAACTGATTGTCCCATAGTGTGCAGCAAGACGAACCACCGTCGGTACACACAGCCGCCACCTTATTCCAGGAAATGTGCTATCAAAATAAGGATCAATTATCAGCAGGCATCATTGTCGCTGGCTGGGACAAAAAGAAGGGTGGAACTGTGTACAATATACCATTAGGAGGATCACTTCATCAACAGCCTTTTGCTATTGGTGGTTCAGGCTCAACGTATATCTATGGTTATTGTGATTCTCAATACAAAGACGGTATGAGCCGAGAAGAATGCATTAACTTTGTAAAGAACTGTAAGTGGATGTTCGCCGTAAAATGACAAACAATGTGCCAGGTTGATTTAATTGTATTAACATGATTTATTTGTGTCATACGCAGCTCTTGCTCTTGCTATGGCCCGTGATGGCTCATCGGGTGGTGTCATTCGTATGGCTGTCATCACCGAGAAAGGTGTAGAGCGACTCTTCGTCCCAGGAGACCAATTGCCTGGTAAGTGATCGTAGTGCCTATCTCAAAATTAAGTGATATAGCAAACTAACTCGAGACGTCTCTTAGTTCACTGGGAAGGTTAAACTAAAGATTGTGTCACTGTTACGGGGACGTTGTTATAAATTTGTGCAAGCATAAAATAAAATATTTCAAAAACCGGAACCAGTATAGGGACATTTGTGTGTTATAATATATCAGAATTGAGACTATATATACAAAGTTTGTCGAATTCATGTATCAGCAACCACAATGACAGCGGGAACTGGTGTTATATCTTATCATCGACCGCTTTATGTCAGTATAGAATTTTCAAAGTCGAAAGACCGTGACTTCACAATGCCGGAGATTCTTATTGCTTGTTGTGCGTCTGCTACAGTCTATAATTCTTCCTTAAAAATATCACTTCCTTGACTGCAGCGAATGACCATCCAATTCTCTTAGCCAGCCCAATAAAGGAAATAAAGAGTGCATCTCACCTTACAGACAATATTTTTCAAGTCTAAAACAGTAGTGACTTGCTACTTCGTCAATTGGACGCACCAAGACCAACTTTCTGCCCATCGGTTCTATACTGAAGCTGCTAATCACGCTGATATCATCTTATAATCATTTTTAAGCAAATCGATCGTTACGGCTTGAGGCTCAGGAGCACCAAAATGACTACGGCCAGTTCTATACTGATCCATCGGTCGTGGATTTTATGTGGGATACATGCTTGCAAAATGATGGATGATGAGGCAGCAATTGACTAATGGTACATTGTGCCAACGTTTTGGTTTCATGAAAGAATATAGGAACTTTTTACAACAGCTGCATACAAAAGATCTATCGACGCATACATCAAGACAATACCTTGTGGAACGATGCGGACTTTCTGAAAGAAATGAGGAGTTCCATATGCTGAAAGGTATGTATGAATCGATATTGATGATTTCCTGTTATTGCGGAAAACTTAAGCTGATGTTTTATATTTTCCCAGCATGTTGCAGGTGAATCTACATAAACTAGTGGCCTGTGGATTTTCAATTATCTCGACCTATGTATTCTGCAATGACATATTGGCACTATGGCTACCAAGCATTGTTAAGTCAGAAGACAAGCTGTAGGATCATCAAACGGTGTAATATGCGAGATACTTCAGGGTTGAAGCTATATTTTGCGGTAAGCAATCTTTCTTACGTGATAACGAAGACAGACTTGGCTTCATCTCTATCCCTGATATCTTTTTACGACAGGACATCGAACGGTGGTCGAGGTACGCAGGCGTACATGCGCATTCTATGCAACTGTCTCCAACGCTGTCATCCGGTCCACAAAAATATATGCTTCAATACACCGATTCAGTTGATATTGTGGAGTTTGCGAAAAAAACAAGTTCCCTGGATATAGGAGAAATTGGTTCTGGTACTCGTCTATCAATTTTATGCCCTATATGATTAGGCCAGAAGATATTCTTCGATAATATCAACGCTCGTAAACCGGAAGACGGCGGCGGAAATATTAGGCAATTCATCAGCATTGAATGTTGATGCATGCGAAAATAAGACTTAGAGGTGAAAAAGAATAACTTTATTGGATAAAAGGAGCTATAACTACCATCTATACTACTAACATACTATACTAAAGCCTTGAACGTAGCTGAAGAAATCTGATCTGGTGCATACTCCAAGAATCTACAATAGAAAAGAAACTTGAAAATAGGTTTACTTACCAAGACAGTAGCTACTACTGGCAGGGTCCAAATCAAGCAAACGGTCAAGACTTTTTAGCTTGAAAATAGAAAGTTAGTAGTAACAGAAAGTTAGTAGTACTTAAACGTTCCCATTGCTATCCTAAACTGTACTTGGCCCACCACACCGCCTACGGAGCCACAGTACCAGGGACCTTTGGCACCCACTATCCCTCCTCCCGACACACCACCACACCACCACTTGAAAACTCGCAACACTTGAAATTTCTAAACTACCCTAGCAGACAATCTAGCTAAGCACGCCACACCACCACTTGAAAATCTCCAACACTTGAAAAATTTCTAAACTACCCCCAGGCCACTTACCTCGATCTTATAGTCTTGGCTTGAGCTTGGCTAAAGAGTCGTGTATATCACAGTCTGTCGAAAAAATAAAAACAAGTGAGTTTTTTATCCTTTAACTTGACTGGTTAGGTCTTGGAGCATGCAAGCAGTAGTCAGTCTCGAACAGCTAGTGGCCCTAGTATCCTAAGAGTTAAGCCTGGATTGAGGATACTTCAAGGCTTGTACTGTTTCCACGCGTTTCTTGAAAACCTTGAGCTCTTTGAAGTGACCCCCCCATATTTCAAAGCGGAGTATAGTTTATCTGAGTGGCAAACACAAAAGCGGAGGTGGCACGAAGGGGTTGATCAAAGTGGGAAAGAAGTATAAAAAAGGGGAGGGTCGTTGGAAAGCGAAAGGGAGAAGGAAAAGCAGATAATGAAAAAGAGAACGCGAGTTCTCTTCTTATAAGAAAATATCGCGAGCTTCACGTTTTCGTGTATTCGTGTATTCGTGTGTTGTACTCTCGCGTTTCGTGAGTCGTGTTTTGCAGTATGCGCGGTCGCGAACTTGCGCGTTGACCTTTTTGTCGTGTTTTATTGACATGTGCCTTTAACCGTGTTGTCCCCCCCCCGCGATGTTTTGTCTACGTCACCCGTGTTATATGCGCGCTTTAGCTAGACTATCTTCAAGCAAGAAAGTACTATTTTTCGAGCAAAAAAGCCTATAGAAAGGATAAAGTGAGAATTAAAGTAGTGAGCTGTCAAACCAAACAAGCTTTCATTGTTCCATATGTAGCACACAATGAACTTGCATGAGGCTGTGTATGGTCGGGGGATTACTTTACTCTCAGGTACTAAAGTTAGGAAACCCAGAAATTTCCGATTGACATACCGGAATGCAATTACAAAGTTGACGTTTGAATAGTGCAACTGCCCCTAATAAATCCTTTTGCGAGCTACCTAGATCGTAAGTAGCAAGTAGAGTCTGCTGGTACTTAATGATACTAGTTTAAATATAGCAGACCAGGTAGTCATAATTTACTGTTGCTTGGGGTTATGTGGTACAGGCTACTATTGAGCAGATAGTACCTATCACCAACTAGAGCAACATAAGCACAGATTATGCAGCATATAGGGTTGTTATAATTTATGTTATTTAGTCATGATACCGAACAGATTTCAACCAAAAGTCCTACTACTATGAAGGCATATAACCTTAGAACATAGTGTATAAAAATACTATAGAAGGTGTAAAAAGAATAACTTTATTGAATAAATGAGACTATGACTACCATCTATATTACTATGACTATACTAAAGGCCTTGAACATAGCTGAAGAGATTTGATCTGATGCATGCTTCAAAGACCTAATATATAAATAGGAAATATAAAGAAGTATACTTACCAAGACAGTAGCTACTACTGGCAGGGTCCAAATCAAGCAAGCGGTCAAGACTTTTTAGTCTAGTAATAGAAAATTAGTAGTAACAGAAAGTTAGTAGTACTTGAACGTTCCCATTGCTATCCTAGACTGTACTTGGCCCACCACACCACCTACGGAGCCACAGTACCAGGGACCTTTGGCACCCCCTATCCCTCCTCCCGACACACCACCACACCACCACTTGAAAATCTCCAACACTTGAAAAATTTCTAAATTAACCCCCAGGCCACTTACCTCAATGTATAGTCTTGGCTTGAGCTTGGCTTAAGAGTCGTGTTTATCACACTCTGTCGAAGAAATAAAAAAAGTGAGTCTTTTAGCCTTTGGTTTGAGTGGTTAGGTCTTGGAGCATGCAAGCAGTAGTCATTCTTGGACAGCTAGTGGTCAGAGTATCCATACAGATAAGCCTAAAAGAGCATCCTTCAAGTCTTGTACTTTCCACGCGTTTCTTGAGAACCTTGAGCTCTTTTGAAGTGACGCTCCATATTTCAAGGCGGGGTATAGTTTATCTGAGTAGCAAACATAAAAGCGGAGGTGGTACCAAGGGGTGGATCAAAGTGAGGGAGAAGTATAAAAAAGGTGAGGGCCATTAGAAAGTGAAAGGGAAAAGGAAAAGAAGATAATGAATGGGAGAAACACGACTTCCCTTTTTATAAGAAAACATCGCGAGCTTCGTATTTTCGTGTTTTCGAGCTTCGTGTGCCGTGTTTTGCAGTATTCGCGGTCGCGAACTTGCGCGTTGAACTTTTTGTCGTGTTTTATGACGTGCGCTTTTAAACGTGTTGCACCCCCGCGATATTTTTGTCTGCGTTCCCCCGTGTTATCTGCGTGATTATATTCAGGCTATCTTTAAGCAAAAAAAAATATTATTCTTTGAGCAAAAAAGCTCATACAAAGGTAGAAATAAACATGAAAACAAGTGAACCGTCAAACAAACAAGCTTTCATCATTCCAAATGTGGTACACAATGAACTTGCATGAGGCTGGGTATGATCGGGGGTCAGTCTATTCCCAGGTACTAAAGTACGGAAAACCTGAAATGTCCGTCGACATTTCGGAATGCAATTGCTAAGTTGACCTCTGAATAGCGCCCTTACCCAAGTAATTCATGCCATATGCTTCTTTTCTGCATAAGTTGCGAAAAGTGCGTTGGTAGTTAAAGGACTTAGTTAGAAAATGGCGGACTAGATTCATAGCTTGTTGTTGCTTGGGGCTATGTGGTACAGGGTACTATTAAGCAGATAGTACTTAACACCAACTATAATCCACGTAAGAACAGAGTATATAGCAATGAGCGTGCTTATAACTAGATATTGTTTAATCATAATACTGAGCTTGACTGAACTAAAACACTTAAGTATGAAAGCATATATCATTAACAACATGGTACATTATAAAATACTGCTAGAAGGTGTAATAGAATAACTTTATTGAATTAATGAGACTATGACTATTCATATTAATATAAGTATACTAAAGACCTTAAAGTTGGCTGAAGAGATCCTGAACTGATGCATGCTCCAAGAACCTGAAGTATAAAAAAAGCATGAAAAGAAACATACTTACCAAGACAGTAGCTACTACTGGCAGGATCCAAATCAAGCAAGGGATCAAGACTATTTTGCCAAGTGATAGAAAGTTAGTACTTGACCGTGCACATTTCTATCCTAGGCTGTACTTGGCCCACTACATCGCCTACGGAGCCACAGTACCAAGGACCTTTGGCAGCCACTATCCCTCCTCCCGGACACAGCACTAAACCACTTGAAAACTCCAACATTTGAAAATTTCTAGACTATTCCAGCATACAATCTAGCTAAACCCGCCGCGCCACCACTTGAAATCTCCACCACTTGAAAAATTTCTAATTACCTCCAGGCCACTTACCTCGATTTTATAGCCTTGGCTGGAGCTTGGTTAACAAATCGTGTTTATCACACTCTGTCAGAAAAAGGAAAATTAGTTTTTTATTCTTTCACTTGAGTGGTTAGGTCCTGGAGCATGCAAGCAGGAGTCTTGGTTAGCCTAATGGATAAATTATCCTTAGAGTCAAGCCTTGAGTGAGATCCTTGCAGGCTATGCACTTTTTTTGGCGCGCGTGTTTTCAAAGTTGAGCTCTTTAAAGTGACCCCCCCCTATTGATTTTAGGCAGAGTACAGTGTATTTGAGCGGCAAATCAAAAGGAGGGAGGTGGCATAAGGGGCTGATCAATGTTGGGAAGAGGATAGTTAAGATCAGGGGCTATCGGAAAGTGAAAGGAAAAAAGGAAAAGGTGATAAGGAATGAGAAAAAAACGTCTTTCTCTTTAATAGCAAGAAATCGTGAGCTTCGTGTTTCGTGTTTTGCGGTTCGCGTTTCGTTTTTTACAGTATCTGTGGTTTTGTGAAGTTAAGACTGTCGTAGTTTCTGTCGTGTTTTTTGACATATGCTTTCAACCCGCGTTGTTCCCCCAAGATATTTTTTACCGAGTTCTCCCGTGTTATCTGCCCGGATTTAGCCAGGCAATTTTTAAAGTTAAAGCAGTGAAGCGTATGCTAGGCATGAGAGCCCTAAGCAATATTAAAGGGAAGATCAGAGTGGTGAACTGTCAAATCAAATAACCTTATTATTCGAACGTAGCACACTGTAAACTAGCATAATGTGGGGTATGGTAGGGTGCCACTTTATTCCCAGTTACTAAAGTTACGAAGGTTTGAAATGTCCGGTCGACATTTGGAATTGCAATTGCTAGTTTGACATCTCAACTTGGTCATTCCATCAATGAGTTATGTTGCACTCTATTTTGATCTCATACGATGGCAAATTTTCACTAGTAAACGTAAATTGCCAGAAATAGTGCAGTTAATCTGTTGTGGGTATAGCTGGTATACACAGTGGTAGAATGAATTTTGATTCATGCCTTTCAAAAGCGCCTATCGTACTTAACACAAGTGGGTCTGTAGATTTTACTCCCAACTTGCAGTTTCAGGCCACAAGCCGAAATCTAAAGTGAATATCGCTTTACTGTCGAAAGCATGGCACGGAGAGTGATCTTCGAGGAGTGAGAGGGAAGAGCCATGTACAATTACTAAATGTGTTGGCTTTTGCGAAGACACTTATAATAAAACATAATCGCTGAGATCAGGTTGCTCATAGCAATATGAGTAAAGCAATATACTATTAAACACAATGAGACGTAATTTACTATAGCATACAGTCTGTTCATCGCATCAAAAAGGATGGGCGAGACTGAAGCGTACAGCCAAGGACGCCAAATGCCGCGCAACATAAGCCATTTAAAATAGATTGCAAACCTATTCGGGACGTCCGGGAAATGCAAGATGGTAAAACTACCGAAACTACATTAAATACGGAAGCTACGTTAATAAACACAGAGACATAATCTCGCTGATTTTGATACTTTGCTAATGACTACCACCAATTCGCATCAAAGAAAATCGAAATTGAAAACAACAAGTATCACATTGGTGCTAATGGTAATTAAGTTATGCATTTACAAAACGATTTATATTTATTAGGTAGAGACGAATCTAAAACTAGTTATAGTATCTTCTCTCAACGTAGTTACTATTACTGCTGATCTTAAAGCGTCAAAGCATCCGTTATAAGACAAGAATATAATACAGCAAATGTTATTGCAGTATGTCTTTAAAAGAGCTAAAGATTGTTTTGCTAGATGTCCGCCAAAAGATTCAATCCTGACTTTAAACTTTGGTGTACATTAAGAAAACAAATGTTGACAGGCTAATTAGAACAGGTGTTATCATCGCTATCAATATCACTTAGCAAAAAGGATTATGCACGATGATCAGTCATTACCTTTATACATAACAATATATTGATCTTATATCCTTCTGACAGCCTTTTAGCCAATATATTTCAATATAAAGGTGTTGACAACTACCAGTGCAGAAATTAGTGCTTGCATTTTGATTCAATATCCAATTAGGAAGATCCAACAAGAATGATGAATCAAATGATAGAAAAAATTATGTAGAGTGAGAGCCTACAATAAAAAAAAACAGCCAATATAGACATAATGGGGTTTCGACCTGACCAAAGGTCTCATCAGATGGCAAAGGCTACCATTACCCCCTGTGAGCTCGTGCCCATGCAACTTCCCTCATTGCAAATGACTGGCACCGTCGTGCCAGTCAGTCCCATATTTCCCAGGAGGTACCCTTCATGCACAACCATTATTACTTGCTCTTTTTTAAGCAAGTAAGTTTTATGATTGTGCAATCAGGGAGGATTGCCGAAGCAAACCTTAAGCTTCGTCAAACTTTGGATCAGGGTGAGCAGGTTTTTTTAAGGTCTCTCGTAAGGTTGGCTAATCCTCCATATTCATTGACCTTTCTTCCACAAGATGCCTGAAAACCTGATATGCTGCCACGGCATATCATTATCAGACGCGCTCCGTCAAGCGTAGGGAAGGTTTAGAAGAGAATTTATTTTGCAGATACTGGATCCAGTAAGTTGTTCTGCTGCTATGCAATTGCTATTGCTAATTCACGTCCAAATATATCTGCTGCTATGTAATTTCTTTTACTGATCGACATCCAACTATATCTGCTGCTAATAAAAGAAAACCCCCCTATATAACTTCCCATCCTCCATCTCTTCGTTGCGGCAACTGCTGAGACAATGCTTCTTGTCCACTGCCCGTATTCTGTTCTTCTGTCGAGGAAGAATGGAATCACTCCCTCCCGCAAAGGTAGCAGTTGCCATGTTGTATACTTTGCTGATCCACATCCATATATTTTTGGCTATGGGTGCAGCAGCTACTGCACCGATGCTTCTTGTCCACGCCCGTATTCTGTTCTTCTGTCGAGGAAGAATGGAATCACTCCCTCCCGCAAAGGTTGCAGCAGCTGCCATGTTGTATCCTTTTGCTGATCTACATTCAATTATTTCTTGCTATAGTTGCAGCAGCTGCTGCGGCTTTACATTGCTTTTCCACTGCCCGTATTCTGTTTCTTCTGTCGAGGAAGAATTCTTCTGTCGAAAAAGAATTCTTCTGTCGAAGAAGAATGGAATCACTCCCTCCCGCAAGAAAGCTGCAGCAGTTGCTGTGTTGTATGCTTTGCTGATCCACGTTGATGTAAGTAATTAGATATTGTAGATAATGGCAAAAATTTTATATATCGTAGATGCTGAAGATACTGTATTAATTTAAGGCAAGGTTAAGTTTAGTTAAACTACTTGCACAACATCATATAGACGAAGAAGCGATCATGAGTCGAGTAGTTGTTGTGGCGTTGTGGCGTTGTATCACGTGATTAAGAAGTGGGTGAGTTGTGCAAAATTGGGGAGATAGTGGGAGGAAGAAAGGGAAGAAGCGGGAAAAATTTTGGGGGGAGGAGGGGAGAGGGAGGGTAATTGGTGCGCGGGAAGGGTAGGTAATAGAGAAAGCCACTTACCTTGTGATGGAGAAAAAAAAAGAGAGAAAAGAGAGAGTGATTTTTGAGTCGACCTTTTTATACCATTTGCAAAAAGGCAATGACAGTCAAGGATGTACGTCAACTATGTGGTTTTGTAAAATGGTATTGACTTGCTTTGAGGATTTCAACAGGTTCTTACAACAAATCAGAGCAAAAGAAGGGCTAGTTACCTGCATGTGCCATTTTTCTTTCCTGCTTTCCCATTATCTCGCTTCTTTTCATATTCTTGACACGTACTAATTTGCACTTCTGAATGACAAGGTGCGCGTCAAATACCTTCAATCCATAGTGACATCACGAAATTTTTATTCGAAATCAGCTCCAATGAAAACTCGAAAACCTAGGAATCGAAGAGTTGAATTATGCAAACTCGAGGGCGCAGAGGGATAGTAGAGGTACAGAGGCTATCAGGGTGTGTTTTATAGTAAATTCGAGGTGTCTCTGAGAGTGAAGAGGTTGCCAGCACTGGGTTCAAGCGGTGATTGTTCCCCTGATGTTGTCTCAGACATCTGGAGCTTCGTTCAGAATAGCTCAACAGCTGGCTACTCCTTCAGTCTGTGAATCAATTTATGGAACTAATAAAAAGCTAACAAGAATGAAGTAACTATCTATGGGTCATGCTACCAGAGTGATGTGCTAAGTTCGATATTGAGCTCGTCAAGAAGTATAACACCAGCTTCGGAGACTAGACTAGCAAGAGCGCAGCAGCAGTTATAGAGAGAAGCTGGTTGAGCGTCAACGTCTGATACTTCATATCTTATGAGCGCAAGATATGACACATAATCTGCCAATTAGTAGCAACCTTAGTGTAACTTAGTCTGACCTTTCGAAGAAGTTGATAGCCAGCCTTCAAGTACCCTGTGGGGGGGGGCACAAACAAGCATTACAGGCTTTATTTGTGCAAAAGAGCTACTCTGTTATAGTATATAGCCTATAGCGAACGACTGAAGCGACAATTGTTGTAGCAAATGCTTCACAGGTGACTCCGTAGCTTCGTTTTACTCATGAGGTTATGACCCCCCTCGAACTTGTAGCGCATGGATTCGCAACATATTGATATGCTAGAGGCTCATATTTGCACAAATGGTTCTATACATATACAGTAACGCAATGAGAGTCCAACATCTGCGAGATTTTGACATGGGATTTACTGTGCAATTTCCAAATGTCGGCATGGGCATTAGCACATTTACGACGCGACGTGTCTTTCCAAACTCGGAAATTTCCCTGTGTAGTTGCTCACCCATATTAGCCATAAGAAAGAATGTCTACTTTTTTCTAATTTATTTCAATATAACGTACAAGTTTTTTTTAGAGAACAATGAACTTTTGTCACATTAGATAATGGGCAATGTGACAGGAAGTCTAATTAAGGTCGTGCATATATCCCGAGGCGGTAATCTCCTCCTGAATTGCGCCACAATCCGCCATGTTTAGTTACTTGGATAATAAAATAGCCTATTTGTTGGGATGACTTTCAAAAGTGCCACTTATAACTTTTAGAACATAGTACTCCCAATAATAGCATCTATAATCAATCGGTAAATAATTCTAAGTAGGGCTATGTATGACTGAAATGAACACTAAAGGCATTTGTCTTGGTTAGACCAGGCGCAGTCCTAGAAACCGAAATTTTGCTCTTTAACAATATCATCGGCGCAGTTTCAATGACGCGCCAGCAAATCCATTGATTTTTGAGCAATGACAGAAGCTCCCCAAAGATTTGAACAAAATGTAAAACCTCCTCTTAACAACACACTGAAATTCAGCTTTGAAGGACTGCATATCGAATAGGTTATGGATATCCAGCCACCTTTAGACTTGAACGTCAATGTGTGGAGCCTTTATCGTTCTCGAATTGTTTCATTTGCTAGTCAAGACTTTACGAAGAATAATCCATAACCTACATTTCTCATCAATCACTTGTCATATTGAATTTGAGAATCCATTGCAGCATAGGAAAAGATATACAAGTACAGTTATACGAGAAAAAAAAAGGTGTTGAGCGACGACCACCTCACCTTTTTTCATATAACAATATCATTGAAAAGACTATGCATATTAACGTTTGCTGTGTACACTGAGGATTTGATAAGTCAAAACTAACTTATTGCAAGCGTTGATGGGAGACTGTGCTCTTGCTTGAAGACATTATCTCCAGCAAGCATATCTTTTCTGCTTTCTCACATTCAGTAAAGGGACAGGAAGCTTTCTTCCAGTGATACCTAGGTGGCAAAGCCATTGTTTGTTCAATTACCAACTACTAAGATGGCTTCGTAGCTTAAATCTTGAGTTCCTTTATAGAATTTATTGTAAGTACTGAGGACTAAAGAAGTCTGTATCAGCTAACAGCTTCGACTGATTCATTATCGAATTACTGCAATAGAATGTCGAAGATAGGAAGTAAGATGTTTCAAGTTGTGGTTGGCGCAATATTCGGCTTGTAAAAGAACTTGTAGAGGACTTCGAAGGATATGAATAACAGTAAGAAGTCTTAGGATCGCACGTGATAAGCATTGTTGCTACTTGTTAAACATCCAAGATTTGTCAATTTTCATCAAGATATAGTGGAAAAAAGCCAGTTGGGTATGGAATATTCAGCCTGGCTGTTAGTTTTTTAAATCTTACAAGGTTGAAAAAACCATGTCTAAGTCAATTGTGTCCAACGAAAATATAGATTTGTGGCAGTCAAGTTGGTGTAGGTAAGTTTGCAGACTAGCTTTGCAGCTTCTCGGATTCTCTGTATGACCGACGTACAGTGTTGGTGCTTACTGGTGCTTGTGACATTATTAACGAACGGCTTTCAGCTGCCACATGGGCATTGTACAAAAGTTTGAGATATGTTTCGACAGCTAGGCATTTCCACAATATAGTAAGAATGTCGAGAGACCATGCATACAAAGGTAGTTTGCTCCAAGTTGATGTGGCGAGAAAGCAGAGTACGGCCATGTAAACTGAAGGTTTGATTGATGATAAACACCTGCCTTATAAAGGAACATGCAATTGAAAGCTTAGTTCTGGTTGGAGCTTTCAAAACTGAGGAAGACGTACTTAGAAATTCATGGGGGCAAGGTTATCATGCATTTATATAGGAGTTGACAGAGTTGAGCTGCATCCTTTATATCTTTCAGCGAGAAGTCCATTCTCCCCTTTTGGAAAGTGGAGAACTTTTCATAATAAAAAGGAGTGTTTTTATGATTTGTGGTCCACGCAATCATTTTAATATGAGCTTACAACACCTGTTCATGGTATAGCTCATGAAAAAGGGGCTTTTTTCAGTAACTTCGCTCCAGTTCAAGTTCTAAAGTGGAGCTCAAAAACAGGTGCATGAGAGATAATCCGAATTCAACCTATCCAAAGGAGCACAAACAACAACTCATAGAGCAACTTTAATTGTCATATAAATTGCAGATGCTTAACATAATAAATAAGCACTATTTTTTTTTTACCGTGCAACACAATAAGCGAGGCTCCAAAGTGGAAGAGCAATGCCGCCTATCAAAGTTGGCCAAGATTTTTAACATATCTTCATGATCAAACCACATCAAGTTGAAAGATCAAAGATTTAGCTGATTTAGACCATCTTATAATTTGGACAGATGTTACATACAAGTTCTCACCCATTGGCTTTGCTTCAACACCAAAGAGCTTATGACATTTTCGATATGTAACATTTGCTTTTTATTTCAATGATTTTTCATAGCTGTTTACAACTTTGATCAGATAATGCGACATGTGTCTTTTGTGTGTGAGTGTATATGAGCAAAGAATGAGAACAAATGAAAAAGTGTCAGATAAAGAAGATGAAGAAATATATAGAAATCTATTCTGTCAGGCACGCTTAACCGCTCTTGGCCGTCCAAGCCTTAGGGTTAGTGCGGTTGCAGATCAAAGCAGCACGATCGAACGAGTTCATGTTCTTGTTGGCTACGATCTGGAAACAGGTGGCACTGCCTTGACGAGAAATGATAGTAGACCATGACAGGAAGATCTCCCAAACACGGAACCACTTGTTACCATATTTGCTGGTGATCTTCTCCTTGTTCTGCATCCAGTTCAAATACCATCTCTCAAGGGTGGCAGAGTAGTGAACGCCAACGGTATCGATGTTGTGAATCTCAAAGCCAGCACACTCCAGTTGATTAATGTACCAGTACAAAGGAGTGGAAGCGTCAGCACCTGGGAAGATATACTTGGCCATAAAAAGACCCCAAATGAAATCCTCATATTGCCAGGTGGCTCTCAAACCAGCAACTTGCATGTAGAACAAACCATCGTCATCAAGCATTTCTCTGATTTCCAACAAGAATTGTTGGAAATGACGAAGTCCAACATGCTCGGCCATTTCAACACAGGTAATCTTGTCATACTTGACGTTAGAGGGGATGTCACGGTAATCCATACATTTGATACGTGCTTGGTTAGGGTCAACGCCCCATTCCTTGATGCGATTGTTACCATATTCAGTTTGGTTACGAGCAAGAGTTACACCAGTAGAATCACTGCCATAGTACTTTGCAGCGTGAGCAACCAGAGTACCCCAACCAGAACCAATATCCAAATGCTTATCGCCAGGCTTGAGATGAATCTTCTCGCAAATCAAGTTAAGCTTGTTATCTTGCAATTCTTCCAAAGTTTCGCGCTTGGTAGCATCAGAGATGATACCGGAAGTGTAAACCATACGAGGTCCCAAGAAAGCTTCATAGAAATCATCACCACGGTCATAATGCTCACGAACTTGGTCTTCGTCTTGCTTGCGGGAGTGCCACAAAGTCTCAGGGATCCATTGAAGCAAGAAGAACTTGAATTGACCCATAGTGAAACGGAATGCAGCCCAATCGTGACGAGCCTCCATGATATCCAAAGCATCACCCTTAAGATCAATCTTACCCTCAAAATAGGCTTCGAAGAAAGTTTCCATAGGAATCTTGTTATAACCGCTGTAAGCAGCCTTCAATTCGGGGTCCTTGATGGTTATGTACTCTTCCAAAGGCTTCTCGGGAAGGGCAACACGGTTTCTGTAACGAGGAGAGTAGCGAGAGTTCAAATATAAAGTGGTGGCCAAGATGGGCAAGGCGAGCACAAGAGCCACTATTGGGTAGAACCAAAGAGACCAGCGGAGCAAAACGGTAAGCACCAAAGGTATACCAGCAACGGCACCGATAAGAATTCGGTTATCGAAAGTCTGATTACCAGCACCTTCGGCTGGCAAAGGTGCATTGTGAATAGCGGCCCATGTCGTAGGCGTCCATGATTTTGCAACTGCCATCTATGAGTAGATCAAGAGAAAATGCCAGAGGCAAAATTAGACTTTGAAAAAAAAAAAATAGATCTAGGGTTCTATATTGAGGATGTAGGAGATGTCGCTGTGCTAAGTAAAGCAAACATGGTTTCCGAACAAGTAGGTGATATTGGAAGAAGAAACATGCAATATCGTGGTTTGTTGTGGTAAGCTCGTGGAGTGGAGTCGTCCTAATCGTTGTTGATTGCGGAGGCGATTAAGTCTAGCGTGCAAAAGACGCGTGCTAATTGCACATAACGAGGAGTAATAGGCCACTGCTTGGCACACTTGAAAAGATTTTCACCTCTTCTTCTCTCCTCCCCATCCAGTGTCATCCTCATCCGAATGGCAAATTTTAAACTTACCTTTATTACAATCCCAGTTGAAAGTAGATGATGAGCTGTCAAAAGTTGGATTTTTTCCAGGGGGCCTTTAAAAGCTATTTATTTTTCGGGGCACGCTTTCGGTATTTCAATTGACATGTCTGCCAATCAACGCATGCATGCCGTATCAGCCGTTACTGCCAGTCAAGACATTTTATTTTATTAATACATGTAGAATAGATCAACTCTATACGTGATTTTATGAATGATAAAGAAGTAAATGGATATTAATTTTGCGTCAATGCTAAATGATATGTAATATCATTCGTCTAAGCCTTAACGACTGGAACCTTTGCCTTGCGGGCACCGGCCAAAACAAGAACCCAGACAGCCCAGTCAAACAAAGCTTCCTTGGCCATGAAAAGGAAGGCGGCTGTCAAGACTGACTGAACAATCTTGGAGCTAATACCCTTGTACAAGCCACTGACACCTTCGTTGGCAATGATCTTGGTAAAACCATCCCAAATGGAAGAATAGCCTTCCTCATCTTTGCTCTTGACTTGCATACGGGCCTTAACCACAATGTAAGGGTAAGTGATACTAGTGGCAGCAAGCTTAGAAATGGCACCAAGAAGGAAGAAATCAAAGTTTCCAAGTTGTCTCTTCTTGGAGATGATATTCTTGAGCTGTTCAAAGACAGTGTATTGGATGATAGGGTTAATAACCAAGACTAAAGCAGCTCGGACACCAGCATAAAAGCTCATAGGTCCCTCCTCGTTGAGCATTCTCAGAGCAGTCTGAAAAAATCCTTCTGAGGGCTTGTTACGATCACCTTTTCTAGCAGTCAAGCGGGTCTATGGGAAATTGATGAGATCCTTTGTTCATTCTCGTTTTGAATACGTCCGTGCCTGACATGACTAAACTTACATTGATGGTCCAAATAGGATTGGTAGCCAACACGACAGCAGCTCCAGCGATAGCACCAGAAGCCATGGATTCAGGGGTAGACATAACATTTGTGCCCTTTGCTTTCTCGAAAGCAGCCTTGACAGCTTCGTAGCAGTAGTAGTAGACACCTAGTATTCAATGTGAGCCAAATTAATTTTTCTTTACAAATCAGCATTTTCATTTTCAGCTCCTCGCAATTCTGCTTACCATTGGTAATAGCAATACCAACAACACCAGAGCTCAAACCACTACAATATCCCGTTAGCTTATCACAGTATCTTTGAAGCATCTAGATTCAGTGACAACGTAATACACCTACGAATACAATCCTTTAGGACCTTCTTTGGCCATGATCTTCACAAATGCATCTAATGTGTTCTGTCATACGTAGTATGAGTATGAATATCGAAACAGCATATACGCGAGCATATAGAAAGTGATAAATTCATTACCTTGTAAGCATCATCGCTGTTGGATTTCTTTTGGACTTGCAGTCTGGTGGAGACAGACACCAAAGGATAGGTCAAGACCATGGAGACGATACCGCCACCGGCACCTACGACGTTGCTGGTTAGTCACATCATACGTATGAGGTGGAGTTAATACGATGTCTGTACCAGAAAGAGCATGAGCAACATTATCCGACATGATTTAGCAACTTGGGTTAGAAAGTGTGAGAGGAGCAAGTTTGTGGAGTGTAGCAGTCAAGTTAATGAGGAGAAAAAGGGAGTCACAATTGCTTTGAAAGGCAACAAGCTTGTATTGCATAAGTCAGCAGAAAGGGCTGTTAACGCCCACGTGAAGATGACTGCCCTGCCCACCGGGTGACCGCTTGACACTGGTAACCGAAGCAGCGAACAATTAAAATATCAAAAAGCAGTTCCACATATAGCCCTCTACGGTAAAATGATTTACATCAAACATATAACACATTTATTTTAAAAACCACTCAATTCGCTATGAACAATTTATAGCACATGTCTATTCAAATAATCATATCAAATTTTCAACATCTTCTCCACATGAAGTCGAACGGAATACCGCTCGTTTATTAAAATTTCTGATTCCGATATGTTCCACGCATGTGAAGAATCGGATGTGTCAGCTCGTATTTTGAAAAAATTTAGAAGACATCGAATCGCTTGCGTATCTTGCTTCTTCATTCTCTGATACTCCCTACTCAATACCAAACATGTCCACAGCCGTGTCTCAAGATAAATATCAAGCAGTGAGGGAAGACATCATCAAGGTTTTCCCCAAGGAAGACTATGATGACGGCTCATTCGCTCCAGTTGTGTAAGTTGATCTCTCAACATGTACTCCATTCTGAGTTTCATTCACCTCATTTTACTAATCCAACTCAATGGTAGCCTTCGTCTTGCATGGCACGCAAGTGGTACTTACTCCAAGCAAGAGAAGAACGGTGGCTCAGACGGTGCCACCATGCGATTCAAGGCTGAAGCTCAAGATGAAGCTAACGCTGGTCTTGAGGTAGCTCGTCAACTTTTGGAGCCTGTCAAAGCCAAGCATGCTTGGATCGCTTATGCTGACTTGTGGACTTTGGCTGGATGTGTTGCCATTGAACATATGGGTGGCCCTCATATTCCGTGGGCCGGAGGTCGCCGTGACAAGAACAACGAAATCGATTGTCCACCAACTGGTCGTCTTCCCGATGCCGCTCAAGGCAAGAACCATGTCCTTGATGTCTTTGTTCATCGCATGGGATTCACTGTCCAAGAGACCGTTGCTTTAATTGGTGCACATACCGTTGGAAGATGCCACAAGGATCGCTCCGGATATGATGGTCCCTGGACAGTCACACCTACCAGATTCACCAACCAATTGTAAGTAAATTTCAATCCCCTATACTAAGTAACATTTGTCACAATTCTTATACCCTTACTTTTGCTAGCTATAAGCAATTGCTGTCTCAAAAGTGGGTCAAGCGTAACTGGGATGGTCCTGAGCAATTCGAAAACGAGGGTGATGCTGATCTCATGATGTTGCCTACTGATATGGCTCTTTTGGAGGAGCCTTTCCGTCCCTATGTTGAGCTTTATGCTAAAGACAAGCAAAAGTTCTTTGATGACTTCAGTCAAGCCTTCCTCAAGCTCATTGAGCTTGGTGTTGCTAGACGTAGCAAGATGTAATCGTTTATTACGATTACCGCTCGGATAAGCCTTGATGTGCTTGTCAAGCTTAGCACACTCCATTAGATGACCTAGACGTTAGACTTAGATGCCCGTTACTTAGATATATCTCTCCATTTCCTACCAATTTTTGACACTTAAAAGAAGCTACATACCTTTCTTTTGGTAATCCTGGTTTAGATTGCCATTTTATATTATAAATATGCTATTTCACCCTGAAAGCTTGACAGTATTTTTGATCTTTCGAAAGAAAAAAAATCAGATCTTGTTTTATAGGCATTTAGGATTGAATCTCCGTTCCTTAAACCTTGTTCACACACTCACGCTTCATAAGCCTATTGGGTTTTCCTGTTTGAATTGATTCACAAAGACATTCGTCACCTTTTCTTCTCCAACAGCGAATCCTTCAATGGCTAGTAACTCGTCCTCCCAGCACCAGCCACCACCCCCTGTGCATTTGACAGAGTCACCTACTACCCATTCCATACATACTAAGCTTGCCCCTGAGTCTTCCTCGGACCACGCTTCAGACATAAAAAGCGAACCGGGGCAAGTCAACGCCGGAGCGAGTCAAGGGGGTGATAGTGTCGGTGCCGATGGAAAGAAGAAGCGAACTGGGCCTAAGAGGAAGAAAGTGACGCATGGTAAGTGACACGCACTCGAACAGACTCGGTGACACCATTCTCGAAAACGATCCATTGTATCGGCAGTCATTCTCCTCGAAACTCGACACTAACTCATCAATGTCTTGCTTTTATTCTTGTATTTAGCTTGTGTTTACTGTAGAAGATCTCATATGACATGTGATGAAGGTAATAACGCTGTCACATTGGTGCAATGTTTCAATACTGCAGTAGCTGACCTTCTATCCTTCCATAGGTCGACCATGTCAACGATGTATTAAGCGCAGTATCGGACATCTTTGTTACGACGAGCCTAAGCCTTCAGCTGTCGCTGCAGCTGCTCGTAGTGCAGTTAAAGACAAAGAGAACAATAGAAGCAACAGTAACGCAAGCAACAACAATACAATGCTTCCTAAAGTTATGCTGGATGGTGAGTGCTCGCGACGATATGGAGCAAAGAAAATGGATGGGAGAGTGAAAACATTCACCAAAAAACGAGCATGCTAACCTAACTTTTCTCTTTTTAGCTCCTTTCCAAATGCCATCAGTGCCGCTGGCATTTGCTAGCGAAGAGATGGGAAATGAATTCAGCGTCATTAGGTAAAATACGCGCAGGCAGGTTATATAACAACTATATTATGATAGATTGACTAACAGCTTCTGTTTTTCAGTGCTTTCTTGGATTCACTAGATCCTAAATCCGTAAATCTACTACAACAACAACAGCAACAAAACCCACTAGCTCAAACGGGCGGTATTCCCACTAGCAATGGAAGCGGTATACAAAATAGCAATGGCACAGTAGTAGCGGCAAACAACAATGATGACAGTAATACGGCAGAGCATTACTTTATCACGGCGGCAGATCCTCATGATGGCAAATTAGAAGATCGACTCAACGAAGTCATCAATGCTAAATATGAGGCAGGTTTTCTGCGACCGTACAACTATGTTAATGGATATGCAAGATTGCAACGATACATGGATAATCAGTAAGTTTTGTAAAGCTTGTAATAGAGAACGTAAATGGAAGATTTCTCACCTGAACATTTATAGCATGACACCTAATAGTCGTCAACGGATATTGAACGTCATGGGCACATTTCGACCGGCCTTCAGGCACGTTGCGCAATCCTTGACCGATATTGATTTGATTTTGGTGGAGGAAGCATTTGAGCGGTTGTTACTGGTAGGTGTCGCTAAATGTACGAGAATTTCAGTGTAGTCCTTGAAAAATGGGCTAAATTTCCACATCATTTAGGACTATGATCGCGTGTTTAGTTCTATGGGTATACCGGCATGTTTGTGGCGTAGAACTGGTGAGATTTACAAGGGCAATAAAGAGTTTGCTGCTTTGGTCGGAGTGCCTATCGAACAACTCAGAGAGGGCCATCTTTGTATATATGAAATGATGGCAGAAGAGTCAGCTGTGAATTACTGGGAGGTGAGGACCTATTTTTACTGTATATAACAACATGCCGTTCATGGCACTGATGGGTGTTGCTGCTTTTCAGAAATATGGTAATATTGCCTTTGATGCTGGTCAAAAGGCTGTGTTAACCTCATGTCTTCTCAAGAGTCCGGATCCAGATAATACAAAAGTCATTTCTTGTTGCTTCTCATTCACCATCCGAAGAGACAAGTACAATATGTAAGTCGCTTGACCATTACGAAATCGTATTGACATCTGTTGCTAACTGCAAATATTCATTCCTTGATTTTTTCTTGATGGATTTCTCTGTTTACAGACCCGTAAGTACCAGCATGTTTCAGCGCATATGTTGGCTTAACGATATGGGACTAATTATTTACCTTTCATTCATCAATAGACGGTGATAGTTGGAAACTTCTTACCTGTTCAACTTCAGTGAAAGATGTTCGACCCTTGTAACATGCCTAAGCAAAAATATCAGAGAGATATATAGCTGTATCGATATGTTGTCTATCATTCTCATCCACTAAAAAGGAATATCTACACTCATATAGTATCCAAATAATCTGTTAACAATAAAAGGATTTAATTGGCAATGAATTGCCTCCACCACCACAAAACATGATACTGCAGAAACCAAAAAACACAAGTCATGTCCATGATATTCGTGTAGGTGATATGACACGTTGTCTATGCTTAAAGATGTTTCTTAGCTTCCTATTTAACAATTCACATTCTTTGTGGAACTTTTATTCAAAGGTACTTTGATACAGCTTTCATACTCATGTCATAAAGGCGTCTGCCATTTTCTCCAGTAGGATCTTCGGCTTCTTCCGTCGCCGGCTTTCCAATATGACAGTCTTCTAAGTATGCTCCGCCTTTGCCGTTCAAATCTGGAGATGTAGCAGCCCAAACCTGAGTTGCTGCACACTGTTCCACTGTTTTCATCCATTTAGGTGGATCATTGGTAAACATTGACTCAGACCCAGGTGGCATCATAGCAAGCATCTCCTTTTTAACGTCCTCGGTCATCCCATGAGCCAAGTTTGTATTACATACACCTACAGATTCTGATTAAACAAACAATAGTCTTATTTGCATCAATGATAATCATGTCCTTACCAGGGTGCAAGGAAAAGAATTCAACACCTTTGTCTCCAAATTTTTCATTGAAAGTCCTAGCGCAAAGAATATTGGCTGTTTTGCTTTGGCCATAAGCCTTCCACGGATCATAGGCCATCCCATCATCAAAGCCTGGATCATCATATCGTACGCCAGCCCATCGATGGCCACGCGATGAGACAACAACTACTCGGGAACCTGGACCGCTCTTAATCAAGTCATCCATCAATAGCTGAATAAGGAGGAAATGGCCGATGTGATTGATTCCAAATTGAGATTCGAAACCTTGCTTTGTTTTGGCATAGGGGTGGGCCATAATTCCTGCATTGCAAATCAAACAATGAAGTGGTAGGCCCGTTTTATGGAATTCTTTTACAAACTCTCGGACTGTATCAAGATCAGAAAGGTCCAAATGCAACCATTGAAGGTTAGCCTGTGGGTGCTCCTTCTTGATGCGGTTGATAGCAGCATGACCCGAGTTTTCGCTACGGGTAGCAACGATGACATGAGCTCCGTGGGCTGAAAGTGCTCTGGCAGTCTCTTCACCTAATCCAGAGTGACTACCTGTCACTATGAAGACTTTGTTGGAGACTGAGACGCCTTCTGGAAGACCGGCCAAAACTTGGTCTGTTGTATACCTATATCCTTCTGGCTCTGCATTTGGCGCGTGAACAAGTGTTTTGGAAGCTGGCATTTTTCTCACTTCTGTAAGAGAACTGTGTCAGTACAAACCAGACTCTTATATAGTACGTGTATGGGCAATTTTTAAACCGAGAGCTACGCAAGCTATCGACGTGACTGCTAGGGCGGTTTTACGACTCGGCGCTACATACGTACTACGGTTAATCCTTCGGCTGGTGAACATGGTGGACAATATCGGCATCTTTCGCCTAAGCAACGCTTATCGTGCCGAGCCGATGGCAATGTTTAGCTAGCCCTTGTTTCCAACAGTCATTTTCTTTCTGGGTAAGAACTTCCACAGTTCTAAACTTGAACTCATAGTAACTGGAGCTGAGACAGGTATAAGTCGAAGTCCGGTTGTTAACTTGAAATGTCACATTGGCTGGCTCTTGAAACGATTTCCTATGTTATAGGGCGGTATACCTTCTCTCCCTGGGTCCATGGCAAATTGAGCTCACAGCCAGTAACGCTTAAAGGACTACTGAATGCATGGCGAAGGCGTGGTACAGCCTTTGTTTTCGCAAAGCTTTATATACTTTTGAATGCTATCCGCAATCACACAAAGCTGTTTAATAAACGCAATAGAAACTGATATCAGCAAGTGCAGCTTGTAATTTTTTTTTCGATTTTAAATTTTTTTTTTTTATGTGTCAAAAGGGTCGTAAAGCAAGCGTGGCACAAGTCTTTCACAAGTAATATGCCGCCACCGTCTTCAACTGATGGACAAGTTGGAATGTTGGTCCAACACATTCACGAGTATCTTGCAATTCTGCCTCTGGTGACAGTATCGACGCTAGTGATCACAGTGACATTCGGACTTATAGATTTCATCTTGAGCATATTTGGTACGGACCGACTTGTCTGGTGGTTAGACTTGTCGTATCCTAGCATTCGACACAATTTCCATGGTGAGAGCCTTTGTATTTATTTTCAAAAAGTCAGAAGACACGTTGGACACAAGAGAGAACACATTTGTATGCTTTGAGTATAAGAAAAAATTGGACCAACTAGGTACTCGGGAGGTATGGCGATTAATAGGCATACTAGATCCTTTCCGGCGCATTGGCGTGATGTGTTCTCTCATTTTTAACTAGGGAGCGTGTATCTGCCAGTAGTAAAATATGGTTACAATTGTTACTGACCATGGCTATTTTTTTTCCTTTTTTTTTTTTCTAACGTTCTGCGTTCACTCGCTATGTAGTTTATCGCATTTTAACATATCCGTTTGTGACGGCATCGCTTTCATTATTGTTGACCAACTTACTGTTCCTGGTTCCTTTCTTACTGCAATTTGAAAACAAGCATGGCACTTTTCCAACGTTATGGACACTTCTAGTTGTAGGCACGTTGATCCCCGCTTTAGCTTACATCGGTGGAGCATGGCTGCTACACACGACATTGATAGACTCATGGAAATATGCAGGCTTATCCGGATGGGTTATCGTTTTGTCGGTGTGGACGGCTGTGGAAGAGTACCAGACAGGTGACGCACCCGATCGAATGTGAGTTCGGCGTTAGTCCAGGCAAAAGGCAAATACTCGCATGTACTGTTGAATGCTGACTTGGCATTGTTTTTTTTTTTTTTTGTTTTTTTACATTTCAGGCTATTTGGCGTTATTCGTGTCCCCAGTCGCTATCTGCCAGTCATGGTATTTGCATTCTATATGCTGTTGGCCCCTGGATCATCATGGATTCTACACAGTGCTGCAGCCGCGATATCCTATCTAGGTAAAGATGACATTGAGTTGGCAACGTTTCTGTTTTTAAAAAAAAGAAGATAGTATCAGCTAACGATGTTGTTTATTTTTGGGGGCGCAAATATGCAGTGGCTAGTCGGTCTGCACCTTTTACACCTTCACTTGAAGCCTATCATCGTCTAGAGGCGTCACCCGCGTTTAGTCCGCTAACCAGAGCACGTGGGTTTGTGAGTGTTCATCAGGACCGAGCTTTCCTTCCTATATTCAGACGATCTATCATAATTGATGACGATAATGGGTCACCTTCTAGCGATCAAGAGTTTCCTGGCCAAGGGCGTCGGCTTGGTGGTACAACCTGATCTCCAACAATAACCATCGAGATATATTGATTAGCGCTATTGTCAAAATAGTAAAGTTGCTTACATCGTGTTCCTCGAGTGTAACAATTATGACGTTTGTATTGTAAGACCAGTTATGTCAGGTACCTTTCTCACTTGTTGGCGATATGACTTGAACAGATCAAGAAAAAATAAGCATTGATTAAAAGCACATCGCTGTAATGTACGTGATCGGTAGCACATTTCATCTTCGATACACGCCACTAGGAGTAGGTCGGCACGATCAAAGATGACAAAAAGGTTAACAAACCATTTGAGGCAAGCCGGAGTATGAATCGCGTGCAGAAAGTTCGCTGCAATAAAAAAGCTTTTTTCAGTTTTTCTTAGCCCTTCTAGTTCTCCTTCTTCTTGAAAGGCCATTCAGCTCCTTTAACATGTCGGACTCGGCGAGCCAACAGTTGAAGTAAGTAAAAATGCCAATAAGTCCTTTTTAGGGGATAATATGATTGCACCTCAGTAAAATTCTCCAGCGGGCGTTATATTTTCCTTGAAACATTTTCGACAATTATATGTAGAGAGTGAATCAACTCCTTAGTTAAACGCCTTGTTTGCTGCTTCTTTTAATATTTTTTAACTAGTTGTCATCTACTGCGTTCAACTTTACACCCATCTAATTGATTACATCTCTAACTCGTTATGCCTGACGCTTCTAGTGCTGATCCATCGACTAGCACCTTTGTGTCGTCAGTGGTTTTTAACGTCGTCGTCGCTTCCGTTCTTATGCTTTGTTTCGGCATAGCCCGCAAGATCAGTAGACGTATCTACGCACCACGAACGTACTTGGTGTCAGAAAAGTAAATGTTTCTGTTTTTTTCTTGGTCATTGTAGAATGACTAACTGTGCTAGCTTTGAAAAATTTGAAGCTCTACACTCCTTGTTTGGGAGAATCTCGTTCTAACCTAACAATTTGCAGGCGCCGATCGCCAGATCTTCCAAAGGGTATATTTTCATGGATCCCAGCCTTATTATTCACCAAAGATGTTGATATGAGAACACGTATGGGATTGGATAGATACATGTTTATCCGCCTATTGCGCATGGGCATCATTCTTTTTGCCATTTGCACCTTGTTTTGCGTTCCGATTCTTATCCCACTCAATGTCATCAATGGTATTGGCTCACCGGGCATCAACATAATGACTATTGGAAATGTCAAATATTCCGCTCGTACCTGGGCTCACGCTTGGTTAGCCGTTCTTGTATCCGGTAAATGATAATTTTGCTTGTTTTACAGAAATGCCTTACCAGATTTTCAAGGGAAACTAAACTAATACAACTCATTTTCAGCGCTCACCATCTGGATGACATATAGAGAGACTCGCAAATACATCCAGTTTCGACATGAATATCTATTAAGCAGCGATCATGCCAACACGCCCACCGCTCGCACAATTTTGGTTGCTGGTATTCCACCAGAATATAATACGGAAGAAGCTCTATTGTCCCTATTTAACAAGTATCCTGGCGGTGTTAGGCAGATTTGGTTGAACAGGTATAGTATTGTTTAAACAACATCTTCATTCCAACGGCTTAAGCCACTACACATTTTCCCATTGTCTCTATAATGCGATTCACTTTGAGATATCAACTCCGCTGACTCATCTGTGTCACTTGACAATCGCATTGTTTAGGAAAGTCAAAGGTCTTCCCAAGAAGGTTGAGAAGCGCTTCAAGATGGTGAAAGGTTTAGAGGGCGCTTCACTAAAGGGAATGCGTAAAACTATGACTCCAAAGGATGGCGTTGAACACAGCGCCCAAGTTGGAGTTGAAAATGGCTCCGACTCCATTCCTGAGCAATTCCGTCCTACACATCGCGTTTCACCTCTACCTTTTCCCCTTCCATGCGTAGGCAAGAAAGTCGACTCCATCTCTTATTATGAGGACCAGATTGTTGAATTGAATGAAGAAATTGATAGCAAGCAAAATGAGATTGGTTCCTACAAACAAGTTAATTCAGCTTTTATTGAATTCAATGAACAAATCGCTGCTCATATGGCTTCACAGACACTTGCCCATCATAAGATAATGACAATGCAGCCTCGTTACATTGAGATTGCACCGGAAGATGTTGAATGGAAAAATATGAACATCAATCCTTGGTCTCGTTTGGGTCGACAATTCATTAGCTACTGTGTTACTGGCGCCATCATCATTTTCTGGGCTATCCCAGTCGCTTTTGTCTCTGCTGTTGCCAATTTGGATTCACTAGTTAGCCTTCTGCCGTTCTTGGCTCCGGTAAACAACCTTCCTGCAGTAGCTCTTGGTGTGATTCAGGGTGTCTTGCCCGCCGTGGCTTTGGCAATTTTGATGGCACTTCCTGTTATTTTCTTCACAAGTAAGTCAAGTGCGATTTCTTTTTAAATCAGTAAAGAGCAAGCCAATTTTTTCTAACATACTATGCTGCATCATCTAGTGCTTTCTCGATTTGAAGGTATTCCACGCAAGTCTTCTATTGAGCTGGCTGTTTTGCACAAGTACTTTGCATTCCAGGTATAGTATACAAGTTAACAGATTGGCATTGCAAATTTGGACGTCAATCTCATCGCTCTCTACTATAGTTTGTAAATGTTGTACTCGTTTCTACAATTGCTGGTGGTGTCATTCAGTCAGTCAGTACTATCTTCAGCAATCCTACCAGTATAGTTGCCACCCTTGCAAACAAACTCCCACAAGCAGCTACTTTCTTCATCACTTACGTTATGCTTCAAGCTACTATTCCAGCCGCAATGGAGTTGTTGCAAATTGTACCTCTCATTCTCTCTTGGGTTTTCGCTTTCCTCGCCTCCACTCCGCGTTCCATTTATGGACAGAGAGGAAACTGCCCACAAGTTAATCTTGGTACCCTGATTCCCTCACATACTGTTATATTTGTACTTGGTAAGTACTTCACTAGAACAAACTCTAGTCCAAACGAATCGAGATTATTTCGCTTGCTAATAGATTTTCATTCCCAACTTCAAAGGACTTTTATATTCTTGCATTGCTCCACTTGTCCTTCCCTTTGTTCTTCTCTTCTTCTGTACAAAATATTTTGTGTATGTGCATCAATTCTTGTACGTGTATGGAAGAGAAGTTGAATCTGGTGGCCAGTGTTATCCAAAAGCTATCCGTCATATCTACACCGGCCTATTCTTATTCCAATTGACCATGATTGGTATCCTGGCTATTCAAGGTGGCGCTACTGGTCAATATATTATCATGATCATCTGTATTGTAGTGACTGCCTTCGCCATGTTTATCTATGATCGTACCTTCAAACCGATGCTCAAGTATCTACCATCCAGTCTCGCCAATCCTGCCGTTCCTTATGATCTTCGCGAAGACAGCACGTCTAAAGGCGCCGCGACCGACTCTGTTAACCCTGAACCACGGCAAAAGGATTTGGAGAGAGGGCCCGGTGGCTATGAGAAGCATGATCAACATGTTGCGCATCATATCGATCATCAAGATGGTGACAATGATGAGGAACATGATGCGGATACGTACAAGCATCCCGCCTTCATCACAGCACAACAAACTGTGTGGTTGCCTCAAGATGATCAAGGACTTGCCCAACGACGTATTAGCGAGATGGAAGCCAAAAATATCAAAGCAACAACGGACGGTGCACAACTTCCCCGCAACAAGAAGGGTAAGCCTGGAAAAGTTGTGCTGGATGAAGATCGATTTTCTGGAGAAAACCCCGGTGTGCCTTACGACGATGACAAGAAAATACTGGGCAAGCTTAATCCAATGAGAGACAACGATGCCCGAGAGCCTCAACCGGATGAGCCGCCAGCGCAAGCCGCAGCTCCTACTTCAGCACAGGCTCAAACAGCATACTAAGAAGCGCGATCTGGTATTCCTTACACTGCAAATCTCTCTTACACTGCCACCTGTCTTTTCACACATGGTTATACCATGACCTTTTGTTATATCTCTAGCTGTGATTCCATTATTTTTGTTGTTTATTACGCGTCATCTCTATTTTAAATGCCATCAGGAAAGGGAGAAGCAGCAATCAAAGGATGAGAGTGACATCTTATCCGGTCTAAATTATCAATTTAATGTAATTGTTTCGCTTTCCTTAGCCCGTTTATCTACGTATTCAAAAGAGTCCTGATTAAAACATAATGCTTTTCTTTTATTTTACAATAATTTACAATTTTTTAAGACCAACAATCACTACGTTGCGTGGTGATGCCACCTTATCGAATAATGGCCACATCCAGATATGGGTATCAGGGAGGGTCTCGAGCAGATACATGTATCGATCGACCAAAATGATGGTTTCAATTATAGGAGAGAGAAGAATGCGCAGTGTCCACAGAATGATAATTTGTCGGTCGAGTTGCTTGTCTCGTGCCTTTTTTTCAAATTCCTCTGCCTCCTCGTCGCTTATTGCTCCTGTCATCTTGAACCGCTTGAGCGCGGCTCGCACATACACCGGATATGACGTGAAGTCCCGCTTATTATTCATACGGCCTACCACTGGAGGCTTCTCGACACTGGCCAAGCCTTTATCGACCATCATTCTCTGTCAGTGAAAGACACATTGTCAGCTGCTGGCAAGGCTATAATCTCTTTATAATATCTCGTCCGCCGTGTACATACCTGGAGCATTGCACGATAAAGATTGTGCTTGAACGAAGATAACGTTGCCTCACGCTGACTAGCCCATCGGCCGGGAGCCTGACATGCCAGCATGCGTAGAGTGGACCCAAGCTTGACTTCATGCTCTTTCAGATAGCTGCTCATGGGAAATCCAGGGGCCTCTTCTGGACGATCAGCGTTATGTTCGGTCAGCCAATGATAACAGCAACCCACGCTGATCATTCCTCCAATCTGAGGACTTCCTTGGTACAACTGGAGCATCGTAGGCGCTAAGTCGCCACATGTGTGTAGTCCACAGATCATCCAAGATTTGGCCGGAACCTCTCTATGTTTCCATCTTGATGTGTCAGTCCAATCAGCAAGGAGAGTTGGAAGATTATCCAGAGTAATCATTTGAGTAATATGATGCAGTCGTGAGTGCTGGCCATTTTTGACTTGCTCAATAAGTTCTGCAGCCTCTGGCTCAGTAGCAACAATAGCTCGTATCTTTTTTCCTTTGATGGATTTTTCTGCCTTGTTCTGAAAGAATTTTGCTCCACAAGTTTGTATTTCATCGGCATCTACCGCCAACACATGCATATCATGTTGCAATGCTAGAGCTCGACTCAAATAGCCTTGGCCAGCTCCCAAATCGATAATAGAAGTCATATCGGTTGACTTTGCTACATGCTGAATGAGCATACTGAGACTCTCAACTTCATGTGCCTTTTTGTCGTTCATTCCCGTTTGTAGATGCCGCTCTATCGTACATTGTAAATGATCACAATTATCTATAAGTCAGAAATTAGCCACAACTACTTCCACATCAGTTCTACATATTATTTTGCTTTCTTACATTCCGTATCGTCATACATGGGAAGCTGATTATCTTTCATTTCTTTCACATATGCCTTCAGGCTATCTGGCCAGTGAGACTAACGATATAAAGAGTCAGATCAAGGTTACGCTTCTAGTTCTCTGGTATTTAGCAATTAACAAACCTTGCACTCATAGTAGCTGGCAAGGTTCAAGCAAGTATCTATGAATTCGTTGTCGTCACTATCAGCTTGCATGAGAGCCTGCTGCCACTCGGGATCGATCAGATCCCAATAGTTTTTGGTATAGAAATCAACAATATGGAGTGTAGCCAGGTCATGGTATTTATGTTTAATGCTAATGAGGTGTTCTAAGTATTGAAGAGGTGAGATATCACCAAGATGTTTCGGGATTGGTAGTTTTCTTGCTGGCAAAAACTGATCGGCCATAGCATCAAGGTGAAATTTGCGATCACTGCCTTGCATTCTTTTTTTTTTTGTGTGTAGCTCCTATGTCAAAAAAAATGAAATTCAAAGCCCGCCCCGTTTTCTCTGTTCTTCAGCCATTTGTCGAAACATTGCAAGTGTCTGATCTTCCTTGGCTCGATATGATTCAAGCTTTTCGCGTATAGGTGCCGTCTTTTGCCTTTGATATTCAGCTCGCTTTTCAGCTCGTGCCTTTTCCAGCCGCTTGAGGTGCTCAAGGCTATAAACACCAATTAGCTTTAGATGACACATAACGTTTTGCAGCTAGAAAGGCACATACCTTGATCTGTCGTCCCCATATATATCTGATTCGTTAAGCTCTACATCTGGACTCCTCTCACGCTTATGATATGCATTCTGGGCTCTCTTCTTAGCCAACTGTGCTTCTCTTCCGGTCTCCTTGGGAGCCACTTCATCTAATACTAGTTCCTGCTTTTGTCTCCTATCCTTGGCTTCCTTCTTGCGCATCGACCGCTCTCTATCCCTTCGATCTTCCTCATCCTCATCATCTAATAAATGAAGTTCATTCTGGCCTAAGCCCCAATCATGCTTCAGCTTACAAATGAAGTGTGTTTCTTACCGCTGCCATATCGACGGCTTGAAGAAGGTAAAGATGGCCCAACATTCCTTCTAATCTTTCGATTATCGGTGGCTTCTTTTCCTTTTGCAGTATTGTTCTTTTGAGAATTCGTCATGGTATCTACGTGATCTCGTATGGAGTCCAACTCATGCTGATCAACGGCTTTGGCGAAATTCCACTTGTAGCGCGTGGATTCATTAGAAGACAATTGTGAGGAATTGATGCCATCATAGTATTTCTCTTTCAAAGGGGAATTAGACCCTAGAGGCTTATGTTACGCTAGTAGTAGAGACACTTACGATCCAACTCAAAACGATTCCATGCTTTAACGAATTTTCCAAAGTAATATCGAGCGTCTGCAGAAGATATTTCATCCAGAAACTTATTTTTATTCTCATGCAGCCATACACGGAACTCGGCAGCTTTGATGAAATAGTCGTCTTTCGTAATTTCTGCATAATGGTTCAGCAGATTATTCATAGTAGCTCACGCAGTCTGGGCGCCGCGCCTTACCTTTGATCATTGACCTTGCCTTCTTTATTAGTTCATCGTCAGAACCATCGTCGGAATACCGGTCCCTGCGGCTGTGCTTCTTTGACTTATGTCGACTACCATCCCGATCGTCTTCTCGCGAGCGCCTAGATCCTGACATTGTGGTCAAACTGAAAGCTGTTTAGTGACTGCTCAGCGGCGCCCAACTTCTTTGGAGAAATGGAGGAAAAACTGAACTCAGCCGTATATTTTGAGTTTCAGGACACATGTGCAGTACCAGCAGACAGAAAAGACATACAATTGAGATAAACCAGTATTATGGCTATAGAGGCTGCATTTCGAAAGAACTACATGGGCACTTGATGAGCTGAATGAATTTTGGTCGGTCCAATATCAATTGCAGGTGCCATATTCAAGCCAGAGCCTTATTAGCTACATCTATATTTACCATATATTATCGATCGACTTTTAGATCGTAGAATAAGAAGAATATGTCATATTTCAGATACCGTGAAAACTGAATGATATCATTGAGGTAACACCAATGCTTTAACAAAGCTGGTTAAGTGGTCATCGGCGATTAGAATCATCCTTAGATTTTTGCTTTGAGAATCTTCTTTTCTATCCTCCTGGTGAATTAATATGTGTACTAACGCATCCAACCACTGTTAATAATCTTGGAGTAGCAAATAATCGTATATTTGGAGTCATACATGTCGTTTTCATAGGCTCAGATTCGTATATGTCAGTCATATTGTTTAGCAAGGCAGTTCTTGCATCATTTCATCGGAAGTACTAAACATTTTATGTTTAATATACGTTTTTCTTCGTTTATATTATATGCTGCCAATACAATTTTGTGATTGTAAACCTACATATGTATCAAGAATGTTCAGTATGCGATACAAATCACTGCTATCTGGCAAAATCCCTCCGGGAGGATACAAATTGCTTCAAGGTAAGCGCCAACAACGATGCCAAAGCGCCGATTTTAACCGCTCAATGGGCTGAATGATAAGTTGTACATGACTCCTTTTGGATATAAATTCTGTCTCGAGTTTATGAAGAGTTGGTTGAGGTATTGAAGGGAGGAAGGGAAGAAGGTATTACAAATTTGAATAACAACTTCTGGAATTCACGGTTCAAAATACATAGAAAAGGTAAAGCAATAGTACAATGATTCTAAAAAGGATGAAAAAGTATATGGTGATCCAGGAGAGTGGCATATGACTATCTGTTTGTAGAGCTGAAAAGGTTTTTAAGCGTATGCTCAGACTATCATTCGCATAGCATTGAAGTACCGATATCGAAGCTTGAATATGGTTTGGAGTGTGATGTTGAGCATCGGTAATAGCGTCCTTGATGCTCATTGCTTGATACTTGATGCTCATTGCTTGATGTTGTGAGTTATGTATTGAGTAATTTTCAGTGCAGTGCTTGAAGCCTGAGATTTGTAGTTTGTGATGAATTTTGAAGTAGTGTAGTGATGTAGATAATGTAGCCAAGGCTTTGATTTGAGAATGGTTTGATTGGATTTGAATTGAAGAGTCGACTGGAGGTGAAATCTCTTAGTCTGAAAGGTATTTGTTTGAGAACTTTATTTTCTTTTGTTGAGATTAATTGATAGCTTGTATCGGCGAATGCCAAGAATGATGGTTTTGAAATCACTTGCTTGAAGCTTATCGTAGGTTTTTGAGATAGTCGAAGTAGCTTTTTGCTAGATTTCAGATATATCATATGCCACGACTCCGGACTGTAGAATAAAGAAGCTGAGATACATAAGAGGAAAAGGTGGTAAGGACAAAATTAGTGTGCATACAGCTTGAGACAGACTGTTAGTTTCGGATGATAAGCAATTGAAGATGTGTTGACAGTAATTGGAAGGTTGCGAAAGTAACATGGAAGTGAGGATGAGGAAGGATTTTGGAGGTTGTGAAAGAGACATGAAGTTTTAGATGTGTTGGAAGGATTAGGTTGTGAAGAAGTCGTAAAATTGAAACTTTGTTGGAAAAATTTTCTCGGGAGCAGCGTGAAATGTATGTAGCTCTCCAAAGCTTTGGATAATCTCTATTAACAGAAAAGATCACTGTTTGATAAAAGTCTAGCTTCAATAAGGAGTACCAGGCGCTGCATGCTAGTTCAGTATTACCTTGGAGCGAATACAAAGAATAACGAAATTGATGAATGGATGTATTTCCAGTTAATCTTGAGAGCCTGATGTTGAGTGTCTGTTTTTGGATTCGTGTTGGTATATTTACCATTGTAACACAAAGCGGATATGAAGTTGTAAAAGTAATGAGGACGATATGAAGCTTCTGCACTTATATATTGCACAACAGCGTTTGATATGGAGCGGACAGAAAGGAGAGAAGTTCCACTAAGACTGATGATTTCAAAGATATGATGTTGGCGCTACCCCAGGTGAAGATACCATGCAGATAGGAGAAGGACTGGTGAGCGATTGCATCTGTGCTTGAACTCGCTGAGCATCTGGAAGCCCCGCCGAAATGGATTGGTCTCATGACTCCTGAGGGCGGCTGCTTGAAGCAGCTCATTAAGGTTCAAATCTGGATAGCTGTAAACTTTGTTTTAAGAAGTGTTGAAGATCTTGTAGCCATCGTTTGAAAATGGATGATGCATTGGGCCCATAGATAATGTTGAAGAGGATACTTGCAATACACTGGCAGTCATTAAATTCGAAGATCTTACTAACGTTGTCGGTGGCCTCGTCAAAGGAATAGCATTGGAGCCCAAGGGTAGTATTTCTTGCAGATGTTTAAGGCGCTTAGAAAGCCAAACGTCGAAGATGTATTTGTCCCATACAAGATAGTATATACCTTATATTTGCATGACTACTAGGCAGTCAGTAGAGTTCGAGATTCCAATTTCTTGAAGTAGTTATTTTGAGGACCATGAATCGTTAGAAGGCAAGGCATTATCCGTAGCCTTGTAAGTGACAGCTGAGCTTTTGACAACTTGAATGAGAGTCTCCAGGCCTTCAAATAGGCTATTAGCAGCAGTCAAAAAGAGTGGATTGGTGTCGCCAACCAGAGTTTCTTGTAGTTATTTTTTTGGCGACTAAAAGTCAGAACGGGATATATTGACATTGACCACGTAAGTGACGGTCACTTGAGCAGTTGTTAACTATGTGATGGCCTACAGCCACTATTAGTTGTTGATTCTTATGGGCTATAGGCAGCCCGCCGAAAGAGTGGAATGGGGTCGCAAAGAACGGAAAGGGGGCAAAGGAACGGAATGAGGGCCTGAAGGCGAGGTCTCTTGAGGACCTCTTGGAAAATATGCTTCCCATGCTTACTCAGAGCATGCCCGAGAGCTATTAGCATTCTATGCCAATGCTCGACTCCAGGATATGGTGTGCCACGACAACGAAGCGGTCGTGGCACGCTGAAAAGTGATTAGAAAGCCCACCTGATCTTTCATCTCAGCACAAGCTACTCCCGTCCTCAAGCCGTCAACCAGTCACCCTTCACGCCAAACACTTACCAACTACCGACCTGCATTCCACTCAGACTTCAGGAGCTAAAGTTCACCGAGACCTGGGCACAGCTTCATGACTCAAACCAAAAAGGTCTTACTTGGAATACGCTTACAAGAGACCTTATGTCGGCATTCTACCATAGAATCACTTGAACTTGTCAAGTTAATGATACACCATGTGATATATCGTATTAGCTGCTCTGTCAATCGAGTATAAACCATAGACAGGTATCACAACCACAATGAGGCGAGATGAGAGTTTCATACCTCTCAAAACTGCCTCATTGAGGCTGCGTAATATCTGGCGACAATACAGTTGAAGAGTTAATGACATGCGAGAATTGTTACGTCATGATAGTGAAGCTTGTACTTACACTAATAGATTCACAGTAGCTCGAGTCACAGTCAAGATCCACTTTTACTTGACTGGCTATGGAAAAATATGCCAAGGTCCAACAAGCTCCATTCTTCTGCCTTATAAGTAAGAGTCTAGGAAACTGGCCACGGACCCAATGGACTTCAACTCGGAAGACCTGAGAGGAAAAGCAGAGCAGTAGCTGGCAAGCGTCTAACGATCCAAGATCACGGAAGACAGCAAGAGTCCGGTTTTGCAAGGCCTAGAGTCTATCACAGGAGAGCAGTCCAAAAGCAATCTATCATTTGAGAAGGGTTAATAGATGTGATATATGAAGATTATGATGTAGATATGGTAGCAATTACTGACTCAGCGGCATAGGGACAAAGTGCCACCCACCCGGAGTCTTCTCTTTGGCCAAATGGCCCAAGAAGTCTTCGCAGCCACCATAAAGGAGTGGATGCTGGCTGCGGTATCTACGGTCTGCCTAAGTGGAAAATATTATAAGCACATCTGTTTTTGTGGTGACCAAGGTAAGTGATAAATTAGTTTACCTGAACGTAGGCAGCATGATGGGAGAAACCATGGCATAGGACGCACCGTACAAGATTGCATTTTTTGGGGGGTACTGAAGGCACTGATTGATACAAAAGGTACTAATTGGTACTGATATACAAGTTTTTTTGGATTTTTCTAATTTTTCTGATTCTGAAATATTTAGTTTATACGATCAGCAATTTGTATATACATGTAAGAAAGAATCACAAAGTGACTTACTTTTTGTATTTTTTTGATATACTGATGGTATAAGGCACTGATGGTACTGATGGTACGAAAATATATATATTTTTTTTGATTTTTTGTTTTCTGATTCTTCAAGAGATGGTACAAAGGATCAGTACTTTGTAAATACAAATATAAAGCCCAAAAAGGTAGCTTACTTTTTTTCTTTTCTTGTTTTCTACTTTTTTTGCTTTCTGAAAGGAGAGGTGAGTGTGAGGAAACAGCTTTTCACGCGGGTGTGCATCAGTGCGGAGAAGATAACTTACTTTTGAATTTTTAAACTTTTTTGAGTCTGAGAAGTGAAAGCATACTTTTAGTATAGCAAAAGAAACTTCTATAAAATAATTGTATACAACTTACTTTACAAACCAATCTTGTACGGTGTTGGTCGTCCGGCATGGAGGGCTTCTTCTGAGCAAGGCAAGTAAATGACACTAGTACAAGTATTCTATGGACTCTAATAAACAATGTTCTTTGAATAAAAGTCTTACCTACGGAGCCTCCAAGAAGAAGCCCTCCTCCTCTGCCTCCTCCAGATCCTCCAGAAAATCACCGAGGACGCCGTCGCGCACGAGCTGTCATATAAGTATGTTAAAAACGATATTGAGAAAGGTATCATGAACGTAAAAGTGTAGCTGACTTACCTGTGGTCGCTCGCGGCGGATTGAGCGTTCGTCCTCGGCAACCAGCTGTCCAGCAGCTGAGCGCTCAACTGGTACCTTTAAAGTGAGAAAGCATATATTGCTTAGATACGTCAGTAAAAAAAAGAACAAAGAGGCAAATTGTCTTACGCTTGCGCGCACCAACTGAGGCTGAGCAGGACGAGGAGGAGGCAACATCGGTGCGCTCTCGATCTCACCAAGCAGACTGAGCACTCATTATCTACTTGGGTCTAAAATTGACGTAGAAGGAAGAAATGCTAGTAAACAACGTGAAGAATATGAAGTCTCTACTAAGGTAGATACTTACAAGACCCTCCTGAGTAGGAGGCCCCAGTCCCCTTGGACGAGGTCTTGGGGACCCAAAAGGCGAAGGAGCCCTTTGGGCGGGGGACTGGGCGGAGCGCACCATACGCTCCAGTGTACCCACCTTCACTGGAACGTTGGGTGGCGGCATTTCTGTCGCCACCAGCTGCTGCGAGGACGAACGCAGATGCTGAGCTTGAGCACCTGTGGGGCAATTCATCCCCCTGCCAGAGCTGCCGGCAGCCCTAGCAGTAGCAGCTTGCTGAATTGTGGAGGACGGTGCCGCTTGTGGCACCGCCTCCCGCCGAGCACGCAAAGGCTTCAACTTTGGGCGATTGGGCCGACCCAAAGTTGGTGGAAGCGCAGCCTTTATGCGCAGGACTGGAGCCGGAGGAGGGCTACCCTTAGCCTCTGGCTCCCAGTCCATAGCGGTTGGACCGCCCGATACTGGCCCGTCAAGAGTCCGGTCAGTATGCGGGCCCCACCACCACGGGTCCACGTCCATACGGACGTGTAGTGGTGGTTTGTCCACCGCCATCGGCGTTGCCCTGGTTTTGGGTGGCCGAACAGGGCATGGGTTGGGGGGACGAGTGGTATACCCGAATGGTCGGGTCACCACTGTCAATCGTTTAATAAGCGAGTAGCGAAACGTAGCTGATTTCATTTTATTAAGATAGCTTTGGGTAAAGAGAAAAAAAAAAGGTTTTTGCGGCATAGACGCGAAATTTATTAATGGAAAAAAGGCTAGTCTCTCACTCTACAGAGTGAAAAAGACAACAGAAACCACACTTTTTGATATAAAACCTGGTAGCAAATGCACTCATCACACGTTGATTCAATCCGTCATTGCAGATTCGAGATTGGATTTCACTAAATGTGTACAATTGACCTCAGAGTAGGTCAAATGAGCTGCTCGTCAGCCTTTTGCGCCATAAACGCATTTTAAACAAATTTCCAAATTAAGAAAGAAAAAAAAAAGAGGAATCCTCTGTCATAGTTCTCAACTTGTGAATACCACTTTAATGCATATCTTGCAATGTTTAACATTATGCTGTCGCTTACCCCGCAGTGATTTTACTATGTTTGGGAATAGGCTATGTACGACCAAACCCTAAATGAAGTCTGTGCACTACCCCTTCCTTTCCACGCCTCCTCATTCTGCCAAAAGAAGGACTGAACTCAATTTCAATGCAGGAAACTTTCAGAGCCTAAACTACAGACAAGTACATTATATATCGATACAAAGCTTCCAGTATATCTGAAGCTATGTATGTCGGTTACGAATATTAGACTCAATTTGATCTACAAACTGTTCCCGCTGCGCTCTTTGAACTATATCTCCGTCGCTGTGGGTTATAAATGGAGCAACCACCTCGAATCCATTGAATATTTTACTCATTATTAGCTTTCTGACATTTACAATTATGAAT
The DNA here is from genome assembly GCA_037039815.1 of Umbelopsis sp. M5902. Classification (NCBI taxonomy): domain Eukaryota; kingdom Fungi; phylum Mucoromycota; class Umbelopsidomycetes; order Umbelopsidales; family Umbelopsidaceae; genus Umbelopsis; species Umbelopsis sp. M5902. The sequence continues at coordinate 207,309 of JAXQGL010000056.1, forward strand.
GTAGATCGATATATATTATTTTGAGCAGCATTCAGCTGGCCATCATTCTATAACCCATTTAGAAGAAGCGGTCCTCAAATGTCCTCAAAGAGAGCTCCTGCATGGTAAGAGGCACAGACTTTATATATGGTGACACAAGCCAACCGCATGGTAAGAAAGTCATTATTGTGCTCATCAGCCCGTCGCAATAACAGCATAAAGTCATGAACTAGGATACTCTTTCTACATTATTTCAATAGCCGCACGATAGCAGACCTAGGCACATGTCAGATTTGGAAATTTTTCGTGTCCATTTTGAAGATGTGGCAATGTCCAAATCGACATTTGCAAGGCACAGCAGAATCATATTGTGGAGTTCTCAAAAATGCCAGACATACTATTATAGATCTGGCTGCCATCAGAGTATCTCAATATTATAGCTTCTGTTAGGCGGGAAGTTCTTTTGACAGCTGAACCATGGAAGATCGCGTTAGCTGAGCGGTCCCACAGTCTAACCCTGGCTTCCGACAGCGTCACCATGGCTGAAAACTTGATATGGAGCTTTCTTGACCTAATCATCTTTGCATCTTATTGCTTCCAAGCCTCTGTATCGTTCTTAATGCCGTAAACACGGCAGATCATTCTGCGCGCTCCCAATTTTATTGCAGCTGATATTGGAACTGACTTGTAATTTTTGTTCTCGTGATAGTAAATTATTCTCTACTTTTTTATACACCTTGTCATTTCGAATTGAAAGTTTTATGTGTCGGTTCTATGCAAAGAAGAGAAAAAATTGGCCGAGAGAAAAGTTAAATGGCAAATGTGCATATTTACCACTTCGTTTTTGCGATATGTAACAAAATACTACAGCTATTGCAGTTGAAGCAGGAAAGTTGCAAAAAAGCGCGTCAAAAGCTTATCTATTTACCAGAGACTATAAAAAGAAAGGCGTGAAATTGCCCTGAGCCAACTTCTCTTTTTTCTTTCACTCTTTGCTTTTCCACACTCCTCTTCTAAGACAAGGTAAGTCAATCTTCTTTTATACCTGCCATTCTCAATCACTCACTCTGCCTTAGTCTGGCCCAGAGCCTACGCTAGCCAACCACCAAAAAGAATTGAAAAAAGTGAGTCAATGGTGGTTAAGACTGTCCTACAATATGAAAAAAGAAACTATCTTGATTGGCTCTGAGGCCTGACAGCACAATATGCACAACAGCATTAGGCTGAGCAAAGTGACAGGAATGGCGGAGTATAACAGTTTACCAGCACCGTCAGATCTTCTTCCCACTTCAATATTTCTCTACTTTTTTACCGCTCTACTCTTCACTTCATCATTTGAATATCCTCTCTTATACTTTCAATACCATACTTCCGAATCAACTTTCCCCAAAGCCTATGTTAGCAAAAAGAATTACATCAATGATAGTTAAGACTGTTAAAAAAGAAGAAAACATGTTGGTTAGGCTTTAGATCGTAAAGGGGATGGACAACAAAGTGCGCAAAAGCATGAGTTGAACGAATTGATAGGGCTGGAAAGATATAAGGAGAGTTGAATTGATATATACCTTTCCCAAGCGCCTGGCGAGGTGCAAGTCGGTTGAGAAACGACGTGGGTGGCATCATGTCGCAGAGTATTCTGACGTTTGGGCACAAGTCTCCTTCAATGATCAGTAAGCTTCTAACCTACGAGAAGACAAACACCGCTCACCCTAATCCAAAGTACTGAGGACCATCTGACGAGACCTTTGGCATGGTCGAAACCCTTTATGAGCTCAGTATTAATTAGAATCAATAATCCTTAGCTGGGAGTTATTAAACATTAGAAATAAAACTTGTTTGCTGACTTATGACTTAGCTTTTTCACACCATAATAACCACTGAACAGGCTCTCTTTATATGTTTTGAAATGATTTTTTTGCGCTCAAATGAGGATACAACGGTCAGTATCAATACAAGTATGTTAACCAAATTTTGAATCTTCACCGAATTCGTGTAATTTTGCAAGATATATGATATAAAATCATTACCCAAGGAAGTCTGACCCAAGCTTATAGTTTCCTTAGCCTGGAACTTATAAATGACGAGAAATGGCTACTATAATTTATTATAACATCTCTTTATTAATATGTGTAATTATTCTTCTGTCTTTTATCAAGTTCCCAGAGTATAAAAAAAAAAAACAAAGAAAACTCTTGTTAACAAGTATTTAAACCATAGAAGATATGGCTCTAATTTCCTTCAATATTTTATTGAGCCAGAGTGTTGAAATAGGAGGGCTTTGGAAGAGATTTCTATGCTCATGTTTGTTCCATTGAGCATTATACTGTTATTGTGGATGTGAAGGCTCATGCCATAGCCAGGAAGCAAGAAGTGGCTGACGTTGGCTGTTTTTACTGGATTAGCCAGTAATAAAGTTGTAGTAGCTGGATAGGTGTGCAGAAATGACAACCTGTAATACACGATGACCAGCTTCAAAAGTTAAAATTGGAGCGAATATGTCCCTTGAAGTTGCTTATGTCAAGTCCACAATATAAGCTACCTGATGATTATGTTGATTTGAGATTTGAAAGATATGATTCTTAGTGCATGCTACTACCGGTAGAAGAGCCATCACTTTTCATCTCGTTTTAGGGTAATAATATGCTGAATTAAAGCCGCTAAATGAAGCTAAATTTTTTTGCTGAAGACGCTTGATCTTCCCTGCCTTCATGCAACAAAGAACCACACTTGTCTTAAATTTTACACTGAACGACATAATTATGCTTAAGAGACAATCTTTATCATCATAATATTACGAAAATGGAGTCTTTAGTCGTATACCATCTCTACTTCTCCTGCAGTAACATCGATTGATCCATAAAATTTCAATAGGATATCATATTGCACAGTTTGTGTTGTCAAAGCGGGATTTGAATTGGCGAGTGGTGAGTGTTTAACCTGGATAGCGGGTTCTGCACTTAGCCTTTATTTGTGAAAATGTGCCAGCACAAAGCCAAAGATATAGAATGATTTCTTTATCTTTCGAATCACACAAAGCTTATATCGGTCGATGCCATAATTTTGGCACTTACTACAAACTTGCCCCGGATTTATACCTAGCTTTTTCGGCTTATCTGCATTTTTTGCCACCCGACAGCAATAGACTGACGGATCGATAAAGTCTTGACAGGAACTATGACTATCCCGCGGCTTGTTTGATCTGTTTTTTCCCATCTGCTTGTGATATTTAACTACGGAATAACTCGGCCAGCACTGAATGATGAGAGTGTAAAGTGAAGCACTGCTGCAATGTTCATAAATGGCAAAGTAGAGGGAAGTTGGCAAGGACGCCAAACAATGAAGCGGATGTCAATAGATGCAGTAACCCAAGATGACATAAAAAGCACATAAATTAGTTTAATGTGGGACGGTAACACCATAGCCATGGCAGGACTTTTCAAATCTGGCCTCATATTAATAGGACAATGCTACTACTACCAAGGATATCTGCTCATGTATGCCTTGTAAACAACACTGAAATGTGGATTAGCGGTTATAGCGTAGCCTCTACTTTCATGTATGGTAGTTGGTCTCAACATTTGGTGTGTATTTTTTTAGCAATTAACTATCAAAAACAAAGATTCTTAACTGTCACATTGAAAATTATGGCCTTCTGGTTTCCTCTTACCCATTGTTACCAAATAAATGGACACAGCTAAGATAGTAGGAGGTCTAAAATCATTTAAATGCAGTATAAATCATAGCCCTCAATATCCTTGTCATAGGTCTACGATACTGTATCTTTAAGACATAAACCTGTTCACAGTTTCGAGAAAGATGATTCCGCGGTTACCGTATTTTCTTCCGGGTGAGTTATTATAACTTTTGACCTTTCCTTATTTTTTAGAGCTGACTTCTTTTCCTCTACTTTATTAAAATGAAGATTGCTGAACCAAAGTATACTGAATATCCGTTCACGATAATGAAAGGCGTCAGTCGTGCCTGGTTTTCCACATACCACACGCCCACTAAAATGTTATCGTCTACCGCAACTTCCAGTGCACCCTCTGCTAAGCCAATGTCGTGGCCATCACCCTCGCCTGCTTTTGATCGCGTTCTTGTTGCTGAGCCTTTTGTGTCAGCTTCACAGTCTTCATCCCCTTTTGCTACTTTTTCACCCTCACCTGCTTCTGTTCCCAGTCTTGGTGCTGCGCCTACGTTAAATCTTGCCAATGCTTCTGTTGCGATTCTGATTTTGGCCTGGCTTCCCCTGGTGTTATTGCTCTTGCGGCTTCTCTTGATCTCATTTGGTCAATTACGCCTTATTCGACAGCTGAACCCAGCCCAGCGGTTGGCCTTTTTGAAACCATGGTTCCGACGAGTCATCTGGAGGCAAATTGCTCCATCTCCTCTACCTACAGTTGCTCTTGGCTTCCTTTCTTCACATTTGCTAGCACAGCCATGCTCTGCACCTCCCGCTTCTTTGGGCTCTCTGTCATTATTTTTGCTAGCAGAAACATGCTCTCCACCTGCAGCCTCACTGGGTTCTCTGTCTTCGTTTTTGTTAGACCAGCTATGCTCACCACCTCCAGCTTCTTTGGGGTCCCATTCGCCATCTTTGCTAGCACAATCATGCTCTTCACCTGCTGCTTCTTTGAGTTCTCTGTCGTCATTTTTACTAGCACATTCATGCTCTTTACCTCCCGCTTCTTTGGTCTCTCTGTCGTCATTTTTGCTAGCAGAAACATGCTCACCGCCTGTAGCCTCTCTGGGCTCTCTGTCGTCGTTGTCCTTAGACCAGCCATGCCTACCACCTGCAGCTCCTGTTAATTCTACGTCTTCCTCTGTGCCAGAAAGCGACTTTACTAGTGCGAGCAATCCTAGTCCAGAACTAAGTATTGAGGTAAGCAGATATACGCTTATGCCATTTCATATTCCTGAAAGCACAAAAAAATGATACTTATTTATGACAGGATTGCATGGATGCCGACACCCGCTGGCTTAACTTGGAGGAGGTAGAGAAGCTCTTTGAATGAACTGATCTTGATAAAAACTATTTCGGCGATTGCATCGTGTAATCGCGCTATCAAGTAAGTGAAAATGTGGATGTCTTCTCACAGCTTTGACATGGTCGCTAATATAGTATTGACTCTCAAAACCAAAAAGAAAAAGTAAGTCTTTTCTATCTACCATACATTAGCTTTTGAAAAGTTGGCTACCCATCCTTTCTCTCAATGCAGAACACAAAAACATCAAAAAAAGAAAAAGCAAGCTTTTAATATCTAGTATGTGTGGGCTTCTTGCAAGTTACTTACCATCTTTTTTCTCAATGCAGAACAAAAAAACATCAAAAGAGAGAAAGTAAGCCTTCTACAACAGCCTTACACCAGCTCTTGACAAGTTGACTTACCATCCTATCTCTCAATGTAGAACACAAAAACATCAAAAAAAGAAAAAGCAAGCTTTTACTATCTAGCATGTATGGGCTTCTTACAAATTACTTACCATCTTTTTTCTCGATGCAGAACACAAAAACATACATAAAAGAGAAAGTAAGCCTTCTACTACAACCTTACATTAGTTTTTTACAAGTCACTTACTATTCTTTCATTGAATGCAGAACCCAAAAACAACGAAAAAAGAGAAAGTAAGACTTCTACTATCTAGCATGTATGGGCTTCTTACAAATTACTTACCATCTTTTTCTCAATACAGAACACAAAAACATCGAAAAAAGAGAAAGTAAGCCTTCTACTACAACCTTACACTGGCTTCTGACAAGTTGACTTATCATCTTTTTTCTCAATGAAGAACACAAAAACATATAAAAAAGAAAAAGTAGGCTTCTACTACAACCTTACATTAGTTTTTTACAAGTCACTTACTATTCTTTCATTGAATGCAGGACCCAAAACCATCGAAAAAAGAGAAAGTAAGACTTCTACTATCTATCATACATGAACTTATTACAAGTCGACTAATCATCCTTTTCTCCTGATACAGCAAAAAAATATTCAGAAAAAAGGAAACGTAAGTTATTTTTTATTTGCCATACTTTAGCTTCTTACAAGCTTACTCAATACCTTTTCTCTATATATCGGATCGTCTGTGCCCTCACTGTTTCCGTTGCTGCTAGTACCAAAAGGTGCAACCTTGTGCAGCACGCCGAAGATGTATATATGTATATACATTCATCTACCAATACCTACTTTCTATAAATGCTGCTATCGGTAAGTTGTTATTGTCAGCAACATATAAGACGATAGTATATTTATCCACTGATCAAATATATAGCTAGATTGCAGTAATTCCCTGCTAGAACGTTCATATGTATATACCTTGTATCTATCATTACCTACTGTTCTAGAGATGCTGCAATTGGTAAGCTGTCATTATGAGCGCATATAACGCTATAATATACTTGTCCACTTACCATATAATAGCTAGATTGCAGCCCTTCCGCACCAAGATCAGCGCGATGCCATACTGAGAGCTAGTCTTGGCTCTCAGTATGTAGACTGCAGGTTAGATGGCTTGTTCTTGCCGCTGGTAGGTTTCTACTTTGTCTTTCTTGTGCTGGAAATATTTATAGACTGATCAATACCTACTTTGCAATAGAGAATGTTTAGACTGCTTCTCTTTTCGCTTCGAAGCTTTGTGAAACCGGACTCTTGCTTGTCTACCAGGATCCTGGATCACTGTTCTTGCTACTAACGTGAAACTGTACCCTTAGGGAGAAACTTCTGACTGGGCGGTACTAAGCCAGTACCTTGACTGTGATAGAGCAGGCAAAAGGTTTTTTCCATCTAGGAAAACTGTCTTTCTTCCATAGCCAGACATGTGCAACAGGGCCTTGGCTGCGCATTTATTGCCACAGACATTTTATTACTGTAAGTAATATCAGCTATATATCAATAACAAGATATATAACCAAGCGACTAACCATATATACTCTCTCAAATCTTCCTCTTCTACGCTGTCTTGATGATGTATTTGAAGGGTAGGATACCTTCGAATAACATCATTCTGGCAGTGATACCTGTAAATGGGATAACCTTGGTTAATTCCACTTTGCAGAGCAATTAAATCTATCTGATACACCGATAACTTGGTTATCAGAGATTCTATGGTAGATGAATGGATCGCTAGTACTAGGAAAGATTCCACATAAGTCCTTCAATGTCTTGAGTCAGGGCCTGCGCTTGGAGCTCTAGTCAGTTGTTTCGTAAAACCTATGGGACAGTGGATTGTGGTGGTAAGTTTCAGTGTGAAGGGTGAATGGTGGACAAAGCCTGAGGACGGGAGTAACTCGGCGACGTCGACGGATCGAGTTGCTATCATAACATTTTTCAGCGTGCCACGACCGCTTCCTTGTCGTGGCACATCTAACCTGTGAGTACGATGGCATTGACATTTCTTCAACTGCTGCTGGTATGTTCGCTTAAAGTCCTGCGTTCGGACACCCTTACTTTTCTTAGGATACCAATTCCTCTCCTTTCTGGCCCTTCCGTTCCTTATGAACATAGCCATGGCTGCTGGACAGTCATAGACCGACTCCTTTCCTTTCTATACACCTTGTATATCATAATGATAATATCCTCTCCTGTATATAGTATTATTAAAACTGTTACAAACATGTACATACGAAAATTTTCAATCATCCTGTATATTATACTAGTTGATAGCCGCGAAGAAAAAACTTGGCTGACAGCGGGGTATCTTTTCCTGTCAATAATATTGTAGATACTGTATAAATATGTATAAAAACAAATCTGTAAATATAAAAGATGCTCAGCTCATAGAGCATATTTTTAAATCAGTAACTGCGAAGCGATGATTATAAGTGGGCATCTTGTAAATAAGTGTGCTTGCACCTATCAACCTTGCCTAATTTGTCCACCTTCTGAAACGATACAACAGCAGTCCAAACTCAGATGAATACATATATCCTTGAAGTCAAAGACATATAATTCTGTTACACCATAACCATACATGCAAGCCTATGAAATCAACCCTGGAAACTGGTGAAGTAGGGTGGGCGGCTGGTTGTAATATGTTTCGAAGTTAACAGAGAAAGGCTCACACATAGTGCAACAATTGTAGCTGTGTATATCTCAATGGGACACCAAATATTCGTAAAGGCTGATAATAATCAGGAAGCAAAACGATAGTTGATAGAACCATAACATTTCATGGCATCTTGCAGATTTTGAGTAAGAGGTTAGGTACAGTAAGTAAGGATGCGGAAAGAGAAAGAAAGTTTGGATACTTCAAAAATACATTGATTATAATTGGTTATTAATGAACCTTTTTAGCCGCTAGGAACGGGTTGCAGAGTGTGTTCTTATACAATGTATGCACCTAATTATAACGTATATAGTTATAGAGCATCTAATTAAGCGCTGTGGTACCCGCTCTACCTAGCGGCAACATATTTGAACCACTGTACCAGATGCTGCATGACATGCATATGTGCACCGTTAGCTTTCGACAGATACCTAGGTAACAATTTCAAGGTAGAGAAGTGGGTCAGATCATAGGAACTACAACGTATTTTCAACATGAGAAGGTTAAATGCGGAGATGTTATCAAAAGGAGCGAAAGAGCAAGTTACCCTTTTTTCGTGATTGAAAATTACTTTTCCTGGTTAATCACATGGATAACTCTTAGCATGAAGGATTATTCCCAAAATATTAGGTATTTGAGAGTGTAAGACATATGTTGAACTGCCTTGCCTTGTTCCGCCATAAAAGGCAAGCGACAACTTGAATGAAAGGTTGTCCTTTCCAGGCGCTTGATCGAAGAATATCGTGCTAGAGAACTCCAGACGAGAAAATAATTGATTTAGCTCTCCAGCTTTGAATACCACATAATTGTACCCTTTATTGTTGAAGTTATCTTTATCAGCTGGTCACAGTGGATTTTGTTGATTACGGTAAGCAACGAAGTAGCAACCTTATTCACTAAGAAAATTAGCACTACATCCCCAGCATGCTCTTATGAAATCATATCGCTGTTTTGGAATAGTGACATGCCACCGTGTATTTGAAAGTTGTCCGTTATCAGAATACCCAGCATAGAGTTGCTCAATGATTATTTATGAATTCATCTTGCTTGAATTCACAGCTGCTACATTTGTGCCTTCCAAGATATTGCCAAAGGGTTTGTGTAAATCATGAACATATGATAGGAAACTCACGGGAACTGATGGGCAGCACTGATTATGAGTATTATTCGATTTTTCAAACACAAGACATTGAGTACTCCATCATATTAAAGAATCAGTGGGTACGGTACGAATCCACAGATATTGTGTATTATGTATTCGCCGATATCCACAAATCATCTCGAAGTGGAAACTGTCCCTTTTGATGAAATCCACGGCTTTTATAGCTTTCGGCGATATGGCGGCAAAAAAGGTAATGCACAGCAAAGACATCTTTGTTTATTGGGGCAATACTTTTAGTATGTCTTCCGTTCAGATTGGTCTATCTGAGTATTTGGACGTATGAGAACCGGTATGTAACAAAGCGAAGACATTGGAATATCAATGAAGTTACGGGTACATCACATACGATGTGCGTGCAGGGCATGCGAACAAGAAACTTGTGCAGAATGGTATATATAAAAGATAATGTTATGACTTGGTTGTCTTTTCCGATTGCTGGCTCTGATTCTCATCTTCCACAACTTCGAAATTTTGTATCAAGAGCTTGAACAGGGATCCAAAAAAGAGTGCTATGACGGTACATGTCAAAGTAATAACATTATAAGGCATGCTAAAATCTGGTGTTGGTAAGCTAGCAAGCAGAATCTCCGTATACACCTTAATCTGTGACAGTGCCTCAATATCACTTTTACATAAAGATAGTCAGTTCTGTGATCGAATTGAAAGCTGCATGGCATCCCTTTAACTTACATGTGTTTGTTAATTACGTCAAACTCACTGAATGCTATATCATTTTTGTGCTCAGGAACAGCAGCTGATATGACGGCAGGCCTAGTATTACGGTAAATGTCAATGAGAAAGCCCTTAGAACATTGTTTGATCTTCTTATTCCTTACCCAACATCGAAACCACGATTGGCGTCTGGACGATGCTCAGTGTACTTGAGGAAGACCTTATCAAACTCAATTGACACAGCAGTGACAGAATTGGGAGGAAGCAGCATCTTCATCTCTAGTATCTGCGGCCGGGATCTATCAATAGCTGGTTGGTAATACAAGTCCTTAACGATATCTAAGGATTTGAGATAAGTTGACTGAAAGCAAAGCACTATTCACCAATAACCTTCCTTTACCAATTTGAGATATATTTTCATCGCCCAGCACTGACACCTTTAGAGTATGCAGATACAATTTGAGATACCATGGTACCGAATCGAAGTAGTCAATTTCCTGACTATCATTTAGCTGATTGAAGATGTTCACAGTCACACCACCGCGCTCATGGCCATAACCGGTCAAATATTTGTGTGCAACAATTCCAGGTTTTGAAGGCTCGGCAGCTATGAATATTAAAAAGTTGAGATTAATATCACATTACATTATATTGGACGCAGAACAGGAAAACATACGATATGAGAAAGACTCCTCGTTCCAAGTCATTTGCAAGTCGAGGGTTCCATTTGCTGGAAGTAATGATTAGTCACATGAGAGATACAACATACTTAAGCTTTTCGTCGCAAACTCACCTTTTTTTAAATCATAATATGCGATGTTTCTTTGCTTATGCTGCCTTTTATCGGTGATAACTTCATAGTTTGGACTCAACTGAAAGCTCTCTTCTTGTGAAGGTAATCGCACAATCACGGAACTTCGTTCGGAGACAGGGCAGTATGATGGGATGTCACGGTCAAATAAGCTTGTAAGTGACCAATCTATATTGTCATAGCAGAAGAAAATGGTTTGTTGCATGTTCATTAATGGCACAATCATCTCGAATTATTACCTCTTCGTCCTGTATCACGTACAGGGTCTGAAACAGAAGTTACAGTTTGAACAAGCTTCAACTTTTGAACGGTACATGCTTCGTCCTGATGTACAATTAATAAGGTGCCACCGCCTGTGATTGTATAATTTTCGTTTACATACCTGGCATACTGGAAGGATATGTATAGCCATTGAATGGTAGTTGGTATCGTAAAGCTTGTGAGCGTTTAACAAGGTTGCAATACCTGCCTGTTGTATCATCAACATGTAAGTTATCTTTATATCGTGCGTCGAGAAAGCATCCGAGGAGTTTACCTTTGATTTACATGGTAATAGCTTTAACCAAGGAGTCAAATTTTCGGTGCAAACATTTTCATGTGGTAAATGTCCATAACGAAGCTCAACACCTTCATTCATATGCCGGTTGTGATAATATGAATTGTTGGAGCCTTCTGGACGGAACGAAAGCTCAGGCTGAGATGTGAGCGTTTCGTCTATGAAGTTCAACGAGGCGCAGAACAATCCAGACAATGTATTTGTCAAGGATCTCCAATTCGTTTCAATGCTGTGTTGCCAAAGCACTATCAGTATCTCGTCAATTCTTCTTGCAAGATCTGTTACATCAAAATTTGCCTTACTTGGCATCTGCCTTCATCCAGGCCCATAACTCGACGCCCGTCCCTGCCGATTGGGCCACTGGGTATCCCCATTCTTCATATTGCCAACGACCTTGTGTAAAGGTTAGATGCAGTTCTTGGACATTATGATGATTGATTACTTGGCCAATAGCTTTGGGAAATAGCCCATAATGTGAGACTACAAGTATACGCGAGAAAAAGATTATCAATGAGACGCGAAATCCTTGGAACTATCACAGTAAATAGTTGAAATTTACGTTTTCCTTGTTTCTCTACAGATGGATCAAGCTCTACTAAAGTTGTGAATTGAAAGTGAGTGAGCAACTTGCCGTCGTCCAAGGGCGAAATCAATAGTTCTTCTTCAAATGAATCTTGTCGACCGCTCAATTTCGATTCTGTAGTCAATATATAGGTACAAAGTAAAATAAAACTAGTTGATATCCGTGTATAACGCATTGTATTGCACACGCGAAGTCAGCGATTAGACCTGAAGGACTTTACAAAATGGTGAACAGCTCAATTCTAGCTATAACTCAATCTGAGGTTGAACACATATCAGCCGCGCCACACTGTGGCTGATGCACACAAAACGGTCTCTATACCGTCAAGACAATCCATCAATTTGAAGAAAAACACTAGTGTATTTCTGTATGCAAACAATTATGATTGATTTAGTTACAAGTGATATTAAAAGGTATTCTATGCAGCTCCCAACAGCTTAAGTGCCAATGCTTCTTGATCAGCAATAGTCTCTGGTTGCTCGACTTCAATAAGCTTGGCTCGCTTAGCAGATGCTTCTACGTCAGAGCTGTCATCCTCAAACCATTTAGCTTCTCTCTTTTTCCCAGTGTCCTCCTCTTCAGAACCACCATCAAACTCTTCCATCTCCTCATCAAATTCGTCGCTGCTGCCAGCCAGTACAGCACCATGTTCTTCGTTGGCCAACTGCTGAAAAGACAAGTAAATCAGAATTTCACTTGCATCAAAAGCCAAGTTTTCGAAATTCAATCTTACCTCGCGCTCACGCAATTTCTTTGCCAGTCGCTTTTCCCTTCTCTTTTCTTTCGCGACTGCCTTATCTTCTATATCAGCTTCTTTCATAAGATCTGCTTCTTCTTCCAAGTACTTTTGTTTTTGTGTGGCGGCGTCTCCATCTTTCAAGAAGGATTCTTCGTCCTGCATCTCATACAATGCATGTGGCTGTTTGGAAAAATCCGTTGGTATACAAAACAAAGAAGTAACAATTGAACAATTCTGGTGCCATGATAGCTTACCTTGCCCTCGTCATCGAAAATTATCCTCTCACCCTTGGATTGCTTCTTGGCCAGCTCCTTCTTGGTTAGCTTGAGTTGTCTCTTGGACATAGGCAACATCAAATCAGCCTCTTCATCCGATTCTAGATTGTGATCCCGACGTCTAAGAGTAATGAAATCATCATCCTCGTTGGCCTCTTTACTATCCAGTAAGTTTTCTTCTTCAAAATCGATGAGCTTGTTATAATGATCAGAGAGAATGTTTTGATTCTTTCTCTGGAACATCTTTTCAATTTTGGACATTGGCTTGGCAGGCTAAGAATAAAATGCATAAGATCTCTGATGCTTAATGCATGGCTATTATTATAATAGTGTACACCTACCTTTTGCTTAGCTTCATTCTCTTCAATTTCACTCTCTTCTTCGCTACCAGATGCTTCATCCTCTTCGACTTCAGCATTAAGCGCCTCGGATTTCTCCTTTGCTTGTGCGCGCTGTGCGTCCTTTGCCGCTGATGCTTTTACAAATTTGATTTTCGGCGCTCCCGGAAGACCAATGGATTGAGCATACTCCTCAGCTGGTAAAGCATGGACTTTGAAAATATCCTTATTCTTTTGCAAGTAAATCGATCGCATATAAGCAATGAACGCCTGAAAAACAGATATTAGTAAAACGTATTGAATACGAGATAATTCGCTCAAATCAATTTACCTTCTGACCCAAATGTTTAATTTCTGGATCTTGAAAACAGAAACTTTGCAACTGATTTTGAATTGACTGCTGCTTACTCGCTCTAATCTTGACCTCTTCTATCGGCACCTTCTTTTTCGCTAACTCTGCCTGCATAGCTTCTCTCTCACTTGGAAGCAAGAATAAGAGAGCTTGGCCCGACGCATCAAAGCGCGCTGTACGTCCGACACGGTGAATATAAGTATCAGCATCTTCAGGACAATCCAGTTGAATGACCCAGTCAACAGCTGGAAAATCCAGACCTCGTGCAGCGATATCAGTGGCAAAAAGTACTGCGTGTCTCATACTACAGTATTTTCTGAAGATCTCGACTCGCTTTGTCTGCTTTTGCTTTCCATGAAGATGTAACAATGGTATACCGGGGTGAAGTTTGCAGAACGTCTCAAACACAAATCTGGTTTGGTTGCAACTGGAAATGAAAACAACGACCTTTGATTGCAGATGACTTCGAATGAAAGAATATAATATGTCCAGCTTTTTTGGAAGCTCGCAAACAAGATAATGCTGCGTAAGCTTTTGTGGGGTGCTATGGTCAGCTTTCTCGTGAACTGCGACATACTCTGGGTCCTGAAAGGAAAAATCAGTACATGGCTGCAAGGGGTGTAGAAGTAGACGGAATTTGATTTACCTTAAGACTTAAACGAGCTAAATCCTTGATTGACTTTGTCTGTGTAGCTGAAAACAACAATGTTTGTCGTTGCTTTGGCAAATTTTCGACGATAGCGTTCAATTCCTTTTGAAAACCCATATCCAAAATACGATCAGCCTCATCAAGCACTGTGATTAAGAAGATTAGGATAAATGTGACACTTTGACCTTGATTCCCAAAGTTGACCTACCCAAGATTTGAAGGTTATCGCAATCGAAACCGGCTGTTTGATCCATATGTTGTAACAAACGACCTGGTGTTGCCACCAAAATATTCATTTTTGCCACTCTGTCTTGCTCAACTGCTAAATCCTTTCCTCCAATAATCAAACCAGCTGAAAGCATATGCTGCTTTCCGATTTTCTTCAAAACTTCAAAAATTTGGACAGCAAGCTCACGAGTAGGTGAAATGACGAGGGCGCCCAAGCCGTCTTCATGATTCCACTTTGCTCGATATAACACTTCCAAAACCTACCAAAAAACATTAGTCTTTGAGAACCTTAATACATATAATATACTTCAACACTCACGGGAATGAGGAATGCAAGAGTTTTGCCACTTCCGGTTTTTGCAGCACCAAGAACATCACGCTTTGCCAATGCTAAAGGTACCGCTTTGCGTTGGATATCGGTCAGTTCAACATAATTCGCTCGTTTTAAACCTTCTATTGTCTTTTTAGATATCGGGAGTTCGGAAAATAGCTTTGAATTGGAATGTAATTGCTACCAGGGAAGAGATAGGTAAGTTGTTTGATCGATCTACTAATACTTATGACTCGAATGGCTTACAGGATCGGCTGCCTTTGTTTCTATATCCTGGAGTTCTTTTTCCTCCTCCTGCCTCTTCAGCTTTCTCTTGTTGACAGGCTGTGGTTTATTTGTCTTCTTAGATTTCACCATTGCCTAGTACAATAAAGTAACGAGTTTTCAACGCCTGAATTATAAAAAAAAAAAAAAAAAGACGAAAAAACCATTCTTTGTATCATAAAAATTAAAAGTAGCAGTCACTTACACTTGGATCTCGCTTGCCAATCATCATTGGAGCCAGATTATAATATCCGTAAGTTTGAACAACGAGCTACTTAAGCACAATTCATGTTCATTGATGCTATCCATCCATGTAACATGTTAAAAGCGACAGTCCAGATTGGTATACCATTGCTTTATTCGAATACGTAAAAAGCTAATCATATTTATATGGAAGGAAATTACTTGCAAAGATTTAAATATTAAACTCTGTTAATCGCACTGGGTTCAACTTTCCTGCAGCAGCATTATCAATAAACCATGACACAGTGCCGCTGGCAGGATGAATACGTTGACAGGGTAACTCGTGTTCAGGTTCTTCTATAATCTTTTGAACCATGTCTTGCTTGCCTTCTCCAGCAGTGACAAATGCCACGTTGTGGGCATGGTTCAAAACTGGTAAAGTCAATGTAATACGATCCTTTGGTGGCTTTGGCGAGTCAGAAATAGAAGAAACCCATTCAATGTTTTCGTTCAACAACTCATGTCCTGGGAATAACGATGCTGTGTGTCCGTCAGGACCTGTCAATTTTTGGAAGTATGTTAGCTAGAGTTAGACAAGGGTAAAAAGTTCTCATCAAATAGCATTACCCATTCCAAGAAGAATCAAATCAAAGACAGGAAACTTGACAGCGTCTCCTGCTGCAAAAACTGCCATAAGCTGATCCATATACTCTTCGGCTGCTTCTTCAGGTGATAGCTCTGGCTTAATGGTGTGTACTGCACCAGGCGGGATTTGTTCAGCCAGGGGATCCAACAGCTGTTTCTTAAGTTCAAGATAATTGGAATCTTCATGATCCAAAGGCACACATCTCTCGTCGGCAAAAAAAATATGCCAGCTGTTAAAGTCGATACGCGGATTCTGTTTAAGATTGGCTGACAGCAACTTTGGTAGTGATCCACCAGAGACCGCTACAGTGAAACGGCCATGCTTTTTGATAGCTTCAGCAGATAATTTTTCGACATATTGATCCAATGCTTCTGACAATTGGTCTGTAGATGGGAATGCGTACACACTTGTCATATTTTGGCGATCTAAGAAAAAGCGGTAGAAGGTCAATACTTGCTGAATTGAAACTCCTAAGCAATTCCATACAAGGGAATTCTGACGTTGTATTCGCGAAGCTGTATTTCAAAATTTCCCTCGTTGCATTTGACTCGCTGACTCCATTCTTCGAGCTTTCTAATTGCAAATGCCATCAACGACCTTACCATCTTCTGAAGATAAGAACTTGGTGAGGCGAGCAGTTCCCACCTCGGTAAATATGCATCCTGCTGTTGCATCTAAAGTCACATCACCGCTAAACCCTTTCAACAGAAAATATTTACCGCTGCAGTAGCACGGTTATTTGTAGCATATCCAAATCCTCATAGCTGGACTTATTCGAACATATGGGGAGCTGCCGTGTTTTTGAAGGACAAATCCAAGAGTGATTCATTTTTTATTCGTATCGTCGATCTTGAGGTAAATTTTGGTTTCGATGAGGGATGTTATGCAAATCGATCGGTGTATTAACAACCATATCAGAACCACGGAGGAGTCATTTGGGAGCAAGAGCTATATGAAGGATTTCAGTACACACAAGAGCGACCATTTTTCCATACTTTTGATACAGATGTAAGTTGTCAATAAGCATAATACATGTTCTACATGAAATTCTGACCGTTATCGAAAGGAATGCCAAGCTGGCCTTTTATTTGTCGACGACTCTGAGGCTGAGACTTTTTATAACAAAATCATCAATCGCCAAACTCTGGCATCCAAAGGTAGGCTTGTTGCATAATTTAGTTTTGCTCAGCTCATTGTCTAAATCTCTACATAGCACCACCAATTGCCACCAGCGCCAAAGTACCACGACCGTCTGTTATTGGAGGAGGTCGAACAAAGAAAATAAAAGGCAAAGTGGACAAGAATTCAATCGGTCTACCTTCAGAGTTTAGGTACAGTTGCTATGACATGTTTGAAATAATTACTGCATGTTGCTAATATACACCTCTTGTTCAGACATCTGGGTCATATTGGATACACGCCAGAGCAAGGATTCAGTGTGCAGAATAATTCACCGGAATGGAATGGAATATTTGAGCAGTTGAAAGCTCTTGGAATATCTGCAGAAGAGATCAATTCCAATCAAGACTTCATCAAAGATTTCGTTGAACAAAGAGGTGGACCAACTGCATCTACTCCCGCTCGGCCAGGCGGACACACTTCACCACCACCACCACCTCCTCCTAATGCTAAGAAATCACCACCCGGAGGTGGAGGAGGTCGACGCCCACCTCCACCTCCTCCTCCGAGACGATCAGCTCGCCCCTCCGGGAATACTTCAGCACCGCCACCACCACCAGCCCCTCCGTCTTTACCATCAAGACAGCCGCCACTGCCCAGCAGATCAAACGCATCTCCAGCACTGCCAAGTCGACCACCTGCAGGAGGAGCTCCTCCTCCCCCACCGCCTCCACCTGGTATGGGAGGACCGCCGCCTCCACCACCACCTGCGCCTTCTGGTGGACCTGGAATAGCTAACACAGTACCAGCTGAAGTATTCAGTGGTGGAAGAGCCGATTTGATGGCATCTATTAGAGGAGCTGGTGGCATAGGCACTCTACGTAAGACCGAAGGACCTCGCGAACCAAGTCCATTAGCTGGTGCTGGATATGAGGCAGGCGGCGCAGCTGGTGCTGCTGCTGGTGCTGCCGGAGGAGGAGATCTTGCAAGCAGCCTTGCTTCTGCTTTGAAACAAAGAGCGAATGCTATGCAATCAGATGATGAAGAAGAGGAAGACAATGATGACTGGGAAGATTGATCTTCAGGGTGAACCATTTAAGTTGAATAAAATTTGCCAGTCACACGGGCTTGGAATAACCCCTCATAAGAGTAATAAAACTGCATACCGCAAGCTTCTTATCCTTTGTGGTGCTATAGTTGAATGTGGGAGCCAGACGAGCAACTCGTCTTACGTTCAAACACAAAGTACAAGAAGAAGGAGGGTACTTTGTTTGCTACCAGCCGTAGAGTGGCATGGCAACAAAGTGGATCGCGCCAGTTGCATCCTGCTGTGCGATATGGTGATATTCAAGGTAATTTTATTGAAGTGTCATACATTGGAGCAAACTCTCGCGAGGTTTATTGAATCGTTGAATCTTAGTTCAAATGCAGTCTCCTGCGACTGATAAGAACATTAGGTTGAAAATCGTCACCAATCCTCCAGAAAGCAAAAGTTATGTGTTCCACTTTGAATCGGCTCGAGCCATTGCCGAACGTGAAGCGATCAAGACATATATTAGTGAATCTATGGCAAGAGCGAGGCAGCAAGCTGGAGACAAAACAGCAGCACCTGTACCTGTGGCTACAACTACAGACTCACCCACCAGTTCTGTTGCGTCTACGCCTGCGCCATCCACACCTATCATACAACCGTCGTCCAATGCCCCTACTCCGGGTCTCGCTAGTCAGACTGCTAATTTTTCAAGGCAAGAGGAGATAGCCAGCCGTTTACAGCTACTTTCGAAAAGCAAAGAACTTCATACGCTCCATTCAGAATTGGTCATTAACAGCAAAAACGTCACTGAAGAAGAGTTCTGGGATAGTCCATATGTTCAAAAGATTCGTCAGGCAATTAATCTTACAAAATTGAAATGATGCCTGTTTCCTATCTAATTCCAGTTGATCTTTTTAGCAAATGAAAAAAGACGCCGCATCAAAAGAAGGACAGCAGAAGGGAAAGTCGTCTAAACTGGTGGAATTACGGCCCGGTCAACAAGAAGGTAGTGACGTCAAGTACACTCTAACTAGCCAGATTATACATGACATCTTTGCACAATATCCTTCTGGTAAGCATTGTGAAATTCTCACCAACAAATATGCAACAGCAAGCTAAGTTGAAGACATCCCTCTACAGTAAAACGGGCTTATGATGCAAATGTACCCGACAAAATGAGCGAACAGAATTTTTGGAAACGATTTTTAGCATCAGAATTCTTTCACCGTTCTCGCACTGGCAATCGTTCGACAAACGCTGCCTCAGATGACGTGTTCGATAAGTGTTTGAGGGAAGAAGATGCAGGTAAGTTATCAAACTGTGAGTGGGCTGCGAGAAACAATGAAGTTCATGATTGTACCTTACAGAAAACCTCAATGCTCCAAGCCTGGCTGAATTTGACCATTTTAAGAAAACAATTGATCTGAGCGCCACTGCGGAAGATCATAACGAGGTAATTGCTTTCGTCAACATGAGCATGAAAGCAGTATTTGTAACATGCTCCTTTGTTACTCGATTTTAAACAACCTGCCATGTTCCCCTCCAAACAGAGCGGTAATGCACCAGATTTTACCATGAGACCTGGATCGCAAAATTTGCCACTGATTCGGCGCTTCAACCGACATGCGATGAGAGTATTGGAAGTCCCATCGTAAGATTTTTACCTTATCAACTTGACTTGTTTCACAATGATACTGACATGAATCGAAAATTTATAGGAAACGACGAAAACAGGAAAGCGAGAGTGAGGTAGCGATTTAATCTTGTGTACAGTTGAATTGGCATGAAATAGCTTAATAATGAAATCATCATACAGCAGAACGATATAACAAGCGAAATTATTATATCCGACTTAATGGAAGAACAGCCTCCTGCTCGAACTGTGCTCGATATTCAAGATACTCGACGCTATTTTGAAAGTCAAAGTCGCAATCAGGACTCTCACCTTCTTACTAACGGCGTAAGTGATATTTTTACAGATTTCGATGAATGGAAACCATTAGCATCTAATCTTCTTTTACAAAAGAATGCCCCATCTATCTTTCAAGCTTTCAAGGAGAATTTTAATCATTTCCAACCAGATCTAACCACGGTATGCCTCTAGCAAAGCTTTAATTGGTATGAACCATATCTGACATTGTTATTGCTAGCATTTGATGACCCCAGCTGCAGCTGCGAATGTGACAGGTAGTTTGACTGCAATTATAAAACATAAAAATCGTAATAGCTCGATGGAATTAGGTAAGATATAACTTTTTATTGAATTATAATATGGAGTGTCGACTAACCCTTTGTTTGCCTAACTTCTCCTTCCGATACTAGATTTGAAATTGCCGTCTCAGATGCAACAGAGATTACTGGACTATCACAGTACTACAAATGAAATATTGAGGCATTTCTGGTCATCTTTCTCTCCGTACAAAGCGGAAAAGAATAAGCGTATGGTGGATAGTTTGAAGCGACAAAAAGAAAAGATCAATGAAGTTCTCATCAGTGCCAACAGCTTCAAAGTAAATTTGGAATCTATCAAACAGGCAAGTGTACTGAGTTTAGCAATGACTTTGCATTATTTCTTTGAAAGGTTAACACCATAACTGTCGAATCACAGGCTTTAGGACCTGTCATGAAAGCAGTAGACACAGCTCTAAGTGCTGCTGCGAAACGGCCACAGCGGAAGTGAAGGATGTGTGACTTGCAAAATTGTCCTCTTAAAGCGTGAGTGGCATTTAGTTCACAAGTTGAGGTATTGATTACGGATTTCGAACCAAATGACAACCAGCGAAGCAGCCGATTTCACTGCAGTGCTTCAAAAGTACGATCAGTTCATCAACGACAAACTTAAGCCGGATCTTAAAGCAACCTTAGACTCTAGAGACGCCCTATATGATCTCACTTCCGAGTAGTCTGTATTTATTATGTAATTTTAAGATTGTTCTATTGAATTCCAGCATACCATTGCTGACATACAGTTTGATATCCTATGGCGTTAGCCTAAAGTTAAAAGCACAAATAGAAACCATTCAAAGCAACGACCTGAAAGAAATGAAGACTATGGTTGACTTGGGCTCAAATTTTTATGCCCAGGCAAAAATGTAACCCAAAGATTTCTTCGCCTTCAAGCTCAAACGTATATATATTGACATCTTATTGCGCTACCCAGACCAGATACTAGATACATATATATCAATGTTGGCTTTGGATTCCATGTACAAATGACGTTGAAAGAAGCCTTAGTGTTTATAGAAAAGAAAAACAAGCAGCTACAAAATCGTGCCGACAAGTACAGCGAAGAAGCTGCAAAAATAAGAGCCAACATCAAATTGGTAACGTATTATCGCTGCGCTCTCACAAAATATAGAATCAAACAGTTGATCATGTTTTACAATAGGTCATGCGAGCCATACAAGAAATATTACAATTACCAGATGCCGATGAAGATTGAATGTAATGGCTGAGATATGCAGTACATGAACACTCTGTTGCTCCAATCTATTTCTTGCTCTATACTTCATCACACATCATTAATTTGCAAGCATCAAAAATCATCATGCGTATGCTAACTTTACATTCTTTACCTTTGATCGGTTAACAGCGATTCTTCTCTAATGCACTTCAATACACTGTATCATCTAAAATATCATTCCACAATTTGTCACATACAACAGAATTAAACGCATTGCCATTTTCAATTGTGGTAAAAGAAGTTGTCGCAATTGTCAGCCTTGATCATTTGTCAAGTCTCGATATCACAGCAATCGGTAGGGTTAATTTTTCAGGTGCAAATGATCTTCCTGGCGCCCATTGTTCTTTTGGCCGTTAAGGACAGGGTTAGACCGGAGCCTTCATGATTTCTAAAGTTTAAAGGATTATGCAGCATTTACTGAAAGTATGTTTATGAGAGCAAATTGATAAGATCTGCTTACTGTACTGACGAGCTCTTCAGGCGGACGTCGAAGGTGTTTTGGAACATGTCTCCAATTTAGACAAATCTAGCTCCAAGCAATGTTTGAGGTGCATGTCTGTCCCTTGCTTGATTTGCTCAGATTTCAAACTAACGCTTCGGTGCTTTATTCAACGCAGTGATACAGTAGCGTCGCTTATCTATCAGGAGGTGCAACGTACGGGAGTACGTATGAACAAGCCCGACTTTTGTCGCCATACGCATGATCTATTATTTCGCGCTTGGCAGCAAAATCTTGGTATGAAATTCACTTTTATTAAAGATATAAACTGGAGAATTCAGATTGACAGTAGTGTTATCGCATATTAGGAATTTACGATCCCTATGCGAAGTTTCATCATCGCAATGGCTTGACAACAGATGAATACTATAAGCTAGTGGAGAGACTATCGCTTTGGAACGAGCTGGCTCAGACACTCTATTCGCTGTCACCGGAGGTAAAAATGGTGTAATAACACAATGAAGACAGCAGCCACAATTCTCACTTCTCTGGGTTTTAGCATGCCTTGGATATTCTTCACTATCTCCGAATCAGCCGACCAGATTCCAAGTTGCCTCTCCAATGTCTCGCTATGTATTACACAATTTGTTGTAGCCTTTCGAGTCAATTCATTGTACAAGAACTACTACAGCATCCTCCACTTGATCAACTTGAAGAAATGTCATCTTTGGGTAATTTCTGAATTCAAAACAGAGAACTATTTATGGCTTTGAGTTAATAGTCTTGTCTAGACTGTGCTTCGATTGCTAGTATTCTTAAGAACATGGGCACGATATTGCTTAAGCTAAATGCTTATAGTCTTGAATCCTCAAAGCCTTATCACCAACCAAACCAAGCTGCAGCAGAGCAAATCCCTCATATTTTTTCCAATATCTTTGAGGCTTTCAAAAATCTATCATTCTCTCATTCAAGTCAAGTCTCCAGTAGAATCAAGCATATATGTCGGCTGTTTTGGACAGAGTTTTGCAGAAACCCATTGAGCAGATTAAGTAAGATCCTTTAGAACTTGACACTTGCAGAGTAACCTTATTGTAACATTATAATAGTAGGAATTGTGGATTATGATCTTTTGCAAACATTCTTCTTGGAAGAGTCTGAGGATTGGGGACATGTATCGCAATCGCAACGCGTAACGCAACCTTCTGACTTGGAACATCAGCAGTCGTCCATTCTCGATGTAGAAGAAACGCTGGAGAATTTGGATATTGCTATATCAGACGCTGCAAAGAAGCACCTAATGGCATTCGTCAAAATATATAGATTAATCGATAGCAATTGCCCACTGGAAAAGATGCAAATTGATGACCCATTGAATGTGCAAACTCCAAGAGTGGCGGAAAAGCAAGATCATAGCAGTATGGCCACTGTAGAGGACACATCAATTATTCAAGGATGTGTAAATAGTTGTCTCAAACGAATTCGGCACCAATCGATTGGATGGATCTCGTTCTTGGAACTGGTTGTGGATTTTCAAGATCTTTTTTGGAGGTAAGCTGGCGACCATCTCAAAGTACGTATTATAAATTATATATTAATTGAGCTCGAAAGATACTTTGTTGAGGATGCGCATCTCTGCAACCTTATCACAAAAGCTATCGTTGCTGAAAATTTGCAATTGAGATTTTTCAAACGCCTGTCACATAACGTAATTTTATACCAGCAATCAGAAGATTTGATTGATTTGCAATGTATTCAAGTGAGTGTTGTAACTCTCATATAAGCAGCAATTCCAAAACAGCAATTGATTATTTTATGTAGTGCCTAACAGGGTTATTGATTGCTGTTTTCAAAGCCATAAGCAACAGGGATCAAAGATTGGTCTTTAGAAATCAAATCATTAACTCGAGGTAAGTGGTTTGTCCTAAGAATGGATTTCGGGGAAGCTAAACGCTAACCATCATGAAATTAGTTACCAGAATGGTTATGATGGCACAGACATCACCTACGGATCCATCGAATTATGGTCACGGAAGCAAATTTTGGATTGTACCACAGAATTAAGGATCACCTGCAACCAAATCGTTGAACAGCAAGAAATTAACAGCGATTCGAATGCAACACACAATTCCAATAATGTCTTGATAGATAGCCTTTGTTGGGTAAGGATGATAAAATAGTGTCCATAATGTTTCTGCTCTTTCTAACATTATACAGCTTTCCATGGTCATGCCATATGCTGTGGTCAAGCGTCTTGTTTTGGGGTGCATTGAAAACAAAGGACAGACCACAGCTGTGCAAATGATACTTCAACAACTTGGAGATTTATGCTCTTTAAAGGCACATTTGGACGAGGAGCCTTTACTCATTACTGTACTAAATAGTCAGGAAGTGGCCGAAAGTGTGTCTTCGTTGCCTAATCGTCGAAACTATACTGACCTGATTTGTCAATGGACTATGGTTAGTTACATGGCTGAATTTGCTGAGTCATGAGAAAAAACTAACTTCTGATATAGGTAGAAACAGCTTACACAAATATGGATGAAGATAAGAAGGATAGCAATGAAAAAGGCTGCAACAATCTGAAGCCTTTACTCGATATCGTAGAGTACTTTCAATGGTGTTTGATACCTGGGCTATCTAAATCTGTGCGACTGAGCTCCGACGAAGTAGCATTATTACCCGCTTTCCTACAACTGATTCAACTTATCCTTACCCCTATCATGGAGCTGAAAAACCACACAGATCTGCTCCATACTCATGATGAGCAGAGCCAAAGTGATTTGACTCAAATTTGCTCTTTAGATTGGCTGTTGCATATAAATGTATTTCAGCTTATCAGCGATCTTTGCGCGCTATTAGCTTTGCGAAACAAGCTGGAAGATACCCTGCAATCGGATGAAATGGCAGTTCTTTCTTTTCTGCGATACGCCGACTGGGAAGCATGTATGAACAGCTTAGATTCGCTGCTACATATGTTGCTGCCTGATCCGAACGACAAAGAACCTACAGACAAATTGAGACGCATACTAGATCATGATGGTGCCCAAGAAAGCTCAACTGTCCTTGTTGATCGATATGCCGGCTTTGGTATGTGTTGCTGTTTATTATATATAAAAGATTTACTGAGTTTCTCATTGTTTTATAATACAGATTGGAGCCTGCAAATTAAACTATACCCACTCCTCGATAGAATTGCAAATCATTACCGTTTTGAAAAGTTGTATATAAGTTTACCTACAGGAATGCAGGAATTTTTCGGTGGTATAGAAGCTATAGTGATTGCTGATGGGGAAGACCATCGAGACAAGTGGACTCTGCTTATGCTCACATGCAAATCAACTATTTGGATACAAGCCGTTTTTTTGAAGGTAACCTTTCATACACGTTTGATAGTTTTCAATTCATTAGCTCATGTATAAGTATTAAACTTGCTCGGATCGTTTATATTACAGACCTTGAGTTCGGCTGAACACATCAATACTGTCAGCTTACACCCATACGACAATGTAAACTTCGTTACCGGGTTATACCATGCTCTACTACCGGCAAAAACTCTGAGCGTATTACCGGAATTCAAAAGGCTTTTGGCTGACTTCCTGAAACAAGTCTTCAATCTTTCTCCCATCCCGCAAGTCGTTAGAGATTATGAATATGGGAATGAATCCTTCAATATACTGGTGAGAGTTTTGATGAAAGAAGGTAAGATAAACATTGTATCTTGTCCTGACACATAATCTTGAAATTGACGCCGATCATTACAGATCTGCAGATACTGTATTCTATCTTGTATTCAAAAATGCTGTTGCAGACGTACACTTCTATAAGCAATTACCAATACGGTCAAGCAGTTTCTTGTGAGGGAGAGGATGAGCACGATAACGAAGCAATCTATTTTGTCTCAAGTATAATGAGAGTTATTCAGGTAAGGTTCACTTGGTGTATACTGCAGTTTTTATATGGTTACTAATTCGCAGCTTAGTCATTACAACCATGGTCTGGCATCAATGACAATGGAACAAATAACATGGATAACCAATCGTTTTCAGAATATTTGTATTCAGTCATGCCGGAGCTACACAATGATAACAATGGACAGGATGCGAACTCGGAAGCATTAGAAGCGGATTGGAACACATCTTCAGATTCTGTTGAGAACGAATTTGATGCTTACTTACAGGCCACCAGTAATCAGGGACATGGTACTGCAAATCTTACGCAGTCCAGTACTATGAACAAAATGCAACACACTGAACTTCTCTTTCCTCCGGAATCCGAATACAATCTATCTAAGGTCTCTCTCAGCGTCATTACATTGCATATCTTATCACAGATTAAGGATCAATTTCAGGTTAAGAAGCTGAGGGAAAGCATTTGGATTTTCATGCTGCAGATAGTTGAAGGTCTCAGCAGTGATCCGCGACGAAAACGGTTGGTGCAGGCGGCAGGAAAAGCTGGAAAGGCAAGCATAAAAAATTGGAAGAAAAAACCAGGCGTCAAGCACATCGTGCGATGCAGACCGTTGCTGAACGATGACCAATATGCTCTTGTGCGACAGTCTTTAACGCTGCTGCAGGATCAGCAGGAGAGTCATATTATTGGTCAGAAACTGGATGTCTCTGGCATCGCAAATTCCAAACTTCCACGATACTATTTATAAAATGTACTTAGATTTTTAATTCAAAAATGCTATAATTACACAATGTACATTGATGATTTTTTAAATAATTGAAGCAAAATGAAAACGTGAAAGTTGATAATATCCCAATCCTAACCAGATGAAAGCATTGAGAGGCTTGGACTTGCTGATACCGATCTGTCTAAAGTTCTTAATTTCAATCGTTCAAGTTCACGCTCTAGTCGTGCTGCTCTTTCTTGAGCCTCCTTTGCCTCGCGCTCAGCTGATCGCTGTAGACTACGGGTCTTTGCTTCAGAAACAAACTAAGCAACAAACCATTATTAACATACTGTGAACAAAAGGCTGTAAACTTGAGGAATAGCTTACCAAATCATCAAGCTCCGATCTTAAACTCTTTACGCGCTGTTCAGCGGCTATTATTTCTTCCTGCTGTCTACCAACTTGTTCTTCGTTTTCTGTCAATGCCTTCTTTTGTGCTTCGATGACTCTTTCATTGTTGCGAATAGTTCTTGTGGTTTCCAATCTAGCTTTCGCTTCCGACTCCAACTGAGCTTTGAGCTCCTCTATGCGTAGACCCAGTGGAACACCACGAGCAGACGACGCACTTCCTAACTTTGAGTCATCCAATACGCACTTTTGAAGTTCTTGTAACTGCTTCTCCAGAGATATCTGATAATGCATGGTTAAAGGGGTGTTTATAAAGTTGGGGTAAATAAAAAACAAGTAGTAACCTTTTGCTGTGCCAATTCATCATTTAGTTCTTGCAATCGAACATTCTCGTTTTGAGCTTCTATGACCAATAATTCGGCTTTCTGAGCTTTGTTCTTGGTTTCTATTTCCATATCATGTGCCTCATCCAAACGTGCTTTGACTTCATTCAACTCGGAGATAAGACTTTGTAAATTTCTCTCATACAGTTGCTTGCTTTGTATCCCAGCTTGATTCTGATCTTCAGAGTCACGTAATCGCTTTTGCAGCATGTGGCAACGTTGTTCTAACTCTGTTCGCTGATTTTCACTCTCTACCAAAGCGTTTTGAGAGTCATTTGACTTTATCATGATGCTCTCCAAATCCTCTTGAATATCATCTCTTTCTTCTTGAAGAGCTTGAAGAGATATCATCAATTCTGCAAGGCGACTTTCTAATTTCTCCTTCTCTCGTTTCCATGTTATGTTTCCGAGGCTTTCTTCCTCAAGTCGAGCATTTAGCTCTTCGATCGTGGAGGAGTGAATTCTGTACTCTGCCTGAAGAGATTTTACCATTTCACGATGTTCTTCCAGTTCTTGAGTAACAGTACTGAGCTCACGTTGATACTTTCGCCGACTTGCGTCTTCTGCGTGAGCCCACTCTGCCTTGTCTTTACTACTGCGCTCCCGCTCCATCTTGAGCTCGTTTGTTAATCTCGTTTGAGAATTCGTGAGCGATTCTTTTTGAATAAGCAAATCATCTATGCTACTCTCCATTTCTGTCATTTGCGCTTGGATCTTTGTTAGCTTGGATTCGGCTTGTTCACGGTATAATTTCTCCATTCGAAGATCTTCCGTAACCTCTTCTTGCAGAGATTTGAGAATGTTCTCGGATTTCTCAAGGCGCAACTTGGCGATATTTGCTTCCTCGTACTTGTTCATGGCCGACTCCGCTTTATCTTTATACAGATTGGCCATCTCTGAGCTCTCTATAGCCTTTGCAGATTCGCTGTTAAACAACCCTTGTATTTTTTGTACCTCCAATTCTAGCTTTCTTCGAGTGGTCAACTCCTCTGCAAGCGACTTTGTTTTGCTCTCTAGCTGCTCTCTAAGATCTTCTATCTCCAATTGCAGTGCATCTTTATGCTTGATCATAATATCGAATTCTCTCTCATAGTCATCAAGCTTTTGCTGTACTAAGCGTAGCTGAGCTTGTAGGCCGCGCTTTACCTCTTCCAATTTCACATTTTTGCTGTTCAGTTCTTCCCAAAGTTCACGCTTCACTGATCCTCCTGAAGGAAGATCTCTCTGAGCTAAATCAGCGTTATGTCGTTCATCCATGTCATCAATATCTTCTTGAAGCTTGACAACCTTTTCATTCAATCTAGCACTTTTGGCCTCCAACAGCTCGATCGTCTCTATATCGACCATATGATTCTGCTCCAGTTCAATGATATGTTTTTGTGCTTCTTGATGTGATTTTTGTACATTTTCGAGTTGCAGCTCTTGCTTCTCAATTTCATTTTGCAGATCCATTGCTTTGTTTTCGTATATGGATGCAACTTCTTGGTAATTCAATTTTGCCTTCTCTTCCGTTTCTACTTTATGCTGCATCTCGCTCAATTGAGCTTCCAATCTCTTCAGAGTCTTATTTTGTCCATTGGTATGTGCTTCATCTCGAGCATTGACAAGCTCCTCAAGATCGCTGCTAAGTTTACTATTGCTGGCCTTTAATTGTTCAGTCGCCCTTTGTTCCTTCTCGTACTTTTCAGCGAGTTGATCGATCTCGGTCATGAGAAGGAACTTGGTCTCTTTCCAAACGTTTTCTTTAGATGCGTATTCTTGCTCCATTTGCAGTCTACATTCTATTCCATACTGTTCGAGCTGCTTTCGCGAATCGTCCGCAATTCTAAGTGATTCTGTAAGCTTTTCTACTTCCTCCTGAAGTTCTTTTAGTCTCTGCTCCAATTTACGCTGTTGCTTTTTGGTTGCTGTAGAAGCTTTGCCTTCTTTGCCAGCTTCAATCTCAAAAGTTTTCAGTTCGCTTTCAAGCACATCTCTTCGTTTTTGCAAGTTTGCCATCACGTCTCTCTTCTCTTCTATCTCTGCTGTGAGACAGTCAACTGAATGCTGCAAGTTTCTTGCTTCGCTTTCAGCATGTTCACGTTGTTGTTTCTCGTTTTGGAACTGAGCCTTGAGAGCCTCCATTTGAGTTTCGCCATGTTTAAGTAGCTTCTGAACCTGCTTGAGCTCAGATCTATCTCTGTCAGCCTCCATTCTAGCACCTTCAGCTTCAGTGGTTAAACGACTGCTTGCTTTCTCGACTTGTGAGACTCGACTTTGCAGCTTTTCCCTCTCCAGCTGAAACTGGGCTCTATCATCTTGATTGGATTTCATCGCTTCTTGAAGTGCTTTCCTCAGCGACTCCACTTCCTGTCGATGCTGGGCTTTAAGTCTTTCTATTTCTGAGTTCATCACTGAAAACTGCTTTGAGATCTTGTTTTTTTCGGCTTCGGATGCTTTGGTCTTGTTTTGTAGCTCTGTCAATTCGGTGTTGAGAGTTTCATTATTGCCATTGATATGGTCTAACTTATTCGACAACCCAGCCAGCTCTTCCTTCAATTGATTATTCTCTTTCTTCAACATTTCGTAGCTTTCTTTTGACTTTTGATTAGATAAATCTAGATCACCGTTTTTCGTCATTTCTGCAGACAGCCTGTGTTCTAAACTTGTCTTTTCTTCTAAACTTTTGGCCATTGCAACTTCCAAGTCAGCTATCTCTAATTTCTTCTGCTTCAGTTCGTCCGCTATCTTTTGCTTCACAGATTCAAGAATTTCAATGTATTCCTGCTTTTCCACAAGTTGGCTAGTCAAATTTCTAGATGACTTCTCAAGCTCATTCTTCTCTTGCTCATGAACGAATATGTCGGCTCTCAACTGCTGCTTGTCTTCATTCAACTTGCTGATAGCTTCCATATTCTTCTTTCGAACGTCCTTTAGCTCCTGCTCATATGCGGAATTCTGGGATTTGAGATCATCCAATTCTTGCTCTCGGAAATTTTTGAGCTCGTTCTGCTTCGTTTCCTCATCAACTTTGGCTTCCATCAGTTGACGCATTTTGGTAAGCTCCTCTTGATATTTCACTTGGTCATCCAACAATTGCCGTCTTTTGACATTCTCAATGTCCAATTCTTCCGTAAGCATATCAAGTCTACTTTGAAGCAATTGCATGTCTCTATCTGAGCTATCCTTTTGTAGAGCCTGTTGGTCAAACTGATTATTCAATTTAGTAAATTCATCCTCTTGGGTGCGAAGCATATTTTTGATTTTTTGATTTTCATGCTCAAGATTATCTAAACTCTCCAATGTCACCTGAGATAAAATAAAATCAGCCTATAAACAACCGTTCTCATTTGTAAATTTGCAAATTACCTTATAATCAGCCTCTACAGACTCCAATTTTTTTTGAGACGCTGTAGTATTGTCAGAAATGACTTGCTTTAGCCTTGACAACTCTTGTTGCTGCCCAGCCATATCCTTCTTGGCTTCATTGAGCTCTATTTCCTTTTCTTTAAGTAATGACTTTACGTTCTCATTGTTTTCATGGGATGAGGCGAGTTGCTGTGTAAGTGTTTCAATCTGTGCGACATTATCTGCCAGCTTCTGCGATGCGTTCTGAATTTTCTGCAGACTTTCCAATTGTTCAGAGTTCAACTGAGATATGGATGTCTCTTTTTCTTGAATTTGATTGTTTAGAGCCTCAATAAGTTCAACGTTAGCTTGTTGAGCCTTCTTAGCATCTTCAAGTTCAATTTCGGCGTTGCGAAGCTCTGTAGTGACGTCTTGTAATTCTTCCAATGTTTGCGAGAGTTTATCTTGTGCACGGGATAATATTTCAGAGCTATCTTCAGCTATTTGACGTTCTGTTTCTAGCTGCTGTATCAGCCTGTCCTTCTCTTGTTCAAGGCTTCTGTTGACCTCGGTATACTTTTGAAACTCTAACTCCTTCTGCTTAACAACAAGTTCAAGTTCGGAAATGGTTTCTTTCTTTTCTTGAAGTTCCTCGTCCATCCTAGTGATACTTGTGAGAGGTTTTACTTTTGAGTAGAGCTTCCACCAGCTCCATCCACTTAGAGCAACGTAGATTCTTGCATTCTTTTGTAATTTTTGGATCATCTCCAGCTGCACTGTACGTTTGCGAGCAAACTTTGTTCGCAAGAAAGTACGACATCTGGCTTGAAATCCAGTCAAGGCCCTATTAAGATGGTCATCTCGAATTTCATCCAAATGTGCCATCTGTACAGCATTAAGTTAGATTTGCATCCAGCTTTTCGTTTTATGCATAAATATAACTTACAATATCAGCCTTAAAGAAGACTTTGCTTAGGCCAATCTTGTAAGTACTCTCATCAAGCTGTGCTTCATCGAGAATTATTTGAGCAGTCTTATGGCCATCTATGAAACCTGGAGCCATTTTACCAGGGCAAATGATTTCATATCTCTTTCTGAAATCTGCAAATGATAGTCTATTAGGATATCCTTTTCTCTGAATGCGGATACCTTCGAGGACACCATTGCATCTTAGTTGATCTAGTACCAGTAGGGCAGAAAACTTGGATGGCTTATTTTCCGGATTGGGGACAATACAACGAATGAAATGAGGCTGTGTATCGTACAATGTTCTAACAAGAGAAGTAAGCTGCTCTTTATGTCGCTGAGCCACCGTTCGAAGGAAGCCAGCACCTTTTCTAGCTTTGATAGATCGGAACATGTTGGAGGAACCTGCAGATGGCTCTGAAACCTGTTCGTCCGTACTATAATCCAAAAATAAAGAAGACACATATTTTTCAGATGATCTTGCTAACAGACGGGCGACCGTCTCATTTAATGCTGTTGCTTCTATTAGTAAAGGTTTTCCAAATGGCCAGAAATAATAATTGACTTACGATCTTTGTTTTTCTCCAGCCATCCTTCGGTAGCATACTCGACATTGGCTGCATAATGTTTGAGGATGAAGCCTTGTTTGAAGCGCAATTGCTCATACTTGGAGCTTTTGCCTGCCCATAAGTTCTCCATTTTTTCGGTAAATGTCTTGTCAGATGCCTTGGGCATTACACATTCTTCATCCAAGCAAGAAAGCACTCCAATAGGCTAATTACAGAACAATGTTAGATGTTTACTTCATCAAGGAAATGACTTTGTTACTAACATTAGTCTTCTCAATCAAATCAATAGTTGGCTGAAGATCTAAGCCAAAGTCGATGTATGACCACTCTATTCCTTCTTTGTTATATTCTTCTTGCTCTGCGGCAAACATATGATGATTGAAGAATTGTTGCAGTTTCTCGTTTGTGTAGTTAATGCAAAGCTGTTCAAAGCTGTTGGCCTGTATACGCTATGAGTTTTCCTTTCATCTACAAATATTTATGATAGCAACACAACACCTACATCAAATATTTCAAATCCTGCAATATCCAGTACACCGATGAATCCTAAGTTGCCGGAGCCTTTTCCAGCATCAATAGCCTGGTTAATTTTCTCTACGATTCTACCAAACGATCTTTCATACAGAACTTTGGCCAAGGCTTCCAAACTGGAGACAACCTGATCTTTGGTTCTGGCTTGACTGACCCAGTCCCTACCAGCTTTGATACGGGGATTGAGTAGCCCACTGCAGAATTCTTGAACTGGGATACCGAGCAAATGACAAGCCCTTTCTGCAGCTGAAAAATCTCTAATCTCTGCTTGGCAATCCCTGCCTTCTATGACAGGTATATTCCCCATGTGTAATATAGAAGCAACAACACGAAAGAATGACATTTGGTCATCCATAACAAAACCTATAACATCCATAGCGTTCTATAGATCAATTATATACCAGCAGTCAGTACTTGCGTAACTAAGAAGTCGATTGTATACACATACCATGGTATTTCGCAACTCTTGTTGATCATCGACACCTTCGATGACCTTTGCAGAATTTTTAATATAGGCATAATCGTTCAAGGTACCGTCCAACAGCAGAAGATCTGTTCAAATCAAATGTAAAACAACACATTTAGTATTATTATGATCAAAACAGTTATCATGAAGAAGTTCCTCTCACCTTTCAATTCTTTATTTGCAGCGAGCAACTGATAGAAAATGTGATAGTTTCTTTCCTTTGACGCCTGCTTATGGACTCTTGACTTCTCCAATAGATAGTATTCTATATGTGCTCCAGAAATTGTACCCCCAAGGTTAAATTCAATGCGAATGAATTTTCCCTACGAAGTAATATATTAATACAAGTTGTCAAGGATGATCGGTAGAATGAGCATGACCTACAAATCTTGATGAATTCTTATTTCGAATGGTTTGGGCATTACCAAATGCTTCCAATATTGGATTTGCCTGCAGGATCTGCTTTTCCAGATGGCCAATCTCTTTACCACTTGCGATGGCGGTCAAGTATTGGATAACTCTTTTAGTGCTCTCGGTCTTGCCTGCACCAGATTCACCACTATATACCAGTTGATTAGATACACATTAGCGGTGTTATATGTTATATAAATACTTACGTAATGAGGATGCTTTGGTTCTCATTGTTTCTCATCATGTCATGGTATGCTTGGTCTGCTGCTGCATAAATGTGAGGAGGCAGTTCGCCACGTCGTTTGTTTTTATACAATGCTATTATTGCATCTGAGTACATAGGTAGAGCCTGGAATGGATTAACAGCTACGAGGAAGAGGCCAGAGTACGTCTAGCTGAAGATTTTAGCATAAAAATCGGATGAATAAAAACACCATTCACTTTTTCTTACATATATCTTATTAGAAAAATACCGAATTCGAAGGTTATGTACCACCGATGCTTCGTTCAGATATGTAAGTTGAGCTGCATCTTCAACTTGATCGAATTTGGGAGGATTCATTTGCTGTGTATCATTGATATCAACTATCCTAACCTACTCAAAGTCAAAATTGATTCCAAATAAGTTGACTTTTTGACAACTACTTACTGCTCCATTGTGCAGCAAGACCTCCAATTTTTGCTCAGACTCAATTTCGTTAATAATTTCGCCTTTCAAGTATCCTTCCTCTTCGTCTTCAACCCATATCCACTTTTTCTCGTTAAATGCTGCCTGTTCAACCACACTGGTGTCCTCGTTCACGTAGTACTTCAAATAGCTTTCTGTCCCATCCAGATCGACGGTGGAGTCTCCAGCAGCTTTACGCGACAGACTCATGTTGCTGATCATCCACTTTGTAAAGTGTTCGTAAAGAACAAGAGACGTACTTTAGCGTAAATGTGATTGACAAATAGATATGGAACTTCTAAAGCTAGTTGATAGCTAAAGTTAAACAATGGAATGTGTCACAATCCAGCGGTAGGTGTGATCAATATTTTCATATTTGTTGACGTCCAACTCGTTTTTTAATCATAGAATTGTTGTCGAAGAGCATATGCTCAAAAATTAATACCGGGTTGTGACTATACGATTCAGCTTAATATATCTTTGAACAACGTATATTTTGGTTTTAATAGTCATAAAACTACTTGTCAAAAGTAATTACTGTCTGTTATCGTTGAAGCTTTCCCGAAGAGTAATTTCGAGGAATGCCAAGGGATGACCCCTGGTAACAGGGCAGACAAACAGATCAACTGTCTCTAAAGCAAATCCATCAATCAGATTCAATTCCCCATCACTGATTTAAGTAAGTGTTTAAAATGCTGCAAATTAACAAAATGACCATCACTAATACAATAGCAATGAGCAATGTGTAGAAAGGGTTGATTTCCACTGCCACTGTAGATGTATATGTCAGCTTACATTTTGATACAGCAGTGATAAATAAAATGTACTTACTGCTTTCGTAAACCTTGGGCAATATTACTGCTCGGCATTTGTTATCTGCGGAAGCACTGACGAGCATTGATCTGTCGTGGTTGATCGCTAGTGATGTTATCGAGAAGCTATGGGCTTCTTTGATGTGTAACAACCTCTATGATATATTATGAGTTCAGTGTGTCATACATCTGCTCAACGAGCAACAAAATTACCTGAAGATTCATGGTGTCAAGCACACCAATAGAGAGATCTGACGATGCGAATGCAGCTATGCTGCCATCCTTACTATTAAAATGGGAAAGTTTTAGCTTTAGATTCATCAACGAAACCTAAGTAAGAATATATATAGACTGACCTCACAGCAAAAGCTGTCAGCGGCTTATTACTGATTTTCTTTGTCTTAACTACCTCTAACGTGTGAGCATTTAGCTTAATGACAGATCCCTTGTCTCTAGTTTTGCTGTTCAGTACCACAAAGGCATGGTCTGACGATACACCGTTTCCATAGCTATTGTGACGATAGCTTTAGATGACATGACATGTGATATAGATCCGATCAATGTATGAGATTCTTGACTTACCGCACAGCCCTGAACTCAGATTTGCTTTTCTTATCCATACCAGAAGCTTGAATTGTTTGCAGTTCTTTTCCAGCGGTTTTACCACGCAGACTGATCAATCGCACCAGACCAGGTGTAACCACCAAAAGCTTCTCATTGTCGAAATCAATGTCGATATCCAATATTTCTTCATTGTCAAATGTGACTGGCGGCAAAGCTGGCTCCATGGAAGGGAATTTCAAGAGAGTAAGAATACCATCTGTAGTACCAGTGGCAACAAATTGACCATCCTTGCTGTATCGGCAAACTTTCTAATAGTATGCCAATTAGTTTACTGTATATAGCTGTGCTGGCTGACATTCATCTTGTAAACTTACTTGATGGTCATCAACGTTTTTGCTTTTGATTGTCTGAACAGAATCCATAAGTTTGATACTAAACACATCTGGTCAGTCAACTATCGTGTAGCTGCATGTACAATTAGCAGCGTGGCTGTACCTATCACCCTCGATATCAAAAACGCGACAGTTTTTGTTTTCTCCAGCTTCTATACTTTTGTCAGTTCCGTTCACACCTACAGCACAAGAATTCCTCTGAATTATATCGCGTTAGCGACGGATTGAAAGCCAATTGGTTCAACACCGAAGAGCTACAAAGACTTACGGTTGGATGCACATCAAGACACATCGGCGCATCCTCTTCGGAGCCAAACTCAAATGCAGCATCCTCACGAAACTCTTTTCTTTTGCTGTCAACCTTGAACGTTGCCTTTATAACAAATCTCGAAATATTAGTTGCATAGTTATGTGTTAGCGTACTAAAAATCTCGACATACAATCTTATTGGTAACTCCATTTCTTCCCGAGCCACCGCCTCCGCCAATTACTAGCTGATCTTTAGAAGTGAAACCTAATGCAAACACAGGTATGCCAACATTGGAAGTAAACGTAGTTGCTGGCATGATGTGTCAGTGAGCGAGAGCTTGAAGAGAAAGTCGTATGTTTGAAAGCCAGCACAAAATTCGCCTTGGGCTTAAAATGGACAATAATTTTCTACCTGCCAGTGAACGTGCCAGGCAAGAGGCGAAGTAATATGACATCTGATGTCCTCTCGTAACGCTATATGGTTTTGCAATTATATTTATTATGGATGTATGAACTTATTCTTCAAACTTTATGAAAGATTGCCATTTGGAAATATATTTTGGCTGAATCTTGAAGTCTAGCACATAAGGCTCAAACGTTGTTACAATTTGATAGAGTCCACTTTTCAAAGCTAAAACAAAGCGCAGAAAAATTAGTGTCGATACATAACTTACATAATTTATGCAAGATGCAAGAAACCCTACCGTTAATGATTTGAAGTGGTTCGCGGATAGTAACTTTGCTGTCAATATCAACCTGTAACGCACTGTATGAGGCTGGAGGGTGATGCAGCAAGTATTCCACTTCTTGTAAGCAACCAAGCAAACAATCAATCACTGCTGGTATATCGCGTTGCACCAGTCCGCACTCATCCTCTTTCAAGGAAGCAGCCGTTAAGTTGCTCACAGCTAGCAAGATATGATTGTTTTAGCATTACACCATAGCATAGTCTTTGCTTCAGAACGACGATTCTTACATTCGATGGCCCATAATATGACTTGTGAATTGGAAAATAAAGCTCCTGTCTTTCTAGTGATACTGCGACCGAAAAGTTGATGCCAAATCGGCCATTGGCGAATATAACCTTGAAACTTAGCAACCCAACCTTCCAGCTCTTTCTTTGGATCCTCCAAATTAAATGAATCAGCAGTCGTAATTACTCTGGAGTTATTGGCGGTCAGTTTCTTTGGTATCTTTGCTATGCTCCTTAAAATGTCGCCGGTACGGTCTTCAACATCTTCGTCCGGATATACTATCACCGGTTTTCGTACCAAACGATCATTGTATAATTCTTGCTGTATAGGAGTGATTTTTCTGATTCTCAAATCTGATTCAGGGATCTTAGGTTGAGGTTTTGAAGGTGCTGCACGGTTTTGTTAGCGACTTTTAGAGAAAAATATACAATTTTAACGTCGCGGACTTGAAGAATTAGCTTACCTATAATATCAACCCGTCGGTACTCAGCCACGACGTTGTTCTTGACTTCATCTACTACTTTCATACATTCTTCCGATATTCGCTTCCAAGCAGAACCCTTGTTATCAAAGTCAATATCGTTAAAGATGGCAGCTCGTCGTTGCTGATCTGACTTGGAAATCCGCGCTAATTCCGAGAATGCTGTAGCCTTTGATGCTATGTTAGTATCGTATCGCTAGAATTTCACCAGAATAGTTTTATTCTTACCTGTATGAATGGCTTATGTTTAAGCTGAAGTCCAGAGAGTAAACAATTATTGGCATCCGGTGCAAGATGTGATACTACTAAGGGCTGAATAATGACAGTCAAATGTCAGTTGTAGCCTGCTACTGAGAGTATATAATAGAATACAAAATTTACCTGTGTCATGTAAATGTCATAGAGTTGATCGAAAAGTTCCCAGCTAAACGTTGTTAGAAAACCGCTTAGGAAAAGCTTGAAAAACAAGTACAAGTTGAACCAGCCAAAAGATACGATAGGGGTATCGAGCATTCTGTTCAACAACACAATTAATTTCATATTTTGCGAATGTAGTTATGTGCTTTATCTTACTTTGTAAACAAGCCAGCGATGTGGGCACCATGCCAATATATAGTTCTTCTAAAGACAAGGTAGATGAAGTAATTTCCAGCAACGATAGAACCGGAAAAGTGCGCACTCTTATGGGCTACAGTAGCTATTTGTGACTTGACTACGTGCCTTTTCGCTTGCTGCTTGCATCTCAATTAGATATGGAGGCATCAAATCATGCACTAGACAACTTTCGTTTTTTTACCTGTACCGCATGGAATTTGATCAGATTGCGATTCTGAACGACTCGCTTGATTCCATAAACGCTTCCCAAAATTAGTCCAAACAAGGACAAAAAGATGTTTTGCTCATTTAATTGCCGTGCACCATATCGATTACTGCAATAATGACAATTAACTCTTCATTGTCACCTGTATCCTCTTCCATCACGCCAACTCACCCTTTTGGATAAATCAATAAGTCACTGGTGTACTCTTCATTGTGCAAGACTGTCATATACATTCTAGTGAGCATGACACCAGATATTGCGTAAGGTAGAATAGATAACCATGTGTTGGAACTGGTGGCGCGAGCTACTAATTCAGCCCATAGAGTAGGATAACTCCTTCTACGTACTATCAACATAATATCAATACACACACTGCAAAATGGCACGAAAGCGCAGACTTGATCGCGTACCTATAGTCTGAGATTTGCGTACGAATAGAAGACAGCAAGTAACAGCCGTCAAGACCAAAGAAAATATCCATATCTGTGGTGAGATAAACTTTCTTGCTGTACCAGCTTTATTATTCAGTTAGAGCAAGAAAGTACGGCTTAATCCTCCAGATCTCTTTACTTACTGATTCCGTCTCCTAATTTCGCTTGGAACAAGATCGCCAAAGCCACGTGCAAACCAAGTTGCGTTGCCAGTAGCCGTAGCAGCCTATCGTTCAGCTCGGGTGTACATACGGTCAAGTAGGAAGTCGCTTGTTTAGACGTCGTAGAAGTTGTAACTACCATGGCACTCGAACAAGTACAGAAATTTTGCTTGACGACGAGCCTGGAAAACGCATAGAAATTTTGGTTTTATGGCATATCAAATTTGTAAGTCACGCGGCTCATACGCTTTGCCTGAGGGAAATAGAAAGTCAGTCATGATATAACATCAATGATCCAAAAAAAAAAAATCTAAAGATCCAATACTACTGACGGACACTTTTAAACGCATGAGAGGTATTAATTGCTCACAGAATGTTTGCAGCGGTATGTACTGCTTTCATAATGATAGCTCAGCTGTCATTTCCTGTAACAATCAGCCTGTTACGTAGAAGAGTAAGATGTTTGACTTTGCTTTCACTTTCGTTCAGTTACGAACCGTCGAATATCAATTGCGATCTCAATCATTTGTCCCAAATCAATGACTTTCTTTTTAGTAAATTTACACCAAAATAGTTGCTTGCCAGCTAGGGAGAACAAAGATGAAAGTCTAACCATTACGTTTATGTGAATCTATATCTTCCTTTGCTAGCAATTGATCAATGTCAGATATACGCCAACTCCAATCCATGATCGGCTCGTCATCTTCATCTCGTCCCGCAACCATGCGATCGGCTGGCTCAAAGTATGGGGTTTCAAAACTGATGATGAGTGGCCGTCTGCCACGATCATATAACAAGACGCTATCTTCCTTATCACCTTCAGATTTTGGCTTCGATACTTTGTATTCTACATCAGCATCAATTTCTACATCGACCTTAAAATGAGCTCCATCCATTAATCCTTTTGCAACACGTCCTCTGTAATCCGAAAAAGCCTCTTCATCTTCATTTTGCTTTGCAGCCTTGACACCTATCGTCAACGTCATCCACTGCATTATTTCATATTGTCGATTTTTCTGAAACGCTTGGGGACTACCCAAGGTGATCCATACATCTTTGACAGTAGCATCATATATTTGCGGTAATGATATATTGAAGCGTGTGTCAGGGTCTACTTGACTTCGGGCATCTCTGAGCCTCTGTAACAAGACAGGAGAAAAAATCGATTCTGCACTCTGTGACATCTCTTCTTTTTCAGACGTCAAGTCCAAGGAGAGGATCTCAAATGCTTTTCTGGTTGCCAAAGTAGCTACAACGATATCAGTGCTAGGCTACAATCATAAGCTACATTTGTGATACGCTTACCTCCAAT
This sequence comes from Umbelopsis sp. M5902, assembly GCA_037039815.1. Taxonomy (NCBI): domain Eukaryota; kingdom Fungi; phylum Mucoromycota; class Umbelopsidomycetes; order Umbelopsidales; family Umbelopsidaceae; genus Umbelopsis; species Umbelopsis sp. M5902. The sequence continues at coordinate 247,716 of JAXQGL010000056.1, forward strand.
TAGAAATTGTTCTGGAAAATAGGAGAACCCTGTATTCAATCGAAGCATTCTTGTTCCAAGATACTTGCTCATTTCCCTCTGTGCAAATGTTGGAAGATAGTTCAGAAGAGACCACATACTTGGTGCCAGCGGATAGGGGTATGCTGGTATCCTCGGTCCATGGTTTGATAGAACCCAAGCTGTGGGAAGAGAGGATCAGTGGTTGACCTGAGGGAATTTAGATGTGCTCTTGTTCAGTCTGTACTTACGGAAGCTACTGGCTGGCTTGTAGCTAGCCTGTTCCTTTTCAGCTGGTTGCGTGTGTTGCGCATTGTGGAGAGGAATTTCGTCTTCAGAGCGAGAGTCTGAGTGATTCAAGCGATAAAACAGGCGAGAGCCTTCCTTGTATGCTAAAGGATGCTGTAAATTGCGGTGCCATAGCCGGAATATCGGTGCCCTTATGTTCATTCTACCACACGACATATGCAGCAGCCTTGAAAGACTGTTGCTCTTCAATCTGATTGCGTGACCCCATTGGGAAACAGTCACACCAGATCGTGAACTTCCCGCACTTGAGCAATTCAAGTAGGTACAGTCAGTGATTTCTGATATATTAGACCAGTATATAATAATAACTCTGTGTCAGAGGGATGTATCTAGCACAGAGGATGCGCTCATTGTAGCTTTGAAATGTGCATCGCGGATGCAAAAAATTGTCCACGACGAAAATATATTTAAGATTTATTGTGGCCTATGGAAGCGACCATTGTTTATAAACGCTGAGATCATTCATCTAGACAAAGTGTGAGAGTTTAATACCTTAAAATCATAGAACTGCCTTGCTAGAAAGATTCTCATAAAAGCATACAGGATTATGCAGTATAGCAAATACGGGGTAGCTATCACAATTAAGCAAAAGTTGTTTGTATTGGACTCACAATTAAACAAGTAAGCAATAGCTTTGAAGTACATGCTATGTACTGTTGATTTTGGTAAAGTTCGCAGAAATTTCATCCCATATATACGTCAGGCAGTGCCTAAATTTGCATGCAATCAGAACATTTTTTGTATGTGATCATAATCAATTTTGCGCTTACTTACTAATATTGCAAGAAGCAATATGCCAACTCCCGACGTAGTTAAGGCGGCAGGTGATGCAAATAAGCGTCAGTTTCTATGAAAACAGGAAAAGTCGCCGTCGGTGGCAAGTTGAACTCTATGGAAGCCGCATTATCAGTATGACACAAGATCATGTTTTCACCTTCAACATAAGAATTATTATTGTTTTCCATGCTGGTTGCCCTCTACATAAGTGTTTGTCTGCAGAAAATTCAATTTGCGAGACGTTAAATATCCCTTAACTTTTCAGCATAATTATTCGTGCGTCAGCCTACAAAACATCAAACAGAACGGCAAAAATATAGGAGAACTACAGTAAGTGACAAGTGACGGTGCTATGTCATAGTCATCTTTTGAAGGCTGCTAAAACTGCTGGAGAAAAAATGCAGAAAAACTCGATTGCACGTCATTAGTATTTGCAAAAAATGAGCACGTCGCAGAGTTTCACAAGCTTCGATTCAATCAAGTGTACGTACTCTGTCACTTTTGTCCAAAGTTTCCAATTCGGACTCGATGCGGGACGGCAGGTGGCCAAATTTTTATAAGTTGTTGACGACGCTGGACTAACAAGCTAAATTGTAATATTTAGTAACCTGAAAAAATATTGCTTGTTAAGTCAGAAGTAGCTCTTAAGTTATTCCTGGCACTCAATGTCATAGCTCAAATATATATATTTGTGTCTTTTTCTTGAATGCCGAAGGAAAGCAATCACTTGTGGCACCCTAAGCTTTCCGTTGATTGATTTCATAGCCAACTTGTATACCACTATAACCCTTGTCTATCACAACTATATTCCATTGATATGATGAATACATATATCACACGAGGTGACAAATTAATAGGGCGGTTCTGCCCATTCCTTACTATGCTTCTGTAAACTTGAATGATATAGACGCTATATGTTGGTGCAATAGGATGTTGAATAGGGATGTCCGAGTTTACAACTCCGAACCGATCTCGTCGTTAGAAGACCAATATTGAGAATTTGGTTTGTTATAACTGTGCCAATAGTATGTTACGCCTCACGTAAATCATCACTAATTCATTGTAAAACTGAACTAAAAGTTTGAGCGATATTTCACTTTATTGAGGCAAGTAGCAGAGCTTTCCAATGGACCCTTTTTCGACAAATTAATTCCTTTGGTTGCCGGTTACCGCCGCGCGAAGAGTCACCTTCACCCGGTACCCTAACCCATGAATTTTTCAAAGTATATATTTAACTGACAACGGCTATATGGTAGAAAGACAGACATAAGCATCTCAATATTTCAATACTTCTCTGAAGATAACTCAACCCCCTCTACTTTAACTATTCGTCTGCTATGACCAACAAAACTCAATCCAATTTTGCAATCGTTAGTGCACGTACCTTCTCATCATTATCTTTAACAAATTATTAAACCCGACATTTATGTGTTTAGGATTTTGCCATGGGCGGCGTCAGCGCGGCCATATCCAAGACTGCCGCTGCTCCTATCGAACGTGTCAAGTTGTTGCTTCAAAACCAAGGAGAGCTTGTCAAGTCTGGTAGATTGGAAACACCATACAAGGTAATTTGTTTGTCCCTGTAAGGCAATTGCCGATCGGTCAACTAACCCTGCGAATAGGGCATTGCTGACTGCTTTGCAAGAGTGTACAAGGAAGAAGGTACTGCCGCCTTTTGGAGAGGAAACTTTGCCAATGTTCTTCGCTATTTCCCTACTCAGGCTCTCAACTTTGCATTCCGTGACAAGTTCAAGCGTATGTTCAATAAGGTTAGTAAGGATTGATGTGCCTATTTCAAATCAAATTCATGTTATTCAATATTTGCTTTGGCATCTTAGAACAAAGAGAAGGATGGATATGCCATGTGGATGCTTGGCAACCTTGCTTCTGGCGGAGCTGCCGGTGGTCTCTCGTTAGCTTTTACTTATCCTTTGGAATATGCACGTACTCGCCTTTCCAATGATTCGAAGACCGGTAAAAGTGCCAAACAATACAACGGCATCCTTGATGTATGGAAGAAGACACTGGCAACTGACGGTGTCGCTGGAATCTATCGCGGTTTTAATATCTCTGTTGGTAAGTATGAAGTGCTTCGCATGCCGTGCCGCAGTACGATTAATAACATGAAAACTCCAAGTTGGTGTCATCGTGTATCGTGGGCTCTACTTTGGACTTTATGATACTCTAAAACCTGCACTTCCTACTCAGCTTCGCGACAACTTTGCTGCTAACTTTGCTCTTGGCTGGACAGTTGTCACAGGCGCCAGTTTAGGTAAGTTTGATAATATATGAAGTCAAAACAGTGGTCTGTGATACTTAGAAAAAATGCTACACAGCCTCTTATCCAATCGATACTGTACGTCGTCGCATGATGCTCACTTCTGGACAAGCCGTCAAGTATGACTCTTCTATACATGCTTTGAGAGAAATCTTTGCCAAGGAGGGAACCTCTGCATTCTTCCGTGGAGCCGGAGCCAACATCCTCAGAGGTGTCGCTGCTGCCATGGTAATCTCTCTGTATGATCAATTCCAACTACTTTACTTCGGAAAAGCTTATAAGGGTGAATAGTGGCTAACAGATATTCAATCGATAATGCATATTTGTATGCAATTAATCATTAATAAATATATTTTGTTATGATTGTTTCAATTGACGTTGTTACATAGCCTCTCTTGTCGAAGCTCATTGGGGCGAGAAATCCGATGCTTTCTGGAGTCGCTGCGATACAGAAGAAAATTGAATAGTACTTTTCGGTATTGATGAGCTGTCGATAATGGAGCGAAATATTATTCACATTTACTATTGACAGTACTATTCTATCTACTATACAGTATGTCATTTTTTGTACTCTGTGCTTGTATTGCTTTACAAGTAGGCAAATTATGCCAATATAAATCTTTAAAACTCTTGCCTCTCAGCTGCTACGAACTTACCTTTGGCAACTTATTGTCTTTCTCTGTATTTTGCTATACATATGGCTCTTTTATACTAGCAGTTATGAAGTCCATCATAACTTTGTTTTCCATTTTCTTTTGCTGTTATTTCTCTGGACCAAAAACTTAGTAGTACGTGCGTTTTGCATTAAGCAGTTTGATAAAGTAATCTTAAAAAGAAAAGTATTTACACAACTAAACTCGAGAACCGAACAAAGAGGAAGTAGCACGGAAGTCATACGCATGAGTTTCCTGCTGCTATACAAGCCTTTTCTATCCTGATAATTGAGGCAAGCATGTTTAATAGTTAGCGTAGTATCCGTAGTTTTCTGTCGAAATGAAATCATTTTTTGTGTCTTCTGATGGCAAAGCTTGCTTTAAATGCATCTCAGCATCTCTGCCCGTGCCTTCACCAGTGTTGCTGAAGTCGTCAACTTCCCTATTTGATGGTCCCTCGTTAGACCTGACATTCTTTGATCATGCTGGAAAAGATAAGAACGGAGAAAGATGTGACTGATGTTAAGGATAGCACACCTAAATATTAAGCCAACTTAGAGTAAAAATCCCATAGTGAGAAAGAATCGAAAAGCTTAGCTAGATATTGAAATATGTTTAAGATATTCGTTAATTAGAATGAAAAGCTATATTTTAACGAAGTGTGACATGGGTTCTGCAGGAGAATATGTGTTTTCCAAGTAAATACCATATTACCAAAACAATTCAATATCATTACCACGCACGTGCGACTGATCATAGATTCTTCCAGCCTCCACGCGGACATGGAGAGGCCAGCACAAGCGTATGAGCTAGGGCGAGTAAATGTGCCATAAATGACGATTTATTCACTTCTCGTTTGATTGCACTAGTTTTTGGATTATTATGCTACGTAGCTTGCTGTTTTTTGCGTGGTTTCAGATACAGCCAATGGCTTCATACCAGTGGTGTTATATGCACTCACATTCAGAGGAGCAATCCATGACTTTCTTGCTCCGAGTGAAACTACAGTCAATTCATTAACCTTGCATTTAACTACTGTTTGACTGAAGTCCCTGGGGCCATCGCTGCTTTTGGCAACATCTGACCAAAGCAGCTTAGCCTGAAGTTGGAAAGCATGAGCAGATATGTCAGGGTCCATGGTTTGTCTGGGGAGTAAGCATTTTCTTTGACTTTCAAAATTTCTGTAGGCTGTAAAGATATTATTGGTTTAATCAGGCTATCAGACACGAAAATAGGGATCAAAAGAGGAAGAATTCCATTCTTGTGAGCAGATTGCAGACGACTCCAAATGTGTCGCCATTGTAAATAAAATAAAATAAAATATTGCACCAAGAAGCTATAAATAATTTGTATTAATTTTTTACAACATATAATGCTACTTAATAAAAAATTTAACATGAATAGATGGATTTTATTCGTAATAATTATTAAATTCAATAAAATGTAAAATGCATCAAAACAATATTATATAATAATAATATTTTTTATTCAATGTATTTCTAAAATTGTTATAAAAATTTAATAATAATATTTTTTAAATAAGTATACATAAAAATTAAAGCAGTCCATAATCCATACATGACTTATGAGGGTATACTGAAGCTCATAGGCATCCCGACAGATGTATAAAACTATGGCGAAATGTCTGTCAAACCGAAAGACAACTGTTTGAGCCTCATCAAATGGGTGAGAACCCTTTCGTACATATGATAATTTTTAAAGAGGTGTTTCAATCGTTACCTTGATAAATGGCGGTTGTTATTGACACACGTTTTAATAGATACCCATAGCACATGCGGACTACAATTGATTTCTGACGCGATGTACCCTTTCTAGAGTTGATTTTAAAATCTCAGTCACTGATATATATTATAAGCTACAGTGTAAATACAATGATAGGGGAAAGGGAAATGCTCATTTTGCCAAACCGTCAATCGAAAAGCTCTTTTGGCCGAACATTCAGATCGATTTAATTAAAATAACGAGAAGTATCCATATGAAGAAGCAGAATCAAATGGCTGGCCTGTCAAAAAATTGAGAGTCTGATAGATACCTTTAAGCAATCTTCAAAATGTTCAAACAAGAGAGCTGCTAGACTGAAGATTATTGTTCGGGGATACCATGCCGCAATACATTTTGGTGTGCATTGTGTTGCGCTCATGCGAGAAAATCTATATGTGAGACTCTGACATTGTCGAGGTAGATGGTACAAATATTGAAGAGATTACAAGTGACGTTACCTTAGTGCTGAATATGTAACCTGAGTCATTTAATTCAGATTAATATTAGCCTATTCAATTAGACATTGAAAGTGTTTTGACTGATTCTACATGTTTATTACGATGTTCTTACTGGTCTTTTTCTCTGGCAGGTAACGAAATTTTGAGCAAACGATAACGTCCATAAATAAAAGTTCTCGAAGGTATATCTAATGCTCTTGAACGCAAGAGCTTTAGATTGTTGCTGATTTGCTCTTTCGTTACTTACACTTTTGCTTATAAAATGATCGGCACCGAATTTAAACTTTCGGCCCTCAAAAATAAGGGTCTGATTTGTGGCTCAACATGGAAAAATGGCTGATTTCGAAGTGCGAAGCTTTTCAATTTTTTTTCTTACTTTGGTGGTGAAAGGAATGCCTCTTAGCCATCTCCAATGTCAACTCCCATTATCTTGAACCCGAGCACTGGTATTGAACTACTAGAGTCTTCCACCAGCTCTTCTTTGACAGATGTCGAAAATCTAGCAATCCGGGATCCTTTCCTAGAGTTGTCCTTAGGCATGGAAACTGGTAATGCTACTGCTTCAAAAATCGACCGAACCTCTACTTTCCATTATAATGGCCTTTCAAAGCCAATAGTCATCATCGAAGATACCTCAGGGGGATGCGGAGGAAAGACTTGGGAAGCCGCTGATGTTACTTGCAACTATCTCATTTGGAAGCACCAACAAAATAATCACTCAGCATTCGAGAATAAACGAATTTTGGAACTCGGTAGTGGAACAGGACTTGTCGGGTTGGTACTAGGAGCGATATGCAATCCTAGTGGTGCCAAGGAGATCGTGATAACTGATCAATTGTAAGTTTTCCAAGAATGAAAATTTTCCCGCTTTTACCAAATTTAAAGTTAAACTCATTGCTTTTGACAGGCCGATGCTAGCCTTGATGGAAAATAATATCACAGCCAATGGCTTAAATGAGATAGTGTCAGCTAAAATATTGGACTGGTACGTACACATATTCGATAGAGTGTCTATTTTGAGTAACATCACTTATACGGTTTGGTCAGGGGAACGAGTCTGCCTACGTGGATGAATGAAAAGCCTGATATTGTCATCGCGTCAGACTGCGTGTATTTGGAAGTAGCTTTTCAACCTTTGATTGACACTTTGGTAATGCTTTCGAATGAAAAGACAGAGATATACCTATGCTATAAGCGGCGTAGAAAGGCTGACAAGCGCTTCTTTACGCTCGCAAGGAAAAAGTTCACTTTTACCGACGTATGCTTGTTTTGACTACTCATGCTTTGATTATTTTCGCGATCACTAATATGCTTTATATTGTATTAGGTATTGGAAGATCCCCACCGATCAGGTTACGAACGACTCGGCATACACTTGTATCTGATGAAGCGCAAGCTATGAGAGTCTCTGGCGCTTAGATACCTTTGTAAGCAGATACCGTGATACCAATTAGATCCAATAGACTATTACAGTTTTCGCAAACGATCTGATGTAATGAATTCATGATATATAAACCCTCCAGCTTTATCGTATGTTAGTTATTGGTGTGTATATCTATTTTGATGTTTGAAACGTGCTCCTATTTGCGGCAGGTTTTTCCACTTTTCCCTAAAACCAGGAAAATTTTGTAGCAACTTGGAAGAGTTGACATTTACTAACAATTTCATGATCACTTGTCTCGAATTTTTCAGTGGGATTGGTGGGCTGGTAAGCAACAGAATAACAGTAATCGCTATCATATCCGACTTATTGACAACATTGATAGCACCATGCCTTGAATGTCGCTGGCTTGGACGCTGTAGTCCTGAAAGCATTCGACATGAATGAAGTGGCTAATAAAGTCTACAGTCGAACTTTTGGATCAGCACCTTCAAACGTTTGTAATTTGTTAAGTCACACTAGTGGGATCACAGTACTTGTTAGCTGATGTTGTTTGCTGCTGTATAGAAAGCTATTGATCGATTAACAGTTAAAGAGATTGATAAGTACGTTGCAACACAACGGCGTGTATCGGATCTCTACGTATGTTGACACTTATCTTTAGATACAAAGCTGACTGTTGGTTGCTAAGTCCACCATGTCAGGTAAGCGAAATATGTACCACACTGTAATACTAATAGTCTCACTAATAGATTGAAACAGCCATACACAAGAGGGGGCAACATGAAAGACAGTGAAGATCAACGTGCGAAGCCGTTACTGCACTTGATCTCATTACTTGCAAAAGTCTCAAATGCTCCACAATATCTATTCCTCGAAAATGTAAAAAACTTTGAGGTAATCATGCGCACAGTCCTCCAGCAATCATCAAGTATACACTAAGGCTCACATGTTGCTAGTGTTCGCAATCTAGAGAAGCTTTGGTTAAGGAGCTGGACCGACTCGATTATAATATAACAGAGTGCTTGCTATCTCCCTTACAATTCGGCGTACCAAATCATCGACTAAGGTACTATTTATGTGCCCATAAGCGAACAAACGACAGGCCATCAGAAGATTATATAGAAAATGCCGCAATACACGAGAAGTGGCCATTCAATGGTGACAGCGCAACATTTACTATACCACCTATATCCCAGTTTTTGGATCTAGATGAGCCTGCTATCGATCAACATTTAGTACCTGCGAAATATTTAACGAAATCTCACAATTTTAGATTTGGTAAGTCCTTGTAGATCTGCCACAGTCTGCTTTGCTCGATGCTCATGTTATTGCGTCGAAGATATTGCTTTACCTTCACATTCCCAGACTTCATGCTTCACTAAGGTAAACACCCTAAATCCACCCACCAGTAGCCTCGAATCTCTGAGATAAACAAAAAATTGTCATCGTATAGGCTTACGGGTCTCATCACGTACAAACCAGCGGGTCAATGTTGCAAACTCGTAATATAGAGGTGAGTTGCATTTCAACTTGCAGACATGATAAACTATAGTAATCATAACAAGTGTTGTCCCTTTAGAACAATTCATATGATTGGGCGAATCCGGAATCACTTTTGGATCTAGGATTAAGGTTTTTTACCCCTACCGAAGTAGCAAGGTTGCATGCTTTTCCTATGGCACCTTGGGCTAATGAATATTCTGCTACCGAAACCGACAATGAATCCAAACTTCCTCGTCAATATCACCCCCCTCATTGTACACCGCACATAGAATTTCCATCAGAAATCACTACCATACAGCGTCATCGATTACTTGGTAATAGCCTTAATTGTTGGGTAGTTGCTGAGCTATATAGATGCGTTTTATTTAATCCTGCGGTCATCTAAATTTTTCTCGATTTGAAAAGGAAAATAAAGTGCAGCTGTTGGATGTTCGCTAGACTATTCAATAACGAAATGCTCAATCATGAGCATATTTTCTACTTGACAGTCAGACAGTCAGAAGAAAAGATATAGCTTAGAGTAATCATAGATATGGTGATTTCAGAATACTTCTAGACGTTTGCATTGACAGGTCTTGTATGCAAATTTCACGTGTTTATCGGAGTTCTAAATGAGTATGGGGAAAGCTCTATTGAATGACCAATCTGAATGACTCTAACTTTGGTTGTTTGTGTTGAACATGCTTCAAAGCATCAAAGATTATACCAAGCGTCATCGAAGAGGGCTACTCATTACTGCCACTATAGTGGGAGGAGGTATATTTGCTGGTCAATATGCTCGAAATAAGATTCAAGAATTGCAAGACAGAGCTGCATCAGAGAGAATGGCCAAAGAAAAGTACGTCAAAGAGGCAACTTATTTGTTTATGCAAGCATTAGTATAGCTAACATATTTAAAAAGCTTGAAGAGACGCTTCGAACAAAATCAAAACGATTGCACGTTCACAGTCATGTCACTTTTGCCTACGCTCAGCGAACAGATATTTGAGGACATGGCAGTAGAAGAGCTGTGGACGAAACTTCAACAATTGCGTAGAGAACAAAAGCAAAAGCAAGAAAAGAAGCAAAAGGAAGTCGAAGAGGCAGAAGCAAAGAGGAAGGAAGAAGAGGCGGCTGAGGTTCAAGAGCAAATTACTGAAGGAGGAGCCACTGCCACTGAGAGCACAACGGAAGGTCCACAGGATAAGGGGCCTAATGTGGCGATAGCTTCAGAAGAGAATAAAGATGGTGAAGAGACCAAAGAGGAGGCTGCTAAACCTATTCCCGAGATCACCAAAGAAGAACCTGCATCTTTAGAGGAAGAAAAGTCATCAAATCCTTTGAGTCAAGAGCCACCAAAGCTGGCAGCTGCAGTCAACGAGAATGGTATAGCTAGCAGTATTGGTAGTCTTGCCAACTCTACACTGTCTGAAGGTTCCGAACTGTCCAACTCACAAAATCTGAGTACCTCACAAGAAGATAAAGTTGCAGAGCAAAAGTCGAAGTATGCTCTTTGGGAAGAGATCAAAGTGAAAAGTAAGATTAATGGCTGTGAATGGTATGAAAGATCCCGTATACTAAGTCTGCTGTTTCAGGCTTTACTAGAAGCTTGACCTCAATATACTGTTTGTCATTGTTGTCAATGTTAACTCATACTCAACTAAACTTGCTGGGACGCTTTACGTACGTTTCCTCCATATCCAGTTTGAACAGAAGTGAGCCTACCATTCGCATTGAGAGGTCTGGGTCAGAGTCTAGAGATACCTTCCTGGACATCGACGCTGAGGGCAAGTTTTTGTCGGTCTCCTGGTGGCTGCTTCACCGGGGGTGGAAAAAGCTAGCTCAACGTGTTGAGTCCGCTGTTCAAGAGGTGTTTGGCAGGTATGCATATCAGATTCGTGTGGATCGAATAACAACATCCAAAAGTTTATTGAAGGTCGTTTTCCTAGTACACAATTGAAGCATGCCACTAATTATGAGGAGACTTTGAGATTGATTAAGCGAGTACGCAATTTGGTGGAATATGACTCGGATTCGCACCACCCACACAAGTATGTCCTAATAATGAGATCCAACTCAGAATGCAATTTTTAGCCATTAACTGTCTTGCATCAGCTTCTCCCCATATATCATGCCCCAAAACAATGATGACGAGGTTGAAGTCTTAGTACAAGCTGGTTATTCTACATCCACTGATGCTGCCGTCGATGCACTGAAGAATCAAAAATTGCGAAGGCTGCTCGATGAGACCAGCGATTTTGTTGAAAGGTATTTGCTCAAGTTGTATATTGGACACAAGTCCTCACGACCGTGTGAGCTAATACATCAGTCACAGTGATGACTTCCACAAAGTGTTAGAAGCTTGTTTGGAGGAACTGTTCGCTATGTTCTATTATAATACGTTCTCGAAGCCATTCGAACGCGAAAACAACGTCTTAGGTGAACCGAAAATAGAAGAAATCAATAACAATTACCTTCGCCCTTCTGCTGGAGACAAGAAGGTCACAATCGCAAATCTCCTTCCACCAGTCAGTCGTCAATCTCATCTCATTATCAACAGTAATGAATATCTTAATGTAAGAAATTTTGTTGCTCTGTGAATCACCTTTAAAAGTTACTTGCTTACTTATCCTTCCGTTCTCCTAGGCTTTAAGCTATGTTAAAGAATTGCAAGCCTTTTCAGCCATCATTTACACACAATATGACATTGCGCAGGAAGCTTGATAAAGTCTTGTATAGGTTTTTCCTAAGTTATGTATCTTCTATGGATCTTAAAATCATAGTTGAATCCGCGAGTATCTTGCAACAAAATACGTGCAGTGCGATTTAAACAATAAATTAAGAAGTGACGAGAAGTCTGTTTGGAAAAATACATTTGATTTATATGCAACGTTAAACATGATACCACTTTTTTTAAATGATGAAACCGGCACTAAGTAAGGCTATATTCTCTTATAACTTAGTAATCATCGCCTCTGGAAACCACTTCCTTGACAGTTGGTCGCAAAAGTATAGTATGCTCCATCTGAGCTGTGAAACTTCCCTTGGTATCGCAAAGAGGAGGGTAAGCTTGGACAACACCGTTGTCGACGAGATTTTTCAATGCCATGGCATATTTTTCCTCTCCTGTTCTGTCCAGATATCTCTTACACCAAGGCAAAGTGCCGAAATGCTTATTAATAGTCGCTAACAATGACTTGGCTTTGGGCAATCTGTGACATGTAAGTTAGAACGTCATCCTTTCATAAGCAGTCAACATGAGAAAGGCGGCCTTACCTTAATGGCACAAAACCGCCATCGTAGACCTTCGCGTAGTGAGAGCACTCGCCTTGCTCGATGACATATCCTCGACCGGTCTGTTGTAAGAATCAATAAGTTAATGTGTTTTAACTTTGTATTGCAAAAAAAACAGGACTTACAGAGCAGAATGTTTCTACAGCTAGCTGTTCGCCTTCCTCCAACTTTGAGTCATCACCTGAATCACGAATGATGGGCACAGATTTGCCAGCATGGATGCGATAAGGCTCAATGGTGTGACCAGTCAAATTTCTGATAGGTTTGATATCGTAGGTTTTTCCGTCGAGTTCAATATCATAGGAATCATATACTTCATGTACAGCAGCACCAATGTCGCTGACTCTGACGTCAATGCCGACTTCCTTGATACCAGCATTGGTAGCCTCCTTAACGGCTTCAAGAAGTCTGTCATATTTGGGATTGAAAGTCAATGTAAAAGCAGAATCGCAAATGCGACCTATCGTGAGGCGTTAGCTTAACATGGAGGAATTTCGCAAATGTTACTTGATTTGACCTCACCTTTGACATGTGTTCCAATATCAATCTTCAACACATCATCGTAAGCCAATACAGTCTTGTCGCCAGCATTGGGAGTATAGTGCGCAGCACAATGGTTCAATGAGAGACCAGTTGGAAAACCAATACCAGAATCGAACCCGTTCTCTTCAATGAGTGTGCGAGTTCCGTTCTCAATCAAATCCGCAATCTCAATCATGCTCATACCAGGCTTGATAGCCTTTCTTGCATAAGCTCGAACCTGGACGTAAGGCAGCAAATCAGGATAACTAGAACACTATGTACGAGATCCAACTACAATGTAACTGTACTAACCTCTCTGTGAACTTCAGCGGCCCTACGAAGATCGTTATAATTATCTTGCTGTAGCCTCTCAATGTATCTCTTTTCCTCATTTGTTGTTCTCCAGTTATTTCTGAAAGTAAATAAGAAGTAAGTTATGACGACTAAATGTCGGCTTTCACAATAACATTACATACTCATCCCGATATTCTTCAAGTTGACCTTCGGGATATATCTGGTTGGCAAACAGTTTGGATACTGGTACTGTTGGAGGTTCCGTCTGCTTATTGCCCTTCTTCTTCTTCTTGTTCTTCTTTTTCTTTTTCTTCTTTTTATCTGCAGCTAGACATAGGCTGGTCAGTAACAACTATTTGTGACTACGTAATGAGCTGATATATATGACCTACATGCTTCACCGCCTTCTTCTTCGCCATCCTCATCTCCATCCTCATCTTCATGGTCAGCATTGCCGTTGGTAACGTCTTCCTTTCCTATGAATTACATATTGCGGCTATTGTCAGTCCTATGACGATAAATAAGCACCAACCTTCCAAACGCATTACCTGCTTCGGCAGTTATATCAGTGGTAGCCTTGTCATTGCCACCGCCGTTGATTTGGCTTTTCTGTAAAGCCTCTGTGACTTGATCCACCTTATTTTCAACCATGTTTTCTGATTAAGAAGTGCAAGTGTCGCTTAAAGGACCACCACTAAAACAGTTCAAAATTTCTCATGCACGTCACAAACCAGCCAGCACGGAAATGAAGCTTGTCACGTGAATGGATCCTTTCGACGCTTCATATATGCATTGTGAGCAAGTAACGAAGAGGGCAACACTTGAGCCCGAATCAAGATTAGTAAAAGTAAATATCAAATCAATTTTCATGTTTTAAGGAACTTTCTGGGTCAGAGTTATTATATCAGTTCAAAAGTTTGGCAGCCGACATCGCGAGACTGGCTTAAGTTTGTGCTGTGCTAAAGAAAATTTCCCTTTTCGGTTTTTCTGTTGGAATGGAAACATGGTCCAATAGCACGTTGAAATATTGCTTTGGAGAAGCAGGCGTACGGTATGTCGACGGGTGCGTATGCATATAGCTAGTATTGCACGTCTAAAACTGTGAATTTGTAAAGTTTGCAGCAGTTCTTTGAACTGGCATTTGATCGATCTGGTTATCCTTCAACTGACTTGACTCGTATGAAGTCGCTGCTGATTGTGGGAGATTCGGGAACTGGTAGGAAGCCTTTCTTTACTACGTGTAGTATAAGCTGAAACACTGAATTTGTAGCACAAAGGAAAATCCGCTTCACTAGCCATAGCTGCCAAAAACTATCGGCTTTCTGTACGTGACAGTAAATCTGATAAATTTGTGAGACGTGATCTAAACTTTCTTCAGATTCTGCAAAGTTCCATAGGTGATCTGGTCAAAAAGTATCCCAATCAACTTGATAAAGGATTTATACAGCTGGTAAAGCGAGCAAAAAATCTTCAGCCTTGCATAAGTATGAGTTAAAGCATTCAAACACAATTTGCAGAGCGCACAAATGAATAACGTCGCAATTACAGTTGTCTTGGATAATATTGAATTGATGTTTCCAAAATCCGGTTTGATCGATAGTCACCTTGAAATGGTGGCATTGAATCAGTTACAAGATATGAATGAGGATACACCAGTCATTGTTAGTATTTAATATCACTATGCATTCCAAATTTTACTTATACTCATACCTGGTTTAGATCGGTGTTTGTATCGATTCCAGTGTCCTGAATGACGATATTAAAAGATCGTTTGATGTAAGTCTAGTGTAAATGTAATTTCATGTCGATTTCTAGCTCATAAGTGGTTCAGGAAACTATACATCTAGAAATCCCCACACCGAACGAACGATTAGCCATGTGTCAAGGTTTTGCTGAGGAGTTGCGTTTGTCTGATGACATCGATATTGAATCCATCTCAGTAAGATTGCATAGCTATAAAATGGCGGACATTTACATGCTACTAAGGCTAGCAGATGAACTGCGGTTCATGAGAGGCGCACAGACAAGTAAGCGAATAGCTGTTTTCGAATATTTGTATAACATTCTCATTTTCATTTTCAGTATCCAAAGATGACATTTTAACATCTATGAAAAATGTCAATCCCATTGGTAATGTGCTTGATAGAGCTGCGGAACGACCGGAGAAGGTCAAATGGGAAGATATTGGAGGATTGAGCGATGCAAAGGTCTGTCGCCATAAATATATATGATGACAGGCTTCGCTTGAAAAAGCTAATTACAATATTTTGTTTTTCAAATATAGCGTGATTTAAAGGAGTGTACATCTTGGATGCAAGGTAGCTATGAGGCGTATAAAAGACTGGGAGCTTCTCCTACGAAAGGGTTGCTACTTTATGGACCTCCCGGTACTGGCAAAACGTTGTTAGCAAAAGCAATCGCAAATGAGTCTTCAACAAACTTTTTGGCTGTCAGCATTCCAGAGCTCATCAAAGGAGAGGTAAATCATTTGAAATACATGCTGGCGTCTTGATACATCCATTGACGACAAGACAGGTCGGCGAGTCGGAGAAAGCTGTAGCCAGGATATTTGCGACTGCTCGTCGCTGTAGTCCATGTGTTGTATTCCTCGATGAACTGGAGGCAATTTTTGGATCTCGAGATACTAGTGGCAATTTAGGACAAAAGGTTGAGTTCATGTAGATGCTACCAACGCATAAACTTGTACTGACAATTTGTAATCTAGCTTATTACACAATTGATGATGGAATTGGATCTTCTAAACGGTGGATCAGATATGGTGTTGGTGGTTGCAGCTACCAATCACCCCGAAAGTATTGATAGAGCCATATTACGTCCTGGTAGGTGGATTATATCCTTAATATGCAGCTCAAACATAATTTATTAAAACTGTCATTTTTAAGGCCGTCTGGATCAGCACATATATGTAGCGTTACCAACAATGGAGGAAAGAGTGTCCATATTGAAACTGCTTTGTAGCAAATCGAATGTAGCCGATGATATAGATCTGGAGCAGCTTGCTCGAAGGACCGAGCGCTTCACCGGAGCTGATATGCAAGCACTATTGCGCAAAGCAGGTCTTTGTGCACTGAAACGGCAGCAAGGTTTACAAACTGTAATCCAGCACCAAGATTTTCTCACTGGTATTACTTCCTTGGAAGCTTCTGTGTCCGAGGAACAGCAATTACGCTATTCACGTTTCGCAGTAAATTGACCTTGGTGATATGCCTGCTGTAAGCTTTACATCACAAACCTTATACCAAATCACAAAATTGTACACAATCTCTGAATACATAAAGAGCCAAAAATGTTTAATATATGGTTGAAAGGGCTGACGGTGGACATGTTGCTTTTAAAAAAAACCGCAGAGTTACTACTGTTTCTGAAATATACAATTTTTCGATCTCAGTCACTCTGTTCACCTGCCATACTGCATGTTGGGGCAATTCAACACAGCTATTGCAGAACTGTTACCGTGCTATGATATTTTCAGCTGGCTCACGACATTGCACGAAAGTACCTATATATCACTGTCGTCTATTTTCTACAAACAAGGCTCTGTCTGCTCGACAGCGCAAGCATCATTATGACATTTTGCAGATCCACCACGACGCAGATCAAAAGACCATTAAATCCCAATACTACAAGCTATCGAAAAAATACCATCCAGATCTCAATCCGCATGACAAAGAAGCGCACGAGAAATTTCTGGAAGTGAACGATGCTTACGCTGTATTGGGAAGCGCAAGCAAACGTAGAGAATATGACATGGAAAACGAGTCCTCCTCCGCAACCTATAGTTCTGGAATACGAAGAACAGGGCCAGCTGCCACTTGGAATTTTAAGCCAAGAGCTTCCAGACAAACAGGGTCATCCAGTGCGCAGGCGCAAGCGGAAGGGTTCCGGGGAACAAGGTCTACGAGTTACAACTACAATGAATGGTATGCACGCCATTATGAGGCGGAGGAGATTCGAAGGCGTGCTAGGCTACAGCGACAACAGCAGCGACAAAATGAAGATGCAAAGTTCGAACCGGAGGATAGTACTCTTTGGTCAAGGTTTTGGAGGCTCGGAGTCATCATCGCCGGCATTATTTATGTAACGCAACGAGTCAAAGGGTTAAAAGACGAGGAAAAAGCCAGCCAATGATTGCGTTTATCGTTTCTGTAAGCTTATAGAATGGTTTATATATATAATTGTACATTAAAAAGTTCCTTTTGCTGCATACTGTCTATAACAGCCATACCTCTGATAAAAAATTACAGTAGCTTGGTGTCGATTGTGTATTTCGTTGCTTTTAGCCATAAAAGGGAAGTTGATGAATCTTCTATATTTTGCCGAAACATCATTTTCAAAACAAACGAGGCGAAAGCCCACAAGTCGCTATCAAAGATCAGCTCAAGCATATAGAAAATGTACGCGGATGTTTGAGAAATGTTTGATTTGACTTTTGCAACTTGCACAATTGTCAGTTCGTTGTTTGTTTTAATTTCAACTACACCCTTCATGCTAAAGTAGCATTGTTACCATGCGAACACAGATTGCTTTAGCTGTAAGCTTTGTCCTAGTTGGTTCTTTGACCTTTTCAACAGCCAATGCCAGCCCAAGTTTTGAACAGGGTATGCAGTCATCGACGAACCTATATTTTAATGTAGCCATAAAAATTACTAACTTGCAACGATCCACAAACTCTCAGATATTGTAGTTGTTCCCCCAAATGCTACAGATTTCGAAAATGAACAGATATTTGTCTATGGTGAATGGTCATACAAAGACAACATCTTGGGAACACCAAATACAATGATTCCGCCAGAAGGCGGTTTACGGGTAGGAGGCTTAAATTCAAAATGCCAGCATATGAAGAAATCTGTAATTAACGGTCGCTACCAGGGAATACTGTATGACAGAGGACTTTCGTGCTCTGCAGATGTTAGTGATGCTTTACCTATTCCTTGGCAATTTCATGATCTACCAAAAATTGCTTTGATCAAACGCGGCCAGTGTTTCTTCAGTCAGAAATTGCTGTATGCTCAACAGGATGGGGCCATTGGAGCGATTGTGTACGATAATATGACATTTGCTGAGGACCCGGTTTCACAGTATGGCATGGTAAGATGAGCCGATGGTAGACACTATTGAAGGTAGATATTCTAATCATAATTTTTGCAGACTATTCCGCCGGATACCATCAACATCACTGCTTTCTATGTAGACCAATCTGTGGGAGAAGAGCTTTACGAACGCCTAAAAAATATTACACAATTTAATCTCGCTCAAAATACTGGCAATACCAGCTTCAATGGTGATCAGCCTGGCATACATTTTGCAAGAATAACAATGTTTTCGGGGGAGACATCCAGCTCCTCCGCTTGGCAGTACACACTCATTACAATTGGAGTCATACTCATAGCATCTATTTGTACCTCTGGTAAGCCTTTACATATCGAAAGTCATATTTCTACCGCTCATTCAAACGTTCTATATTGCATACTAGTTATCCTACATTGTCATATTTGGAGGCGTAGATACGAAATAGAGAGACAGAGACAAGAACGTGCAATCATCCCACTTAGTATGACGAATTCCGAACCACCAAATAGTCGCCGAATGCTCGAACCATGCTTGCTGGATATGTTTCCAACTAGGACAGTCGGTCCAGATGAGAAAAGCAGCGTATATAAGGAGATGGCAGGTCGAAACGCCATATCGCTGACTGATCTACGAGACAGTGTGAAATTGTATTCTACTTCAGAAACAAATCGGCCCAAAACAAGATCATTGCTTGAAAAGTCACTGGAGGAGAGGGTAGAGATTGTTGAAATTGAAGACGATCAGGAGCCACAAATTTTACGGAAGCAAGACTGTGTCATTTGCCTTGACACAATCGACAAAGGTGACGTTCTACGCGTTCTCACATGTGGACACGAATACCATCGTGATTGCATTGGTAAGCTAATCAACAATACGATTTGGTATCAATAAGAAGCTAACTTGAACTTTCAAAAGACCCATGGTTAACAAAACGAAGCGCCTCTTGTCCATTATGTAAAAAAGATATGCTGTCAGGTATGGAAGTTCCCGAGCCAGTGCATATAGCGAATGAAGGGCGACCAAGGGCTTATTCCAATGACAGTTCGCTGGCTGAAGAAATGGGTCATATTTGGGGAAGATTGTCTGAGAACTTTTACTGTTCTTTGAGACGCAGTCGTAGTGGGCATGATAATAACGTGGAAATGACTACAAGGTCAAACGATCCCGCTTAAGCAGAAACGTGATTTGCTTTTCATGTTCTATAAAACTCTCAGATTCCTCATCATACACATGCAGATATGGTCAATGCTCAATGAACTTTGAAGGTTGCTAGCATAATAAAATCCTCTTTTATGAACTACGTTACAAGGTTTTTTCTCTACAGATTTGATTTGCGTTTACGAAAGAATTGAAATTAGGGGTATTATACGATTTAAGTTTGATAAATTAAGGTTTCTGGGGTGCAGTGAACAGGTTATCCAATTCCTTTTCGGAAAACACACCGGGAAGTATATTTTTGAACAGCAAAGGAGATACTCTGTCTGCACGAGCAGGATCACCCTGAGTATAGTCATATCCCCAATTAGTGAGATTGGCCGGGGTATTCTCCGTAATGAAGAAGCGATCTACGATAAGGGAGCACCGATTTAGTTTTTCTGCACTGCAATACGCACGATTAATCCTCGTAACTGATCCTTACCGTTTTGCAATAAGTTGACGGCATCACTCAGAATTGCGCGTCCCATGGTATAAGGCATATGCATGCCAGCTGGCTTCATCTTTTCTACAGTGAGTCCAGGATAAAGCTCAACATTGTCAGGAGTCTTATAAAGTTCCTTTAGAGCTTGCTGAACTGCAGGTATGGTGCTAAAGTCCTCAAAGTTTGTCAGCTTGGTCAAGTTTAGTTTAGATCTAAATTCATTGAAAGTGCAGCACTGCAACTTGCGTCCTTGCATGATACCAGCTACTTCAATATGCTTTAGAGCGGCAGGGGTGTTTAAGCCGTCACTGTAATAAATTCGGATAAATATGGACGAGTTTGTAAAAGCATTGGTATTTGCAATGAGCCATATACAAACCCTATTCTAGAAGCGACTTGTTCGTATTTGTGGTGCAATGTCTGAGACAGCCCATCATCAGCGAATTTACCATCTTGGCCGCGATGAAGACCAGCAATAGCATTACCCAATTTCAACTCTTCCGGTGTTGCGTGAATAAACAAATCATTGAACTCCTGGAACACCTTAGCCATATTGACAGGATTTCCGGTCCTACGTGATTCTTCTGATGCTTTTTCGTAAAGTTCCATGACCTCCGTAAGCCAAGCAGAATCTTCTTGACCAATTGCAGCATGCCATCGGTACACAAAATTGAATTCAATTGAAACTGCATTGCCATATAGTGGCTCTTGAGCTCCAAGGAAGGGATCAAAATTGAAAGTCGAGGCAGCATCAGCACCAAGAATGACACGAATGTAATCTCTGCGAATAATATTCAGATAGCTAAATTTTGAAAGAATAAGACGAGAAGTTCATAAATGAGCGTAGTTTCTCAAAAAGCCTTACCAGCCTCCGTTGATTAGTCTGGCTGTCTGAAACAGTTGCTCGTCTTGTTCGGCTTCTGTCAAGTTATCAGGACCAACTGTGAAGCGGCCATTTTCATTAATTTCAAGCAATTTTTGAGCAATAAAATTATGATTTCTTGAGAACACAACCAACAGAGCACCAACACCTGCAGAAGAGTCAGTATTCGATATAAGCGATAGCGCAATGATATGCCAATCTATATTTACCTGCAGGTTGAAATTGAAGACGCTTGTCTACCCATTGATCTGGCTTCAATAAACCTTTGCTCATGGTTCTGATAGAATGCTGCTCCTTCTCATTGTTTCCATAGAGTGGAGATCTGCAAATACACAAATATTAGATCATTTCTTGTGACTTGCCATGATTTTCGTTACATACAAATCTAGATAGCTGGTTGTTCGATTCAAGGTAGGGTTTTTGGGGTCAGAGTTGAACAAGTCGTGCGTGATGATAACAGCCACACTGAACAAAAGCATATTGATTCCAGCCGGGTGGGGATCAAAGTAGCCCTCTGGACGCTTGAAGAGTCTGTCAAAAACCACGTTGGGGTCAGGTAGATCCGAGTTGGTGTGAGCAAAAGAGGTCACGGTGCGCGCGTAACAAGTGCCAGACTTTCCCTACAATGACTATCATTAGTCGCTAGTCGTTCATACGCTATGTGTATATATGGATGTAACTTACAACGTCTGGAAGAACTACACTGTTACCACTGCCGTCCGCTGACCGAAAGTTGTAGCCGACGTAGCTTCTATATGGTTTTGGAATATCGTTCTATCCCCAAAAATGAATTGATAAGTTTCATGCCGATACCCAAAGCAGATACTAGACTGGATTACTCACGTAAAATTGGGTTACCAGAGGTTTAGTGATGTAGTTGACAAATTCTTGATTGCCTGGCTTGAGGGTCGAAAGCGCTGCAATAACAGTTTCAAACTCGTTTTCTCGATCATTGATGGGTTGATTTCGGTCGATAAAGCTTATCCGCATATACTAGTTAGTTACTTTGCCCATCTTTATAGTCCTATCCGTCGTTCTTTACCTTTTGAGCGCTGTGACTAGAAAAACCTTTTTCTCTTTCAATGGCAAGTTGAGCGTCTCCTTTATGACAGCATCAGTTGAAGGTGGTACACCTAGGAATGTTTGAACACTGCTGAAGAGTTTTTTAAGCCCAGGACGACGTTTGGTGACTTTGGTATCAGCACTGCTACTATCGGATGACTGTGTATTGTCAGGTTCTGTGAGATTGACAGAGACGTTTCGTTTCAAAGAAATAGACGGCTATGCAAGCAGGAAAAATAAAATAAGCATAGCGGTAGCTATTGGAGGGTAAAGCCAGAGAGCTTACCATTGCTTTGATGTGTTTATTTACTTTACGAAAGGAAAATAAAGTGATATCTTGAACGGCCTCTATTTAAACATTTTCAGATATGCGAAAGTCAGCTCCTTACATGTGGTCAGGCTCAGCCTTCTGATTTTAAAAAAGAATAACCATTTTGTGCTCGGTGGATGGAAAAACACCATCTTTTCAGTGGCTGATGCCGACGGTGAGCCATAATTGGAAAGACTGGGCTGCTCAGCCGAAAGCTTAGCTCTTGTTTTACCGTGCTACAAGCCATATTTTGTACTCCTCGCCCGGGAGGTGCCGCAATTAACAATGAGAGCACTTTCATATACCGTTTGAATTACTATCGCAAAGTTTTGTTATTGTTTGCACTCGTCTATATGACGTACAATTTGATGGACGATCATGCTGGATGAGGTATGCCCGAAAATTAAGCTAAAATTTTTATAGTGTAGGAGTTGAGTAACTAAGCATGGCATAGAAAGATAGAGAATAGCAATTGAGGCTTGAAAGCCACAAAGTGAATTATACTGTGGTGGTGATGCTTAAGCGAGAAAGGATATTTTGCTACAATGTAGTTATGACCCATGCTAATGCTTTAATACGGTTGATATAGGTGCTAGCTCGTGTGTGAATACTACGGCCACTCCAAGTTCATTCTTTCTGTCACTATACTTTGAGAGAGACAGAATCGGCATACCCGCTATCTGGGATGGGCGAGTTGTGAGCTGAGAAGCAGCATGCAAATTAGTAACTTTCGGTTATTACTCGGCAGTAAACACCGAGAAGCCACCACTAAACCATGTACGATGGAAAATCCATAGTTGGCATGACTGCATACTATCCAAAACCTTGTTATTTGTTTACTATGGTTTTGAATTAATTCAAATTATCATTATGTTGTATTTTGTTTTGATTTTGGCCTTCATTGTTGCGATCAACGGTGCTACAGATGCAAGCTATTATCGGAGCGCCTATATGCATCATCCTATGAAATTTTGCACTATAGAGCTCAATTAAAAGTAACCTTATTTATGATCTTTATGAAAAGTGTTTGACAATCACTAGCGACTCTTTCCAGATTATAAGGTCAAGTGCAGGTCAACAAAAGTTTGAAAATATTCTCAGTGAGCTTTCGGCCAGTCTTTTTATGGCGGTCAGTTGCCTTATTAGGATTTCATGCAGATAGAAAGCTAAAAAGTAAGTGGGCACGATCAATTCTTTCGCCTTTTTACCATACAGGAGGTACTCCATTAGATTCCACCAAACAACAATCTGATGATTTTTGCTTATTCGCTAGTTCAATATGGAAACACACCATAGATTCACAATGAATAGGTGGAAATCAGTAACCATACTTTGAGGCTTGGTTGAAACTATACCATTGAGAAAAACAACGAATAGCAAATAAGCAAGCTTATGGTTGCTATCACAACTTCAGGCTAACATTTATAGATGTTTTACTCTTGCCAAAACGCTGGGCGCAACAGCACTGCAGGGCTGTGGCATCTTGTCCAGTAACCCCGACCCACCAAATCTCCTAATTCATGTGAGTGTGTAACCATTTTTTATGGGCGGTTGTAAAGTTATAAACAAGAATTATGAAGCCAAAAAAAAAAAATAGGATGTTAAAACCACAAGAATAACAAAAAGATAATGCTTTTTTTCTGCCCGGCATTTTTTTAGTTTCGAATCAAAACGGCCATGCCACAAAGCTCATGATCTCTGCTCTGGCCCTTTGATCGTTGTCTGCAGTATCAAAATTCTCATGCCATGCTATAATCACTGAGCCTGAGATGGTATATAGGGTGTCTCCCGACGAAGTATAAACGGTTCCCCTCAAAAACCGTTGCCATCGCTCACGTACGCGCTCCTTGCTATACTCTTTCTTCTTTTCTCGAAGTTGCTTGGGAAAGAACGCTTTAAGCGACCATGCAATGGTGGTGTCGTCTATACATTGAGAAAGCAAAAATGGTTTCCGACAAAGTGGACAAGCTCTAGGCTGATCTGGAGTCCACACTTTCCGCAATGGTGCACATTGATCTAAGCAAGACCTGCAGAAGCTGTGAGAACAATTTGGGAGTTTGGTGGGGTCGTGATAGATGGATAAGCAGATCGCACAAGTAAAGTCTTCCAGAGACGGTGAACATGTCGACAGCAAGCCCTAATTAGCCCGTCCAAGATTATTGATATGTTCATAGTAATTATTCCTTTCCAATCACTATTCTGGCCCTACCTTCAAACTCGCCAGTTGCTCTTCACAAAGTTGCTGTGCTTGAATTTCAAGGTACAAGATCCATTCATCTATGGCGTCATTGGTCATAGGAATGGTTTGGAGCATTCGCTTACAAACATATCGGTATTCCCACATGCTTTGCTCGAGGCTTGATAAAGCATTCAAAGCAGCAGTCAATTTAACACTTGATTTCTTCTCTGATTGGGTAGTCTTGAAAGTGAAATAAAAATGAAACGAGGTGGAACAAGCCTCAATTAGCGCCAAAGCTTGTGATCACGCGGACACTGAAAATAGTGCTTAGACGTTACCAGTAGTCTTGCTTCCAAGTCTGCAAAACATGAATCCTCTAACACATTGAATTCTTCCAGTATTTCCAGATGGAAGGAAGCGACATCTTGAAGCAATGGTGTGGTAGATCGGCTTTCTCGGATGAGTGTGTCGAGTGTACGCTGCAGCGCTTTTACTGACTGTAGTATTTGATCATGACGGATACACATAGTGACATGAATGCGTTCACGCTAGTGTTTTTTAAAAAAACAGAATGTGATAGAAAGAGCTTCAGTATCATGTTACCAATACTTTCTCTTGATCGTAACAGCAATTTCCAACCTCTTTGCATGATATTGATTTAAAATCTAAAGATCGACATTTTTCACAGCCAAATTGCGAATCGTCTTGTCTATTCTCAAGGGAAGATGCTTTCGAGTCAGTGACCAACACTCGATTTGTGAAGCGAAGGAGTGGCCCGAGTGTTTTCATGAAAGGAAGTTGAAGAAGGGAAGGAAGATTGAACAGTGTATCATTTGGCTTTTTATTTAATTTCCAAATATGTCATTGTGGCAGAATATCATTCTATGAGTGGTTTCCAAGCTACGAGGAGGATACCCTTGGTGGCAGTTTGAAACAATTGGCGGCGCTGTTCTTCTTCTGCGTCAGTCCATTCGTTATGTATGGAGGTAGCTTCATCTCTTTCCTTTTGCTTTTCTGTAGATTTGATTGCAATGTATTTTTCCGTCAATCTGCATAACGTAACCAAAAAGAAAATAACTAAGTTAGGATGTCGGGCAACAAGACCTCTTTACGGAGTTTCAAATGCTTAAGAAATCACAAGGCTATTCCAAAAAGTTAAAGAAAATCTTACTTGTTATATTTGCGACGGTTGCCCGCTCCACTAGTAACAATCAAACAGGTATTACCAGGAAGCTGGTCATATAGTCGCTTTATTTTCCGTTCAAATTCTTCAAAAAGTTTTTTCTTCTTGTCGTCGTTGCCGTCGTTTTCCTCGTAGTACACTTCTTCCATATCTCGAAATCTGCATATCACTAAATCACGGCTGTTCAGTAAATTGGCAGCTTTGTCTACCATCTCATCTACGTTAGCCGCAAATTGATATTTCTCCGCTTCCGACTTGTCAATTTCCTCATCGAAATGGCTGGCACTTGACATGCGCAGTATGGTACATGTCTTGGGTGGTTTCCGAGAACCCAAATAAGATATGATACTTTCTTGACTTTGTTTGAACAGTCCAAAGTTCAGTCCAGCTTCCAATTTGCGCTGAACCAGCTCAAGGCAAGTCAAGGCATCCTCTGCTGGGTCGTGGCCAGATGTGGCTGTCTGTATTTCTTTGGATAGCCATCGTTTAGCTAGCCATTTCAGTCTTGCTTTATATGGTGGCCCGCTTGGGTGGGGAAAGGTCATCACCGTATCAATGATGAATGGGTGAATGACTTTAAGTACATTTATATCATTAACGATACTGTGACCAACCAGGACCGTGTCTTCATCCAATTGTTGTGTTATTAGCTTTTGTACATCTTCTAACGTAGTCGTAACTGGCCGTAACATTTCTTCTGTTATGCCGCTCCATTGTGTAACATAATCTACAATAGGCAGCGCAGGTTTTACCAGCTGATCAATCAGAACCTTGCCTTCTAGAAGACAAGTTGCTTGTTAGATATGTTTCTTCTCATTTAACGTTCAAAATACGATTCTCACCACTATCTAGCATTGCCACCCGCGTGAGAGCTGGGCCCTCTTCCGTAATGCACTAAGAAAACTTATTGGGAGCTGAACCAGAGCATTAAAAGAGAAGACTAACAAACATACCATTTCACAGTCTACCGCCAGCAATTTTGTTGGCTTTGCGGAACCTTTAATGGCATCGATGTTTGATTCTACCCATCCTGGTTGGATATTATTATCTTTTTGATAATACGAATGTATAGGAAGGCCCATAATCTTCATTTGGCTTTCTGTCAACATTAAGTCTTTTGGATACAGTTGAGTCAACCTATGTGCTATAAGGAAACAAATGAAGTCAGTGCCTGCTGCTTCACATGTACTTGCTGTGTTCATTTTACCTTCTTCTCTATCTCGCTGGGCAGATTTGGTGAGTGGGTACACAATCAGGTCGCCAAATGGGTCACGAAGTAAGGTTCTTGATTTAGCCAACAAGACTGTTTGGATTTTCTCCCGGAAGATACCACCCATGTACGGTCCGTCCGAAGTGAAGAAGCTAGGATCAAGGCCGTCAACATAAGCAACGACCGCTCCTTTGATTAGCGACTTGTTGGACATTTGAGCCCAGGAGGGTACGGGTACGTCCGGGCAAACACAAGACATCATAAGCGAGCGAAGCTCCTCCAAGGGAGGCTCATAATTGGGTGGTTTTATAGTGATGCTTGGTTTCTTCGCCTGTCGCGTTAGAACGGGTCAGAAGGACTTCCTCATCGTGAAGAGCCACTTATATTGCAAATCTCTGATATTGTGCATATACAAATTGCGTACCTTTTTGGGCCGTTTGGCAAAGTTGTTACCCGGTCGAGTTGCTTCGTTCTGCATTGTAGTGCCTGATTCTTCACTCAAGGCTGTGAATGGATTCCCGGCTAGACTTTTACAACGTTATTTTTGAAAAACACGCTTTCAACTAATGGGTTTAACCTTGCCTTCTTCCTTCTTTCTCTTGCTATTGTTTTGATTACTAAACATACACACACACGTCTAGATTCTCAAAATGAGTAGCTGAATCACCGTAGTAATAGGTCGTTGAAACAATTTCCGTCAACTTTTTTTTTTAACCTGTTTTATTTTGATTATACCATCGATCGCCCGTTGCCCGGTGTGAAGAGATACATGTATCATTTTCATTCTTTTGGATGCCTGACGCCAATTGTGAGCATGATATTACCATACAGGCGAGTTTCACCTGTTTGAATAGCGAGAGTAACGTTCTTCCCACGAGCAAAGTCATAGAACGCGAAGCGTTCAATCTTTTCCAGCTCCAATTTCTCATCTTGCTTTTGAACCAATTCGCGGAAAATATCAAATATTGGAACCTCTCCTTTATGATCCAGTGTGGTGAATTCGCTAGATGGTTCCATCACATGAACCGCCTCGATCGGTGCTGCTGTCAAGATGGTGGCTAAGACATCTGCATAGGATATGATTAAAAGCTCTCTTCTGCTGTAAGAGAAAATAACTGTTCCATACCGTCTGCTGAAATTTGACCGGGACGTAGGTTGAGATATACTCTAGTAGCCGTTGTGGGAGTTGCGGTAGACAGTGGAAAGTTGGCATCGGTGATGAGGATTTGAGACCCGTGGCCGGCAGCTTTGCATACGAAAAACATAGCACCATCATTATCTATAGCTATAAAATTGCATCAGCAGACAAATGATAACTACCTGCCAAGGCGCCGATAATTTGAGGGTGTGTGAGTTCAGTGTAAAGCATAAGGAAAGAAAGGTAAAGCCGAATGACTTTTTTTTCGGATTGCTACAAATCTTGTTCGGAAAATGAAAGTTTGCTTGTTTGAGTTTTTTGTTACACGTCGCCAAGTGTGGCGAACCTACTTTCTTTAATCAGATCATAGAATTATGTGTCAAATTCAAAACCAAGCGCTTATGAAAACATGAAGATTATTGTCAAATTGAATAATTCATTCAAACAGGCTATCTTCTTTCGATATCTGCCTGGTAGTGGCTGTCTGGTAGTGGCCATTGAGAGTCTGTAAACGCAACTGGTAAGTGTATTGCGTGGCTAGTGCGTGGCTAGTGCATGGCTGGTAAGCAACGACCATGATTGGAGAGGGTTGACTTGTCTGCTCTCAAATTTTGCTGTACTGATATGAAGCCATCTGTTGGCTTTGATTGGTGGAAGTATATTCTTTAAAATGCTACTGTACAGCTGATGATCAACTAGATAAGCTGCTGCTCTTTAAACAGCATAGCGAACAACCAATATCATCAACAAGTAACAAATTGAGTCTTTCGCCTCAATGTCTATCCTATGGAGCTCAATTCAATATTGCGCAAAAGTGGACTGGATAATCATAAATCATATGCGAGATCAGTAATCTGCAAACTGAGTTACAATTATCAGGAGGGAGCCTATTGTCATAAAAGTGTAAACAAGATGGGGTGCTCAGGTGAACTGAGCACGGAAGATCCTTCCAAAATTCAACTTGCAGCAAAGCTTTTCATAACTGCCTCTCTGAAACACGGAAGCGACACTTCTCTCCATTTAATGACTCAGCTTGTCGGGCTACCACAAGTATTGTACCTCGCACTTGCGTCATGTTCTTACCCACTACTTTGCATTTGGCAATGGTGGCAGGATACACTGCATCTGTGCAAATTGAAGGCTTTCGGCTGTATATGTTTAAATAGGCTAGATTGGGTGGTGGGCTAAAGTTTACTACGCATTATTCTTATTTTGTTCTTTCGCTTATATTGAACAATTATGTATTATAGTTGCATTGACTATTAAATCGAAGAAGGACAACTTGATGAATTGTTATCGTTTTTACGTATCTCAGTCGGAGTGCCTGAAAGCTGGTTTGCCTCCACACGATTTTCCTTGTTTCACTCAACAATACCTTTTACGGATGGCGCAGGGGACCACGAGGTAGATAATATAGGTCCGCTTTTTCCAACATGATAGTTTTTGTAAATGAATATCGAAATACGGAACAAAAGAGGAGAAGAGGAGGGCTATGAAAAGATAGTGAATCAGGCCACTTTTCTCATAAACATCTAGAACAAATACGCTGGCTATTGTTCTAGGGGATTGACGTCTCCTAATGCGCGGTAAGTCGAACTTTGAAAACAAGTAGCGCCAGTGTCAAGAGATTTGTGTGGATAGTATGTATGGGCTGATTGAGTTGCTCAAGCTAGCCAAGGTATACATATCTGCCTTTTGTATCTCTTCGCATGCTATCCCCATCTCCTGTCTTTTTGAGTCGCACTTTTGTGCCATGAGTAAAAAAAATGACCCAAAATACTCAGCCCAATAAATAGTGTGTGTATCGCGGACAACAGCCGGCGGTCCCACCAAATTTTTGTGAATGGCACTGACTGTAACGTTGCACCAAACTATGTACTTGACGGGGGCTCATCGGGCGGGCATTACGATATCAAGGAGGCAGAGACAATGATTTTCACAAACAGGGCCACCTTCGGGTATCATCGAATTGCAGGTCCGAAAAAAAAACGGGGGGCTCAAGGCGATAGTAGGGTTTTGAACCTAATTGCAAAACGACATGTCAGTGTAAGAATTGGAGATGAGGTACCACAAAGGATGAAAAAGCTCGATTCAGACCAAGCTTAAAGTGAGAAAATCTATCGACAACCTTATAACATGCTGAAAAACAGATTTGATGTGAGAGTATGCCCAAGAAATTAGGTCCCGACCGAATTAGATAAACTAGGGTGGTCGCATTGCATTGGCTAATAAAAGGATATTAACCTAGATGAGGTAATGAGCGTGGGGCGATAGTACTTTAAGACTCAATGTTCTCGTTTTTATTCTTGGATGTAAGACACAGGGTGGATATGTAATTTTAAAGGTGATAGCAAAGCTTATTTTTGTTTTTTTTTCTTGACAGCAGGGCGATATAGAAGCAAAGAAACAGCACCATTACGGATAGCAAGAGGTTCACGAGGAAATATTTACAATTTGAAAAAGAAAAAAGGTTTGGAGGGTATTCAAGGGTGCAGGGTATTTAGGTAGAACTAAAGGGTAAAGGTAGGAATGAATAAGAAGGAATTGTACAGGGCAACGTACTTGATAGTATGTGTGAGTGCGTATGCGGATGTTTTTTTTTTTTGAAACTTTTTGAAAGGCAGTGTGCTTTTTGCTGGAAGATAATAAATAACAGTAGACGTTGCAAGAATGTCTTTTATCGCATCATTCGTAGTGAAGCTCGCTTTGGGATAGTGTGGGTATCCATAGTCTGTCTGCGCTTGCGCTTGACAGAAGCATCAACGGTGTTTTGCTTTTTATCAGGAGTTGACGATTGCTTTTTAGGTTTTGAGGGTGTCTTCTCTGATTTCTCCATAGGTATTTCTGATTTATCCTTTGCCAATAGTAAAATGGGAGGAATGTTTTCTTTGCTAAGGGTATCTTGGTCGGTGGTTGGTTCATCTGTTTCAGGCACTACCACATTTTCCTGAACGGATGTATCATTTGTGGCAGTTGGGCTCTGGGCTGGGGCGTCTACATAGATGGTAAAGTCGGCATCAAGGACGTTAGGCTGTAGAATGAAATAAAATTTGGCTGTTAGCGATTTTTTTTTTGCAAAGTTGGCAGGATAGTGTAGGTAAGGTTTCCATGGTAACCGGCAAAGGAGAGCAGGGAGGAGGCTGATAAACCAACCAGTCAAAAGTTGACGGGCTCCCCAAGTTGGAGAACACCGAAATTAACACGCTTCGTGTTACACCTTCTTTACACGATGGGTTATTTGCACGATAAGTGTGCAAAAAAACGAATCATGCGCTCTGAATTTTTGGGGACCAAAAAAATAATAATAATAATAAAAAAATCTAGACGTACGCTGGCTTGGCAAGATGCTACACTTTGCGAGAGCGTGCGGCATATTTTGGTAGTAATATCCTTCAACGGCTTTCGCTTTGATGTCGCCTTTGGTACCACAACTAAGATAGGTTTTGTCTTTTCCTGCACTGGAGCTTTCAGTGTGTTTTCAGATTTTAGACTGGGGCTAGGTTCAGTCGATAGTGATTTTGTAAGTGGACGATCTACGCTCAGTCTTTTCTTAAACGAAGACTCGTTCAAGGAAATAGATGCTGAGCGTAACACGACCGACATTGAGCAGTGCAAATAAAAAGGGGAAAGAGAGAGAAAGAGAGAAGAGAAGTGGATGAAACGAGGACGGGCAAAGAGAGAGAGAGCGTGTTGGTGCGATGCTGTACAACAATAGTCGAAGTCACTGACTGAAAAAAAAATTTCTGAACTTGCGCCTCTCATTAGCTGTTATTCCCCCTTGCTTTGGACAGCAGCCAAGCACTCCGCCCAATCAAACCATCATAGCAAAAATAAAGAAACTAAAGGTGCTTGTGTCACTGAACTCTTTTGCAGCGAATCATAATTAGTTGTACCCTTGCGCCTTAGAATTATTGTTTTCTCCTTGAAATCCATGGCACTCATGCATGTCGATCAGCCAGACTGCTATACAGTCTACTTCACCCTGTATCGACGTTCATGCTAAATCGGCATGAGATCGCCATATCAGCGAAATAGATTGGCCACATAGACATGATGCAATGCTTAGGTACGTCCCCAGAGACGCCTTCAAGCGAGCTCAGATATATATATATATATATATCTCAAGCCAAAGTTTATACTGTTGTTCATCAGTTGCACCATTTAATCACCACCTGCAAAAATACCATCGGACTTCGACAGCAAGGTGCTGGGTGCCCTTGTACCTTACAACTTTTCCGACTGGGGGATATATTGCTGCCCACTCGCATTATCTCAATGCATGACAGATCATTAAACTCTCAAGGCATGATTAAAGACAAGGAAAGAGTGGGAAGCCCAAAAAGCCATAATAGTGAATTCTGTGAATTATCGCACAATCGGGCCATAACATCGAAATTTCCGTCCTTGTGGAACGAGTAACTAGCGAATTCCGAGATGGGTTTTGTATCAGTATACTTTTTCTTTTTTTATCTTGATTATATTGGGACAGGAATCACACAAAATAAAAAAAAAAAAAAGTGGGCACGAAAAGGTTCTAAATTCGAATCATTTGGTATAGTATCTGAAAACATTGCATACGTGAAGAATGCAAGACGTTACAAATTGGCAAATTGGTCATATAAGTCAGCACAGGAGTAAGAGGAGAGGCTAATTTAACGCCAATTTGAATCATCACGATGCTTGTGATGGTGCTGGTTGTGTTTGTTTTCAGAGTGGTTATAGTGGTCGTTGTAATGTTGAGGTTTATTATGGTCCTTCACTTCATCAGCAATCCAAGTGCCAAGACCAACGGCTGCAGCACCGGCCAAAGCTGCACCACCCAATTTCTAGAAGACAAGGAGTATTTGGTAAACAGGTTATCAATAGCAAAACCCCAAGTACATTTTAGTACAAGATGTATGTATTAAAAAGTGAAAACTGTTCTTACCATCCAATCTGGCATAGGCTTGCCGGGCTGTTTTTCAGGCGCTTGGTTGGATGAAGCACTACCTGCATAAGGGCTGTTTGAATTAACTGCAGGAGTGTAAGGGCTACCATAACCGCTAGAAGAAGCTTGACTTGGCGGTGGTCCACCATAGGGAGACGAAGGTGAGTCGGATGGGTACCCAGGGGCGTTGTATGGCTGAGGAGGAGGTGGAGTGAACGGCGGCGGGCTACCAGCACCATAGTTTAGGGGCATGGGTACTTGCGGACCCAAAGCGCCATATTGCTTTTCAGCAGGATATCCAGTAGTCGACCCATCATAAGCAGGGGGCTGGCCATAGGACGGACTCTTCTCTTGTGGGTATCCCGATGGACCTCCGGTATACTGTGGAGGTCCTGTTTGGTATTGCTGGCTAGCAAATGAGGGAGGGGCGGAGCCCATAGATGCACCAACCGAGCCCTAAATAGCAGAATTTATTGCCAAGTCCAATTTTCACCCTGCGGATTTCCATACCTGCCGCTTGCTCCAACACATACCTCCATATTTAGAATCAGGTGGACTTCTCCAGCTTGATTGCCATTAGAACGTCGAATAGGAAACCATTTATCCAATCGACCTGCACTAGTGATTTCTGATAGCTCCACGGCTACTCCACCGATCACACCGCTGGAACGAGGATCCTCGTCGAAAATTTCAACATAGAGTCGAGTTTCTCCTGCTGGCACGTCACTGAGATTGAAAAAGCGTGTTAAAGAACAGATATATGAGCTGCTTTTGCGGAATTGAATATCACCAGCGTTACATACAGGTAAAGAGTCTCATTCCATTGTGGTTGCGACCCACCATCCTTGTGATTCCTTGTTCTATGCTTGTCGGAGGGCACGATATAACAACCTACGAAAGGGTCCATCAAGTCTGTGCATAGAAGAGCGTCAGTCGCTTGTCAGCTTAGTTATCCGAGCGAAACGTTTCTCTGTCAACTGTCTTCCATTGCACATATCGCATCATTCCTTGATCGATTGTATTGCTAGAAAGTCGTTCATCCACCTTTGCCCTGGCTATAAAGAAACGAGACTTACCAAAAACTCCCGTTTCAGCCAGACCACGGGCAGCGACTGGCAAATGTGAGTGCAATATGTTATCATAATGAAAGGCGTGAGTCTCTGTCATCCATTCCGCATAAATGCATACCACAGTTTACGACAAGTCTTGGAGTTTGCATAATAGGCAAAGGAGAAAACTAAAGGTGAAGGTAATACGCCACGCCAAGCTCAGCCATAACTTGCAAAAAAAAAAGCCAGCCGAGCACGTGACTGAGGCTAAGCTTTCATGCTGTAAAATTCGTCATTGCATTCCTTTGTTTCTATTCACACTTACCATGTCTTACCCCGGTGAAAACACAAATTATCAAGGTGGGCCCTATGGAAGTACCTATGTGATTCCTATCGTATATTTTATTAAGCCTATCATGTATACTTAGGTTATCAATCAAACCAACCTCCTCAGCATTTCTCAGGAGGCTTTGTCCCCCCTCAAGAGAATCGCCAAGGCAACTCACAGGCTGCTTATGGTCATGAGTATGGCTCACAGTCAAACGCCTTTGATGAGGCTACAGAGTACGCAAGCAGAGAGACTGGCCACGACAAATCGATGTTCAGCTCTGTACTGTCCTCTGCTTTGAGCGATCAACATGAACAAGCCCAACCTCACGAAATCGAGAGAGCCCGGAACGCCTATCGGAACGTATATGGAGGTGGAGGCGGAGGTCAACAACAGTACGAAGACGATGATGTTGCTTCTGCCGCGGCGATGCATGCTGTTGAACGCGGCAGTAGTGACGGCAGCAGCGGATCTGGAGGTTTACAGTCCGTCATTGGTATGGCTATGAGCGAAGTCACCAAGTTGATGAACAAGCAAGGAGGCGGTGCTGGAGGTACTAGCTCTGGCTATCCTGGCGGTGGAAATAGTGGCAGTGGAGGCCAAAGTGATATGATCAAGAAAGCTGTTTCCATGGCCATCAAGCTTTATGCTAGTAAGCAAGCTGGGTCGGCAGCTGCTGGTGGCCAATCGGGCGGCAGCGGCAATCCCCTCAGCAGTATGCTTGAGATGTTTATGGGTGGTGGTTCTGGAGGCGCTAGCGGTGGTGCTAGCGGTGGTGCTGGCTCTGCACCGTATGGTAATAGCCAAGCACCTCCCAGTCAACACTCAGATTACGGTCAACCACCTTCTGGTTATGCACCGCCACATCAAGGAGGCGCTACGTCATCATATAACGCTCCACCGCCATCCAATCAAGGTTACGGCCAACCTCCATCTTATGGTGGAGGTCAGCAGCAGCAAACTTACGGTGGTGGCCAGCCCAACTATTCTCAACAGGAATATGGTGGAGCACCGCATGGCCAACAACAACATTATAATGCTCCACAGTACCCACCACCTGGCCAGCAAGAACATTATAATGCTCCTCAGTACCCACCACCAGGACAGCAACAACAGCAACCTCCTTCTGGAGGCGATAGTGGAGCTAGTGGCATGGAAAAGGTTGCCGTCAATCTTTTGAATAAGTTTCTCCATTGAAATTTCTTGTATAAAGGGTTAGTCATACATGTTCATTCCTAACCAACTTAGCATATTCAATCATATTATTCAAAGTTTATAAAATATTTCTGGTATGGCCTGCCTAACATTTGCACTGTGCACTTTGTCATTGTTACTGTTGATTTTGGTAAATTTTGCAGAAATTTCATCCCATATCTACGTCAGGCAGGGCCTAAATTTGCATGCAATCAGAACATTTTTTGTATGTGATCATAATCAATTTTTTGCACTTACATACCAATATTGCAAGAAGCAATATGCCCACTCCTGACGTAGTTAAGGGGGCAAGTGATGCAAATAAGCGTCAGTTTCTATGAAAACGTGAAAAGTCACCACCGGTGGCAAGTTGAACTCTATGGAAGCTGCATTATCAGTATGACACAAAGATCATGTTTTCACTTTCAACATAAGAATTATCGTTGTTTTCCATGCTGGTTGCTCATTACATAAGTGTTTGTCTGCAGAAAATTCAATTTGCGAGACGTTAAATATCCCTTAACTCTGGAGCATAATTATTCGTGCGTCAGCCTAAAAACATCACACAGAACAGCAAAAATATAGGAGAACGACAGTAATTAGCCACAAATGATTTTTCTTATTGGCGGAATAAACGAGATCCTCCTCCATCTGGCTCGGGCATTTAAATTTGCGGGTTTTCAAAGTTGCTAAATGTAAGCGATATTGAACAACATAATGTATCTTGTTTCAAGCTGAAAGCCATAGAGTTTGTGAAAGCTGAGAAGTCTGGTCACACGAAATGTAAACCCCTTTGATGTTTCATTTGACTGAGGAGTAGAATGTTTCAAGAGGTTTTCGCATCGGCCTGATCGCTAGTCATTTTAGTTGACATATGCATCATGCTGTCAATGGACGTGAGAGCCAGACTGATATAATATCAAAGATTGATGTTTCATGGGCTATAAGGAGCACTAGATAATAATAGCTTGTTTGAAGATCGTTTTGTGACCCAAAAACCCTTGAGCGATTTGCTGCAGATCGTAAATTACTACTTTGGCTTTGAACCGCTTAGTTTTACGGATCTGGTAATTTTCAAGGAGCGCCTTCGCCTTTGTACTACCATTGGCAAAAAAACTATTCATTTCCTTGCCTACTAGTCTGAAAGTTTTTGTTATACTTCTACTCTATATTCCCTAATTCACAGGCAAAGCCATAAAGTGTTGTCTGGAACAACTCTATCTTGAGCATACTATGCCTGCAAACTCTCCTTATAACGGTAGGTCTCGCACTTTAACTTCATCTTGAATTCGACCAGCATCTCGTTGTGTTGTCTAAAGCCACAACCTTACGCTCATGTCTCAACCTAGGTAAAGAATATGTATCGATTCAAGCAGCTAGCGCCATCATTGCTGAGGTTGGCCCTCTAAGAATTTCGAGTGATGCCCTGGTGGCCCTGAATCAATTTTTAGATGAATTTCTTATAATGCTACTCGTCCAAGCCCAGTGCTTGGACCTAGCGCAATTTAAATCCGCCGTCGCACATACTCTATCTTATTCATCGCTTGGCAAAAATGCCATCGTTGAAGCTGAATTGGAGTTAAAATCATATCTTGCCATCGCAGAAGTGGATGCTGAGTTAGATGTTTACGAACGCATGCGATCACAAAAATTCGGCCCTATCTTACTGCTGAACGACGTTGTACAACAGATCAGACACCGCACCGATGAGTTTGGTGCTTTGGTCGCTCCTCAAGCAAAGATGCTATCCACTCCGCCCAAGCCTGGTGCTATAGTCTCTTCGATTGTCGCCATGTACCTTACAGCCATCGTTGAACATATTGCCGAGTACGTTTTACTAGGCGTAGCTCGAACTTGTGAGGCCGAGGATATGAGCCATGTACGGATAAAAGAGGTCTATTCGACCTTGTTGGAAGATACTCAAGTCGGCTCTGCATTTTCAAGCATGGAACTGAAAACAAGATTGGAAAAACGCTTAAATTCTAATGGTCAAAACGGATATGTACCTGGCTCTCCTATGACACCAACCAAATACTCTGTTCCCATGTCTCCTACTTCAGCGAACAGCGATTTGTCTGGTGCGGAAGGTAACATGTTTATCAGATCTGCCAAAAGACAGCCTTATTGATGTTTATACTCAAATCAAATCCTTTTACTTAGGATTCGGAAAAGATTCTGGAGAATATGAATTGAATGGAGATCAACTTAGCATTCGATCTGAACCATTTATGCCTCGAACAGACCAACCCCAACGACCTTCTTCCAGAGCGTCTCAAAACTCAAAGAGTTTACCAAGCATGGGTAAAAGCAACACATATCATCTAACGTCTGTTCTTACTCAGTCATCAGCCAACGGAGGTGCTGGTACACCTCCATCACCAAAGGTGAAAACTGGTTTTCGCTTGTTTGGCAAGAAAAAGAAAGCCCCAAAGGACCAAGAAAATGCCGATATATTTGCCCGAGCTGCCTCGCCATCAACAGACACCGATGTTGATGATACCAAAGCCATGGATTTTGAAGAACTCATGATGTCTGGAGGTACGATGAAGGTGACGTTGACTCCTAGTCGATTAAAATCGATTGAGGTGAAGGAAAAGGCTGTTCAGCAAGAAAGGTTACAAAATACCTGGCGTCAGAAGAAGCCTGATATTGAAATTGTGCCTCCTAAAACAGACACACTGAAGCGAACTGCTCTTCAAAACCTCGCGCAAAACAATAGAAGTTCAATTGATTCCAACACCTCCAACTCTTCTGCTTCCTACCGTTCTCCTCCACCTGTACCAGTCCGAAAAACAAAGCGTTGGCCAGATGCACCTGCAGTGCCTCCACTTCCTGCGTCGATGCGAAACAATGCGATTATATCTCCAAAAAATACTCCAAATCAACCGTCATCACCGGTACCCAGTGCTGCGCCTGGTTCTCCTACTCTTTCCACCAGATCTTTGCGAACCATCAATTCCGTGACATCTCTACAATCCGAAAGTGATAGTGAGGAACCTAATAGACGCGACTCGCTCATGTCGCAAAGTAGCACGTTCAGCAGCATCATTAAATCGGCACCTGCACCGCCTCCATATGGCACTATGCCTAAACCATCAACAGAGCCATATCGAGTGGATTCTCAAAAGTCTTATCCATCAGATGGTAAAATGGAGACAGAAATGTCCACTACTCCTAATTTCACCGTCAGCGATAACAAGGCCGCGGTAAATCGCAGGACGTCTATGGTTATTGCACCGCGACCGCCTCGACTAGCGCGCAATCAACCGCGACAGCATAGCTCCTTGGTTATTTCCACGACGGGAGCTGAGGAAAATGCCTCGATTCCATCAGAGAAGAGTATCCCAACTGAAGTCTCCGCTTCATCGCAGCAAGCTGTCCCGTCAACCATTGCGATCGAAACACCTGTTATGTTTCAAGCAGTCACCTCGCCTGAACCAGTAGTGCCATCACCAACTGCTGTCCCTTCTCCTTCTCCCGCACCCAAACCTGCTCAGATCACTGCTCAGTCTACGACAGCAGTCTCACCCGAGGTAGATAACGGCAAAGTAGAAGAAGAAGAAGAAGAAGAAGATGATGATGATGAAGAAGAAGAAGAGGACGACGTTAAAGAACAGCCTGTTAGTGCTTTCAAGGCTACCGCACACCGAACTATTTTGGGATCGGTATCGGGAGACTCTTTGTCCAACAAAACCAGCCTCCGCTCATCCGCCAAAAATTGGAAGCGAGTGACCATTGTTAATCCGGCATCGTTCCCGTCCAGAAAACACGACGGAGTGAATGTATCAAAGGAAGATCTATTGTCGCTGCATAGCAAAATGGCGTCGTCTGATTCTGTCAAAGCGGTGATGAATTTGTTTGAAGCGTTTCTGGCTGAGCATAATGTCGCTCACGATAAACTAGATGCTGGGGCACCGACACCTGCTGAGCAGGTGTCAAACAAAGAGGCAGTAAATGCTGAAGTGATAGACGAACAAGCAAAGCGTTTGGGGAATGACAACAGTGTACAAACTGAACCTTGGACGCCAATTTGTGAGCATTTTGAAAAGCCACCACCTCCCAAATTTGAGACGATAACGGAAGACAAATTAGAATCGCTCTTGATCAGCCAGCCTGCCGATTATATTCCTGTGAGAGTGGCACCGATCATCACTGTAACTGACTGTGACGAGACTGATGCAGAGGAGCGGCCATTGGATTTGACTGAATTTGATGTGGATA
Organism: Umbelopsis sp. M5902; assembly: GCA_037039815.1. Taxonomy (NCBI): domain Eukaryota; kingdom Fungi; phylum Mucoromycota; class Umbelopsidomycetes; order Umbelopsidales; family Umbelopsidaceae; genus Umbelopsis; species Umbelopsis sp. M5902. Next base: position 287,360 of record JAXQGL010000056.1, read on the forward strand.
GTAGTGACGAATATTCGGACGTAGATGATGCCATTCCCATGTCTCGCTTCTCTTATCCACCACAGTATCGAAAAGCCCAATACATGGACACCAAGCAGGTGTATGAGAGCGAGGATGAAGAGTGGTATCTTGATGATTCTGATAATGAATTTGAGCAAGAGGATGAGCCAGTGCCAGTGCGCCCAGAAATATTAGAAGAAAAAATGGCAGCTGAATGGTTGATTGGATAGTCTTATGTTGATTAGCTCCATTCTGAGTTTTTCTCAGAAATTCCTGCCAAGTTTGTGCTGCGGCGTCGTTTATGGCTATAAAAACCTGAAACCTTTTTTTTGGCTAAGCAAAAAATCTTTTTTTTCTACAACTCTTAAAGTTATTATGACTGTAAGTAGATGAATCAACTGTAGCATGTACTGGCATGTTTTTTGGCTGCATGGCCAACTTGAACGCCGTCGTGACTTTTTTGTATACCGACAGAAAGGCTTACTGCCTTACCTTGTCGGGTTTTGTACAGTGCGCCCAACGCCCTGATGTTGGCACATAATGACTACAAATTACCAGCAGAAAGTAGCTGGGCAATAAAAAAGAAAAAGCACTTGAGCTAAACTGTCAAACATGTTGATGCATTTCGCAATCTTGTAACCATTCTCATCTCATCTTCTCATCAGCTTTCCGTTGATCTACTCAATCCCACGTTTGAGCGCGAACAGCAAACTCACAAACTCAAACGTTTGGTACAATCACCAGACACCTTTTTTATGGATATCAAGTGTGCACAATGCCAAAACATCTCTACGGTGTTCAGCAACGCCCAAACCGTTGTTCAGTGTCGGCGTTGCACCGCGGTTCTTTGTCAGCCAACTGGCGGACGTGCGCGCTTGACTGAAGGCTGCTCTTATCGACGCAAGATGGCGTAAGCTTACGCACATTTTGGAAAATTTACAACGCTGGTAGTTGTATCCTTACAACGACATATACTCTCTTCAAAAGGCAAAAGCGCTCTTATTGGATCTATGTTCCTCTGATTTTCCCACCGTTGGGATGTCAGGATTTCCATCATTTTTTGTTTCTGTTTTGGAACATCTAGAGTTATTCATTAATAGCGCAGAGATACCAGGTTATTTAGGATAAAAGCAACACAATAAAAGTAGATTGGTACTTTTTATATCAAGTGTTTTTGAAGTTCGATCGATTATCAAATAATCATTTACGTTATATTTATAATGACAAAACGTACAATTATTAACGTAAAATTGTTACTGTAGTATTTACAAATGGTCTTCCTGTGCAGGGAAGTGAGGAGGACTATATACATGGCCAAAACGCTGGCAATTATTAATTTTCGCGATCAGAAGACAGCAAACCGCCTTTCTCAACCAAAAGACTGCGTAGCCATTTGGATTCTTTTTCTAATGCTTGGACTTTCTGCTCTAGTGATTCAACCTTGGCTGACATGCTTTTTGCATTTTCTTCCAACGCAGCCTCTCTCTGTTTCTTGCGCAGACGAAATCTAGCAGACGCCATGGTGTTTCGCCGTCGTTTGTCTTCTTCCATAGCAATTTTGTCTTCCTCATTGACAGAGTCATTTCGTCTTTTTAAATTTTTCTTCGTTTTGCTTTCATTGTTTTCACCGGCGCTATCCGAGACCGATGAATTCGATGATCCGTTGACAAAGGCAACATCATCTTCAAATGGAGCAACAATGGACATGTCAGGTTTAGGAAGAATAGGCAAATAGGAGCTCAATGAGCCGTTTTGAAGAAAACCATGTACAGGGGTCTTCAGATAATCAACTTCAGAGTGTGGATGCAGATCTTTAAGTAGAGGTGAGTCCTCAAAATACAATGCAGCAGTGGCCCACAAGTCTAGTTCCTGATTCAAGGATTCCTCGCTCAAAAGCTCCGGAGAACTTTCCTCGTTCAGCTTGGAGATAAAGGACATGGTAATGTATTGAAGAGCAAAACGAAACGGATCGAATGTGCGCACACAGCGCCTTTATAAAAATTCGACCATAATTTGTCATCAAACCTTAGCATTTGATCACGTGCCTCCCTTTTATGGTAAAAAGTGATTGTTGCACACCTCAGTCCAGTCCCAATTATTAATAATAGCACTGCGAAAGTGGTCTACACGGAGGAAATAAAAAAGTGTAAATCGTAATATGTAGATTTCAGGAAAAAATCCATTATTATCGAATATAATGGGGGGTACTACGATGCAAAGTGTGCTAAGCAAATGTCAATTACTATGGGTTATACACCCGAAAAGGAAATAAAGCAAAGGTGGAGCTACCGCTCGCTCGCCCTCCATATATCAAAAAATAACATGCTTATACAATGTAGAAGGGTGTTACAAGATCCAGAAGTCTCTGATTAGTATGGTCAAAAACAATTCAATTACTTTGTGCTTCTAACTTTACCTGGCATTCAGTAAAAAAGCGACAAATATGTGATCGATGATCTGAAACCACTTTACTCATGGGATAGGGTTTTAGGAATCAAGTAGTTACCAAAATTGCTAAAACTATCAAAAGTACCTGTAATCATGATGTTACGCAGGCTCAATTATTTCAATTCGTATAAACTTTATCTGGCACTCAGTAATGTGACAAATATGCGATCGATCATCTGAAACTACTTTACGCATGGGGTAGGGTTTCAGGATATCAAGTAGCTGCCAAAAGTGCTAAATTAGCATGTGTACCTGTAATCATGATGTTACCCGAGGCTCAATTGTTTCAAATCATAATGCGAAGATAAATTAGCATGTTGCAATCATGAGTGGGCTAAATGATTATAATTATCACATATATGCATTTTAGTAAAGCGTATCTGAATGTAGATGCACAGATTAGCATTCCATATTATGTTTAGTGATTGATTGCATAATTTTGATTTCGTCCTTTGAAAATAGTTGCGATCTATGTTCTCCTTTGGATCATCAAAAGATATGCTTTCGATTTTACATGCCATGATGCCATGACATTATGAAAGATATGCAACCAGGTGTATCATAGTATGTCTCTCCACTTTGACTTTAAGTTTATACATGAATTTCGATTATGGATACTTTTAATATCTTGCGCAGAGCAATTGCAACTTTCCTACAGGTGAGCACACACGTGACTTAATCACGTGCTCGACAATTTTGGTAGATCTGCTTGCACAGGCCAGTTCTGGGCGACATAGCAGATTCCAGTTTCAGCAAATGGAGGGCAATAAGGGTCAGCAGCTTCCGGCGCTGACAAAGGTGTCCTTCATCATTGCGCGGCACCTAGACTCGGAAAACTTGTACACTCAGTACCTAACGCCTTCGGAGTCGCAGATCTTCAAAGATGCGGTTGCGAATTTTGACAAGTGGAGCTCGTTCATCAAGGTTGCGAACAAGATTGGCACCACTGAAGTTGACCAGAATGACGAGCAGAAATCCGTGTCCAATCAGATGTCGGACGAGCAGGTGGCGGCTTTTAGAGTAAGAGCCATGATATTCGACCAGTTGGTGCCACAGTTGTACGAGTGTTCGAAACCATGCTGCAAAATGGCCAATGGCATCGATGATATCTTGAAAGACTTGTCTAACAACAAATATGACGCCTTAATCGAACAGTCTTCATCATTACCTGAGGAACCATCACGAACGATTCAGCCAACTCACCAATCCGATGCTGAAAAAACGCCAAATAATCATGTCGAGGCAAGCGAGACCAATGATGACCCCGACGCACATCAAGGTACCGCACGCTCTTTGACGTTGACAAATAGAACATTATTGTTCTTCATGAAAAACTGACTTTGCCGTTTAGTGGATGGAGAAGCGAACGTAGATGTTTTAATATCACCTTTGGAACTTGCCCATATACCACTTACGAATGTATACCATACTTTTGAGACTGATTTAGCTGCTATGATTGAGCAAAGAAAATTGGAGGTAAGAAAATTTATTGCTACACGCTTCATGATGAATCGTTTACCAATACCTATATTGTAGGAATATGAGGCACAGGAAGAAATGAACGACAAGGAAAATCAATCCGAAAAAACTGTAAGCTGACGATTTCCATGAGATTCATCGCCATCATATAAAAAAAAAAAACCTTGTGCTGACTATGTCTTGGTTTTTAGATATCCATTCTCAATGCCAACTCGAATTTTAGCCTCAAGTATTTGCTAGAAGCTATTGAACAAAATCGAGCAGTTACGAAATTAGGGGATCGCGAGTTGCGAAACTTGTTGACCGATGTTCGACCTCATCGATCCAAATGGGTAAGGCAGAGACCTCGTATAGCTGATTTTCAGAGTATCCAGTTGCTGACGTTCAGATATAGGCAAACGAAGAAAAACTCGGGCAAGAGGAGCTGTACGAGTCGTGTGAAAAAGTACTAATGGATTTGAAGAACTATACGGTAAGGGCGCACTATAAAATTTGAGAGTACCTTTAATTAGCTGGCAGTAGATATTAATTCGATGCTTTAATAGGAGCACTCTACGCCATTTTTGAACAAAGTGAACAAACGTGAAGCACCAGATTATTATGATGGTAAGTATATTCATAGCCAATTTTTCGATGATCTTGCAAGTCTTATTGACGATTGTGGATTGTAGTCATCAAAAAACCTATGGATCTTGGGCTGGTTACCAAGAAGCTGAAGGCATGTCAATACAAGAGCAAAAAAGAATTTGCTGATGATCTTTATCTTATTTACGAAAATTGTCTTGTATACAACACGAACCCGGTAAGTTTTGTTATCATCTTTCTTATGCGCAATCAGTCTTTCCTAATTTAAATGTCCATCGATAACAGCAAGCAAGCGAATACCGCAAACATGCTATCGCCATGCGCAAAAAGACAGATAAGCTGTTGCAACAAGTTCCTGACGTCTCTATTCGAGATCGCTCGGAATACGATGCAGAAGAAGAAGCTGAAGAAAGTGATGATCATGAGGAAGACGGTCACAAAGCTTCGCGAAAGGTAAGACTCGAATGTTTTTTCCGCATACAAACAATAATGTTATCTAACATTATTTCACTATTAGGCACCAGGTGCTTCAAAGCACTTGGCTAATAAAACAGTCCAAGCCAAGAATGCCAATGACGCAGTAGTGTCAACTCCAAGCGATGCTACCCGTGAGCCTAGTCTTGCTCCTTCCAATGATGATTCGCAAGCAGATCATGATATGGATGGTAATGGGAATGGGAATGGCACCGGCCAAATTGGAATGAAAGGATTATCTGGTCAATCTAATTCCGATAATGCTATTGATCGTGAACAAGAAGAGCGTAATATCAACGCAGAAATTGAAGCAAACATGGGCATGATTCAGGACGAAATTTGGCGTGAATTAACTAAAAAGACAAGAGCTAAAGTCTCGGTAATGATCTCGTACACTTACTTTCCACCTTTGTTTTGCCCTCAACTGACTCCCTTGTTACTAGTCTGATGCTGATAAGCAGTCCAAGATTCCATTTGGCGAACGTCCAGTTATAACCCGATCGGCAATAGATATGAAGCGGTTCAGTATGATAGAACAGGCACATAATCACCCAGAGACCGTTCGTAAAATCATTACAGCTAGTAATGACGGTATTGTCCGGTGGATTGAGCAAGGAAACACTGGGTTATATGACGATTGCGATTCAGATGACGATGATAGCTTCGATGATGGATTTCTTTCACGTCGAATGGCTAAGTCCAATACAGCTCAGGTGGACGATAGTTCTAGGGCAGACCTATATCTTCCCGAGTACGCTATCACCAGCGGAATTCCAGAGATTATTGATATCCCAGAAGAGATTACCGATAAGACTAGACGTGGTAGCATAGATGGACTTGAAAATGAATTGGAATATGGATTATCCGATGTATCACTGGATAGATACCCTACCGTTGCCATACCAAACCACGGTACCTCTGAAATGATTGATCAAAACTTGCAAACTCTGCGAGAAATTCGACGAGTATATGCTAAATGTCTAGCCGTACGGAATGATGTACCTGTGAGTATAACAAGTTTTGAAGTAGTAATGACTGGCATGAAGTGTCTGTATTAACCTGCCAATTGATTGTAGATCGCAGCCCTTAATACTTCTCAAGCTTACCAAGATGACTCTCAAATCGGTGAAAATGATATCGCATCCCCATCGACTACAGAACCCACAATGGCTGCTACCGTCAACGAATCTAAGGAAGCTATCCGTAACACTGATGACAAGGAGCCAGCACAGCATCAGCACCAGCAGCCAGAAGAGGAGCAAGAGCTAGTACCCCTAATACTTAATCAAGAATCAGGACAAGCGCTTATGCAACGTACAGTCGTCAAACTGATTGAGCATGCCGGTTTTGAAGGGTCGCAAACCAGCGCTCTGGCTGTGCTAAGTGATGTAGCTACCAACTACTTTATGAGCCTTGGAAAGACGTTACGCGTATACTGGGATGGTTATTGCAACAATATGACTGACGAGGAAATTTTGACGCACACTTTGTATGATAACGGCATTGAGGCTATTCAAGAGTTGGAAGAATATATCAGCGATGATATTGAAAAATATGGTCATCGGTTGAACGATATTCATCGAAAGTTGACGTCTTCCTACAACGAGTTGGTCAATGGATCCACCGATGTTCAGCTTCCTGATGATTCATTTTTCCAAAGTGAAGATGCGTTTATTAATGGAGCTTTAGGAGAGGATATTGGCGAAGACTTTTTCGGGTTCAAAGATTTGGGATTAGATAAGGAGCTCAATTTGGACCGAATTAATGTAAGTGCATCCATTTTCAGCCAGTCTGGCGTGTATCCATTTCTAAAGTTTTTGCCACTCTTGCAGATTCCATCCAGATTGTGGTATGGAAAAGACAAGGCCAAAGAACATGTTATTGGTCCTAAATCCAATGAGCCTATTTTGGAGTTCCCACCGCCACCAGCTTTCCTTCGAGTCAGAAACACGGATGGCATCATCAAATTGCTACAACCTTATTTCCAAGAAAAGTTGGAAAAGACAGAAGGGAACCTGGTTGAAGATGAATACCAAACAACTCGGCGGTCGAAACCACGGTACCCACCGATTTTGTCCAAAGCTGGTGGTCTTAACCGTAAAAGGCCACTAAAGGACGCCAATGGAGAACTCAAGAAGGCCAAAAAGAAGAAACCAATGGAGATTATACAAGCGGAACGAGCTGAAAAGCGAAAGGCAAAGCAGGAAGCTAGAGCTCAGAAGGTAGCTGAGAGAGAGCAAAAGAAAAAGATGAGAGAAGAACTGAAGGAGCGTGATCGACTTGCGAAACTAGAAGCCAAGCGCGAAAAGGTGCAGTAGATTTTGGACTACGAAGCATATGTTTACTACATTTTGCTAACGTTCTATATGCTATGCAGAAGGCGATGGCCAAGAAGGGCGGCTCCTCCATTACCACTGCCAATTCGCATGATACTTCTTCAGTTACCGGTGCGGATGAGACGTCTCCTTTGCCTCTTGATAGCGAAGAACAAGATTGGTCTTAGACCCCATGCATAATAGCCCTTTTTGTACATAATATTATTGATGTTTCCATCACTCCCCTTTCATTAGTTTTTCCTATCTTCTCCCAAAGAAAAAAAAAATTTACACTACATCACTAAAGAAACCTTAGTATGTTTAAAAAGCCTTCTTTTGTTGGAATAGACCCATTGTTTTTAAGAGAAATATTTGATACTATTTACAAAAACTTGTACAATTGATCTAAAGGCTAATGCCCATACATATGCTTATAGGCAGCCCAGGGAATTGGATAGTATTCTAATTTATTTGGTTTCGTCAGACTCTCGGTCTTGATTCTTGAGCTCAGAGATGCTTTCTTCTTGCAAACTCTTCAGAGGCTTGTCCTCAGATTGATCAGCTTTCACCTATGGTAACATATCAGTAAACATAAATCTAATTGCCTTCAATCATAGTATTTGCTTCAGCATATAAACTTACAGCAGCTTCACTGTGAGAAGCCAGCTTCTCGTTCCATTTCTTCTCCTTTTCCTTCTGCAAGTGCTTTTGCTTTTCCTTCTCGAGCACATTGGGATCATTATCTGACATATGCGAAAACGCAGTCATGGTGCGAACTTTGTAGCTAGTGGTGGGAACGACCTTGCTAAGAGCAGAGCGGGCAGTTTGAAGACGTAACATTATTATAGAGAGTGGTGAAAAGGTATAAAGTGTGTCAGCGTGAATTGTTTGGCTGTTTAAATAGTATTTGCATAAACCTCGACGTATTAATGACGCTATCTCCATGGCCAAGTTTGACGCAATTTGAAATGTGAATATGCCTCAGAAATTTCTAGGCGTAATCAATTCTGACTGGGCCATGGAAAACAGCCTACTGCTAGCACGAGTTGTATGAGGATCCATCATAAGCCGAGTAGTCATTCTTTGACGAATGTTAATGGAAATAGTTGTCCAGTTGACCAACACACCTTTGTTTGCCATATATGTTTATTCGACGGCTTATGACTCGAAACGCACATGCACCCGAGCTTGTCTGTGGTCGGAGTATTGAAGCAGTCACAAACTAGCGTTTTCCCTTCAAGCGAAATCTTCCGTCGAAAAAAAAATATTAGTCCAATTTGCCTTTAACCTTCATGAAGACAAAGACTGTTGCCATCGCTACCTTAGGAACGGTAGCAGCTATCGCTCTCGGATATGCTTTGTATTTCGACCAAAAGCGAAGGAATGATCCTGAATTTAGAAAGAAATTGAGTACGTAGTTTCGAATCGCCTAGTGCCTGCAGCCTTTTACTTGCTAGAAAAACTTCCGGATCCCCTAACAACTCACATCGTCTTTAGAGCGCGAGAAGAAGAAGATTGCAAAGAAGGCAAAGCAGTCCGCTGAGACCATCAAACAAAAGGTATCTGAGACTTTAGAGGCTGGCCTCGAAGCTGTCAACCAGGAGACTTTCCCAACTTCCGTTGACGAGAAGGAGAAGTTCTTCATGTCTCAAATCTCAGCTGGTGAGACCCTGTGTGCTCAAGGTAAGGACAAGTGATGTTGTTTGGACCGCGAATAAGCGAGTCTAACTGTGGTCGGGACTATTAGGAGAGGAGCATTACTTTGAGGCTGCCATGTGCTTCTTCAGAGCTCAAAAGGTGTATCCTTCACCTGTTGAACTTATCATGATTTACCAAAAGACTGTTCCCGAACCCGTGTTCCAATTGGTTGTCGGCATGATGACTTTGGAGGTAAGTTGCACGCTTTTGAACGAAAAGGCAGGAAAAAATAATTCTGTATTAATTTAATGTTGTTCATAGCACCAAAAACGTCAAGACGGTTTCTACAAGGAGTTCCCTCCCGAAGACATGAATGTCAAGATTGAAGATATTCCCGAAGGCACAAACGGCGAAGGAAAGACAGTCATGAGAAAGGGTTTGGTGGTCACCAAAGATTTTGAAGAAGGCGATGTCATTTTTGTTGAGGAACCCATTGTCTCTGCCTTGAACACCAAGTTGGAGGTAATTGACAACGCAGTATATAATGGTGAACAATATGCGACAACGTTTATTGACATGCCTGGCTTTGTGTAGGGTGGAGATTTCTGTAATTATTGCTTGAAGGACATTTCTGGAGACAAGGTTGAGTGTGCCAATTGCGATCAAGTTGTATTCTGTAGCCAAGAATGCTACGAAAAGGCCAACGAGGAATATCACCAATATCTCTGCACTAACAACAAGACTGATGAGAACGCTGCTTCTTCGCAAGAACAAGCTTTCCTTGATTATTCCAAGGACAAGAACGTGAAATACCCATATTTGATTGCCCGATTCCTCGCCACTATGGTTCATGATGAAATTGAAAAGGCCAAGTCTGGTGTCACAGATGGTTATGGTTCCTGGGATCACGTTGACCGCTTTAGATACCTTGAGCTTGCTCCCACCGATCAAAATATGAAGGAATTGAAGTTGATCAAGGAATTGCTTGGTCCTAAGGTTACTGGCGTTGAAGAATTTTTGACGGAAGAGCGTTTCTTGATGCTCAAGGGCAAGATTTTGTTTAATGCTTACTCTGTTCAATCTATTGGCAAGGCTGAAAAGGAAATTCAGGTAGGGTATCTCTGTGGCTAAGGCAATTCATATTCACGATGAACTTTATAAACTGACCACTGTGCCTCCAGAAATCAACTGAACTCCACAGAGAGTCTCAAGCTGATCTATCATCTGTCGGTAGCGCTCTTTACCGCGCTACTACCTATCTTGCTCACTCATGCGAACCTAACACCAAGATTGAATTCGCTGACAAGTCTCACAAATTGACTGTGAAGGCTACTAAGCCTCTCAAGAAGGGCGACGAGCTTAACACCAGCTATATCCAGTTGGAGGACAAAAATACTGAGCAGCGACGAAATCAACTCGCTGAACTCTTCCAGTTCAAGTGTGTTTGCCCCAAGTGCGAGTCAGATTAGACGAATCATAGCTAGTTACATGATGGATGTTTAATTTGTTTCCGTGTGGAATATTTTTTCTTTTATTAAAAATAGAGTATAAAAATCAGAAGGACAAATTGGGCGATAATAAGGCTGGATGTGTATATAGAGTCATTGATATGTGCTCAATGGGTATTATCTTTTTCTTCTTAGCGGGATCGATTGCCAATGATGCTTTACTTTTTATATGAGGAAGTCACCTCTTGCTTTAGAATTAGATAGCAGGTAGTTTTGTTTTGATTATGTTTAGAAATGTCGTATTTGTGCTACCATATGGTCTCCCATCGCTCTGGTAAACTGCTGTCGAAACTAGGACAGTCAAGCGATTTACCACTGGCTGGTGAAATCGAATTCAAGGATATGATGCTCCTAGGCGTCAATTCTGAATCAGAGCTATAGGCACTGTCATCTGAAATCTCCATGTTATCGCGCAAATATCCTTCAATAATGTGTTCTTCATCGACTGATTTGACACTTGGCATCAGTGGCGGCGTAAGTGGCATAGACAATGGTATATGTGCGTCGATTAGTGGAGAGCATACTTGAAGGAGATCGTCTTCAGTGACTGATAAATCGTAATCCTAAGAAAAACAAGGGATGTCAATATGGCCCTGTTGATAGACATTGGGAGTGGAGCTCAAAACAACATAAAGTCTAAAATAGAGATGCCGAACTCACCAATAATAGAAATAACTGTCGCTCCATTAGATTCACCTCAGCCAAGGGGAAGCAACTCGCATATCGCGCCCAATGTCGATTTTTAGGGGACGAATCATTTAAAGTTTTAGCTGATAATATTAATGCTGCCAGAAATACCCGATGACAGGCACAGTGAATTCCTAGCCAGGGGAGAGAGACAGACAGACAAGATATGACAAATTGAAGAAATAGTATCAATACCAAGGTTATGCCTGACAAAAGTTGCCTCAATTAGGGGTTTGAGGAGGCTATTTTCGTTCTTCTTACCTTGTGTAGCTTCAGGCAGTTTCTTTTGTAGTCTTGCTATATACACTAATGATACGATGACGGTTCCCGTACTGACGTTAGATCGTCGTATCAGGTCTTTGACATAAATGTTGAGTGGTGGCACATATGGTGCATCCAACTGTTTCAACACTTCGGATAATGGAGAAGTCTTTCGCCGTGACAAGGAGTTGTCAATATTATTAGATGTACACCTTATGGCTGTGCGTAACATATCCACGACCAGTACTAAGTAAAAAGTTAAAAATTATTTTTCCGTTCAATCTAAGTATATTTCTGATCCCAAAAAGAAATCGCTGTAAAGGGAAGTGGGTGCATACGTGTGATTTTAGAATTGATGGGTTGCTTTAAGAGATATTCGAGTGATGCGTGAGCGAGCGATTCCATTCTTAGTTGTCAATAGATGTTATTGAGAAAAAGAAATAGGGAAAAAGGGTACGTATTAAATAGAAATATGGCCACGAATTGGATTAAAGAGGGGATGATGGTTGGGGCATCTTTAAAGCAAACGTGAATAGACCCTCCTCCTTAAAGACTCGATCCCTTTGTATCAATCAAGCACATACGCCATAAAGGCACCAAACCTTCTTTTTTTTTGCCACATTTTCCCCCCAGATAGCCATTCTATACATTGCTTTGATCAACTTGTGTGTGTTCAAGCTGCCCTGAGCATGGCCATATTTTCATGTCACTGCCGCAACCCCTCTTCGTACCAATTTCCTCTGTACTCCGAACCCCTGGTTATCCTCCAACTACATAACTGTATTCACACCACGCTTGTATAATTAATGCCAAGATAAGCTTCATTTCTTACTTTCATAGTCGCATTCCCTCCGCCAGCACCTACCCTATTCCAAGGTAATGGGTACTCATTGTTAGGATCACAAACTTATTGATGTGTGACTGCTGATCTAGACAAATGGCAAGGCATTTGTCCGGTTTTCGGTTTGTAATTTTTTTTTTTTAAACCCAAAGTAAAGCTTGCCGTAGTTTTTACTTTGACATCTGTATACCAAAATGGCTGTCGATCTCTCTACTACTATTGCTGGCGTCAAATTGCCCAACTTGTTGTTGAATGCTTCAGGAGTAAACTGTCGATTCGAAAATGAGCTTCAGCAATTGGTGGAGAGTAAGTCTGGCTCTTTGATCACCAAATCGGCTACCTTGAATTCTCGAGAGGGTAACCCCGAGCCTCGTTATGCCCCTCTTGCTGGTTCAATTGGCAGTATCAACTCTATGGGATTGCCTAACCAAGGCTACGAGTACTATCTCAACTATGCCAAAAACTTTGATTACAATAACGCTGCCGCAAAGCCCCTGTTCATTTCCCTGGCTGGTTTGTCGTTGGCCGAGAACAAGACCATGTGCGAAGCTTTCCGTGACGCCAACCTTCCCTGTGTTTTGGAAGTAAACTTCTCTTGCCCTAATGTTCCCGGAAAGCCTCAGGTAGGCTATGATATGGAAGCTATGGAACAAGCTTTGCAAGTGCTTGATCCTATCATTGGCCGACCTTTCGGTATCAAGCTTCCACCTTACTTTGATATCGCTCACTTTGATCAAGCTGCTGCCATTTTCAACAAATTTGATAATGTTGCTTTCGTTACTTGCATCAATTCAGTCGGAAACGGTTTAGCCATTGATGTTGACTCCGAAACGGCGCTGATTAAACCCAAGGATGGTTTCGGTGGCCTTGGTGGTCTTCTCGTTCTGCCCACCGCTCTTGCCAATGTCAATGCTTTTTACAGAAGATTGAAGCCTGGAAAGCAAGTCATTGGTTGCGGAGGTGTCACCTCCGGTAAGGAGGTCTTCCTTCACATCTTGGCTGGTGCTTCTGCAGTAGAGATTGGTACACAGTTGATGGAGGAAGGTACCGGTGTCTTTGAGCGTGTTCAAAAGGAATTGGTTGAATTGATGACCGCCAAGGGCTATAAGTCTGTAGAAGAATTTAGAGGCAAAGTCAAAACCCTCTAAATATTTGTATCTAGAAAAAACCATACTTTTGACATTTGCATTAAACAAAGGATTTCTTTTTCAATTTTATTTCTTGTGGTGAGAAAAAGGGCTACATGTCAAGCAATAAAGGACTTGACATATGAACTTGTTGTATCAATAAAAAAACATATTATTATTATAATGTTTAAACACCTTAAGGTTCTGCTAATTTTTCAAAATGTTTTCTGGCGACATTGATGTTCATTAAGGTGGCCGCCGGTTCTGCGCAAAAGGCGGTTAGCATAAAAAGGATAGATTGTAAGGGATGGGGGAGCTAGGTGAATACTCACGGATAGAGGGGTCAGACATGACGACCATCACATAGGTATTGTTGGTGAGCACATCGATGAATGCCGTAAAGGAGCTACCTTTGATTTCCATACTTTTAAAATGTGTTTGTGATCGGCTGCAGCCAAGGTTGAATTGTTTGATGATATTACTAATCTTTTCAAACCGGTGTGCGTCTATATGATTGATTCTAGCCGCATTGGCAATAACAAGAAAAGTCGATCGCTCAAACAACACAACTTCGTCGGCGTCGCAGATGGAGCAAAAGTTATTTAAATGTGATTCTAGTGTTCGAATATTGGGTATCAAAGCATGTACAATTGTAGACCACGCCTAATGATGAAAGGGAATGGTTAATACAAGAGTAAATTTCCGGTTGAACACGCCATACGTTGAAATATAATGTTTGTGCCATCATAATGCACGTCCCCCCAACGCCACCAGTTCTATAAACTTACGGCATACAAGGTCTCATCCCAGATTGACGTCCGGAATGTCTCTATCTTCAATGGTTCAGATCTCGTTCGAAGCTCTCTGCATCGTTCTTCATACATCTAGTGAGATTGATCAATATGACAGGTCACTAGACCAAATGACGACGTTATCGCCAATTTACCTTTTCTCTTTGATGTTCTTGAACAAGATCCATTTTGTGTACGAGACAAAAGATTTTGGCTTCTCTTGAGTTGGCCATGATGGCTTCCAAGCACGACTGGTAGTAATGCATATCTCGTTCGACGTCTCTACTTTCCACATCAAATACATAGATAAGAACTTCGACGTTCTTGAAAATATGGTCTCTCTGAGAAGCGAAATAATTTTCCATAAATGCTTCTTGACTGTTGTTGTACAAGTTAATTCATGGTGTATAACTTCACCCAAAGCGGCAACATTACATACCCTCCACAATCCCACAAGTTGAGTGTCAGATTGCCGAGAAATTTGAGATTAGAATGCTCGACGTCAACTATGGTTGGCAAAAACATGTTAGCTCGATCGTTCATACAAAGTGAGTTTCAAAGCAAATCTCGTACTTGTAGCGCCGAGTCGTCTGGTATCTCGTGCAATGTAGTTGGAGAATATAATAGACCGCATGGAGGTCTTGCCGGAGCCACTTTTGCCCATCAACAAAACCTATACCATTGTTAGCCTTCGCAAGCACGACTACTCACAACCAAAAGTCCAAGTGCCTTACCTTTTTTTTCATACTGGATTATTATGCTACCTCAAGGAAATGGTCCAGTTGATCAACAGCACGCTGAATTAACCACTTTTCAACATTTTCAATTGTCGGTCATTATGCGGAGTTTCAACTGGAGACCAGCTGCTGAAAACTGAACCCTTCATAATGCTTGGCTGCCAGCATAACGGCGCGCGCTGAGTACATTGAAAGACGATTAACATAGCTTTTCCATAGCTATATGGAAATTTTATTAGTTTATTAATTATTCAAAATAATCTCAAGAAAAAGCGCAATAATCTGTCGTGATCCTAAACGGCTTTACGTTATAACGGTGGTTTTTGCTGATCGATGAGACACAAAGTCACAAAAAGCCGGATTGAATGGCCGCAAACACTAAATGATAGTGCCTCGGCCTTTCCCTTCTATCCCAACCTAGCCCTTAATACCCCTTAGTCAAGAACAAGTTTTTGACTATGGTTCGTTTGTTAGCACTAAGTGTCATATCAGTTGCGCTGCAGCTTGTTTTCGCAGCCCAACCTGTGCCACGCAACTACAACCATCGCTTGTATTACACCTTACACTCACCATCCGGTAATCACGAAGCAGCTGAACACACCGCACAGTTGTTGAATGCACGGTTCGAGGGAAAGTTGGGTGAACTTGATAATCACTTTCTCATCAGTGTAGATCGCCGTTCCATTCACTCACGATCTGAAGATGATGAATATGCCCACACACTGGCCGCTTTCCAGTCTTTAGCCCAGGAGCACTCTTTGAACAAACGAAGCTTAAACCATATAAATTCTATATCAAGCATAGAATCACAGAAACCTCAAAGGAGGTTAGTGAAGAGGATTCCCATCGACACGTTAGCGGAACGGCAGGATCCGCCTGTACACGAAAACCAAAGCGAGGAAGAAGCTGCCAATGCCAAGCCAGTCACCTCATGGTTAGAAAAGCCTGGAGCCTATTTGGCCATGAAGTCAAAGTTGGACATAAAGGATGCAGGTTTTGATAACCAATGGCATCTGGTATGTGTATATTTTATTATTATGATGGCTCCTCGTTTTGCCCACTTACCTTTTTGCCCATGGCAGGTCAACAGAGAACAGTATGGCAACGATATCAACGTCACCGGCGTCTGGGAGCAAGGTATGAATATTGACGATCTCATGCGCTATATACAAATCATCTAATTGGTTGGAATATAGGCATCACTGGAAAAGGCGTGGTCGTTGTGCTTTTGGACGATGGCTTGGATTACGAAAGTAACGACCTAAAGGACAATTTTGTAAGTGAGCTCTCGAAGCATTAGCTGCATTACCTGTTCCAATGGTGATCTAAAGTATACTCTGCTCGAATAGTTTGCTGAAGGATCCTACGATTTCAATGATCATACACCGCTACCAAAACCTAGATTGTTTGATGACAATCACGGCACGCGATGTGCTGGCGAGATAGCTGCAGTCAAGAATGATATTTGTGGTGTCGGTGTAGCATACGATGCTAAAGTGGCCGGCGTCCGTATCTTATCAGCAGAGATATCAGATGCTGATGAGGCAGAAGCGCTGAACTATAAATTTCAAGAAAATGACATTTATTCTTGTTCTTGGGGTCCACCGGACAATGGTGAAGTGGTCGATGCTCCCAAGGGTGTCGTATATGATGCTATTGTGAACGGTATTAACAAAGGTAGAGCAGGAAATGGCACCATCTTTGTTTTTGCTTCTGGCAATGGCGGTGCCTTTGACGACAACTGCAACTTTGATGGCTATACCAACAGTATGTACACCATCACGGTTGGTGCGGTCGATCGACTGGGAAACCATCCGTATTATGCTGAAAAATGTGCCGCCCAACTTGTTGTTACTTACTCCAGCGGCAGTAACTCCCGTATCGTAAGTATTTCACTTGAAGTGCTTTTCTACGCGTTATATCTTAACATCCTCCTGCCCTAGTATACTACCGATGTCGGAAAAGAATCCTGCACCGACAGCCATGGTGGCACGTCTGCTGCTGCTCCTTTGGCAGCTGGCGTTTTCGCCTTGGTTTTATCCATTCGACCTGAGCTTAGTTGGAGAGATATGCAGTATCTTTGTGTAAAGACAGCCGTGCCTATTTCACTGGACGATGACGATTGGGCACATCTTCCTTCTGGTCGCATGTTTAATCATCAGTTCGGTTATGGCTCTTTGGATGCTTATCGCATCGTTGAAGAAGCAAAGACTCACCAAAAGCTTCGTCCACAAACTTATCTTGAAGTTCCACGTGAACCTCAACATCCCCAACCTATTCCCGACCTTACTGGTCACGTTGATATCACCAAGGCCTTGACCAGCACTATACCCATCACTGCAGACATGGTCAAAGCCGCCGGCCTTTCAAGACTGGAGCACATTACAATAAATGTCGATATCGAGCATGAGCGTAGAGGTGATTTGGAAATCTTGCTTGAGAGCCCACACAATGTTACCAGTCAAGTTGCAGCTCGACGACGATTCGATGTTAGCAAAGAGGGATTTGCCAACTGGACATTCATGACAGTAAAACATTGGTAAGACTGAATGTTGCTATTAGTGTGGTCTGTGCCTTTGTCTAATTTGTCATTGTGTTTTATATGAATAGGGACGAAGACCCAGTCGGTAATTGGACTCTTCGGATCATTGATGCGTTCAATCCTCAGGAGACGGGCAAACTCATCCACTGGACACTTACGCTTTGGGGAGAGATTGCGCCAGATATGACTGGTGAGCCAAATCACCGGCCCGTAGCAGGAGCCTTACCTACAAGTGCGGCAGAGTCCCCATCTGAGGCCAGCGCCACTCATAGTGTTGATCATACTAGTGCGTCGGCAGTAGCCACTACTAGTCAATCAAACACGACTACTGATGCTACCTCACCGGCTGCAGAGTCTGCTCAAACAACCAATGCGGACCATATTGACGCTGAGCTAGAAACTTCTCCCGCTGTCAATGGGACCAATGTGCCTGAACGCATTGTGTCTACCGGCAGCACAATTGCATATATCTCAGTCGGATCTATATTAATTCTTGCCGCTGCCAGCATTGCTTATGTAGCTAAAAGAAAAACGTGGGCGGAAAAGGGGTATAGAGAGCCTCCCATGTCAACTAGAACGGAAGGGTATGAGTTTGACCTGTTTGTGGATGACGAAGGATCCGAAGAAGAGGAAGATGAGGGAGATGTTGATGATGGCGAAAGCCATGCAGAAAGCCCTATGCTAGGAAGAGATAAAGGCAAGGGAAAGATGGTTCATCAAACAGGCGCAGACAGACCATAGAAAGTAGAGTTCTTATATGTAACTGCTATATCTCATCTCCTTTCTGCTTTTTATCTTTTTCCTTCGTATAAATCCAATTCAAAAAATCTAGCAATGCCACTTTACAAATGCCACTCCTTATTTTAAATTATATCACTAAAACGTTTCTATCGACTTGTACTGATTTGCTCGAGTCTCCTATGAATAGGCGAGTAGTAGGTAAGGTAAGGCCATGAGAAAACACATCTTCCAGAAAATTGGTCCGGAGTTTGAATATTTTAGGAATTCGGGTTGATTAACGCTTCACAGGTGGCCCGCTCTTGCACTCCCTCTTTTACCGCACATCATGGTATGCTGACAATCTATAGTTTGTGGTAGCCCCAACGATGCATCTACAGTGATGGATGGATAGAGTAGACAACGGATTCGAAGTGTGAATGCTGAACCAGTCCGAGATACGAAATTTCATCAAGTTGCTTCATCCATCGAAACTCCATCCATCCATCCCCATAGCCACATGCGTTGAACCATCCAAGTCGATATAAATCCACCAACCTGCTCACAAACGATGGAAAGAATGACAGTAGCGAAAACATTCTACCAACCATGTGGCTATAATGATGCATCATTCAACAGGGACATTACCAATTGAATTGGAAAATTTGACTAACCGCCATTTTTCGTTTCTAGGCTGACGCTACCGTTACATTGAGAACCAGAAAGTTCCTCACCAACCGCCTGCTTCAGCGAAAGCAAATGGTCGTCGATGTCATCCATCCCGGCCGTGCTAATGTGCCCAAGGACGAGCTCCGTGAGAAGCTCGCCAAGATGTACAAGGCTGAGAAGGATGTTGTCTTCTGCTTTGGCTACAAGACCCAATTCGGTGGTGGCAAGACTACCGGATTCGCCTTGATCTACGACTCTCTTGAGGCTGCCAAGAAGTTCGAGCCCAAGTACCGTCTCGTCAGAGTAAGTTTACCCTTCCCCTGCATTCAGTTTGATTTCAGTGAAACACTTATACTTACTTGTCTATGTGTTTGTAGCACGGTCTTGCTGATGGTTCCAGAACCGCTCGCAAGCAACGCAAGGAACGCAAGAACCGTGCCAAGAAGTACCGCGGTACCAAGAAGGCCAAGGCTTCCGGTGCCGGCAAGAAATAAATGCAATAATAGCTGTTTTGCCCTCTTTTATCACCTTTTTACAATCATCAAGTAAAGAAAAACTCCCTTTTAAGTTTATAGAAAAGAGACTGTTATGGTATAGACGTTGATTGTGCGTGGCGGTTGAATGCGAAAGTGGCAATATCCGTACCTAGAGACGGATGATTTAGTTTGGATAATTGACCCTTTGATGGTTGTATATTGATTATGGCTATATTAACGTCCTACGAAACTGTAAAGCGCTGAGCATGTAGATGAGGAGGTGGAAGGTGCTTAAAAATATGATAAATGAGAATATATACAGAATTCGAAAATTACAATATGTAGTATGCGATGATAAAATGCCTGGTTGAATATTATAGCAAATGAATGCATTTTTTTCTCATGTCCTTTTTTTTGGATTCTGGTGCTCTGATCGAAAAGCCAATGTACGGTAGGCCACAAGGTACATTCTTTCCATAATCGTCATTATCATTAGGTGGGGCCTCATAGTGGCGTGCTGCATGTCTTTAGTCCAACTAACCAACTTTCCTGTTGATCTTTGGTATTGGGCTTATAATAACCTATGATATAATATATTTCTTGTGAGCCAAATGTCAGATGATAGCAGCACACATGGCGAGAACTAAATATATCAATAAGGGTATCTTGCAGCTGTATAAAGTGGTATTGCTGATCACAATAATTAGACGTCAATGGATCAAAGAATTCTTCTAGGGATATTCTTTGACATGCCGGCGTAAACCTGGTCTCTGAAGTTGTTCTATTGGTATAATATGATAAGCGATTATGAAGCCGTAGTAGCCTCAAGAATTCGTCACCAGTTGGCATGTCGTGGTGTGATGGGCGGTCGAGTTTTGGTGACCAGGGGAAACTAAGAGGCTCAAATGTCATTTCTTCGTCTGCACCCGTCCAATCAGTGCAGCAAAAGCCGAGATCTTGCATGGCACTATGGATTCGAGTCTCAACACCTTCTAATGGCGTCCTTTGCAGGATTGGATATTCATTAGGTATGGGTATCTCCATTATGAATGAATGATATGAGAAAAAGAAAAGAAAGCGGCAAATTAAGTATGTTGGGACTTTGTATTTTTAATTGATAGCAATATATCATTTCAATGACAATAAACATGTTGCAAGTGTAGCATATTCCATAACCCAAAAGTTTGCAAAGAATGCCTACCAAATAGAGATCATAGCTTACGAACAGAATCAAAAAGTCCAAAGCTCGACAAGTCCAAAAATGGCAAAGGAATTGATGCACAGGGGAATAAAATTCCTCGCAAGCCCTGTGACTGGCATAATTGCTTTGCTTTGGGATCGCCCTGGTCCACAAACTAGTAATGCTAGCATTACCGGAGATCTGAAACCAATAATCTGAGATTCATGCTTTTCATGTCCTTTATGTTTTTTCATATCCACAATTATAAACTTTAAATGTGGTGCTGTAGCTACTGTGAGCATTTACTTTATGGAAAAAGACGTGATCCTTGGTTAGTTACACCACTTTTCTTCCCCCAAATTTCCCATTTTGTACCGTCGCTGACTAGTGGTTTTTGCTAGCTTTGGGGTCGGAGGCTGGAAGTTTTGTGTTCTATGGCTTTACATCTCAATGTACAACGTCGGGTACTACAACCCAACATGTTTCTGCCGGGCTGTGCTTCCATGCTCTTGAACAAGAGTTTAAAAGCTTAAACCGTAATGGGAGCTCAATGTCTCGCTTTACTCATCCGTAAAGCCAAGATAATTCTCTTGCATGTGAACCTTGCCTTTTTTTCTCCATACCCACGCATAAGGTTGCCCTCCACCCAGCGCCTGGAGTGTGGGGAAGTCATAAGACTCCTCTCATTGGATATCCATTGTAGCAGTGTTGTCATCTCCGCTTGGACTCAGGAACGGCGTCTACTTCACCTTTGGCTGGTTCGCAGTTTCCATTTCTTTTCAGCTGATGTCGTACAATCCTTCGCGGAACTAGAAAGCAAATGCAGTGGACTAACTATTGGCACACCTTTAAGCCCAAATCCCTTTTTATAATTTCCTGCTTCTCACTCTAACTTCTTTTCCTTTTTTTTTTTTCCATTTATCTGTGCCCACTCACTCTCCCTTTCCTATCCCTTCAAATCCGTCACCTAATTCAACTCCTTTACACACGACATCCAGCACAGGATGACCCATTTGAGCGATTACAGCTTTTTGCGTAAGTTGCGCCCCAAAAGATCTGTCATCTAAAGCCTCTTCACCAGTTAAAGACTAAACATTGTCGAAACTGCTTTCACTCCTACTTTCATACCAGAACGAGCCGTTGAACTTGCATTTTTATATGTATGGTTCCTTATTCGAATGTGGCAGATTGACGGTTTCGCCTGCCTCCGGCCGTCGCGTATTCGACAAGGCGAGCTGAAAAGTATATTATCAGTACTAATATTATTCATGGTGCCGTTTCAAATGGCCTATGGTATGTTGTGGCCGATAAGAATTGAGCTGATGACATTCGTATGCCTTGTGCTTATTCTATTGCATTATAGATGTAACGTCGACGAAAATCAAATATGAAGAAGGCTTCGCTGCTATTCCTCCTACCGGCCAAATCATCACTGTAAGCCATGTGATACTGATCGATGTTTTGGCACCATATACAGTCCACTAATTTCCTTGATATAGAAACCTGTACAGATGTGGACCCCAGCAGATCAGCAACTCGTCATCCCCACAAATTATTCCCTTTGTGTAGGATTTTCATTGCAGACGTAGGTCTATTATGATAGATGGCTGATATGGGCTGAAAATAGGTTTTTTTTTCCCTCGGTTACACTAACACTGACTTAATCTCAGCGGAAGTTTGTTTTTGCTCCAATGCTTTTGGAACTATTTGGCAAACTCAGTCGCAAAGGCTTCGTTCATGTCTAGTAAAGAGTTCAAGCTTTATATTGCATGGATTTTCATCGCTATGGCCCTATTCCCTGTACTCCAGTAAGTACCACCTTTCCTGCGCATTTCGTGTCAGGCTATACGTAGTGTTGCTTTAACTGATTATCAATTTTGTGTCTACAGATGGAACTTTTCTCGTTCGGTTTACCCTACCACATGGCAGGAAGCCATTCCTGAACTTGTATATGGTGCTGCTTTGTTCATTATTGCTCTTTTGGGTGTGGTCTCTCATTTCCGTTTCAGAAAATTGATCTACCAAACCCGTGACAGCACCAATGGAAAGGCAATCACCAACAAAATAGCTTATTTCCAAGACTTGAACGCCTTGTTGACCGTTTGTCTGCTCCTTGACGGTGCATGTTTCATTATTCTTAGTGCTGATGGTTTGACCGGTAAGCATGCTGTTCTCAAATTTATGCACAATACAGTGTATACTAACCTACCTCATTTTGTAGAACAACATTATTTGAACTCTCACAAGTAAGCAATCAATAATTAGTTCATATATGTGGGACTTGCTGCCATAAAAATGTTAATACTAACTTGTGTACTTTTGAAATAGATTTACTGCTGATCTGTTTATTTGTATTGGTAAGGATCTTATGCATATACACAAATTTGGGCTGGCCAAAGTTTTTAATATACCATCTTTCTGTTTATAGCCAATTTTGCCTCGGTTATCATTTGGTTCATCGTCATTCTTATCTTCCATCCTAAACCTGGAACTGGTGTCGGTATGAATTCAACTCAACAAAACTCTGGTTATGTGTTCAGCAACCCTGCTGCCAGCATGGCTAATAACAGCCGTGCAATTAACACGCAATCTATGGGAATTGCTGTGACTTCAAACGCTGGTCGCGAAGACTACATTCCTTACAGTCCTTCCCTTGCTAAGGCGACTCCTGTTTCCCCAACTCCAACATCCACTCTTCCACCTCGTTATGGCTCCCCACCTCCACTGCAACCAAAGTCTTCTCAACGACCCATGAGCCCTCCCTCACCTACTTATCGTGCCACATCGCCGCACAAGAACATTCACGATATTTATTCTTCAGAGCCTATGGCTACTGAAGCTGGTGTCGACTTTTACCCCGTGGTGTCTCGCAAGTACAGCGATGCTTACAAGCAGCCTAGAAGCAACAGAAATATTGGTCAAGAAGAGATTGCCCTCCAGCAGTGGGATGACGATACTGTGCGAAGCGATTATGATGGTCGCAGCCAGTCACCCAATTATCATCGCCAGACAGATGAGAACTGGTTGCGTCAATCACCGTTGAAGCAGCACCCATACAACAGGTCCTCCGACTCTAGCTAACTCAATCGTCATCAGTTAGCCACAACGGCTATGTGTACTGGCTACACACTTCCTTTTTCTTTCTTGTCTTCATTCCATTATTTTACTGTTATTATTTTTTTCATTTCTTTTCTTCCCTTTCCCTTCTTTTCTAACTGTCAGTATCTGGATGGTTCATCATCTGTGTATTCATTAATCCATCAACTAAAAATATTCAAAAACTGCGAAATTGATCAGACACAAGTTTGCCTTAAGCTGGCAATTGTGCCACACCTTGGGTTTTATGTTCAGCGGCTGATTTTTACAAATAACGAGTGATATAAGGATGGGCGAAATTCTGGCAACCGCAGTCACGCCAGCAAGATATTCGAGGTTGCTGGCCATTTGAAAATCACAAGTTTTCTTCAGTTTGTAATCACCACGATGGAAACATCAATACAAGAGAAAACTCCAACAACAGTTCCTGTTGAATCTAAAGCAACGGCTGCGCTTAACCCTGACGCCAGGCCGTTCACTCCTACTGAGCCTGCACAATCTCTGTCACCACAACCTACTGGTCCCGCTGCGACGCAGCAGCCGCAACAACAACACCAGCAGCCTTTCAAACCACACGTCAAATACTGCTTTTACGAGCAATATGGACAATGTAACAAAGGTGACGCATGTCCTTTTGCTCACCGAGCTAATGAGCAGTGCTGGTACGAGGCAAACGGAGGTAAGTCTTTAGAGATCTGGCTTGCTTTTACAGTGTTGATCGATTCTCACGATTGCTAATCACTTCCCTGTTGCAGGTTGCCGAAGAGGCGAAGCTTGCTTGTTCAAGCATACTGGAATAAATCCGACCAATGGTGAGTATCGCATAGGAAACTTAATACTTTCTTCTTGCAGAAATAGTATGAAAGTCAAGACGTTGGACTCCAAGCATAAAACTGACAACACACACCCCTCCCTCCTTCGATATATAATTCAATAGATGCTGCGGAAACTGCAACAGATGAGGCTGTAAAATATGGAGAAGATAAATTGACTCCAGAAAACGCAAATGTCACTACAAAAGTTGAGCCTATGGCAACGCCAACGTCGGCACCAGTGTCAACTGCTGCTCCTCCCATTGCAAATCAATTACCAGTGGTAAGCCAGAATACTCCATCAAAAAGGACAGCAACTTCACCGTTGAATACTGCTATGCTGGAGGCCAAACTGAACAATGCGAAGAAAACTGTGTCATCTGGTCCAAATGCCACTTTGAACGCTTCAGGAAATGCTTTACGACCTCCTGTCAAAGCAACCCCAGCGGTAACCGGTAGCGCGAAGGTGCCTGTTCAAAAAGCGAATGCTGCTGCTCCAACTAAAACCGGATCACTCCCTAATGCAAACCTGTCAGCCAAACTGGCGTTAGCGAATGCCAATAAAACTAATCAAGCAACGACGCATACAGTCAAACCTGCGTCGGCATTGAGAGCTGCGGCTCTTGCCAGTGCTAAAACGGGAAGCAAAGTCACTGAAACCAAGCCAGTTACAACGCCTACGCCAGCATCAAAGCCTGCCACTACTCAACAAGCACAGCAAGCCAAGGGTCCCGTTGGGAAGCAGCCGGCTTCACCTGTTGCAAGCAACAAACAAACTACTAACAAAGCTAATGCTGCTGCTGGAGGTGACACATTGGATAATATCAAAATCTTGACCTTTGAAGAGATTATGGCGCAAAAGCGAGCTAAGAAAGAAGCAGAGAAAGCAGCAGCGGCCAAGTCTCCCACCCCAGCGCAACGACCCCAGTCACTCGCTAATAGGGCATCTCCCAATGGAGGCTCACCAAAACCTCAAGCGGCGAATGTGGCCAAGGCTGCAGCAAATGCCAAGCCAGTCGCTGTAAAAGCAAACAACTCCTCATCTGCCTCAACAGCGCCCGTAGCTGCAACACCATCAAATGTTACAGGTTCAACTAATACCATCAAAAATCCGGCAAATGGAAAACCGGTAAATGTTGCAGGACAACCATCTTCTCAGTCGTCAATCTCCAAAGCCGACGCACCGGCAGGTCAAATGAATAAGACAAATCAAACCAAAGTTAGCCCTCAGATTGCTACTAGCCAACCCAAGGCAGCCAATATATCATCTCCTGTAAATAATACTGCACATAGTGGAACAAAGCGACCAGCTGAAGCCAATAATCTGGCCCTGCCTGCTGCTAAAAAGGTAGCAGGAGAAGAACTCAAACTAAGTCCCAATCCACCAGCCAGCAAGCCAGCTACTACAACGGTTGCAACTCCACAAGCTAAAGCTCCCGCAACCGTAACCCCAAAGACACCTACCATCAACAAGCAAATTTCTGCTGAAGCAACACAAAAAGTTACCGCTGCGTCCGAGAACGTAGTAACGAAGCGACGGCTTGAAGCTGATGAACCGATCAGTAACAAGAAGCCAGCCATCATTCAGCCAACGAGCGAGCAACCCCCTGCAATTGCAAAGCCTGCAGCAGCTGAAAAGTCGGCAATTGAAAAGCCATCTGTCCCAACCGAAAGCATTGAGAAGAAGCCAGAACCAAGCTTTGATGCCGATGATGAGCTAGCACAGTTTGAAGCCGAATTTGGTGGTGACTTGAGAGAACTAGAAGGTGGCGATATTCAAGATTTTGATGAAGATAGTTTAATGAAAGAACTAGAAGAGCTGGAACAAGCATAGAACTGCCAATTTTGTAAAATAAATATCTAAAAGGTTGTTGGTACCTGAGCCATCAATATATATCTGCTTTTATTTTATTTTTCTATGTTTTTAATTAATATGCGTTTGAGCCGCGGGATATTTCGTAGACTAAAGACTGGCCAGTACGAACGTCAGGCATACGATAAAATATGACCAGTTTTTTTCAAGTCCGACTTGTTTGATAGATTACAACGTCCTTTTCTCTATAAACACAACATCCACACCTCTCTCTTCTTCCCCAACCCCACTCACCTTTTCAATCATGACTCAGGAGGCTCGCGTTAGCACCGTTGTCGAGAGCTTGACCAAAGCTCCTCGCAACATTGCCTTTCCTCAAAAGGACGGTAGACCTCAATTGATATCCGAGATCTTTGGTCAGAATGTTTTTTCTTTCAAGCAGATGTCCACTCGTCTTCCCAAGCCAGTGTACAACACTTTCTTGAAACAACTTCGCGGAAATGAGACCATTGACAAGAACACGGCTGATGCCATTGCTCATGCTGCCAAGGTGTGGGCTATGGAGCGAGGTGCCACTCACTTTACTCACTGGTTCCAACCTCAGACTGATTCCACCGCCGAGAAGCATGATTCTTTCCTCACACTCAAGAGTTCATTTGAAAAGGGTTTTGAAGAGGTGAGTTATTGATTTTGTGTTTTGATTTTATGCTTATGATAAGCTTAGATGGGATAAATATGGGCAAAAAGGGGGCCAGCTATTATGGGCGGCATGGGGGATAAGATAAACTACTGTTGTAATCCTCGGATCTCTCGGTGTCTCTGAATGACTGTTTGGCTGACTGACTGATTATCAATTTCAATGTCAGGTCGAATGTGTTGATACGCTGTCAGGCTCTCAACTTTTGCAATCTGAACCTGATGCATCATCCTTCCCCTCTGGTGGTATGCGTTCTACCTTTGAGGCTCGTGGTTACACTATTTGGGATACCAAGAGGTAAGAGCCCGATCAATCACATCATAGCGTTGTCATTTCATCGCATATCATATATGTGTATAATTTTTTTTTGGAACAAAAAAAAAAAAACAAAGCTGGTGCGACTGAGCATGAAATTTGAAATTTCTAACATTATTTTATAATAATAGCCCCATGTTCCTTCAAGAAGGTCCTCATGGCACTGCTGTACTGTACATCCCATCTGTTTTCATCTCATATAACGGTCAAGCTTTGGATGAAAAGACTGTCTTGCTTAGATCTTCCGAAGTGTTGGCCAAGAATGCCATCAAGGTACTCGATTTGATCCATGATCCCGAGAACGGTAAGTGTTGTGAGCCTAGACATCATCCCCACCACCCAATTGGGGCATTGTATGACAAATGCGTAATAATACCTTACCCATATGCTTACTATATTGCTTTCCGTACCTCCGTAGAACACCGCGTCCGTCAAGTGCATACTTCCCTCGGTACTGAACAAGAGTATTTCTTGATTGATCGTGCTCTTTACACCCTTCGCCCTGATCTTAAGATCACAGGCCGTACCTTGATTGGTGGCTTGCCTCCTCGTCATCAACAGCTTGAGGACCATTACTTTGGTAAAATCCCATCCCGTGTGTTGGCTGCCATGAGTGAGTGTGAATACGAGTTGTACAAATTGGGTGTCCCGTGTAAGACTCGCCATAACGAGGTCGCTCCCGCTCAATTCGAATTGGCCCCTATCTATGAGGAGGCTATGATCGCTGTCGATCACAACTTGTTGACCATGGATGTGCTTCACAGAGTTGCTCATCGTCACAAGCTCAAGGTGCTTTTCCACGAAAAGCCTTTCAAGGGTGTCAATGGTTCTGGAAAGCATTGCAACTGGTCCATGACCACTGACTCTGGCATCAATTTGCTTGAGCCTACTGCTCAACCTGAGAAGAACTTGCCCTTCTTGATCTTCCTTCTTGCCACTTTGAAGGCTCTTCAAGACCACGGTGATTTGTTGCGTGCTGGTATTGCTTCCGCCTCCAACGATCATCGTCTCGGTGCTCATGAAGCTCCTCCCGGTATCATTTCCGCTTTCCTTGGCGATCATCTTACCGAGGTTTTGGACTCAATTGAAGAAGATCGTCCTGTCAAGGCCTTCAATTCTCCTGAAATGCAGTCTGTCCGTGTTGGTGGTACCGTGCTAGACCTCAAGGTCGCTACTCTCCCCAACATTGCTCGTGATTTGACTGATCGTAACCGTACTTCTCCATTTGCCTTCACTGGCAACAAGTTTGAGTTCCGTGCCGTCGGATCTAAGCAATCCGTTTCTTTCCCCGTCACTTTGCTTAACTCCGCCGTTGCCTCTGCTCTGGAAGAGGTTGCTGCCGAGCTCGAAAAGCAAAAGGGTGATAAGCAATATGCTTCTGAGGAAGATCAAATTGCCGTTATCAAGCATTTCATCAAGTTGACCAAGAATGTTCGCTTTGAAGGTGACAATTACTCTGACGCTTGGGTTGAGGAGGCTGAGAAGCGTGGATTGCCCAATATCAAGAACTCTTATGATGCTTTCTCACGTCTTCGCGAGCCTCGCAACGCTGACATGTTGGAGAAGGTTGGTGTGTTCTCCAAGGAGGAGTTGCATTCTCGTTACCACATCTTGATGGAGAAGTACGCCAAGGACGTTCGCATTGAAGCTCAAACTCTACATACCATGGTTGTGCAACAGATCTTGCCTGCTGCCTTTGCCTACCGAAAAGAATTGGCTGAAGGCGCTTCAATGCTCAAGGCCATCGACGCTGGTGCCGAGCCTGAACTCAAGGTCCTTAAGGAGTTGACCCCTATCCTCACCAACTTGCAAGCCAGCATCGTTGATCTCGAGAACCAGATTGCTGCCTCCGACGATATCACCGATGACATTGCTGCCTTGGGCAAGCACTCTCAAGCATCATTATTGCCTGCCATTGAGAACGTCAGATCATACGCTGACGCCCTTGAGAGCATTGTCGGTGATAAGTTCTGGCCCTTGCCTAAATACACCGAGCTTTTCCTCAACATCTAGAAAAAAAACCCCCCTCTTTTGTTTTGCCCCTCCCCTTCTTTCTTTCGTTTAACAGGAACTTGATTGTTTCCATGTCATTTGTCTCATTAGCCACTTTATAGCAACAAGCTTATTAAAAAGGATTGTTTTTATGTGTAGTTCATGTTACCCATTGGCGAACCCATAGGCGAGAACAACGATGGAGATGTGAGCTTTCAAGTGATATGGAGGCGGGATTGACCAAGGTGAAATGTGTATTAAACGGCAGTCACAGTCAGCCGTGTATTTGAAGCGATTTACTGCCTGCTACATTTTTTTTTTGTTATAATCCCCATTGTACGAAAACTCTTACTAAAACGACCATGGGTGATGCTGGATTTTTCAAGGTGCGATATTTGAAATCAGTGAGGAAATGGATTATCGGGACCTCTGACTTACTGTTGTCATATGAATGTTACAGGGAACAAGCGCAGAGCAGGACACGCGGTTCAGCAACAAGCATAAGAAGTTGCTTAAGTCTATGAAATTCCCTCCTGAATTTGACAAGAAGGTATGTATCCTTGTGGGAAATTAGACACAGAGCTCTGACATGGTGATCCACCCGTGTTGTCTCAGGTGTATATACGGTGTCCATCGTTGTCGAGACAGTGATTCAAACATTACAGCATACCCTAATCTGTCATTCCCCGCATTCAGATTGACTTTTCAAAGGTGAATCTAGCTGTGATCAAACCATGGCTCTCAACGGAAATAACAAAGATACTGGGATTCGAAGACGACGTACTGGTTGATTATACGTTTGGATTATTAGAAACTCAGGTAATGCGTTAGCTCTCTATTTTCCCCCTGCCCTACGCTCAACCACACCCCACACCTTTGCTAACCGTCAACCTACCTGTGAATCGACAGAACCCAGATCCCAAAGAAATGCAGATTAGTTTGACTGGGTTTTTCGAGGGTAAGACCCAAGAGCTCATTTTAAAATTGTGGAAGCTGTTGCTCAGTGCCCAAGAAAGTGTCGGTGGTATCCCCGCCGAATTTCTAGAAGCTAAGAAAGAACAACTTCGTCAGCAACAGGTATGGAAGGACTATAAAAATGACGAAAACCTCGTATGCCTTCACTCATCCCAATTTTGCTTAGCTCAAAGACGAGGAAAACAAGAAGCAGCAGAAGGATGTTATGGATAATATTCGAAGGCGTCGACAAGCAGAGGACGAGGATCAGGTCCCCGCCCCTCGGGAGCCAAGGGGTAGAGGAAGAGACGATGACAAATATGATGTAAATATTTTTGGGAAATGGCTCAAAGTGTGGTTGGTGCCGATATTAATGTTCTTTGGTTTGCAGCAGAGGTCAAATCGACGTAGGGATTATGACCGTCGAGATCGATCTAGGTCAAGAGACAGGTCTTACCGTGTCGACAGATATCGCGGAGACAGGTACGATCGTAGGCGAAATGACAGTGAAGACCGCTACCGATCAAGTCGACGAAGGAGTAGAACACCAGAGCGCAGTCGACGCAGCCGATACTCACGCTCACCTAGTCGAGATCGTAGTCCATACCACCGTCCTCGATCGGACAGAGAGCAGGATGCACCAGCCGGCTATGATGAATCTTCCAAACAAGTAAGTCCAATTACAAAGTTTAGGATATAAGGAGAAACATGTCCATTGACTGAATGTCTGCAAATTAGGACGATTTGCGGGCTAGAGCCATGGCAAGCATGCACGGTCGAGCAGACTGAGATTCCCTGGTTGTGTGTTCCATCGTTCATTATTACAAAATAAAACCCCATAGTGCTACCAGAGAAAGAGTTTTGTTTGTTTCCTCAAAACTTTAGGGTTGTATACAGTATTTATAAATAATATGATGGTGTTATGTATTGGGCTAACAAAAAGCATTTCAGTTTGTTCTTTATCTATTGCAACCAAAAAAAAAGAAAAAAAATAGTACTTTTACCAGGCCCCACTAAGGTGTCTTTCCAATTGGTGGACATTTGCATCTTGCGTTCCAACCAATCTGCGAGCGCCATGGTACTCGTACTCTCTACTAGATGGTAATTGGTCTGCGCCCGCTATCTCCTCCGGTTCGCCTACAAAATGAGCAGCATTGGTGACCATAGAATCGTCATTGATAGCCGCCATGGCATTCTCATTGGCCTCGGTGAGTATAGTGGACCGTCGAGTGGTAATGCTGCTACCTGTGTATCTCCGTCGGCTGTAGCTGCTTCCTGTGCTCATGCTGCTTGTGCTCTTCATGGCGTCGAAATTATGCACTTCTTGTATAATCAATTGGCGAAGGCTTTCTATAGACGAGATTTTTTCAAACGACTCAAATGCAAAAGACTGTGGACAGCCGAGCTCCTCTTCGGGATCACGAAATTCTTCTAGATAGGGGTGGGCCAAGGCTTCTTCTATAGTGATGCGCTTAGCCGGGTCGAGATACAGCATTCTCGTCAGCAAATCTATACCAGAAGGTGGGCAATGCGGGTACAGAGTTTGAAAATCGATCGGTTCAGTAGGCGGGCGCTCGCCCGTGGGGCTGCGCAGGCTGTGAATGTATTCAATCACACTGTCCGATGCCATCTTTTGCCAAAAGCTGGTATCATCCGGAAGACCCAAAATGCCAATGATTTTATGCAACTGATCAACGTAATTGGAACCTTTGAATAGCACCTTGCGACCGAGCATTTCTGCAAAAATACATCCCAACGACCACACATCAACTGTCGAGAAAAAGGTGTGTTTTTGTGTCACTGAGTCGATTTACAACCTGATGAAACTCGGAGAACATCAAACTTACTGGACTTGTTGTAATTGTTATGGCTAAGCATGATTTCTGGCGCTCGGTACCACCGTGTTGAGACATACTGCGTCAGATTCCATGCATCCTCATCGTCAGTATGACCTCGAGCCATGCCAAAATCACATATCCGGATGTCACAGTTCTGATTGACCAATATATTTGCTAAGAATGGACTTGTTATAGTCAGCAGCTGATCGCGCTTTCAACACGTTTGTAAATGCTCTGCTGCTCTTCTAATGGCTACATCTTACCAGGCTTCAAATCTCGATGCAGGACCTGTACATGAAGCATCAGTATTATGACGGGAGATACCATGTGAGCTTTAATTTTTCTCCCAAAAAAAAAAAAGGGAACACACGCTTACATCTGCAGAATGGATGTAGTTGATACCAGTCAGAATCTGGTACAGAAACCACTGATGGTGGACGGTTTCGAGCGGCTGGGCCGAGTGAATGACATCGGCTAAGGTGGTATCACAGCACTGCTGAGCCAGATAAACCTCGTTAAAATTGGTATGATCGACAATATCCAGCTCTCGGATGTCGATAATTCTTGGGTGACCGTTAAAGTGCTGCAACAACTTGATTTCCCTCAAACATCGTTTGGTAATGAGTGTCTTGTCGAAAATGTTGCGCAGTTTCTTGATGGCCACGACTTTTTTTTCACAATGCCAGTGTTTAACATGTCAATAACTATGTCACCATGTTCACCCACCGAAAACCCTCTATATTTGGAGCCTACACTGTACCTTCCCCAGTTTGCACGTCGACTACACTGCACACTGTGCCATAAGCGCCGGACCCGATCTTGCGCACAAACCTGTACTTGTTTCGAATAGCGAATGTTTCGTTACCACGGTCGATCTCTATCTCATGATACCGCATACGTATATGATCCAATACAAGGGATTCAGTGTACGACGGCTCCACGCAAGAAATTTATGGCCAAAAAAAGGTACGCCGAAGGGGGTTTTTACAAAAGGGAATATAATAAAGATTGTCGGACCAAACCAAACAAAAAGGATAAAGATGTGGCTTTGTTATTGTTGGAATATGAGGCCATTTATTATCATCATTTGTCGAATATTAAGACAGTTGCTCATTGAAATCAACTTGCTAAGCAGCGAATTATGGTGGTAGGGGGGGATGTTACTAGTAAATCTCTTTTTCTGTTTTGTCTTTTCTCTATGGTTTTTCATTTTATTGCGCAGCCTTGACAGCGGCAATGCCGAGTTTAATACCTTCTTCCAATCCAACCTGAGCTTCGTAACCGAGAATGCGCTTGGCTTTCTCAATGTTAAAGTAACGAGAGGACATGGCTTGCTTGATACGTGATTGAGTTAAACCTTCCTTGAGCTTGCTCTTGTCGACAAACAGAGCCTTAATATTGTACACAGTTTCACTAATGTAAGCAATGACCATGCTGGCGCCATAGGGTAAAATGATTTTCCTGGAGTTGGGCATGTAACATCCAGCTTCGTACCACACCTTGGACGCAAAGTCCCAAAATGGTACAGGGGTACCATTGGTAACATTGAAAGCTTGACCAGCGGCTTCAGACTTGACGTCGCCGAGTTTCTCAGCAGCAAGTACATGTGCATATGCTACATTGCCAACATATGTAAAGTCCATCAGGGATTGGTTGTTACCAATTTGAAACTTGTGTTGTCCCTTGTGGCACACTTCCAACATGCCAGGTATCAATTGTCTGTCTCCAGGGCCGAAAATGGCTGAAGGTCGGATTGTGCATGTTGTGAGTCCACCTTGACCATTTGCAGCCAACACGACCTTTTCACATTCAATCTGGGATATTGATAGAATTGGTTAATCAAATACATGGCAGTCCTTTACGAGAATGAACTTGAATTGGAGTTTTGGCTATGCTTCATACCTTGGATTCAGTGTACACATCAATAGCTTCAGCAGGATACGGTGTGCTTTCGTCAACATTGATCATGGGTTCACCGGTAGAGATGACACTACCAGAGCTGGTAACAACCAGTTTCAGGATGCCCTTTGCCTTGCACGCCTCAATGATATTCTTGGTACCGTCGACGTTGATGGAGAAATAAAGATCTCGAGGAGGATTGCTGCTGTTGACGTGAGGAGGCGATGCAGTGTGAATGACAGCTGTGATTCCTTCTAGGGCGGCGACGACATCATCAAACTTGCGCAAGTCGCCAGTATAGTATTTGACATCGGCTGGGGCATCAGCTGGCTTTACCATATCAAAAACAGCAATGGATGAGCCGTCCTTTCGTAGACGAATCTGCTCAACGACGTGGCGTCCGAGAAATCCGTTGCCTCCAATCACTAGATACTTTTCTGGCATGATGTGTTACAAGTTGATGTGTCAAGGTGATAGAGCGAATGGAACGAAAAGACTTGTGTTTGCCAATCGCGAGTGACTTTAAAAAACCTGCCTTTCAATTGTTAAAACCCCCTCGCATTTTGAATCAGCCAATCAAATATTTCAAATAATCTTTTAGGAAATCAGGAACAACAATTTGATGAAGAAACCACACATGTCAAGTCAATTGAAATAATAAAAATCAATAAAGGGAACTGGTATATAGTTGGGAATAATTGCAAAAAAAAAAGTAACACTATATCACAATACACGCCTGTGGCCTATAGTTGTTCAGAATTCGCTCCATAGACGCTGGAACTCGCCGTCAAATCCTTTGACCAAGTTGGCTACATTAGTGATAATGATGTTCTCCTTGTTCTTGAAGCGTGCTCTACAGCAAATAGAAACTGTCAATATACACGAGGCAAACAGTCATAACACTGTGCAATGCCGATAAACCTACCCTTTGGACCAATTGAAACTGCCACTGATCAGTAATTTGTGATCGATGATGGCAAACTTGTTATGCATATAACCTTGACTGTACAGTTTCATGATGTCAACATCATTTCTATTCACACCGTGTTCACCATTTTCAAAACAAACTTACGTGTGATCAGTCTTGTAGGGAATTCCATAATCTTTTTGCAATCGCCCGGCGTCCGCACCTTTAATAGCAGCTTGTTGATCGTCGGTAATAATGCGGACTTTCACGCCACGTTTGTGGGCAGCAATGAGAGCGTCAGCCGTGTCATCGTCAGTAATAGAGAACACGCAAATATCGAGAGTGGATTTAGACGAGTTGAGAGCAGATAGGAAAGCAGAGTAGCTGTCTTTGGATGGAAAGAAGTAAGGTTGAGCAAAAGTGGATTTGGGGAATGACTGGTTATGATATTCCTGCATTTGCTGTTGCTTCTCATGACGACCTGAATCGTCTTTGCTAGGAAAAACCTCGCTGGTGGACTTGGACGGGTTTAAACCATCATCTTTAGCGCTGGATTTGCGCTTGGCAGAAGGAGCCGACGACTTCTTCTTGGGACTGGACTTGGGACTCAACCGAGTTTTAGGGGGCTTGACATCGGGCACCACAGCGTCCTCATCCGTCGGCACGTACTCATCGTCGTCTTCATCTCCAGATGCTGGTTCATAATCGTCATCGGAGGCACCAAGTTGCTGATGCTCGAGCTCATCAACCTTGTCGTCAGGCACAATGAAACTGTCAGATTTTTGGCTCTTTCTCTTGATGGCTGACCCGCTGCCACTGGGGCTCTTAGGTTTGGCACTACCCCCCACATTCTCGTCCAGACCTTGCTTTACGGCAAGCGAAACGCAAGTGTGCAACCAGTTGATGAGGTCTCTGTCTGAGGAATGGCTGCAGACATGAGCAGCGGCATCAAACATTTGATCGACAGTTCGCAGCGTATTACTAGCACTGCTGGACTTGTTGGACAATGTCGCGTTGAACTCTCTTGTGAGTTCTTTACGGAAATCAGGCTCGGAAGCAATATAACTAGACGATTTCAGAGACTACATATTGGGAGACAGGAATGATTGGAATAAGTGATCGATCCGGTGGAGCCGAGCGCGCACAAATCATATCTTGCATAAACCACAGCAGCCATCACACATACCTTGACTAAGAGGTCGTTGAAATTCAGCTTCTTGGCTTCGTCAATGGTCAAAGACGGCCCATGGCTCTGGGGCATGCACAGCTTCTCGAAGAGACGTTCCATGGCGTATATGGAGGATAGAAAGATTAGGAACAAAAGGGCGAAAGCCTCAACTTATATATAGAGAACTGTCTCCTTATACGCAATAAAGATATTAGCGCGTAATG
Source organism: Umbelopsis sp. M5902 (assembly GCA_037039815.1). Lineage (NCBI taxonomy): Eukaryota > Fungi > Mucoromycota > Umbelopsidomycetes > Umbelopsidales > Umbelopsidaceae > Umbelopsis > Umbelopsis sp. M5902. Next base: position 323,550 of record JAXQGL010000056.1, read on the forward strand.
AAAATTTTCAAATATGGCTTTTCCCAGTTGTACCATGGCCAATGTACCCGATAAACCGATGGAATTGTATTAAATATGGCTTAAAATGGGCCCATATGTGCTTCTCTAGACTTTTTATTATATTGTACATGTGCAGTTCAGTATGGATGATATCGTTTGTTGTTGTTCGTTTTTGACGATGACGACAATGCGCTTGGAGAAGCTTTGCCATTTGTGCTACCGCTAGCTGTGGAAGAAATTTCCTTGTCCCCTTTCAGTGCGGCGAGCTTCTTCTCGATAGCTTGTATCCTCGCGTCCGTGCTTTACAAAAAAAAATAAAAAAAAGTTTTCTGGCGGTTAGAATCATGGACATGGCCACAAGTGTGTAGAACACCAAAATTTGCTACAAAAAGTTATGTTTACCTGGCGTTAGCCATCTTTTGTGTTTTCATGACCGTCAACAAATTAGGTCTATTTGAGGAACTAGAAGTCTGCCCTTTTCTGGAATCCTCGTGGCTAGGTGCCTTATAGTCAACATTTAGTACCATTCATCGGAGTTGGCTCAGTGATGTAAATGGATTATTTTGGATGTATAACTTACCGCTATAGCGAAGGATACCGTCAAGGGCCGGCCTTTGATCATTCGGTTGTTCATCTTGTCGATCGCTTTGAGCGCCTCCTGAGCTCCGATGGTTAGCAAACACGCTAAAATGAATTTTACATAATTGTACGCGATCTTGTCTGCTACCTGCTTGGTACTGTATTCCAAAAAGCAGTATCCTCGCGGCTGGCCACGTTTTGGACCCGTCCAGTGGAACAGAAAGTCCATCAAGGTGATCTTTCCAAATGGCTCAAACAGTTTGACCAGTGCATATCTAGACACAGCGAGAGGGAATGGTGGTTGGAAATTTCTTCATATCAGTATCATATCAGAATGCGCTAAAATATCGGAACGGTGCCGAGTCAGTTACGTACTCATCGATGGTTGGATCCAAATTGCCTATATAGAGTCTCTATTGGGCACATGTCTTGCAATGAGTATACAGAAGCAGGTCCAGCACTAGCAAGTCTTTTCACCTACCGATATGTCTTTTGACGATTTTGCTTTCGCTTGGCTCATTGAGTATGGCTATATGTGTTTGAGGCAGAGCATATAGACTGTGCAGAGTAATATTGCGCTTTTCAGTACACTACGGTGCGGGCAAAACCTGTGGGCCAAGTTGGCTCCGCCAAAGTAAAAAAACGAGTCACGGTGGTTGGCCCGCCTTTCATAGACCCGAGACTCTTTTTGTGTGTTCGGCTTGTTAAACTCGATCTGCAACTATGGAGCCAACCACTTTTGACAAGATGAAAATGGGTGCAATGATGGGAGGCACAGTTGGACTTTGTGTTGGTCTCGTCTTTGGTACCATCAACATTATGAGGTACGGATTCTATCAATCATTGAACGAATGTGACAATGCAACACACCCACTGACTAATGCTCTTTGCTTGCTACCCTAATCACAGATTCGGAACCGGTCAGAGAGGTGCCATCTCCATGCTCGGATCCTACATGGCGGGATCTGCGGCCTCGTTCGGATTTTTCATGTGTAAGTGGCAGCAGCTTATAAGAGACTCTGTTTTTTTTTAACCCCACTCTTGCCTGACTAAACGCGGTCGGTCGATTTCATTTCCATAGCCATAGGATCGGTTATCCGCACAGAAGAACAGCAGCGCATCATGTGGCCCTCACAGTCGCCTCTCGGTGCACGTCCCAGCATTCATGTAGCTTCCAGAAAGGAGCAGCAGTAACCCGGAACGACCAAACCTCAACTTTTACAAAACTTACCACGGTAGCAAAAAACCGGCTTTTTTTCTCTTCATAAAATTGACTTTTTTAGTCACTGTACAAAAGATTGATATTTTTTCTTTCATCTCTCATGGCTTTGTGCCACGAGAATAATAAAACTTGAAATTACAAAAATGGAATTTACAACATTCAAAGCTTCTTTTTGTTAATAGAGTGATGGTGCGAGTAGTTGGTGTCATTGAGGAAGATCGGCAGGGACTTGAGAAGCGTAAAAGACGTTGCGAAAGTAGGAAAATGACTGCTCAGCAGCTTCAAATCCAGGACGGCTACCTCCTATTAGCAGGCATTGTATGAAATTTTAGCATTGTCATGAAACAACATGGAGCAGTGGCCGACACTTACCAAAGAAAGTCTCGAATTGTATTCCATCAATGCCAATGTCTATGGTCCGCCACACCACCTTATCGAACTGGATGACGAGTTTCTTATTCACCCATATTTTGAACACTCCATTGGCTGAACCAATATCATTCATCTTGACAAACATGCCCACCGTGTCCCATTGTCCGCTGGTGAATTGGAAAGCGCCTCTTCCAGCCGAGATACCATACGTGGGGTTGATCTCTGTTTTCGGAGGTATCTTGCTTATATCTGGGACTTGCTCTTCCTTGGGCACGTAGAGATAAGCTTCACCATCGCCATCTTTTCTCCACATCAGCCTATGATAAGCAGAACAGATCAGTATTGGACAAAACGTTTAAAATTGTTTCCAGCAAATACAACTCTAGAATGCATTTCACCACCTCAACGACTCTCTTTTTTTTTTTTAACACTCGTGCTTACATACCTTATGGAAAAACAATCTAGCGCGGTGCTTCCCCCTAAGTTTCTCACCGGATCAGTACACTTGGACAATCCGATCACAAGCAACTGCAAGTTATTGAAGATACTCACCTGAACATTCAGTTCGACCACCATACACACCAGGCAGCTTGCCACCTTTGACCCAGCTGAAGCCATGTTGAAACTTGACGTCGTACTGAAAATACATCTCCTGTGAGGACTGAACATTGTGCGTGAACCATCCCACGCCTCCCACACGACCAGACAGAGGATTGATAGAGTTCTTGGGATACTCAACCTTCATGACCGGTTGAGGCGAGTCTAGTGTGGCAGGGTAGTGGACATTTTGCGATCCAAATCCGTACACGAACGAAGTCGGTGCCCACGTCTGAAAAAAAGACGCATGAGCAGCTTGTCGAGTCAAGGAAAAGAAAAAAAAAAAACAATTCAACTCCAGCGTTCACTACAGCACACTCACCTGTTTCTGTATATGACAGGCGGCATAGGGTAGCAGATCTTCGTTCTCTGCGATCACTCTATAGCAATCCTGCGGAGACACTGTTATAACGTTCTGGCTCCCAGGCGATGGAAAGCCGATCCAGTACAGAAGCACACATGATATCACCAGGGCGGCCAAAACTGTTGTTCTGTTCCTTCGCTGCCGGAATGGCAGTGACCAATTGTAAGACATGGTGGGGGGGGGGGGAATGAACGGGGTAATATAATACGCTATGGAGCAAGGGAAAATATGCCATGTTACTCGAATTTAATTTTGGTACTGGCTGGCTGTTCTTTTTCCCCGTCCCTGTGTTGGCTGCCACTCTACGTTTTTGTGCGGCCCATGCACTCCACTTCCAGCAAACCAAGCCGTGCCCTCTTCATAATTCTAGACAACAGCTTTTTTTATTTAATGTAGTGAGGGTTGTATATCTACCAATAGCACATATTTACTTGAATGTCATGTACCATGTCTAAGTTGCAGAACAGCAAACTATAATAGAAAAAAGTATAGATGTGCACGGCTGTGTGGCTAAACATAAATTTTTGTGTACACGTAATGGGAAATATGGAAAACAGGAAAAAGTGAATATATATCCAGCTTAGAGCTTAGCCTCGGTAGGCAACTCAGTGGAGAGGAGATCACGCAAATCGCTGGCAGCATCCTCGAGGTGCTGCTTGAATTGTTGAGTACCGTTGTAATACTTCTTACCACCAACCTCCAAATCCTTCACGCTGGCAACGTTGAATTGCAAGGAGTTATCCTTGATCATGTATGCCACACCGTATCCTTCAGGAATGACACATCCCCATCCGTATCCCGAGAACAGTTGAGAGCTGAGTTGAGAGGTGGACAAGTACCACTTTTGAGAGTAAGAGTAGGCAGGGTCAGTGAAAAGAGCAGGCTTGGGCTCGTTAGGTTGAAGGCTGTTCTTCAAACCGAACAAGTGACGATCGACACCATGGGCATTGACACAGTCAGCCATGTAGGCGCCTTGGGTCTTGAGGGCAGCACGGAAAGCAGCAATCTTCTGCTCAACAGAAGCAGAGTTGTCTTCCATGGTCTTCACAAAAGCAACAGAGTCAGTGGTAACGGTACGGGCAGTCTCAGTACGTCCGCGCTGGAACTTGCGAGTCTGGGCCGATTCGTAGGTTGGTCGGCACACGCCAAACATTCTGTAGTAGGCCAATTGGATGACCATTTGCATGAAACCATCAGGCGAGGACTTGAACTTCTTGATCAAGTTCTTACCATAACCTTGGTAAGCAAGGACAGTCAAGTCGTTGTTAGCAATCAACTTGTCAAAGTTGTATTCGGCCTTGCTGACGGCTTGCTCAACTTCGGCATTGATATGGAAGTTAAGGGCAGCAGGGGCAGGAAGGTCAGATCGGACGTTTTCACTGCCATGGTCGAGCTGGTTGCGAGCAATGGAAGAGCAAACAAAGTCGTTCAAACGAGCAGTGGATGTTCCGTCCATAGACGAGTGCTCTCCGTTGAAACCAGCCTTACCGTTCTCAAACACAATGAATTGACATGGCTTATCGAAGAAACGGTTGCGGCCATCACCGTGCCAGCAAGCACGAGAAACCTCATCACGAGTAACGGGGCTAGAGTCATCAAGACAGACCAGGAAGGATGAAGTCTCGATTTGCTTCAACAATTCCTTGTTCTCGGGGTGAGCGGCGATCAAGGTCTGACGGTACTATAGTGTGAAAACAAATTTCAAATCAGTCATCATGATCGGAGTTTCACAGGCCATGTACACCAAAAGGACCATAGTAGAAAAAATCACTCACGTCAGTCCAGTTATCACGGTTCTCGGTGGTCAACACACCAATGGGGAGGGCCTTGGAGCCTCGAGAAGTCTCAATGATACGTTGGAATTGACTCTCAAGTTCAGCAGTAGACAATTGCTTGCCATTGTGAACAGTATCAACGATGTAGAACTTGTTGTTGCGGACAACAGCAATGTGGGTATTGTTGACGGGGTCATAGGTTTCTTCAACATCAGAAGGCTTGACAGGAATACGGCAGTTGTTGAACATGTACTTGTAAGAGTCCATGCACATGGGCTCACCCTTGGCATACTCGGGCTCGAGGGTCTTTCTATTTGGGGGTAGTATGACATGAGTAAAAAGCTATATTCCCAAAACTCCTATTGTTTTCCCGTTTGCTCAAAAAAAAAAAAAAAGAAAAACCCTTACTCTACAATCTGGCGCTTAAACTCAAGAGCAGCAGTGGTGATAGCAGCAGCACGCTTAGCAGGAGCGCGTCTCAACTTGTCATCGTTGTAAGCAAAGAAATAACTGACATAGATGACGACGGGGTCACGGTAAGCCATATAAGCTTGATCCAACCACCAGTCTTCCATCCAGTTGACAATGTTGGGATCGTTGGCACGAGCTACCAAACGTTCCTGAAGCTTCTCACCAAGACCACCCTTGGTCTGGAACTCTTGAACAGCCTTAACGGTCTTTTCGTAATCTGCATCGTCCAACAAGGGACGAACGGTTTGAAGGTACTTGTTCATGGTAGCAGCCAGGGGAGGGACAGGGAGCTTGGGCAAGTTCTTTTGGTAACGAAGCATGGGACCGGCAGCGTTAGCATCGACGGGTGTCTTGGGGGCAGGCTTAGCAGTAGCCATAGCACGACGAGGAGCAACCATGGACTGTTTCATTTGAGTGGTATAAAAGAAAAGGGAGGAGAAACCAGGCCAAAGAAAGAAAAAGGGTTTTTATATCATGGTTAGCCCTGGGGGGTGAACATACAAAAATATCACTTGTTTATATATGAATGACAAACAATACTTACGGCTTGTCTAGCAGAGTTGAACGACATCTTTGACATTCTTGCAAAAGATCTAGCAGACATCAGAAGTAATCAGAGGATTGCTGCCAAGTAGGTCAAGGTTATTTGGCAAAAGGTGGGAAAGCAGGGGCGGTTAAGTGACAAGAGGCTTTTTATACTGAGCTGGGGACATAAAAGCGCTGACTTCTTTTTTTTCTGTCAGCATCATTCGCCCAGCCTGTGGTCACACACTTTCCTGACTCATTGCAATTAGCTTTGACCATCCCCACTTTTGTTAGCAGTGGTTGACAATTTTGTATTAAATCTCCTTTTTAAATTGTATATCACTTTGTCTTTGCTGTCTTTGCCTTCTATTTCACTTGCTTGTTGTTATGGGAATGCGTCACTGCACTTTAATAGCCGGAGTACCAAAACTAGCGTTGCACTATAATCGGGCTACTTTGAAAGTACCCACCCATCCGGCCCTCTGATTGGTGGTATTAAGATTGTCTGACCGGCAATTTCCGAAGTCCGTGAGAGACCTTTGGGTCTGGGGAACAATTAATGATGTGGAGAATAGAGCGGATGTATGCATATAGCGCCTAAAGAGAATGACGGGAATCTGTGTGTGTTTATGATTCACCATTTTTTAAATGAAGGTCACCTTTGTATATATAATATATTCTTTTATACATGAAAATATACCATGAGATGTGGGAGGCTTTTTTGGTTGATTGTGTAAAATAACTTGTGTAGAAAAAGCAAACTCTAAAATAAGTGAAAGCGCCAACCAATGTGAAAAAGAAGGAAAAGCTTATAAAAAAAATAGCATATCTAGTATATCCGCCCGCCTGGGACGATCAAGAACGGGGGGTATTTTACCACAAGTAGTTCATGGCCTTCAAACTGTACTCAACACCCAAGAAGGTGGCAGCATTGGCAGGGAAGGCTCTAAGCATGGCAGGACCCAGACCTCTGAACAAGGCAGCTGGTCCATCGGTCTTCAAAGTTTGTCTCAAGACATCAAGAGCACCAGTGTAAGTACCAGCGGGGGCAGATTGCAAACGAGACTTGATAACATCCGGGGGAATAGCAATACACCACATAGCAACACCAGCCATACCTATAAAGAAAATACTTTGTTAAAGACTGATAATTCGTGTTTTGCACATCACAATACTTGAGAGAGTCCTCATTCGAGTTGAATGTATGTTCTCATGGAAAACATCGGGTACCATCGTAAGCTAGTGGCTTCTTTTGGTTTCTCCCCAACGTTCTCCACATATTGTAAATAAATTACACCACACACTTTTGGCCATTCAACCCGAAATCGTCCTCAAACGTTTCACACGACCCGTGCTACGTACCACCAGCGAAAAGTACCGATGCAGGGTTCAGGTCCTCAGGCTTAGCACCAGCAGGGGTGAGAGCCTGCTTGGTCAACTCGTAACAGGCAAAGTAAGCAGCCGAACCGGGGGCATCACGCATCAAGGTAGCGCCAGTACCTCTGAAGATGGAACGAACACCACCTTCCTTGTACAATTGACGGACAACATCAACAGGTCCCTTGTACTTTTGTTCACCGCCCTGGCCCTGAATCTGCAACAACACCTTGATACGCTCAGATGGAGCCATGAACAAGGTGGTGGGAGCAGCAGAGAAAGCACCGGCTGCAGTGATTTCAGCAATAGAGAGTTGCTGGTTTTCTCTGTTAGGGGTAGCGGCATACACCAACTTTTTACCCAGATCATAGGACTGACGTAGTGCCATGCTTTTAGTTTAACAAGCTTCAAACAGATCTCTTTTGATAATGTAACTCGTCACTTACCCAGAAGCTGACGGCAAAGATGGGGGTCACACCAACAAGAGGGGTGGACATACCACGATACAAACCCAAGATACCATCTTTCTTGATTGTTTGAGTAAAGCAATCCAAGGTGCTCTTGTACACACCCTGAGTGGTTTGAAGACGAACCTTGACCAAGTCAAAGGGTTGACTAGCAAAGGCAGCAAAAATTGAGAAAAACTTTTTCGATCAAACCATCCAACAAAACGAGAACTAAGACGGATTTACTTACCCAACCAAGACTGAAGCGATACCACCAAAACCACCGGACAAGAAGGACTTGATAGAGGAGGTAGTTTGTTTGACTTCCTTCTTGTCAATCTCGACTTGATCCTTGAGATTGACAGGCGTGGGGATGACAGCAGCTTCGGTTGACATTATAAAAAGTGTAGTGGAAGTAGAAAAGGTTGTGGAGTCAGCAGAAAATTGCTAATCTAAAATAGCATGTGAGTCCAAATTGAAGCTGACCAACTACAAAAATCAAACCTGCTGAAATTGAAATTGATGTCATTGCCGAAGAAATCTTGACACACGATTATTTTGCTTTACATCAAACCATTAAATGAAGTGGCAAAACGCTTTCCTTCCTCATCCATGTAATTGCGACAGATATCAAGTCAAGATCAACCACAAGTGAAACAATTTTCTATTCGAGAGTTGTCTGGGCTCAATTATCAATATTTAACGAGCAATCGCCATCTTAAAGTGTAAAAAAAAAAAAAGTGTTTACTTGAAGAGCTATATAGCAATAGCAAAGAGCATGTCCATTTGTAAAAAGTAAGTAATAGTCAGGAAGTATGAAAGCATTTCAAAAGTTTGAATGCACCTGCGATATTGCTGCAGGCAGGGTCATCAACAGTGGCTGGCTAACAATTTTTATTTGGTACGGCTAACGCGCCTCAGCCCCAGCCCGCTTAAACACACTCAAAGCCACACCTACATTTAGATAGGGGATGAAGAAAGTTTAACGCTTAAAGCTTAAACTCGCCGGGTCAGTGAAGAAAAGGCGCGCCGATACCGAGAAGCCAGAAAGCTCAATGGCAAGAAAAATGAGGCAATTGCGTTGATGAATACACCATATTATTGTTATTATTATTCAATTCCACCATTCATCAAATGTTTATGTTCCTGAGTTTTCTATATGGGAGTTTGTACTTGCACCTAAGATATATTGTACAAAAATAGGCCAAAAATTGTGCTTGTGCTACAGCTGGCTATGCAGAAAAATAATATAGAGCCAGGCTCACCCTTTATTGCTTTCGCCTCATTGCTGCGCAGCCTCCTTTTCTTCATTCCTCTTCAACATGCCTTCTGTCGAGAAAATTGTAAGCAGTCTTGCATATGCTGCTTCCACTGTAAACTCTGCCTCTCTCTAATCTGTACCTTTTTTTTTCAGTCTCAGCGTGTAACTGAAACGCGGTGGTCAATATTATTTGTGTTCCTGGCAACATTCCAAGCTATAGTCATAATAGCAATCCAGGCTGCCATTGCTTACGAGAACACAACCGAAAGTAACCAACTAAAGAATGCGTCTATTGTTAATAGTACGGATGCTGTCGAGCGATTCGATCGTATGCGGTGGGAAAACATTGCTTTTTGCGGCTTTCAAGTGTGGTTCTGTGTTATGGCATATGATTCTGTAAGACATTTGACCTTTCGGTGGAACACTTGGAGAACATAAAATTAACCTTTTTTCTCTTAGGTGGTCAACCAGAACGTAGCTGAGGCCATAGCAATCTTCACCTTCAATTTGATCTGCGCTGTATTGGGAGCATTAGAGATACTGGACAATCACTTGTGGATTAAGAGGCTCCAATCATCTGTAGATGTCAGCGTACTTATTACTGCAGAAAAAATTGAAATTGCTTTGGCCGTTATTCTTCCATTGCTTGCTATCATTTTTGTTCTACCAACGTACAAGCTGGTGAAACAGCTTGGTTGGACGCGATACAAGAAAATAGGTGCTGACCTTAGCATTGACCGTAAGTGTTGTTGAATATTACATATGGAAATTGTAGAATTTCTTTCAAGCATTAAAGTCTGGTAAATAGGAATGTTCCGCTTGTTTCAACGATTCGTCTTGCTCTTGAAGATCAACATCTTTACCGAGTTCATTGTATCTCTCTTCTTTGTCATCAAAGGTGGATCAAGTCTACTCGGTCCCACGACCACTTCAACGTCATGGTTGAGGTGGATGGAAGCTGTTCAAATTGTGGTTACTACTCTCATGATACCAATGCTTTACTTTGCTCGTACAGCCGTATGTACATTGATGATAGTGAAGTTCCACTTGATGCAGGTTGTCAATTTTAACTCTGTTTTTTTTTTTTTTTTCATATTCTTAGGTCAGTGCTGAAAGCTCTAATCGAATGATTGCTTTCATCGTGTTTCAAGTCGTTGTCATTTTCCATTTTGCACTCATGCTTTACAACACCTTGTATTTACCTGACAAATGGGTCATTTGGCTCTGTTTCGGTATGTGCTATGCTACATGGCAACAGCTATTTACATTACAGCAACTAACAAAACTCTTCATCCTCACAGTTATTATGGGTATGATTATTGCCCTTACAACCATTGTCATAGCCGCTATGTGTAAGAATAATTTCGGTAAAGGCTTGAAGCCTTTGGTTCAGCGTGGAGCAGCCAAACAGGCTGAACTCAAGGAGATGCATGCTTTGCAAGAACAAGAGACATGGAAGATTGATGACTGATTCTTACATTTTGCTTGTTGCTTTCATTCCAGCATGGCCATTGGCCGTATGATCATTATTTTTTCTTTCTTTTCTTGGTCTTTCTCATTTCACTCAATGCCTAGTTGCTTCAGATATACCATGTATCCATATTCTGCATTCTCAGTCTATCCTACCATACCCCTTCTATACTGTAATCCCATTAAAAACAAACCTCAAGAAAAAAAATTTGTAGAGTGCATCAGCCAGTGCTTATTTAAATACAAGATTGGTTTGCCAAAGTGACATCTACAAGCTACGAGCTAGAATCCAGAAGAACAGCTATTGATGGGATATGCCCGGGTTCAAAGCGCCAAAGTATTGTGGCGATTGTGCAGCTGTTTGGTGTGACGGTGTTACTGGATGTTGTTTCACATAATCCGAATATAGTGTATCTAAGAACGTTGCATCCGACTAAAAGCAAAACACCAACATTAGAGGAAAAAAAAAACTTTGGATGAATGCCTTACACCTTTACAATGATTATGACTAACCTGTATAAGATTTAGGAATTGCTGGATGAACTCTGGCTTAGAGAGAACATTGGGGGACTGCAGTCGTTTAGCCAACTGGCCATTGGCCAATTCTTGGGCCAGATTCAGCTCTAAAGGTGGAGCTCCACTGATGGATCGTCTGGATGGTGACATCGAATCATACTGCACGGAAGGCGAAGAGGTTTGACGAACAGGGGACGTTGATATCGGTGCGGGTGGAGTTGAAGACGACTTGGCCGGTCCAGCCCCCATAAGGGTATCCAAAAGAGACGGTTTCGGGGTTGAGGCTTTAGGTGATGCAGTTTTTACAGCAGAAGATGCATTCAAGGCTGGAGACATCGACTGGCTCTGAGGTGTGGATGCGCCACTAGCATTAGGCTTGCTGATATTCGATCCTTGCAAAAGCGCTAAAAGCGAATTGGTCGATGGCTTTCTGGTTCCATTCAAAACTACGGGTGATTGATTAGTTTGGGTTGTAGGCTGCTGTACTGGTGGCAATTGGGAAGGTGGCGGGGTATGACTGACATGCTGTTGTGTGTTTTGCAAGTTATTTTGCATAGTCTCAGCGGGTTCTTGAGCTGGCTCACGCTTCGGCTGTGCACCCTTCAAAATGTCAAGCAAAGACATTGCCGGATTCGGCTGTTGTTGTTGTTGTTGCTGATGATATTGCGGTTGTGGCTGCGGTTGATATTGCGGTTGCTGCTGCTGTTGTTGTTGTGATTGCTGATACGGCTGCTGGAAAGCTTGCTGTGGACTATAGTGCTGTTGCACATCAGGCGTCCTCATCATTCCACCTCGTAAAGTGTTCAGTAGCGCGGCAGCTGGATCAACTGCAGGAGATGCACCAAAGGGAGCTGCTGGAGCATTTGACATAGGTGCAGGCGGGGGCATAGAGTTAGACGGTTGGCTTTGTTGTTGGGTAGCCCGACTGAATAAATCATTAATTGACAGATTTTGAGGTGTAGGCACGACATCCTGAGGTTTCGGCGGAGGATTGACAGATTGGAATAGCTCTGCCAAGTTGACGGATTTACCAACAGGGTTCGCCGCAGGCGGTGCTGGTTGCGCATTCAAACTAGCTTTGTTGAATAATTGATCGAGTGAGACATTTCTGGTATCTGTGGTTTGCACTGACGTTTGTTGAACAGAGGACGCATTTCCAAACAGTGTTGCAACATCAATACTAGTTGTTTTCGTTACTCTGGCCTGCTTTGAAGCATCACGCATACTACAAAAGCGGTACTGGTCTTAGAAACTCGAGAACATTACACAGCATTTCATCACTAAACCAGCTGTGAGACGCTTACGCTATCATCTTGCTGCATATCCTTTCGCGATCTCCAGATTCGTAAAGCCATAGACAACATATATCCTCTGAGTTGGTAAGGGACTATCAATATTCATATCTCGGTCATCAGGCTGGACAAAGAAAACTTACCATTTGGAGTTTGGTATATGATATACTCGTCTTGTTGCTCTATCACTAAGTCCTCATTCAAGATTAAGCGGTAGTTGTCTATGCTGACTCGATTCAAAATGTATATGCCATAATAAGGCGGCGTGTTTCTGTAAAAGCATGTTAGATTGGTCACCTGGCTAGTCGTAGTCGGCCATGAGGATGAGTAGCCTACCTTCTAATCAAAAAAACTGTTCCTTCAATTCCTTTCTTAGCCTATGAAGCGGCAAGTGTTAGTGACGGCAAGTCGTCTGGATCAACCACCTACAAAGCTAGCTTACCCAGCCGGCCTTGGATAGATCAAAGGAATAAACTACGGCATGGCTAGACTGATCCAATAAATCTACAATGTCGGGATCTTGACGTCTTAACACTGACAAGTTTGCCGCTTTTCTTGCTGCTAAATCCATGTATATAATATATTATGAACAAGATGTTTCCGTTTCTGGTGAACTTCGCTCTTTAGAACTTGGACGTTGGGGGGAAGGAATTGAATTTGTACCGTAGTAAATGATGTAACGAAATTTTTGAGTCGATTCAAGTTGGCCTTTGACAAACAAAGTTTCGCGAGTCACAAACACACAAGTCCGTGTTCCTTCACCTACTCAAACCGCCGTCTTTCACGCCATCATAACAGGAAACCATGACCACCGCAGTAGATCCTAGTCAATCATTGTATATAAAAGGCCTCCCGGAGAAAGTTCTAGTTGAAGGTAAAAGGGCGAGATCTGCAACGTTTGACTATGATCGATCGCCGTTATTGATACCAAATCACCTACACCATCTATAGAGATCAAGGCTTCTCTGTATGCACTATTCCTTTCATATGGAGATATATTAGATATTGTTATAAAGAAAAACAACAAGATGCGTGGACAAGCGTTCATCGTTTTTGAAGAAATATCCGCAGCGACGGCTGCTCTGCGAAGTCTTAATGGCTTTTCGTTTTATGACAAGAACATCGTAAGTGCTGAGAGTTGAGGCTGCAAATCTGCGTAATGACCATCGGTATGATTTGTGAATGGTCTGCTAACCAAACACCTTCACCTAAAGAGTATCCAATATGCAAAGTCAAAATCCGACGCTATAGCAAAATTGGACGGAACATACAAGCCTAAGCTGTCCGCAGAAGATATCAAGCGAAAAGCTAGTTCTGCGGCAGCCATGTCAGCAACGAAGCGACAAAAGAGCTCGGACTCTGACGACGAAGATGCTAAAATGGGACGTGTGGAAGAGAGCGAGGATGATTCTGACTAGTATGTAACTGCCGCCCCCTCAATATTCTGATAGACCTTTAATGATAGAGACGAGGTGGCATGCAATGTCCGTTCTAGGATGAAAGCAGCTCATTATACTTTGAATTGTAACCCTTTAGATGAGCTTTTAAAACTATCCTTCTTTTCTTCTTTGAGTATCTTTGGGAAACGTTAGTCCTATGCAATGGTGATCAACACCCTGCTTTATACGTGCATTTCTTCCCATTACCTCTCTGTACATTTGTTGATAATCCGCGAGTCTTTTTTTTTTTCTTCGATTCTTTCACCTTTTCTGGTCTGTTCTTGCAGCATCATTTATCATATATCTCGCTATCTTGTCATGTCAAATCCCGTGTGCTTGCCTCATTGCCACAAATATAACGCGCTGTTTACAATGAATATCCCAAGTATCTCTTGTACATCCAAAGCAGTTAACTTTCCGAGATTTTAAGGCAGTAATCGCCTGAACCTTCTGTTGATCCGTCTTCAAGTGGACACTCAGGGGTCAATGTTCAAAAAGTTTAACCCTACTTCTCTAAGGCTTCTTTGTATACATTTTTACGCTGCTATTGATCCAAAGCTCAAGTAGAAGATAAAGAAATTTTAATTAACATGTAGAGCAAGCAAAAACAGAACAGGCTACAGACTACAAGAGGCAAGAGATATTTAATTGGACTATACAACATTGAGGCGAGATATAATGTTTACGACGGATTTTGACCACGAAAGATACATACAAGAATAAGGAAAGAAAATATACAATTGCGAGAATAGGATAGATTTCAACAATTTTAAAAGGTTTAGACGTAGAACTTGCGATTAATGAGCCAAATCAACAAGTTTACATTGACCTTGGCCATACCGTCCATAACTGTCATAGTTTGAATACCGTTGAATTGAGTTTGCAGAAGCTCTTCGAAACGGAGTTCAACAGACATACTGGCAATGCCCCATCCAGCGTAGCTGCCTTCAATGGTGATGATACCAACTTGGTCCATGGAGATCACCAAGGGGATACGGTCGTATTGCTTGGGACTGATATTAGTCAACTCCAGCAAGATACGGCGATCGTACAACTGCTTAGCAGTGTACTTGTAGGAGCCAAACTTAGGAACCTTGCCACTACGTTGAAGATCACGCAGATGGAAATATTGTCTCGTAAATGGTAACACGAACTTGTTCTTCTTTCCGCGCTTGCTAACCATGTTAGCCATACAGCTATCAAGGTATCCTTCATAGTGCTTTTGCTGTTCTTCAAGATACACAGTCTTTTCTTGCAAGTTTGCAAGTGTCTGTTGTAACCTTTGAATCTCACCTTGTCGGATTTTACGACGTGTGTTTTTGTTGGTGATATCCTTTGCAATCATCTTGATTAGATCTTGGTAATTATTTCCGCTTGAAATAACTCCACAACGCTCAAGATTAAGCACAAGTTTGACGGTTATGGTCTTCAGCTGATGGAAGCTTAAACTAAAAAATGAAGAAGTTAATAAATTGATTGGAAAATAGACTAATTTTAACAGCAGATGTTTGACTTACCTCATAAGATCAGTGGGAGGATCCTGAGCTGTTCCAAGGTGTACATAGCGACGCTTTTGGAGAACATCTTGGCTTTCTTCACGATCCTGGAACTCAAGTTGCTTGAGCTCTGCCCAGAGATGCTCATGCTCATTTGTGATAGGTTGAGTGAAGATGGCTTGAAGATCATTTCCATTCTGAATCTTGATAACGTAAAGTAAAAATCGCTTGGTGTCCACAAGCAACTGCTTGAGACGAGCATTAGGGTCTTGTGGGATCTTTGCGTATTGATTCGTCAGGGTCAAGCTCATTTCAGTATGAGCACTTTCAGGCATCTCAACGTCAGGAGAGTACAATGGTTGGCCAAGTTCTTGGAGGATATCGCGCAATGGACCTGCCTTCTCAGGTTCCAAATCATTGATATTGTTGCTCACGATATGGTGCATATGGTAAACTTCATACGGAGAGATGTAGACAATGGGCTTGTGGGTATTTCCAAAGTCTGCAAATTGGTCCATACCAAAGTGGGTCTCGGCATCTTCGACATCAGTAAGAGCAACAAACCATTGAGAAAATCGTTGACCAGCCTCGAATACGTAGTCGTTCAATGGAGCCAAGAACAGATCATTTGCATCAAACACCTTGCCACTGGAGATTTGTTGCAACATTTTGGATACTTCGGCCAAGTTCTTGCGTTGCATAGGAGTAATCACTGTCTCAACAACGTCATATTGCTCTGGAGCAATGATGGCAGGGTTAAGATAACGGTAATAGATAAAATTGCCGATGATCTTCACAATGTTTTGTTTGGGCTCCTCGGGGAAGTTCTCTTCCAATGACTTTTTAAGTTCCATGGCAATAAACCGAACACCATATGGCATTTCGTCTAATGTTGAAATGATGGCCGACAGAAATCTTTCAGTCACTTCGCGAAGGCGTTTCAAATGTTGAATAAAAGTATCACGCACTTCAGCATCAGCTAATGCTTCTTGCGAGCTGGCTGTGTGCTTACGAGCGGAAGGCCGGCCAGTACGGGATTCTTCGAGGTTAACGGACTTGTGATAAATGTTGACTGGATCTGTCTCAAGATCCATGAAATCATCTTCCAAGACGCTGTTCACCAGAGGTTGAAGTAGATCTCTAAAGAACTTTCGTTCTTTGGCACCGCGGTTATAATGGACAACTAGCTTCATGAAAATGTAATTTCCTCTCATGAATTCTTGAGTGTTCTCCATGTAGCTCATTTCCTCAGCAATGCAATACTTGAATAGCTTGAGCATCAAATACTCTTCTCGAGAGTTTTGAGCATAACCGAAAAGAGTAAGAACAGTGGTTTCAACCAGCTTCTTTCCCAAATGATCGGCAGATTCCTGGCCGTTCATGATATACATGAGGCGAGCGAGATATTTAGGTTCGGTTTGAAGCAGATAAAACATTTGTTGGAATAGCTCCAAACGTCTGCGACTATCTTTATCCAACGACCGCAAGCTATAAGGGTTGTTGTTGGTAGTCGTCGCCATTTGGGATGCACGTCTTTGCATCTTCTTGTTCATCTTGCGCGAAAGGCCAACAACTTCATCAAGTGTGATGGCATTTTGAAGCAACAAGGCGATTTGAATATCCAATTCATTTACATGCGTCTCTAGCTGACCATTATCACGAATGTTGCGAATAACCTTTTGTCTCAACTGTTCAAGGGCTAAGTGAAAGATATGCGTTAGAAATGTTTACGTTACTGCTACAAAAGCTCGAAATACTTACACAATTCTTGATCAAAGTCCAGTTCACTGTCATCCAAAAGATGGATAAAGTTTTTAACCGTTCCAACTGAGGGATTACTAGCGGTGGCTGTAACAAACCATGAGTATAAGAAACTTTAATCTGCCATTTTGAGTTGAGAACTTACTTAGTTTGCGATAGGCATCTCCTACAAGCTTGTTCTTGACGAAACTTTGAATTTTGATAATCTTGTCGATATTAGCTTGATAATGGTCAAGTCTTTGCTGGTATCTGCCTCTGGCCAGGAATCCTCTGGCTCTGCTTTGAAGCTATAAATTGGATGAGCTCGTTAACATGGACTGTGTTTGTTTTAACGGTGATATACGGGCTCACTTACATTGGTGATCCAGCCCTCTGCATCTTCGTACATGATACGCTTATCCTCGAGAGCTTTTCTGCAAAGCACACCACGAGCTTGAGCTTGTAGTTTGACCATTTGGGATTCAAACCATGATGACTTGTGGAAGTCTCTGACTTGATTGAACTCTTTACGAGCGCTGTAGCGACGTGCAAGAGACTGACAACGGATCAAGTTGGCCATATTTTGGGGTTGAGACCAATATAATTCGCTTTCTAATAATGAATCTATTTTAGCAACCCATTTTCAGGCTACGCTGTTGTAGATCTTCCATATCACTTACTCTCTTCTTCTGTCATTTCATCCTCTACTTCTCGTTCTTCGTCAGAATCGGATTCTTCTATGAGGTCTGGGGTGGTTGGACTAGCCATGACTTCCGAGATCTTGGACATGTAGATAGGCTCGTAATGAATGTCATCATCCTCATCGTCTTCATTCAGTTCCTTTCGCAGGGAAGTTCGAACATTTCCAAAGTTTGGCATAGCAACACCTGATCTATCCAAACCCCTCTGAGTAGCAGTAATCTCCTCATCTAGAAGCAACGCAATGGGTTATTCTTCCTTCTTTCGCGACTAAGCATTCAACTAGCGATTCAATTACTTGTAAATTCTAATTGACCAACTAGATTTTTGATATTTGGCGCCATATTTCTTCTGGCGAGCAAGTGACTAAAATTTACAGTACTCGTCAGTACTTGGCTAATACGCAAATTCCATGGTCGCAAAATACTAACCTCAGGGCGTGAATACAGTAAATTACTTTTGGAATATTTTTGCGCTCATAAAGATCCGTCAACTCAAACCAGAAAATGGACGGCAGTCGCACAAGTTTGATGGCTTTGAAGAAGTAGTTGATATTATCTGAATGGCGAAACTGCAATCGGCTTTCCTAATGGTAAAGAATACACATATTTGGGTAGGTTAGTAAACAAAGTAGTACGGGTTGTGATTGTGATACTCGATTCAGCTGCAGCCAAAAGAAAGACATACTGTGAAAATACGACGAACAGTGCCAGGAGCAAACCAGTTGGCAAGCTGAGCCAAGACAATACCGTTTCTCATAGACTCTTCTAGTTGCACAATAGGATCAATTTCCTCACCAAGACACTCTTCGATCCATCTAATCGAGAAAAACCTGTGTTATTGTGCGAGTTCCTTATTTGGTAGCTCATTTTTCTTTTAACTGCTTAGGCTCGCTTACTCTTTGGCTTCACCAATGTGGCAAAGATACTCATATGCCTGAAGGTTGCTTCTCTGCTTATCCATCCAGTGACTAGTGATGACGGTTCGTTCATCTTTCTGAAGTCTGATACGTCCTGAAAAATAGTACAAGATATGTCAGTTGGGTTGTTCCTGAGCTTAAATAATATTTTCCGAAGCTCGTACCTTGCATGCCTAAAATTCAGGACGTGAACAAATTGATAAGTTGATGATTGTCAGAGACAGTTGCAGATGGGTGTTTCAAGTCATTCAAGTTACGTACCAACAACGTCTTCGGCGTCTTCCGTAATGGTGGGTATGCGTAAATCTGACAAGTCCTTTCCGCCTGCCATGGTAGACAGGCGCTTCAATGGGGTTGGTCTATTTGTCATGAGAAATCGTGTGCTGTGGTGCAGCGACTATCAGAACACGGTCGACCGAAAGGGGTATGTAAAAGAAAAAAAGAAAGTAAATGAAAAGGATGAAACTCGAAGTTGTCGATACGGTGTGTTGTACTTAATCTTTTTGTTATGAACGAGCTCCAAATTAGGAAGATTATAAACAATCGCTCTATTAGGCGACCTGGAAAAAAACAATAAGACATCCAAAGTTACGGATGTCGGCACACAAATTCTCATATGAAGTGGTTTAGGAGGTATGACTGACCGGTATCACTGGTATTGTCTTGTTACTGACGGCTGTATTGTGAATTTAGGAAACTTTTTAAGGTACCATTTAAAAAAAATTGGGGGAATTCCTCCGTTTTGCAAGCCTCCATTATTTAGATATATCATAAAAATCCAGACGTCACATGAGCCGATACCTCTTTGATGGCGTCTAAGCGTCACTGAGACCAGTTTACTGCACCAATGTCGAATGTACGCCTAAAGGATAAGCATGCACATTTATTTGGTATGACGGGTATGTTATAAGTTGATATAATTTGGGACGGTGTGTGAAGACCAGCAAGCTTCGACTATCTAACAGGATACTGACAAGATTCTTATCCTTCATCTAGATCCACTAAGTGACTCTGTCACTGAACCACGACAAAGTAACGACCCACTATCACGTTCAAGTTCGCCATCAAGCAATTCTTTTTCTGACCCTCTTTCGTCGTTATCGAAAAGGAGCCAAAGTAATAGTACACGAACGCGGTCCCCCTTATTCGATAGCGATGATATGCCGCGACCAGCATCTTCGGTATCATATGCACATCGGAGAGGCAGCGGCGGATCGAATTCTAGCGGCTCAAGTACACCCATACCCGCATCATCTGTCTCTTCAAAGCCGGTAAGCAAAGGCACGAAAACATCATCCACACCCAAGAAATCGAGTATTTTTGGAGATGTGGATGTGGAAAAGCTTGGCGGCAATAGTCTATTTGGTAACACGCGGAAAGCGAGTAGACAATTTCACAACTACGAGGCTGATGAAGATATCTTCACATCCGATTCACGTCGACGACCTGTAGTTCATGAAAGAGAAAAAGCTTCTCCAAGGACATCTCGGCCATCAAGTTTGTTCAGTTCTGATGAGGAGCACCCAACTTTTCAAAGAGATAGTGCACCGTCACCATTCCATGCGGAAACGGGAAAGGGGCCAGAAATCACCGCACCAATACCTTCAAAACCGGAAAACCTTAAAAATGCGAGAGAGGATGTGCGAGACTTTGGTTTTTCCTTGAGCTCTGGGTCGCCATCGACAAATATTAATGCGGCAAAGACAGTTGGTGGAGCGGAAGTCGTTTCTGAATTTTCCAGGGATGAGAAAGTGCAAAATCCGAAACCTCAATCTCCAAAGCCAGCGCAGGAACAACTACTGTCATCCAACTTGAGTCCAAGTGCCTCCGCGAATGTAACAAAAGCGCCGTCACCGAAGCCAGCAGCCAAGCAATCGAAATCATCCATATTTTCTTCAGTAGCACCTTTTCTCTCCAGACCTCAATCAAGAGAGCCTTCACCTGTTGCCGCAGATGCCACCGAGACTGAGAAAGCTGTATCTACGACAAAGGCACAGCAGAAATCAAAGGCACCTGCGCCACCTTCAATTGCGCAGCCAGTTGTTAATGAGAGTTCTAGAGCGGAAAATGAGATGAAGGATCAAGTTCCCAGTCCCGTAGAGCCATCTCATGTAGAAAATGATTTAATGAATCACAGAACCATGATTGATGAAGACCCTGAATCAATCGCTTTTCGCAACGACATGTCATTTTCAATCAAGCCGGTTGTGCCTAATATACACTACATAGACCCCAACGAAGATTTCCTCCCTCCTCCCGATATCACTCATAATACTATAATACAACACACTGCAACAACCGGACCGACTGATATAGATGACCCATGGCAAAGTTCAATAATACCACCGCCTACCAGTGCTTTGTCCAAGCCAGCTCTCAATACCGGGCCGCCCGATTTGGATTACACAGCTTTCCAACCTATGGAAAGTCAGTCAAAAACCCAGGAAAACCTCATGATAAATACCGCCACTATATCAGAAAACAAGCGAAATGCATTTTCAGATCTAATATCCAATTGGAACTCTGGTTCAGTTGGGCAAATGGAGTTCATAACCGATCCAGCATTTGTTCAAGATGACTCTGAATTTTATCAGACAGTTGCCAAAGAACAGTCCGATGTAGGATTCAAAGGCATTGAAGATGAAGCTGAGCCAAGTGGTCACGACTACTCCATACATCATACGCTCTTGGATGGATTGGGTGGCATGAATCTGAATGACAATCCTTGGAGCTAAAAGTAAAAGGCTTTGAACTGCTGACCGCAGCCAATAATAAATTCATCATTCCTGAGGCTATCTATTGCCAAGGGATGACCTTGGTTTTCAAAAATATCATGTTATCATTATCATTTATAAGTTGTTTACGTGATTGTTTAATTAGAAGAGAGTCTGGGATACTAACAGAAATCCAATGGAACGATGTAGTAAATAAAAGAAAAGACTAAACAAAGAAAGAGAGGAAAACCACATATATCCCTTAAATACGTGAAGAAGAGAAATTCGGTCTACTATGACTGACTAAACGGGTTAAATTGGTATGATATTGAAGAGAGAAAAAATGCCAGTCTGATGAAACCTTTTGATTATATGTTTCATGAAACTAGCAAATAGAAGATTTTACATGGGAAGAAAAAGAGGGGGACAGGAAAAGCGAAGCATTATACAAGAGGAAATGATTAAAAAAACAGGTAACAAAACTGCATCATCAAGATTGCTGATTGCCATTAACTTGACCCGAACGGTATTGCTCCAACATGCTTTCTAAGTCTTTCACTCGTTGCGAGTACTCTGTCACTTCGGTTTGCAAAGCCTTGATTTGTTCAACACTCTTGCGTAAAATATAACCTTTGTTAGGCTTGTTGACACCATCGTTTTCCATGTCAGGCAAGAGAGTGCCAAGTTCATGAATACGGTCATTGATATTATCTCTTCGTCGTCTCTCGACAGCATTGTGAGATTCTCTTCGACGACGTCGCTTTTCCATAACACCTTGCAAGCTAAAAAAAATAGTACAACAAAGAGGCGGAGTCAGTATGATGGATTACTGCAATGGGAAGTAAGATGTGTGGGATTATTTACTTTAACTGGGTGGCATAATCATCTTCAAAACTTCCAGCCATATCAGAAGCATCTTCAGCATGCATTCTCAATGAACTGCCTGGTAACTGAGAGCCGAAAGCAGAACCATTGGAGTAGCTGCCGAAGGGTCGGCCGCCATACCCAATATTTGCCGGGGCGGACATTGCCAAGTGAGGTTGCTTCTCAAAAGACGAACCAGGGATATACATTGGGTATTGTCCAGTGGCCAACGGATGACCAAAATTGCCCGAAGCTTTTCTCATGTCAATAGGCACAGATACTTGAGGAGAACCGGAGATAGTAGGATCCTGATATTGCATGTCTTGGCCGTCACCAAGGCCATAGGAGTTCACAGAGTTAGCTGGTGACTCACCAAAAAGCTCAGCACCAGACAAGTGTGCTTGGCGCAGTGGCGATTTCATGCCATGCGTACTGAAAGACGAGGGATTGGTAGAAGAGCCAGTGACATTATAGTCATTAAAATCGTCAAACTCGAGGAGTGGAGATGTGGTGGAGTGTGGTGACACCATACTTGGATTAACAGTGTCAGCGAAATCCATGTCTTCCAGCTTGGGAGATTCGTTAGTCTGATGCTGTTGTAGGCTACTAAAGAAATCACTTTGCCACAGCTGGGGGTCCACGTTGTAGTATTCCCCACTGGCTGATTTGCCAGGTTGTTGTGAAGACCTAGCTTGTTGCATTTGCAAATGGTATTGAGTAGGATTTCTTAGTTTAAGCTGCTGCTGTTGCTGCTGTTGCTGTAGTTGTTGACGCTGAGCGTTATTCATGTTATGCCTTTCTTCTTTAAAATAATGGAGTCGAGAAAAAAGGGCAGGAGGGAAAATAGAAATGGACAAATGAGATTGAAATAAAACTGGGGATTTTCGGATATTGAACGGGCTGATGTTGTTTGTGCTTGTTGCTAAGCAGTAAAAAGCTAGAAAACTATTGGCCGGAAAATTGAAGGACAGGAATTTATTCCAGATGAAAAAACCCATTGTATTAAATACAAAAATATCCTCTGCAGCTGGAAGGAGATCGTCTGTACTGATCGATACTCACTTGACTCGGTCTTGTGCGTTTTGAAAGGGAAGGTGGCAATGCGTGGTCGTTGGATATTACGACATTTTCAGTACTCCTGCATTGCCTCAGCCGCAGCCCACTCAGTGTTAGATTCGAAACACTCCTTTTCTATATCGATACTATACGTTCCTAATTCTCCATTCCTTTGTAAAAATGCACATTGTTCATGCACTGCTTTCCCCCTACTTTTTGTGGATGGCTCTAATTCTTAAGAGTAATTGGATGCCACCGTTATCAACTTTACTCCCATTGTGGCAATTTTACTCAGCTGAAGCACTTTCTTTATTGGGAAGTCGTATGTACAATGATCAGAGGTCACTTGGGGGGATCTCATAAAAAAATACCTAAAGTTGATGGTTGAAGGAAAGAGTGACCATCGCCCCGTGCTCTAATGTTGCCTGTAATAACTCTAGCCACCCGGTTTCATACTTGATAAATTTGAATCACACTTGTCTTTTTTTTCGTAATCGATAGAAGTACCTGTTGCATACGGTGTGCCTTACTGCTGAATTATAAAAATAGCATGGTTCAGGGCACACGCGGTAACATACCATGCTGCTGCATTGTAACCTAGCGACGGTAAAGTGACTTGTTCTTGTTTCATCAACGCCTAGGTTGTGTTCATTCTTGAGACAATTGCCATGCTTTAGTTTTTCTTTCGATCTAGACCTTTGCAGAGTAGAAAAGGTTTATTGCCACCCAAAGGAAGGGTTCAGCGGGTCCTAAAACAAGTAACCTGCGAACCTGCTCCGTGTGCCTCGAGACCAACAAAAGACACTTATTTCCCAATTGAACTGGTGATTTCCCAGATTTCATGGTCGTTGCATCCACCTTGTCAACTCCTCGATGAAAGCCTTTTGCACACAGACAAATGGTCACGGGTAGAAAAAAAGTCCTTGTGTCTGTCACTCAATCATTTAATATCTAGGCCTGCTTTGGAAGTCCTGACATGTTGCAGGTATCGGATTTCCCCATATCATGCGTGGATCATACTTCAGGAACTATCGAAAATTACATCGATCAATGAATTACGCATAGAATTCTCAGGTCATGAATGGTTTCAGATGACTTCTGTCATTTTAAATGATTTATAATGTTCCTTATTGGATTAAATTCTACTCCCCCTGCGGCCAGTTACGGCCCGCCCACTTGATCCATTCAGTTTTATTGTCCTTGTTGAAGCACATTTGTTTGATTGTTTCGAGGTCAAATTTTTATTTCATTTCCATTGCTAACGCATTCTGGTGCTGTCGAAACGCTTCTTCTGCTTCTAGCTTACGAAGCTCGTCTCGAACAGATCGAATCATGCCGCTCTGCGGGTCATAACCGATCTCCAAAAGTTTAAGAGCCTGTAAGTATAGCTCACGAGATTTCCAAGTATGGTCTGGATGGATGTGAGAATACATTTTCGCCATAACCAGACTTTCAATTGCTGTCATTGGCGAGTTTTTGGGGTATATGGATTGATATAAGTCAAAAAGCTGTTTTGTGGTGGAGTATGCCTTGTCCCAGTCCTTCAAGTCGATTGCTATGTCTTTTATTTGTTGTCGAGCCCTGACTAAAATATGGTGACAACGGTGAAGCAAACCGTCTCCAATACGAAGGCAATTTTCCAAATTCAGTAGAGCACGAGCTCCATCTGTTGGTAGAAAATATGAACAAATTTTCAATTTCATATAAGCCTGCTGTGTCATGTGTCGCGCTGCGGCAAGCTACTCACCTTTCTTGATCAATGAACCTGCCAAATCTAATATCTGCAATACACGTGCGTAGCGTTCATGTATATCGGACATTTTCAGGGATACTGGCGCCATGCAAAATGTACACGTTTCATTGTAAGTATCCGAAGATTCCAGCTGATCTAAGATGTCAATATAAAAGTTATAACACTACTCAAGGCTTGGCAATCCAATATTCGTTATATATTACCCGGATACCGAACTGGACCAGTACAATTTTCCCGACTGCAACGTAAAGCATTACGTATATCAACGTCCTGAGTGCTTGTACATAGCTCGCACTGGCACTTGAAATAATACTGGCTATATAATCGTTCCTGTCGAATAGGATAGGGGTCCATCACATCAATGTATGAGATACACATCTAATGAAACATATTGTGAGTGAAATGATAATGATTGACAAATTAATTTATATTTACCTCTTCTGAAGGCGCAATATCTCTTATTGTTCGCAAGGTTGCAGTCTTTCCTTCGAAAGCTAGGACACAGTTGGGCCAGCACGAGTGGTTCAGCCGACATACATTGGTATATAAGCCCACTCCAATGCTCGCATAATCACTGCCTAGGATAGACATAGTATTTACCGTGAATCGACATATTAAATCCATGGCATCATTGGCGCTCGGCATCATTTTAGCCGGCACTATTTGTTTCAACGCCATAATCAGCTGCGCATATTTCATTTTGACTTTTTCAGGTACCACATCCTTGTCTACGAACAAATTTGACAGTTAGTAGTCGCACCAATAAGAACTTCAAAATTCTTTTTGCACTTACGACTTGCAAGATTATCTACACGGTTGTAAGATGCTGGTGCGTTTGTCCGGCTTATAAGTATGCGAGTCAAGCATCTAATAGCGGTTGGGACCGGTTTTCCAATTTTGGTGAACGCTGGGCATTCAATAGAGTGGTACTGCTTCCAATCGTTCGTCTGGCACTGCCTTGAGCAATAATATAACTGCTTGCACAATGAACAACGCGAAAGCGGCTGAGTCGAGCTTTTGAAACATGATGAACAGTACTTTGTTAGATTTGTCTCATCGATTACTGCGCCATACGGAACTTCCCTGAGCAATGTTTGTCCTATCAGGGTCGCAAAAGAAGAAAGGTGTTGAATACTTGACATTGGAGTAACGATTGTTCAGGAAAAAAAATCAATGTGCTGTACCTGCAGTGATAGACGCTCTAGCAAACACAGCATAGCCTCTATTCTCAGTTGGCTTAAGTGTCATTCGAGAATCTGCACCTTCAAGTTCAGGGAGATCTTCTTGCTTTGATTTGTTCACTTCAGAGTTCGCAGCTTGAGCTAGTTTATTCTGACCTGGCTTTGCCATGGGAGCTCGAGGAATGAAAGCATTGTCCGATTCAAGTGCATCGTCGAAACTAAGGGTCGTCAATTTTAAAGCAGTGGAATCCAGAGGTTGTGCGGAGCTTGACTCTTCTTCAGAGCTGGAATCTTCTTTGACCCGTCGTCTATAATTCCTTTTCTTGTGCATGTCGTTGCTCATACGCAACTCAGCAGCTTGTCATACAACTTGTCGAAAAGATCCAACTGCGACCTTATAATTGCATAGAAGCAGTCACCGCATTGTCCTTTCCACCAATGAACTGGCGTTGATTTGTTTAAACAATGACAAAGTTGATGAACTTTAACCTATTTAATGATAGTTTCTTGAATATAACGCAATAGACATTAAAAAATATTCGGATTTTCGACAATGAGAAAATCATGTCAGACACTTGGCAAAATAAAACAGTATAATAAAGCGGAAATGAGGCTATTTAGCGTCTGATAAATTTCATCTCTTTGCTTTGGTAACTGCCGGTGCAGTCCTCCTATTCGTACTTGTGGCCTGAATATATCGGTTAGAATCATTCTATTGCATCTTTTTTCCCATTTATGAAATTACCTTGCGAATAACCGCCAAATCTTGGTCTAATTCATCCTCATCTCGGTTGCTCAGAGCGGTATTGAGATTTGCAAGCGTGTTAAGGCGTATCTGGTCAGGAAAAAACAAAAAAAAAAAGAAATCAAAGTGAATCAGTGCCATTCTATCGAGTCGTGCTATGATACATAATATATTGCAGTAAAAGGATATGATCCGTAGCATGCCTTCGCTTGGCAACAGCATTCACAACGCTGTTTGGAGATCGGTAATGGGCCAATGACTCGGTCTCAATCATACCACCTCTTTTACGTAATATACGCTTCCTGTTGCGAGTTTGATGTGTCGAAAAGAATATATCTATCAAAGTAATAAAGTCAATGCTAGAAAGCTTTGCTCATTACATGAGCCTCAGGCTTTACCATTTGCAATATCATTCTCGTTGTCCTTCTCTTCGCGTAACCGCTTTCGCTTCTCTTCCAAGGCATTCAACATCATATCTCTCATGCCTTGCTTTTCGGCCTTCAAGAACAAATTAATTACATGTTCGGATAACTTTCATCTTGCGCGGAAATTACAAACCATATACTCTTCTTCCAAACCTGCAATCTCAGCTTGGAACTGCTCATTTGTGCACTCGATATGATATTCCATGATGTAACGCGCCTTTTTTATGACATTCTGCCGTGTTTTCTCAAGGTCCGAGATGCACTCGCGAAATGCTGGATGTGTTTCTGCTCAACCGGTGCCAAGATTATTTAATGGACAAGCTTTCCCTTTAATTAAGATTGCTACTCACCTTGTTGAACCGCTAAAAGATCTTCTTGCAGCGCGCCAAACTTTTCTTGATAGATCCTGTGATAAGAAAACCAAAGTTAATTTCGGGGGACGTTGATTTTTAGAGCGGAGTAGACATTACATCTCATAGTTGTCCATAAAGTCGCTATTAATATTGACGACGCGATCAGTATATTCTCGTCTTCGTCGGTCTCTGCTATTTTCCGCGACATCCATTGCTTCTATTGGGAGAATCAGTATTTGAATTTTCCATAATAAGTCATCTTGTAATCGCAGTCTCCGCTTACCCCCTTCCGACCAATCATTATCCTCATCACCATATGTTTCTCGATAAAATGGTTTATAGCCATTACGATATATTGGTTCCTGTTCAGTTTCTTTAGGCCAACGTCCACTATAAGCTTCAGTTTGCTCTTCAACGTGATGTTTGTATGGATCTGGGTAAGCTTTGTCATATCCCTTTGGGGTCATCCGATTATATGATCCAGCGCCGCCTGCAGCAGCTGGTGGATAATCGTGACCCTTAGGCGACATTGGATGATATGATGGCGGATTACTCATATGAGAAGATCCATAAGCTCCATGTCCATACATATATTGAGGTCCAGGATATCCAGGACGCGGCGGGGGTGGGTGGTCACCATAGGTCTGTTCATCTTCTGGTCGGAAAGCCAAGTTAGAAAGATGGGGTAATGGGGAATGACCAGCGTGCATTGGTGGTGGTGCATACTCGTATTGGGAACGAGAATTATGACCGTAGACCTGAGACGTTATGGGTGGAAGAGAATACTGATGAGATGTCTGGGGGAGCATGGGGTAAGGCAAGAGGAAGCAGGTCTCTCCAAGAGGCACAGAGCAAAACGATGGGATTTCACAGTCACAACCAGTCACCACACATTTCTCTTGCTCAACCATGCGACACCATCCACAGTGACTTTCAAAGTCCGATTACCGGGAATACCGATCTCTTTACTTCATGGCCGATTACAAGCCAGTCCAGGGAGTGTCTGATGACGCTGTTGAGCTGGCTGGCGAGCAGTCAAGGCCCGAGAATGCCTTTATTGAATCGCCAAAGATTGGGACCAAGGAATCAGATACTGCAAATGTCCAACAACGAGCGACTGCAACGCCGAGCAGTTCAGTCATCAACCTGGCTAATACAGTTTTGGGAACAGGGATGTTAGCTATGGTAAGTAAATGTTGAGCACGCGACTTGGTAATATAGACGCCAATGTGGAAAGTTTGGCAATTTCTATGTATTACTATAGGTTTTGAGTTCATGCATGTGCCAAAAATGATTGATTTAAATTTCTAGCCTTCTGCAGTGGCATCTGTGGGTTTGATACCAGCTATATTTCTGATTTTGTTTGCTGCGACAACTTCAGCACTTGGACTATATTATCTTTCAAGATGCGCTGCGCGGACGGAGGGAAGGAATGCGTCTTTCTTTGCCGTCTCACAATTAACGTGGCCATCTGCCGCCATATTTTTTGATCTCGCTATCGCTATCAAATGCTTTGGTGTAAGCGTATCATATGTGCTCATTATTGGAGATCTTATGCCAACGGTAAGTTACATTACGGCTTACGAGAACATCAATATGCCACATACTAATCTACTTGTGCAGATTGTGACGTCTTTGACAGGCATCAACAATGAAGCTAATATATTGATGGACAGGCGATTTTGGATCGCCTTATTCATGGTGACAGCCATCGTTCCTCTGTCTTTCATGCGAAAGTTGGATTCCTTAAAATATACCAGCATAATTTCCTTATTTGCAGTGGCGTACCTATGTGCCATTGTTATCTGGCATTTTGCGTCCTCCAACTTCGTGAATGATCCAGCCGGAAATGTGGAAATGATTACTTTCTCTACTCGGTTTTTTCGCAGTCTACCTGTATTCGTCTTTGCATTTACTTGCCATCAAAACGTAAGTGTCTCATATCAATGTTACATGCCAATGATCCAAATTTATTTAATTAATTCCCCATGCCGTAGCTGTTTTCCGTATATAACGAGTTGAAGGATAACAGCAAACAGGTTATGGTATCCGTGATACTAACCTCGATTGGGTCTGCCACTGCTATCTATGAACTGATAGGAACTCTAGGTTATCTGTCACTGGGCAGGATGGTACATCCAAATTTTATATTGGAATGTAAGTGGAAAAACAGCATCATTGATAGCTGTTTCTATGTTATATACTCACTCAAGATTACAGATCCTTCGAGCGCCTTTGTGACAGGAGGAAGAATAGCCCTTGTTATCTTGAATACTTTCAGCTATCCATTGCAAGCTCATCCTTGTAGATCTTCCTTAGAAAAGGTCATTGCTTGTTTGACTGCAAAAACGAGAAAGAATGGAAAAGCGCCTCCATCGTCCCCATTCCAATTTTATGTCATGACCACAGCTATTTTGATCTTGAGCTACATTGTGGCTATGACTGTTACGAAACTAGATTTGGTAGGTGTTGATGGATTTGAAGTCAGTGTCGAGCTTTGGCTAAATCTGCTCTTTAGGTTTTGGCATTTGTTGGATCAACAGGGTCAACTTTGATCTCTTTCATTCTCCCCGGGCTCTTCTATGTAAAAATCAATGAGAATGAGCCTTGGAACCGCGAAAAAATCATTGCATTGTGTTTGGCAATTTATGGCTTCTGTGTCATGATAGTTTGCTTAACTTTTAACATAGTACATATTTATCAATCATAATACGAAAAATAGACATCTACTTTAGCTATAGAATTCACTACTATATAGTTATGTACAATTGATTCAAGTAGTTGGTGATACGCTGATTAATGGTAGCTGAACAAAAAGAATCACATATCCGCTTTTGGCTGCGGCCGGTTATTGATTACTCTCGTCGCGGACATGAACCTATTACCAAAAAATGTTAGTGAGTACAGCCATAATGGTAACAATACCCTTAGACACGTACATTGAGGTGTGTAGAATGCCCATCTTTTGAAAAGACGGAGCTTGTTGGGTGGTTACTTGCAGCTTCCGTTGCAATTCCTCTACATTCTGTTGAAGAGCTTCTAACTGAGAGTTGAGACTGGCGTAGTGTATGGCTTTCGATGCGTAAGTCGATGATACGGGCTGTCGATGTTTTTGTGAATCAGACATTTCCTGAATCGGGAGTATTGCCAAAAGCTATCGAAATAAAATTAAACGCACACGACGCGTTGATAAAAGAAGAGCGCGAAATTTTACTACTGTCGCACCTTGTGACTCTCATACTGTAACGTCGAAATTCAAGCTATGACAGAACCTCGGCGAACGCCAATAAAGACTCGATCGCCGAGACAAGAGATCTGGCGAGATAGATTTA
Organism: Umbelopsis sp. M5902; assembly: GCA_037039815.1. Classification (NCBI taxonomy): domain Eukaryota; kingdom Fungi; phylum Mucoromycota; class Umbelopsidomycetes; order Umbelopsidales; family Umbelopsidaceae; genus Umbelopsis; species Umbelopsis sp. M5902. The sequence goes on from JAXQGL010000056.1 coordinate 354,533, forward strand.
AGAAGCAATGCGAAAATAGAATAAAAGACGCTCGATCAACACAAACACATCAACGTCGGGAGAATCAGGCAAGTCTTCGTGTCTCTTATAATATCAATGATAAATTACGTTATATTGATCAATATCATCACTGATATAGTGGCTACAACAGATTATAATACAAGAATGGGAAAGGTTTCGTCGAGAAAACGAAGCCGCGTTGCGACTGGAAACCAACGACTTAGAATCAGCCATAGAAGAAAACTTACTAGAGGAACTGCAAGGTGCGATTGAGCTCGCCAATGTGCATATACTTATTGTTAGTGTTACTGATAGAAGTTCTAATTAGAATCGTATGATCCAAGTTGGGACGAATATATGCAGCTTGAAGAAGATGCTATGGCAGAAGCTTTTGAGGATTATCAGCAGCAAAAGTCAATGGTACATTCATCTTCAGGAAACCGAATAGCCTCTGATGTCTCGGAAGAACCTCAGGAGCAGCTTTGCTTCGGATGTAATAAGGGTGTCTTACAATCATCCCAAGTAAATGGCTCACCTATCTGGCAATGCCCAAACTGCCAATTGACCGTCAACGAAGAATGTATGCAGCTACTACAGCACCACTCTTCAATTTGCTCAGGTCATATATTATACTCTCCAAACTCGCCGGGCGATACCTTTATTTTATGTAGCGATTGCGAATTATGTGCTGCGTTATAACCAAACGCGTAACGTGTTCGCATACATCATTCGATTTGCGTATACCCGGCAATTATGCCACCATTGAAATGAAATCAGCAGCTTTTTTGGTTACTTCCACTACACCGTTTTACTCTTGATTGTTATAAATAATGATAAACCATGACTGACCTGCTGGCAGGCTAGTCGATAGTAAGCAATTGCAGGGCATCCTTTTGAATATAAAAAAATTGGAACAAAGAAAAATCGCAATCTGTCGTTTCATTTCAACTTCCTGCAATCCTGAAAAAGAATGGAGGATACTGTTGAATTAACAAAGAGTCTGATCTCTTTACAGCTCACCGAGAATGACGAAGTTGACGATACCGCTTTGAAAGCCATGTTAGCTGGAATGGTGCAACTTGCTCATGCAGCCCTAAATGTATTTAAAAGCTTGTTATAAGCTTCAGTGATATCATTTTTAATAACACGTTGACTTAGGAAAATGACGAGGAAAAGAAGCAGGAGTTATACTTTACCTGGTTGACTTCATTCGAACTGATAAGCGATCAAGCTGCTGAGCAATCAGCGGCAAATCAGCTACACGTATTGCAAACTTTACATGCAATACTATTGTCCGATGAGTTGGGTATGGAACAGGAACGGGTAGGTGAACGATATATCGTTTGCAATAACCAAACCTTTCGCCGTTTGTATAACTGTGTCATATTGCCAATTAGATGCACATGATTCAAAATACTGGTTGGGATCTTGTTCGGCTGCTGGCACCTTATTTGAAATGTTCTACGTCTAGTATTGATGAAACGCTTGAGATTCGATCAAAAACGGTCGAGTTACTAGAGGTTATCGCCAAGTGTTCAAATCCTCGAGAAGTATATCTGACGGCTCTTCAAATGATCAAAAGTCTACAGTTTGAAGGCTTATCTGAAGGCTCTGATAGCGCCATTGAGGACACAGTCCTATATATTGCTATGACCAAGATGCTACCAATTAGTGAGCAAACATCATCATAATTGTCCATGCTATATTTCTTTACAGTGTCTAATGGCGATAATTATCTAGTTATGAGAAGAATCAAGACTAAGCAGTTATCGAGGTTTATGACCAGCCTCATCAAAGCTCAGAAAGATGTCTTATTAAAGCTGTCATCGCTATTGAAAAGTCTTCATAGCTCTGACATAACGTCAGATGGCAGGGAGATATCTGCAAGCACAAAGATACACGGAATAGACATTTCCAAGGTCATAATGGAAGGAGTTATGGTCTTCACCGAGTACTGCGTAGAGACGCTATCCAATATTACAATAGTAAGATAATCAGACTTACGATACTGTGCAATCAAATACGATTAATGATGCGAGTATTGTTATTAGCCAGGATTTCTCGACGAGGATTTGAGCACCGAACAATCAAAGCTGCATTACATTGTTTGTCACCATGTTTTGAACGTTTTACAGTCCACTATTTGGCTCCTACCAAGCGATTTTGCGAAACCTTATTTTATTAAAAGGCATAAAAAATATGATATTGATTCAACGAGGCCGAATCCTGTGACAGTCAAAAAGCAAGATAAAGATTACAAAGACTTGAGGGAGAGTTTAATGGTAAGAGTATATGTTAACAATCTTTTCACTTGGGTACCTTTACTTATCTCGCGCTTTATGTGAAGATGATGGCTACTTCTTGTGGCCTTAATGTCGATATGATGATGGAAGCTGTGCGAATAATGGACGCTGTTTCCGGTAATTACATTTCTATGAGTGGCTGAAGTGTTCAGCCATGGCGCTTACAATGAGCTATAATCTTGATAGTTGCAAAGGAGAATGATGAAGAAGCGGAAGGTCTTCAAGACATGAACAATGCCGAAGACGATGAAGACGACGACGACGATGAAATAACAGTATCATCTTGTAGCTGGTCGTTGGAAGGCATAGTTTGCTTGTTAGCCACGACTATATCGATGCGTGATACAAAGGAGCTACCAGTGTCCGTCGATTACTCGGCATTCTTCAATTTCAAGTCCGAGTCAGAGCAGCTAAAGCACTTACCATCTTCAATCAATAGAATGAATCTAAGGCAAGAAGAATATGAGCTCCAAATTGCCAAGTGGAAGGCAGGCTAACACCCAATTTCGTTGACAGGGAATTTGCAAATACTTACTGCTTTGATAAAATTTTGATTGTATTATTCGCCGCACTATATTCTGAGCAAAGCCACGACGACTTGAAAGTTTCAATGAACCTTCATGAGATTGATGCAAAATCGGATGAATATTCACTATCAAAGAATCTTGGAGACTCGGACGTATCACACCAATGGTTTTTCACCTTCCAGGTAAATGATGCAAGGGACCACCAAATTTTCCTGAGAGTCAGTACTAATAGCTATTGGTTATAGGCTATCTCAACAACGGCTACAATGTGCTCCATCTCAAGCTACCGATTTTTATGTTATCAGCTTCTCACTGAAATTCTCAATCGTTTTTCGGATGAATCAAGTGCATGGATGATACTCGAGTTACTGGAAAATAACCCGCCCATGCGACCAGCAGCCATCAGCTTTGTGAAGCAAAAGATCGATGACAGCTTAAAGAAATTACAAGAAAGCTCAAATGTATGTTGGATATGTTGTGAGATTGAAGAAGTCACTTGTGATACTGACTATTTTTGATAAAGTTTCGCAGCATTTATTTAAGTCAACTGATTGCAAAAGAGTTTTATCCTACCATTTTCACTTATAACAAAGACTACTATTTGAGTCACGAAAAGGAATTCTGGGATACGTTCTCACTTACTATGCAGGCAATCAATTTTTATTATTATCTTTTAATTATAGACAAAAAGTTCAGCTTGGTAAGCTTAAGTGCGAGTATGATTGAATGACATCTCTAATTTAATAACTTACCGTCGTTGAATCAAGCTCAATGTTTGGTCGAAAGAAAACACTGACTTTGTCAATCAAAATTTTGTCACTCATATACGGCAAGTTTTGGAGCACTATGAAGATTTATACGAAAAGCAACAGCATGCTCTCTCAGGAGCCACCAGCAATGATAATAAGGCAACTCAAGAGTCAACTGTGGTTATGCCAAGTCCAGACGCTGAAAGCCAAGAATTAATGGTACAGTCTTTTCAAATTTATATGATACAAATGGCCGTCTATTAACTGTTCTCATAAAAGATACTACCGACTAAGCTGTTGAATTTATCGCTTATGCGAGAAGCATTGGACAAAGTACTCTTGGTATTGACAGAGACTGAACATTGAGCCCATACCGAATCAGGTAAAGAATGTCATAAAGTGGGCCATATTCCCTTTGTATCAAAAGCCGTTCAAAGCAAAAGCAATCAAATTAGTGCTAAGATTAGATATATGATAGCAAAGCTATGTTCGTAATATGATACTGAAGCTTGGTTGCCTTCGAACGGAGTGAAGAAGTGATTAAAAAAGTTGAATGTACCGACGTGATGAGTTTTAATATTAAGTAAAAGCTGCGATCGTCACACTATCAATCAGAAAAACTCCTGAACGACACTACATAACGATGACCTTCTTGTGATACGAAGCTATGGCTAGTATATTACGAAGGAAATGTAGCCAGGTGACTTCCTTGCTTCAAAAGATGATACTGTTGTGTAACGCAGAAGCGGCTTGCAAGAGCAGCTACAAGGCTATACTGCATTGACAATCTGTGCTTCTGGAGATTTGTGAATGATGCGCATATGCTCGATGCTCTTATCAAGCTGGCTGTATCAGATAAATTTCCATGGCTTTTTGCAACGGTTTTCATCGAGCCTTTCCGAGTGAAATATACATTTGCCCATAACTGACAACCAGATCGAATTCTTCAATGAGGGCAGCATTAAGATTTTCGTTATCGACATCTCCTACTTTTGAAACCATTTCGTTGTAGAGTTTACCAAGGTATTTTCTGCAATGTTCCCAAGCCATCTGATCAACCACAAAGCGATCGGTTTCAAAGGACATGGTTGTCTCCGTTGTGTCTGAGTCGTCCGCCACCGCGCTATCGGTCACCAAACTTCCCGCATCATTATCGATGGCCCTTTTTACCACGGGAACATCATAATAATCTCTTGTTACATAATCGTGAAGTGTGATTCGATACTTTGCCGTTGGTTCCAGGCAGCAATTTTCGTGATTCCTGAAAGGTTCATCTTCTAGCAATCTCCCAGCCAATCCGAGATTTCGCGTATTTTTTTCGTCAAAAAAAAACCCACAGATCTGAGTAGGAGCTTCAGAGCCTTTTTCAGACAGAAAAAATATTTGAGCCCTGCCTTTCACGCTAGAATGCATAACGTGTCTGCACTTCTCGATCAGCCTTGATACCACTTAACGCATGAGAAAATTTCTTCTCCGATCGCTGTCACAGGAACCCGTTTAATTATGTCCCTTTCAAGGCAATAAACTACTGATCTGTTCCAAAATTGAATATAAATTGATGATACTCGATCCATTGATTAACGCTGTAGTTGATCATATACTTTTAGGAAATAACTACGACAGTTGATTACTCATGAAGTAGAACGTATATGCCTCGTTTCAAAATAGTGAACTTTGTAGTCTACGATGAAGAATATCAAATTCCACTCTTCCTTGACCAATGAACATGGCTTTGCATCCTGGGAATATTTTGTTCAAGTGACATAAATCACAATAGCTATCATGGCAATTTGATTCCAATTTGAATCCACATGTTGTGGGCAATATTTTAACCACGTATATTTTTAGGTAAGCCCAAGGACAAGTGGTCGAAGAAGGGAACTCTGTACCGATTGGGATCAAAGGTTCCTGAAGCCTTCTAATTCCAGAAAAACCCCGCTAAAGATGGTCTTTTATGGTGTGATGGAAGCCTCTCTCACTCATTAGAGTACAAGCTGACTTTCATTTCTAAAGACTTTTCCAACAAGGTTTTTAGATGGAGCCCCTGGCTGACCTAGCTCTTGAGAGTATGTAACACTCTAATTCAAATGTGCTGAATACCACATATCAACAGAACTTGACATTTCAATTTTCAATGAGAAATATCTTAGCGAAAAGCCCTTCGTCGAGCGATATATTCATCGGTCATAAGTGGGCGTTTTTCAGACTCCGTACCAACATCTCTTCTATGGAAACCTATATGTATTTCAAAGTAGCAGTTGCATGCTCTGTTGACGAGGAATAATCATTGATGTTGTCTATGTTGTATTACTGCTGATTCTTAAAACCCTCATTTCGGTTCAAACACCGATTACGAACAACTCAACCTAAAATTGTATTTCAGCTCTTTCGCCATTGGTTTGAGGACAATTTTGAGTTCAACTATCGAAATAAAAAACTTTTGTAATGAGCAATGCGGTGAGAATAAAGTCTAGAAACACTGATTGGATTTCTTGCTTCAATAGAGCAGCCGTTGTCTGGATTAGCTGGCTATGTTGCTGGCTTATCTCCATAAGCTGTCCTCATCAACACACTTTATGGTCATCAATTACCATTCTTGCATGCAGATTTCTACGCAAATTTTTGAATGATATAGAATAGAGGAATACTCAACTCTGCCTGAGGCAAACTAGTTGCTTGCTAGATCCACCAGCAGCTATCAGTTTCTCCTATCAGCTCTCGCCAAGGGCCGGAACATCTAATAAGGTAAAAAAGCACATATGACCGTTGATAATTTGTTATGCCCTAATTTGGCATAAAATCCTCTATTTGACATTTCCTTTTAGGTTGTCCGATCGATATTCTATTGCGCGACAATTGGCGTTTCGCACGGTATTAAACGGGACGCAGACCATTAAGCCGCTTGCTGAATACCATATGGGAACAAGTAATAAGTACGCGCAAGCTCCTTTCATTAAATCATCACAAGAGACTGATAAGCTCAGAAATTGATGTTAATTGACCGAGCAAGACATATGCGTGAAGTCTGAGTAAATTTAGATAATTTAAGAAACGCATTTACTATCCGCTTCTTTGTGCCAAGATTATCGTAAATGATACTCATATTCTCGTGGATGAGCGCCAAAATGTCGGGGCATCGTTGTTTTGTTGCACAATGGCAAAAAGAACCCATTTATCTCTGTACTACCTCGCCTGTGAACAAGTATAGCTAATAACATTATGGAGAACTTTACTATCTTTAATTAGGTTTGTAATATTCCAGGCAGAAATTAGTTTCAGATTAGTTTATTTGGAACCTTGAAGCAAATAACTTGGTGGGATGCATCGTAATAGCTTCGATCACAAGAGAGACATTTCGTGTTAAATACTACAAAATAGGTAGTAATTCAGCCACCGTTACAAAATGAATGCACTTGACATTACTTATCCATATTTGTGCAAATAAATCGCTTATAGATAAATTACGGTGAGTGGTGGCTTTCGGTGCCGCCATGCGGTATTTAACGACTGTTATGATGAAAATTCGCATGGCGCGGCACTGAATGTCTAGAAGTACAGATAGAAATATTATGAAATAGATAGCTTGATTCGGTTCATTGGGATAACGTGAGAAGAGATTGCCTTGAAACTATTGGTCCTTGCGTAAATTCTTTTACCCAGTGGGGAGGTACAAACCCCGAAACTTTATATGCGCCTGTAGCAAGAAAAAGGCATGTGGTGTAGAACCAATTGTGAACTATGCTAAACCTAAAAGTATTGGTATTCTCGGTATTTTGGTGCACACTTCGTTCCAAAATTCTCAACGAGAAGAATAAAATGATGGCAATAGCATTAAATAAAAATCCCAGGCAGATGATCTTTAGCAAGTCCGAAATCAAAAAAGCCAACATTATCATTTTGAACTTTGAACTCTTATCAACACAAGGGTGCTTCTTAAAACGGACCGTATTACCACAAGTGGAAAGAAGAAAATCATATAAAAAGGCATCTTTCTACCGCCGCTCGTTGTTCTTTGCTTTTGTCATTTTGCTTCGCAATGTCTTCCCATGATAATATTGGTGGCGACGTTGAAGATGCCCCGGCTTATGAGAGAAGATATACAAATGACCCAGTTGAGAAGATAGAGTCACAAAGTTTTAACGACGAAAAAGGAGATCCATATATCAATGAGCTTGGCAACCCAGATGTTGAACATGTCGATATCACCTCTGATGGCGACGAGAAGGAAATAGGAACCGAGGAACGTGGAGGTAAGCACAGCTTTGGTATGCTGTTGCATCTAAAATGATTCGAAGTGCTCATCGCTGCTTCCAGGTATCTTCGGTTATCTTGATCTCATTTCGGAGACGATTCCTGAATTGGACAACCCCGATCTACATCTGTTCACGTTCAGAACTGTTGTCCTTGGTTTGGTAAGTTTCCAATTACTTCACAAATAGCTGACACAAAGAATGACTAATTGATAATGTGTACTCGTCTTAGGGTCTTGGTTGTTTTGCCGCTGTTTTGCAAGAAATTTACTACTTTGTAAGTTATAGAGCTCACCGCATCGATAATTGACTTCCATACTTATTAATCATATTTATATAGAAACCACAAGTTATTGTCATCTCACCTTTGTTTATTCAAATTATTGGTTATGTCCTTGGAGTCGGCATGGCAAAGGTCATCCCGACATCTTACTTCTTCAACCCTGCTCCATTCAACGTCAAAGAGCATGTTTTGATTTCTATTACTGGCACATCTGCAGCTACAGCTGCTTTGGCTACTGAACTTCTTGCTGTTATGGACCTTTTCTATAACAAGAAAGTGCAAGTAGGCGTTGCTATCTTTACCGTCCTTTCCTCACAATTGCTCGGCTATGGTTTTGCTGGTTGTTTCAGATCATTCTTGGTCTACCCTCGTCACACCTACTTCCCCACCGTATTCCCTACCATTACTTTGTATGACTCGCTTCATAATGGCAACATCCTCACCAGCAAGAGATTAAAGGTTTTCTGGGGTGTCTTTGTCGGAATCTTCATTTGGGAGTGGTTCCCAGAGTACATCTTCCCATGGCTCAATGCAGTATCCTTCTTCTGTCTTGGAAAGCAGGATTCTCAAGTCTTTACCAATATCTTTGGCGGTTCGTCAAACAATGAAGGTCTTGGTCTGCTCAGTTTCTGCTTTGATTGGAATTACATCGGTTTGGTCTTCTCGCCTATGTACCTACCTCTCACCACACAATTGAACATGGTGATGGGTTACCTTGGTTGTTACATTATGTTCACCTGGGTATACTATACCAACAAATGGAATGCTCAATCTTTCCCATTGTAAGTCTGATATTAATTGCTAGATTATGAAACAAAATCTTCCATATTAATCCTTTGCCATCAATTTTAGCCTTTCCCAAGAGTTGTATCTTCTCACCCCAGGTTCATCTTACTGGAATTACACTATTTACGATCAAACTGCCATCTTGAATGATAACTACGAAGTTGTTCCTGAACTTCTTGAAGAATATGGTCTTCCCTGGTATTCCACCACCTATGTCATGTACCTTACCGTCGCCAATGTTTCTTTGACTGCTGCTGTTACACACATTGCTTTGTATCACGGAAAGGCTATCTGGGCCACCTGCAAGAGTCTCTGGCATGGCCAAAATCATCAAGGAAAAGCCGATGTTCACTTCGAAATGATGCAAAAATACAAAGAAGTTCCCAACTGGTGGTACCTTGTCCTGCTTGTCATTTCCTTCGGCGTTGCTATGGGTATGATTTATGCTGGAGACTCAACCATGCCATGGTGGGGTCTGATTCTTGCTGTAGTCCTTGCTTTTATCGTCACGGGTGTGAACTGTCTTATGTCATCCACTACCGGTTTCACCATCAGTACTGAAGCAATGATTCAGCTTATCGGAGGCTATGTTATGCCAGGAAAGCCTGTTGCTAACATGTGGTTCACTTTGTACGGATACAACACCATTGGTCAAGCAACTAGCATGATCGTAGATCTTAAAATTGGTCATTACATGAAGATTCCACCCAGAGCGCTTTTCGCCGCTCAAATTGCTGGAACCATCATTGGAGGTTTGCTCAACTACATTATGATGTTGAGTATTGTGGAAAATCAACGAGAAATTCTTCTTAGCCCTCAAGGTACCAATATTTGGAGTGGCCAAAACGTTCAATCATTCAATTCTGGTGCTGTTACTTGGGGTGGTTTAGCTCACGAACTTTTCAGTCCCGGAAAGATTTACTATCCTGTTGCATGGTCTTTCTTAGTTGGTTTCCTGGTCCCAATTCCCTTCTATTTGCTTCACAGAAGATTCCCTAAAGTCGGATTCAACACCATTAACACTGCCATTGTCGTTTGGTTCTTTGGAGATCTTTGCGTTGGTATCAACTCATCTATCACAATGGCACTTTGTCTCGGTCTTTTCTTCCAATTCTATATGCGCAAATACCGTTCTAGATGGTTCGCCAAGTACCAATTTATTGTGAGCGCTGCGCTCGACTCTGGAACTCTGTTCAGTGTCTTCGTCATGACGTTCGCAGTCTTCGGTGCCGCGGGAACCACTTATCCTTTCCCCACATGGTGGGGTAACCCTATGGCTGATAATCAATATCCGGATCATTGCTACTTCGATCCACGATTGGCAGAGTAAAGTTGAGCTTATCTGTCAACATGGTTAACTAATTATTCATAACGTAGTCAATAGCCCACAGTAACAAGAAATAAAATGTAATCTATGAGATAATATATATCAAGAAAATAATGAAGGGAACATAGCATCTCCTATAATTCTTTAACTTTGCAACTGATGTGTTAAATTTAATATGTTACACCTATTTTAAGGAGAAGCAGCTGCTTACTTCATCTTTTTGCTTATCATCCATTTAAAACCTGTGCTTAAATTAAAAATCAATCAAGGAGCAAAATCCGGTCTTCTCATCTCGCTCCAATCTAATATGGCCATTCACTAACTTCGAGACGACATCTTGTACTTCTTCGAAAGTATCGAATCCTCGGAAAGGAACATTCTCCCTTTGGCAGTAGACCTCAAGATCTCTACCATGTCTAGCAAACAGAATGTCTGCGTGCTGTGCTGCAGATATATCTGATACACCATCGCCGCAAAACACGAATATAGCATCATCTGGTGCCTGCTCTCTGGCTTTCTTAAGTGCTTCAAACGAATTATATGATCAATGGCGGCATATCATGGTAAACAGCTATAGAATAAACTTACTAAGAGATTTGTCGTGTCCAAACGGTCTGTTATATCAAGCTCAAATTCAATATATAATGATCGACGATACAATAAATCCGGAGAATACTTACGTTTCATCTCGCCATTCAATGCTCCATTTACGTCCATCGACACCTCCTCCATTGGATATGATTTCTATTTCTTTGGCTCTGTCGCCAATGAAATTTTCCATAATTTGTTCTATGACGCTGTATATGCCACTGTAGAGGCAACTCAGTTCAGATAGCCTGCTCACAATTGCCGATCACCAATATCAGAACGACATATTTACCTGCTAACAATCTTTACAGGTACATCCACTGACTTACAGTAGTCGTAAAAGTCAGAGAAGCCAGGGTCTACTTTTACCACTGCAAAATGTCGACAACGGTCACTCCAAAACAATGTATTATAAAGCAGATATGAATATGTTGGCCATATTATTACTCACATGAAAGATGGTCTTTCCAAGCTTCTTCCCAGGTCAAGGTCACGGCAGCCCACATCTCTTCTAAGCCGTCTCTGTAAAATTATAAATATCATTACCCACCACCCAACTAATCTCAAGTGGTCCATCATATTAGTCAAAGCAACCTGAAAGAGACTTGCTTGTTAAGTATCAAGTGGTCCAGCTCACGTCGTCTGTCAAATCCTAAGCATCTGGGATCGTCAATCAGAAGACAACCAGTATCTACAATGTTTTTCCATTAGATTTTCTCCAGGGTTACAGGTTTTGATCGCTAGTACAGTACCTTGTAACGATATTGTTCCGTCGAAGTCAGAGTAGACTTGAATATTAGAGCGATCAGACATGTGCTGCAGTGATGCAAGTGATCTCGCAGCGTCTGTCAATTAGGTTGATTATTTTTCCGCCAATCGGCTTCCTAATTGGGCGAGATGGGTTGTTGCAAAGTCATTAGGTGGAAATAAACCTTGGTAACTTTTGTCTCTCACCTAGACTGACTGACTCTGACTCTGACGTTATTTTGATTGTCACCAACTGTTGCTTTTCTGAACCCTGTCAAAACCCCTTTTCCCTTGCTGCAACTCAGCTTGAATATATATCTGTCTCTGTACTGATATCTTGGCAATCCCGTTATTAGCAGCTATGGCTTACTTCAGTTTATTGCTCTCCAAATAACACTGGCTATGAATGTTGAAAAAATCCAGTACAAGGTTGATATCTGCCTTCTACTACATCATCGTATAATGCCATTGGCGCGTATTTATCAGTATAAAGAAATAAGTAGAACAATTTTGCACTAAATATGATACAACAGAAATGCAAGCAAATGACAAGGATAGGAATGCAAAAAGAAAAAAGTTTAAGAATACGAAATGTCACAGTACTCAAGTAACTTATTACGTGGACTGATTGTCCTTGCAAATTTTATATCTATAAAGATGCAATGTGAATTTGTATCCAATTTGTTCTTTATAAAGATTCATTATCAAATTGAGATGAAGTGCTATCTAAGACAACAGTAGGAGATCAGAATATGCTAAAATAAATGACCAACAAATCGCTCACAATTAAATGAGTGCGCGCTTTAGATTCGATTAAGTAGGCAGTCAAACTTACTGTAAATTTAAGAATTTATTCAGTCAACGAAACAAATCATATTTCAATTGATAAACTGCTTTTCAGTGCACTAGGGTCATCGTTTTTACATTATATTCTGAAGTCCTGATGGCTTAAGCTCATCTACTCAGCCAAAAATGCCGGTATCTGTACGTGTATAGTCACAGATAGTCAACCGTTAGACATTGTTTTATATTTCTTTAGCATCAATCGGCACACTGCTTACTTGCAATACAGCAGCTGATTAAGAAATAGAATGAGATATGCTTCAACATTGATACATTTTTTCGGCTCCACTTGAAAGCAAATTGACATAGTTAGGTGAGATGACTAAAGTAATTTGATCATCCATTGAGCGCTTATTAACATATGTTTCTTCTTGTCAAGGCATGCGTAACAACTTTTCGGTTAAAAACTCACCTGAGTCATTAAACAAACCAGACTACCCATTCCCGGTCAACTCTGCTGTCACTCACGATTTGCAACATATCTAGTCGTGATATTGGAATAGCTTCCACTCAAATGCAAGACGATAGTCAAAAGACATGAGCATTTGGTCCTTTGCAACAAGCATATTCCAGTCGTATTCAAATCATGCTTGTTATCAGTAAATCTGTCACGAAATGAATGATATTGGCAAGTAAATATAAGTAGTTGTCTTTCAAGCATTGGAGTTCACATTGATATGTGGTGAAACATCAATTTAAAAATCTTCGCATGAGGATTCCCTTTCCAAGGTTTTATATTCCTTTTCTGGCTCCTTTGCTCCTGATTGTTCGATACTATCCATCTGAGAAGCTTTGGGCATGTTTATCCCAGAAATTGGCTCAAAGACTGTAATCTCACCGCACTGAAAAGATATGACGGGTTGAACACCATTGCTTAATTTTTCGTCTCATTAAGTAGATAACATATTGTTTCTTGTTCGACTCCACTCCACTCCACTTTGCAATTGTGGCTTTCATTCCAATGTAATTTGTATTTGTAGTTCGGATAACGTTTTACGCCTTCGTGTAATCCTATAAGCGTTACACCCATAAGCGTTACACGGCTGACACTCGTTGCAACGTGCGTTATTTTCTTCCTGCAGGAAAATATGTCATTGTCCTTGAATCGAGCGCGAGGAAGATTTTGCTGCAAAACCTTTGTTGAGCCAAAATCGGATTTCAGGGTAGCAGCAGGAATAATTCGGTACCGAAAACTTGGTCAAGATCCATAATTTGTGAGAAATCGCCAAGCACGCAATTGAGATATCATAGGGAAGTTAAAAGTCCGTAGATTGCTTTGATGAGAAAAACATTGAGCAAGCGTCAAAATATTGCCTTTGTAGGCGATAACTTCCTGTTTGATACCTTGGTAAGACTTTGGCTGAATGGGTACATCTGCGAAGCTTTCCCCAAAGTACATTGTGTTTCTCATAGAGTATCGTAACCTAGGGATATCCCGTACGTAAGTTCCACCATTATCTCTCATACCTATGGTGCAACACGGACTTCCTACTGCAAACGATAAAGTTCGCGGATTTGGACTTATCCGATACTGAAAGAAAAACTCGTGTTATTCACATTGACTGCCCAGGGCAGATAGTTTTATTATTGGCAGATACAGCTATTTATGCGTACTTGATGAGCTCCGCTGATTAAAGCAGTATTAGAGATATTGAACTTCATAGTAAAGAAGATTATAACAATATTTAATATCTCAATTATGCTATTCTGGCTCGAATACGGTAGAATTGAATGCACAGTCTGTCGAGAAGTAGTCAGAACACAAAGCTTATGAAGCTGAGAGTGAACACTGTATAAGTCAACACGGCATGATGGGGCAAGTGTAACTTTGAGAATGCCACATTTGTAAAGTTTGTGAGATAGCCAAAAGCCTATATATAAAGCGCTCGATCTGCTGTATCAAAGCTTTCTTATTTTTTACAGTACTAACTACTAAAATACCAAGATGAGACAAGTCACCGACAACTTCATTCTGTTGGCATTAACTATGGTATTGGCCACTAAAAGTGCATTGGCATGTTGCGGTTCGGTAAAATACAGTTCAACAAATGGATTTGTCCTTGGCTTTTATAATGGAAATGAATGGTTTTACAACGACATGAGCCTTGATCAAGGCACTCAAACAAACTCGAATGTACCAGGATGTGACATAACTCCTATAGATGGTCTAACATCACAGAGAGTCATTATACAAGTAAATGATCAAGATCAAGGCGGTAACTGTAAATGCACCGCCAAAATCGAACAAAGCTGCTATTGCTGTACCTAAATTTCGGGCAATTCAACATCTGGAATTGGCTTTGGTTTAAAGCTAGGCTATTCCTTAAGTTGCGGTTGAGATATATTGCATACCTTGCGGTCCCCTGAACATATCCGGTCACATCTTATTCATGTGGGTTCGTTCAATCAATCTTTCAAATAGCATCTAAAATTGGGAAGCAAATAAATGAGCACAAATAATGCAATACAATGGATATTACTATCGGAGAAGCCAAGTGCTTGATAAGAGCTTCGAATCGTCATAAATATTTATAGATGTAAAAAAGACGAAAGTTGTGATAGTGACTCCTTATTTATTTCATTTAAAAAAACCACATCAGCAATAAACAACAGACCAAAGCGGAGGTGTGGTATTTAGTATAATCAATATCAACGGCAAGCAACATCGCTGCAGTTAACAGGTATTTACATTAACATGAATATCGGCGAAAGAAAGAAGTATAGTTAAGACAGTTCAACTTTACGTTGTATTATGGTCATTACGATTAAATTCCAATCCAATACAGGATATCTGTTGGCTTACTCGAAAGCATATAAGCGTCTTTTAGCCAATCTGTGAAATTTTAGATGCCAGTAGTGCTTTTATTGGATGGATTCAATTTGTGTGCACAGAATACCCGACACGCATAGAAAATGCACGTGACTGTTAAAGCCGGCGGGTTTGCGGAGGCAGTGGTGGTGATATACTTGCCAGCTGTGGAAGCTGATGCTCCCTCTTTTTGCTGCAAACATGGTGCGTATTTGATGATATCCAGCTCTGGTTCATATGGCCATCGTTCATATCAGATGGATGAATGGACATACGGATGGATTGGATGGGAAGGGGAAAGTTGCACTATTGGGGGCATTTCTGAATTCACATACTAATGATTCAATGTCGAATTTCTTTTCCTTATCATCTACAGTCGCTCACCGTTCCCGACAAGAATCAGTTCCAGCACATTCTTCGTCTCCTCAACACTAACGTTGATGGAAAGAACAAGATTATGGTTGCTTTGACTTCCATCAAGGGTGTTGGTCGTCGTTATGCCAACATTGCCTGCAAGAAGGCCGATGTCGATCTTAACAAGAGAGCCGGCGAGTTGTCCAACGAAGAATTGGAGCGCATTGTCACCATTTTGCAGAACCCCAGCCAATACAAGATCCCCAACTGGTTCCTTAACAGACAAAAGGATATCGTCGATGGCAAGTACTCTCAAGTCTTGTCCAACGGTCTTGACAACAAGATGCGTGAGGATCTTGAGCGCTTGAAGAAGATCCGTGCTCACCGTGGTCTCCGTCACTACTGGGGTCTCCGTGTTCGCGGTCAACACACCAAGACCACTGGTCGTCGTGGCAGAACCGTTGGTGTCTCCAAGAAGAAATAAGCGGTATGTACAAAATTTCCTTGGCTAATTACAAGGATTATATATTACTGAACTCCAACGCTTACTTATACTAACAATGTCATGTCTCTAGATTACTGCACATCATGTCACTATTTTTCTTCAAATAAAAAGCCATATTCAACATTTCGTACTTAAAAATGATCGTTTTGCGGTAGTTTAAATTTTCTGGGACATTACGTTACCTGTGTCATCAACCAATTCAGGAACTTCTTTTCTTGCTTTGACTGTTGACACCATGGCTCCTCAAATTGGAGTTGTAGTGGTAGATAGAACTCTACCAGTTCTGTCCTTTGCTTTACTGGGCTATACGTGGTATTGTTATGTCTTCCGAGTTTGTAGTAAGTATCAAAGCAACTTGGCTTTTCGCCGAATGAACAAAGTTGAGAACTTGTGACTGATTCGATTCATTAGTCTCAACAATCTATAATACCTTTGGAAAGAAGGCAGAAGCAGGTACAGTTGGATTTTCATGATTAAGAACTAGAATGAGACACAACTGTGAAAGTCACTGATCCTGTCTAACTCTCGTTGGCAATGAAATAGTTGTCTTCATAGTAGTAGCTTGCATTTTCTGGGTGCTCGCTTTGTGGAGTTATGTTGTGGTTCTCATGACCGGACCAGGAACACCTGAGAAGGTAAGGGTTTGAGTGTCGACTGATATATGATACGGCTCATCTTATCATGGGTTTGTAGGATTTTCCGCAACCTATCCAGCCGCCTCCGCTTGCTGTTACAAATGAGAACGACTATAGCCAAGTCACTGGTAGTGCACCAACGTTCTCATACTCCCCAGCAAGCTTTGATAATCGAACTATGCAGCAACTTCCAGTTTCGACAGTATCTCCGTCCACACCTCTTATGTCAGTGGCTCAACATGATGGACGATCTCGATTCTGTGAACATTGTCAGCGTATCAAACCAGACAGAGCGCACCATTGCCGTGAATGTGACTCATGTACCTTGAAAATGGATCAGTAAGTAGTACTATGTGATGAAATGTTAATTTTGGAACTTTTATTAACCGTGTATAAATTTGTAGTCATTGTCCATGGTAAGGACTCATTGACTAAGCATCGGTAAGAAGGTTTGATTTTAGATTAACAATATTCAATCGCTCAATTAGGATCGGCGGTTGTGTTGGGCACGGGAACTACAAATTCTTCTTTCTATTTGTATTATACACCTCTCTATATTCTCTCTGGGTGTTTGGCACCACTCTGCCAACCATAATTATAGCTGTACTACAAATGGTAAGTGAATGAAACTTTAATCAATACGGCAGACGAGAAGAATTTCTAAAACATATAAATGCAGGGTAATCCTGTCGATGTACAATGGATAGTTTGCGTTGTCCTGTAAGTATGCTTTCGCATAGTCTGCTTATGACTTCACTCTTTATTAATTAGTATTTGGCAGGGCTTTCTTATGGGGCTTTTTGTTACTCGCATTCTCTGGCATACACGGATATTATATTCTGACAAACTCTACCACTATTGAATCTATATCTGACCGGCCATATTTCATCCGCGTCGATTATGATCGATCCGGCCATAATTACCAACTGGTATCTACTGATATCGGTATAAAATTGTGGAGCCTTGGTATGGTAGCCAATTGGCGATCAGTAATGGGCAATAACCCTTGGGCATGGTTCGGTAAAGTTTATATTGATTAAGTGATGCACATTGATGGTTCCGGCGACTGACCTTACTTATCAGTCCCCATAAGAAATGTCTTGGGAAATGGATTCACATATCCTTTCGACCCACATGTATATCAAAATATGGTTGAGCGTGCAGCTCAGCAATCTCGTATGTCTACTACGCAGACCCAGCTACCAAATGACAGCTCAATACCTACTTCCAAATCTCCTCCAGCGGATTGCAACGACTTCCCTATGAATCAGCGCAATGGCAGCGCCTCGGAGCTGCTGGTGTAATATTAACACGACCAATATTTTCGAAACAATAGTGGCATTGAGCACAGTGTACATACATGCGCCAACTTACACTTGAACTTAAAAGACTTTGCATCCGTTACATTACATTAATCAAAGGAACTGAAGCACAAAACTTTATTACTCCTCCAATCTATACTCTATTTTTACACTATTTCTCTAAATCTGTGAAAGATCAATAAACCCAACGAAGGACATCTCCTTCGAGTTTGGTTTTGCGGTTCAGAACTTCTCTGACCTTTTGTTCAACTCCAAACTTTCCATGTTGTTCACGAATAAACCAGTCAACAATGTCATTGCTAGTAACTGGTTGAGCAAGGATTGCGTCTGCGGCATCGCCAGTAACAACTCTGCGGATGTCTTCTTCGGATGGCAAACCGTATTTGCGGTAGGGATATTGCTTAAAATCTTTAGGTGACAATAGGTTGAGTTGACGTTCGGCGGGTGCTTCGAAATACTCGCTGATGATGCTATCATTCGATATTTCAGCCAAAGTTGAAGGGTCCCACTTAGGAGTGGTTCTGTTTACCAATTTAGCTGTTACACCTTCATGGAAGTCTTTGCTGACCACAAACTTTTCAGCTAGCTTATGCTCCATCTTGAAGCAGTCGGAAATACTACGTTTAGCTCCGATGCGCAATTGCTGAAGAGTAACCTTCAAAGAAGTAGGAGACATTTCCAACAAAGTAGCTTTTGTCTTGGTTGCCCATTCGGTGTTTTCCTTATCTAAAGCTTCTATTATCTCTTCCACGGTATTGAACTTGAAGCATCTATTGGAATATCAATTCAGCACATGTCTCTGTTGAAGAAAATTTGCAAGCTATTATTTCATCAACTTACCTATCAAGAGCCTTGCGAGTCTCTCCTCCAAGAGAGAATTTAACCTCTGGATCATAGTCAGCTGCAAACTCTTCAATGGCAGAGTTGATGACGTCGTAGTTTGAGGATTCCAATTCAGAAAGACGGGTTTCCAAAGCCTCAAGTCGTGAGGAAGGCACAAAGTGAGTAGCGATACCAGCAAACCTAGAAAAATCTGTCGTCAAAAAGGATGTCACAATATCTATAAATCTCTGGTGAAATACTTACAAAACATCTTCAGCTTGCAGTCTGGCGCCAGTCAGACCCAAGTAAGTACCAATTTCACCATCAAGGCGAGGCAAGAAAAAGCTGCCACCAACATCAGGGAAGAGACCAATTGCAGTTTCTGGCATAGCAAACATGGTGTTCTCTGTGGCTATTCTGAATGGTGCATGTACTGAAAGGCCAATGCCACCTCCCACTACGAAGATGTTAGTTCTAATTGTCACATGAAAATCACATAGTACTTTATAAACGAAACATACTAGTGATTCCGTCCATGATAGATATATAAGGCGTGTCCAAGCAAGCAATCAAGTGGTTCAATCGGTACTCAGATGTAAAGTATTCGGGAGTATTGGGGTCATTAGCCTTTGCGGCTTCAACAACACCTTAAAATTTGAATCAAGTCAGTACTAATCCCATATTGCAACTCATAAACTTTAAGATTCATACTTCGCACATCACCACCAGCACAGAGTGCTCTACCATTTCCTTTCAGGGTGATGATGTTAGCAAGTCCAGAACCATTCCAGGCGAGAACTTTAGGTGTGATAGCTTTGATCATATCCAAATTAAGGGCATTAAGTCGTTTGGGACGGTTCAAAACAATTTGACGTATACCAATCAACTTCTTGGTAATAACCTCTCCCTATAAAGAACGTTACTTGGCTGACCTGAGTGTAGATTTGTGTAAGCTTCAATTTACCTGTGCTTCCTCTGTAGAAGCAGCTGTGCCGTGAACTTGCGACATCTAAATGAATGCGGGTGGTTAGGATTTAGCGTTGGCAACGAGTTCATTTTGAAATTTGTGAGGGTGCAATAGCACGAATGCAATACATACATATCTAAATTGTGGAAGGCTGCGACCATAAGCCGACGATCGTGATGCTCTCAGTAAGCCTCGAAAGGCAGTAAAACGTTGCATTGTGAGGTAACCAGAGAGTTTCCGGCGAATCTCTAAAATTTATGATAGTTCCTTGACTGTTTGTTTTCCAGGAACAGTCTCACGCTCACACTTCTGAATTTAACGTCCGCTCACGTCGAATACATCGGTAGATAGGCTATTGAATCATTCACTTTAATTTTATACGCAGTATTGTAATAATTCCAGAAAGCGAACTCAATAAAATGCTATGAAAGGTTAGTATCAATGACCCTTGAGTGTTAGGAAATGCGCTTATGAGGAGTAGTTTTTTCGGCGTGTTTTCTGGAGTGATCGATAAGACATTGATGTACTTTGCCTGTCGAGCAGGTTGGCAGACTATATTATTGTGAAGGCATATATTAATGTAAAATTTGGGCAAAGGCAAAAACATATTGGTTTATAGTCTTTTGCAAGCTACTTACAATAACGGTGACTCGAAGATCGTGACTGACCCAGTACCAATTCTCTGAATCTATCGTTGGCAGTTTGAGACTGCTTGAGCAATTACTTTCAGATTTTTCGATGTTGTAGTCACCTTTACAAATATTGTCACAGTATTTGCCCGATATCTTTGGCGATAAGCTTCCAAAGTCACTACCACCAGCAAAGTCCGAGATTGGCTCAAAATCAACACCGCAACCTCGCATTTTCTTACGCTGATCCTTCTGCCCCGCAGTTTGGTATGCCACCCGGTTATTAAGTTTTAATCTGTAGGTTTGAAAGGCTTCATAAGCCATTGTAGAGCCACGTTGAACAGTTTTGAGCACTTTCTCAACAGCCATTGCCGCAGCAGATTTACATCTCTTGTTTGGCACATTTTGTTCATCCAAGATCTCTTCAGCCGCCCGTTTTTTACTATTCGATGGGACACCTTTATCAAAGCACGTAGAATTATGCCGCAAGGAAGCTATTCTGGCGTCCAATTCGAGTTGTAGCTCCGAGCTTCTGCTGCGACCAAAAGTGCCAGGTCGACTTCTTTGACCCAAGGGGTTATCAGCAGAAGAGGGCAAGGTTACATCGCCAATACTCTTTCTTGCACTGGACCTCTTCTGCTGCCCATGCTTTTCTGGCATTAGTAGTGAAAAGGGAGGGAAACCAGAGAACTAAAGGGCTGAAAAGTTTGCATGGACATGAGGTCAGCAGCTGACGGGTTAGGGTTAGCATGTGCAGGCATATAAGGCAGGTTGCTTTTGGCCAACACTTGAACTGACTTTTACTCAGCTGACTCATTGACTGTCCTCTTACATGACGCGTTAAGGACTTCCATGCAACTATACCGACTGAAAATTCAGCTATTCCGCTCAAGTCCAGCTGTTAATTTGCCCAACGATTTGTTCAAATCACTTCCAACCAATTTGGGCCCAGATCACATTGCGCAAAAACAGTCAAAGTCACAACCGAACAGGCGATCGTCACATACAAGAAGCCGAAGCCAAAAGCAATCCACTAATCTTGGTCGTCACCCAGAGATCCCTCCAACCCCTCTACCTTCGCAAAAAGAGGAACCAACTCGCCCTAGTAAAGACCACAGCCAAAATTCTAAGGTTTTACAGCCATATCACAAGCCGCAGCCAGATTTTCGATTGGGTAAGATCACAATAGAGTGGATCGATAATCAGGAACGAGAAATGTCTCAATATAATCGAGGTTATGCTTCTGCTGTGCGTGGAGAAGAAACCGCATCGACATCGACTTCATCTGCTCCCGCTCCAGAAGTCCAATCCCCTCCTATGGGGACTATCACCACGGTTAAAGGGCTATCGGATTTGAATTATGGCATTATCCATCTATACAAAGAGCATGGAGGCGCTTTGGTTTCTAAAGCTAGTGAAGTCTCAGTAAACACAATAGAGTCAACTTCGGCGAAAGCAGACGTGTCACACACCACGGAAATCGACTCTTATGACGGTACTATGGTGTGCGTACTAGCTGTTCCGACATATATGTCAGCCACAGACTTTCTCAAATTTACAGCTCCAGTCAACCAATGTGTAAGTCACTATCGCATTATAAGGTAACATCCGATCATAATGTATACATAATCTCTTTGCCTGGGCTGAGTACTGATCTCGACGGATTCAGGGATGCTGCACCGAACAAGTACATGGTTGTTATGAAGTTTAGAGATTCGTCATCAACGCAGGAATTTTATCGAAAGTTTAACGGAAAGCCGTTTAGCTCAATGGAGGTAATTTTTTTAAATACTCTGGTCGTATGATGCGAATCAAAACATCAGCTAAAATAACGTGTGCAGCCAGAGATATGTCATGTAGTATATATCAAGTCTGTAGAAATAGATACAACTATGATAGCCCCTTATACGTTCCCTCATCTTTACGAGACTTTAAAAGAAGATAGAAAGGCTCTCAAAGCAATTAAGGAAGAAAAAGATGGTCATTCAGATATGGCGGATGAACTTCCAACCTGTCCTGTTTGTCTCGAAAGAATGGATTCAAATATTACCGGATTGTTAACCATCTTATGCCAACACACGTTCCATTGCTATTGCTTAAGCAAATGGGGTGACGGAAGGTAAGCAAACAATCTTCATTTTCGAAAATGTATCACATTACTGAATACCATCAATACTCGTCTAGCTGCCCGGTTTGCAGGTACTCGCAGAAACCTATTGGAGCTGAAAAGAACTCAGCCAGGCATACAGTGACTGGTGGCGGGCATAATCACCATTTGCAATCAGAGGAGGCAAATGAATGCTTTGTTTGTGGAGCTACAGAGAGTTTATGGATCTGCCTGATCTGCGGCCATATTGGTTGCGGCAGATACCATGATGCTCATGCCTATCATCACTACATGGAGACAAATCATTTGTACGCTTTAGAACTGGAGACACAAAGGGTTTGGGATTACGCAGGCGATGGCTATGTTCATCGTTTAATTCAAAACACTATCGATGGTAAACTTGTGGAATTACCTGGAGCAAACGGCGATGATAATCAAAGCATACCTCAGGTATAGTTTCCAGCCTTTCGAGACACGACATCAATGTCACTGCATAACTAATAGTGGTTACTTAGGAAAAACTAGATGCCGTTTCCTTGGAGTATACGTATTTGCTAACTTCACAATTGGAATCGCAACGTATGTATTACGAAGACCATTTGGAAAACTTAACAGCTCAACTCTCAGTCCTGTCATCACAAGTTAAAACTCTAGCTGGCGAAGTCCAGCTTGTTAGAGCTGAGAATGATAGTCTGATGAGCCACAACCGGCAGACGGAAAAGAAGTTGAAAGAGGTTGAAAAAGAAAAGGAGAAGACAGAGAGAAAGTTGGAGACAGTTAGAGAGAAATGTGACAATATTAGAAAGGAATGGCAGGAGGAAAAAGAGGTGGGTATGATTTCTTAGAACCTTGATCTGTCGAGTAGCTCTTAAATCAGTACATGAAATACAGATGGCAACTTCATTGATAAAAAACAATGAGCACCTTAAAGAAGACAACAAAGCAAAGGAGCAGACGATAGCTGACTTATCGGATCAAGTACGAGACTTGATGTTTTTCTTAGAAAGCCGTGAAAAGATTCAAGATAATCCTGAAATGGAAGGTGGCTCGGTAGAGGTTGGCCCAGCCATGAAGGGCAAAAAGGCGCGCCGTGGTAAACGATGAAGTGACACGTCATGTATTGGAAAAGATATGTGTATATACAATAAAAAGTTACAAATAATGCAGAAAGAAAAAGGCTTTTTGGGTATCTAATGATGTTAAGCAAAAATACGTCGACTTGACTTGACATGTTGAATCATATAGTATCCAATACTTTTAGCCACGTCAGCAATCAATTGCTTTTCCATCTCGCCTAATGTGTTGTCAGTGGGCCTTTCTCGGTATACCATGTCGATTGTAATTTCTTTGGCGAGTTTGAAGTGCATAACATAATCGTATGTCGCTTGTGGATGAAAGAGAAAGAGATGGTAATCTCCATTCACTATCATCTCGCCAGAAATGGGATAAAAGTTGTGCAGAAAGCCCAGTATATGCGTCCAATTGAAGCACGCTTGGAAGAACTTTTCAAAATTGGGATCGACCTCCAAAACATTTTGCTTCTCAAACCGGTTCACCAACTTCACCGCTTCTTCAGCAGTAACTTCTTGTTGCGGCTCTGCTGACGCGTCGGAAGACTGCACCTGTATTTGCGTCGCTACTCTCGAATTTTGAAGCGCACCAAAAAACATTCTGTTCCAATCATAATCTCGGCCCGTAAATGAGATAGCCTGTTGAAAAAACATATAAGTCAGATTGCTACTATGGGCGATTAGAAGACCATTTGTGTGAGCAAATTTTACCTGAGCTATTAGTGAATCAATTTTCTTTTTTGCATGTTGAATAACATCGCCTAAAGCATAAGTTTCTGGAGTCATTATCTCGTCCATAGGGTTCAATGGCGAACCATTGCCAACATGTCCCCAAAATTTGCTTGTGCTCTCATTGGAATACGTAGCCTTGCTGTAACTAGCGATGATATAATACTGCAAGATGACTCGATCAGAAGATTCGCCGGCGGCGTTGGTTGTAAGTCTTGTTGAAGAAGCTGGAGTCATGCCGTCAAAAGATGGGGCCATGTAAAAAGACTCAGGAGGTGGACAAAGTAATAGAGTATATCTATAATATGGACGGTTCTTCTTCTCTTTTGTGTTGATCTTTTCAAAAGTTAATGAATCACTCTGCAGGAAGCATGCTGAAACTTTGGAGCCCAGGTGAAGAGCCTGCAATCCATAACGTTCTGCATTTCGACTAATCGTTCCAAACAAATTATCCATTACCGAGCTATCTCCATCGCACTCGTATAATCCAGTAACAATACGATTTCGTGAATAGGCCGCCGAGTGAGTATGTAGAGAGGCAAAATGTCGAATCACATGTACCAAGTTAAGAGAGAGCGGGACCAATCCCGATTTACCAAGAGCCCGAGTGATATATCGCAAATGGAAGTCATAGACAAACGAATTCACATGTATCAGTTGCTTAAAGTTATCACATTCTTCGGTAAAGGTTCGGAAACTGAACCGACGAGCTTCGTCTTTTTCGTAGGTCCATGGTGTATATGTCATTCTACCATATCGTCGATGTAGGGTATATAATGTCACTGAAACAAACATGTCGGTTATTCTAACTTCACACATGATAGTACCTCCTTCGAAGACTTTGAGTAAGTAGACAACTGGACATTCCACTGACAGATCATCGGCTATTTTGAATTTTGAAATATACGGCTCAGAATCAGATATATCTTCATTTGGAGAAGGTCCAAATACAATGATTTGCATTCCAATGCTTTCAAGATATGCGGCATACTCTCTCATGAAAGTGGTTACAAGATTAGAATACCAAAGTAATGTCGAATCTACACTTGATGCCGAGATTTTTGGATCAGTAAATATCCTGCTCTCAGCCTTTTGTTCTGAAACACCGATTTCAGAGAAGAGAAGAGGTGTACGACAAAAGTGAAGTAGTCGAGACGATCTTAAAATAGTACTTAATTCTCTATAAGGCATTCTTTCTCGTTGTGTCTCGTCTCTGGTGAATCGAGGATCCTGATACTTCTTTGCCCATTTGGTGTAGACACTGAAAGCCTTCTCATGGGCAGTCTGCAAGCTTGTTCTGCGAAGATAACTATTCAGAAAGGGCGAACCATGTCTGATGAGTAGATCAGCATGATTTGGGAACGGTTGATCTATTGCAGGCTCTGTGGTGGAATCCTTCAACACATCATTAATTGCTGCATTTCTTGCAGCAGTATAAAACAGGTCTTCCGTTTTCTTTGAGCTTTTATCATCCTGTGCATTGAAAGAGCCAATTGTTCGGTGGTCACTGACCAACTGAGGTCTTTGCAAACTTCCGGTACTCTTTGACTGCACTGGATACATAACTAATTCTTGAAGGAGATTAAAGGTCATAGTTGGAGTAATTGTCTGTGAAGTCACAACTGGTGATGGAGACGCCAATGCGGGAATGGCAGACCGAGATGATGTGTCAACAAGTGGAAGCCTCTGAGACGAAGAAGGACCTGATGGTCCCGGTGAATGCAACGGTTTGAAAGGACCCTGAAGGAGGGAACTGAAGCCTGGCCTCGAGCTACTGGTCGATATTGCTGGAGGTGTTGCCTGTGTGGTTGCTTTGTAATTGGCTCCGGTGGATAACTGCTGCATCGCATCCGGTATTGACTTTGCATGATGAAATAGTCCCATTTTTTGATGTACAATGTTATTCAATACAGTCGAACGATGCTGTTGGCGATGTATTGAGCGATAGACTCGACCAAAAATTTTGTCAATGTAAGCATCAGTCCAATTATAAGTGTAAGTAGCAATATGCTCAGAATCAATTGACATTAAAAAGAAATGATGTCTTTCATGTGTCTCATTAAGGGTAGTTTTGTACCGTACAATGCCGTCTGACGATGACTTTGATACACCCGGCATGCTTTTAGCCTCGGCTTGGAGTCTTTGCTTGGAATATTTGGTCTTTGGACCGAAATTTGAACTTTTCCGAATTTGCTTATCAGACATACCACTTTTCTGTTCCAGGGTACTTGATTTTCCAAAGCTTTTAGAGCTGTCTGCTTTATTGCTGTTGGAATGACCGTCAAGTGACTCGAAATATCGTTGGAACTCCCGGTGTCCGCTGAGAATAATATAATATCCCTTCTGGTTTATATCGTCCGAATTTTGAATGAAGTCCATTTCTTCTGGGTTTAGAATTTGAAAATTCGGCCATTGGTGATAACCAACCATTGTATCTGCTCTAGCAACGATTGGTTTACAAGATTTATCAACTTCCATCAAATCAGCTTGTATTTGACGAATGACATCTCTAAGGCCCCATGGAGGAATATCAATAGGTTTGCACATTTCTGAAACAGCCTGTGTTTCCCAAGCACCAGCTTTTTTCAAGATCGTAAATAAAGGGTCCAGAAGATGGCTGTGCATTGCTGAGCTTGCTGACGAGCGACGTCGATACTCATCATGAGGAGTTGCGACTTTCGCAGACGAGGAAGTCATCAAAGAGCTTCGATCCGAGATTAAGATGGTCTCAATGAGGTACTCGCAGATGCTTTGCCGATAACACTGCCACAGATGTTTCATTAGCGGCTCGGGATCGACTTGACCCACATGCCAAATCTCTATCATTATCTGATAATGATTTGGTTTTTCCTCTCTCTCCATAAAATCGTCATTGAGACAATCTTCTACAGCTTGGTTATCCAGATCCTTATAAGCCATTGTCGGCTCTATTGAGGCTGGTATCTCAAGGCATGGGTACCCGGATTTATCAAGCAAAATAAAGCATACTCCTGCAATACCTTGACCAACCTTCATTTCTAAAGCAGAAGCTGTTGCCAGCGAGCGATTCAAGCAACTATAATAGAAGCATGTATCGCTGGGAGAGACCTGTCTATTACCGGAACTTCAAACGTATATCAATTAGCATATTATGGCTGAAGTATATTTGGCGAAACAAGCCGGTACTTACTTGCTGTTGTATTCAGTATAATTGAATCCAAACATTGACCTGAGATGTCTCTTAGTTGCATGAACAACTTCTGGTCCAGTCAAGCTTCGCAACGAGCTAGCTAATACATTTTGTTTGATGAATTGCATGAAACAATATGGATCTTCTATCAAAGTTGGAACTCTCAAAGTCTTCTTGCAGGTAGCTGGTTTGTCTACTGGTAGAATAAAGTCTATATCGGCTGGAGATAGTCTAGAGTTTGGATTGCGAGTCAAGAATTGTTGAACCTCTTTCAGAGTTATTTGTGACGATAATCTATTGTCTAACATATCCACAAGTTCGCCTTCAATCCAACTGGATGCCTCAATTCCATATACCTCCAACAGCAGCTCTCGAGACTCCATTGTTCTTTGCGCACTTTTATGATACCCAGGAGACAAATTACCACCAAACTTCGGACTATGTTGTGGCGACTGTGTATTGCTACCCCCAGATTCTTTCGGCGAAGATGTCTGTGAATGCTGCTGAGAATTCGTTTGAAATTTGTAGTGAGGTGAAGCTTTTGGCGACGCCAAAGGATCAACGGGCATTGTGAGGGAAGAACCGAATGGCGAACCAGTTTTGCGGGGATTTTCTTCTGTGGCAAGATCAACCTCAGGTACAGATATGGTGACCACAACCTCTGATAACTTGCAGTAAACGATAGAGTCGTTTTTGGGAAGAATGGGAATGACAAACATATTCGACCTGTTTTTGACAGCAAATGGCCGCAAAACGTCGTTTGCGAGGATATTCAATGCCGATTTGGGTTGTAAACGCCAATGTAGTGGGAACTGTTTGAAAAACACCATTGGACATTCAAATTGTCCTGGCCTAAATTTTTTGCTGGGTAACTCGCTGACTTCGCTGGTAGCCAGAATGTCAACAAGCTCACGAGGAGCATCAGTATGACCATCTTCGTCTTCGGCCAATTCATCAGAAGAATATTGCCATTGGCTTTCGTTTTCATCCGGTGTCATCAAGAATTTGCTGAAAAATACGATAAGTTTAGAAATTTGCTCCTGTTCATGTGATGCTAAGACATGCTTTTCAAACCTGCAAAGTTTGGTTTCCTCGAGGTCATGCAACAGTATTAATCTGTTGGTACGCTCAAGCACCTCTGATATCTTGATTTTGGTATGCTTGATGATCTCAGATCGATTGACAGATTGGAATGATTTCGAGTAAAAATAAATCTGAACACTATTAGGTTGAGGGATCAATAAGAGCCAATAAAGTTGCCGATGAGAAACTTGGTAGGCTTCAGAAGGCTCGTCATCTAATCCATGTTGTTCCGTTGGTGCGATAATACTAATACCCAAGCCTTGACAAAACTCGTCTCCACCATTCTCTTCCGCGTCAACTTGATCTTGATCAATCCCTCTTATCATCAAGCCTTGTGTTGTCAGATCGCTATCGGTCAACGGTGTGATTGGTGTGGTAGGCTCGGTTATCAATAAATCTTTCATATCTGAAGGCTTGATATCCTCATTAACATAAAAGTAGTCGCCAACTCGGCTCAGTGGATATGGAGAATGCCTATCTTTTGCCAATTGATCCAAAAATATTCTCTTTCCTAGTCTTGGACGTTTCACAAATGTGAGAGGTACCAACATTGAAGTAGGGAAATCTACAAAAGGATTCTTTTTTTTCAATTGAGACTCAATATAGTCCAGCACCGGTTGATTCACTGGCCCTGATCTTAAAAGTCCATGCATGATCTCTTCTGTTAAAAGCCATAGCAGACGTGCTTCTGTCTCTGCCAATGCCTCTTGTTTATCGCGGCTCAAAGAGTCAAAGCATGTTGGCTTGGATCTCATAGCATCAATCATTGACCTACATAGTTAAATGCTTAGTTCTCTCTATAATGTAATGAGTTACAATGATGACTTACGGTTGAGGGGTGATGGGACCATCAGCAGTATAATCTGACACATAATTCCAATCGTGATCATCCCTGTCTTCTTGCATCCATGGCAGAGTGAGACATATCATATGTAAAGTAGCACTTGTCCCATCGGTAGATGCAACGGGAGATTGTTCATTGCCAATTCCATCAGGTTGTACCGTATACACCTTACCGTCACCAGTCTTGACGTCGTATGAACTAGGCAAATGGGTTATAGGCACTGTAACATCCACCTTGTCTTTGCCTTCCACTCCCGGTTTTGAAAAAGTACATTCCAAGCGAATTAGAAGTGGATTCTGGAAATAGGCGGACAAATCTAGTAGGTTGCGAATCTTTTCGTCGTTGCTGGAATTTCGATATCCAAAACGCGCAAACGGTGGCCTGTAACAATACATGGATGGATGGCTTCCATTAGTGGTATTGACTGGTTCAAAATAATGACCCAGTATTGTCAAGAATCGCTGATGAACATCATCCATCTCTTCCATACTGGTGAAATTGATTAATATCATACTTCCTTGGCAGAGAGACTGACTTAGAGATACTTACTTTATGTGATGGTTGTTACGGCGCAGAGTCTGTACATTTACATAGCCAGTCACATCAATATCCATGCTCGATTCATCGCATATTTCCAAGAGTTTACTGAAATCCTTTGGCTCAACAGATTTGCCCTGGAGAAGACAAACATATATGGATTTCACAAAGTTTCGTTCGTAGACCTTGACAATGTCTTGAGTTAATCTCAATGTTCGCTCAGACAAGCCAACATTGCTTTGCGCTTGCTGGAAAGATCCTTCAAACATTTCCGGTCTAAGTGTGGCTCCAAGGCCGTCGTTCTCCTCAATCAAGTGAGGTAAACGCCTTATGACAATAGATCCACTCAACAGATTATCACTAAAATCTTTGTTGGAGTAAACATCGACACGGCTAACAAATCCTTCATCTAAGGCTCTCAAACGTCGGCATTCAAACATGATAACTCCTAGTGATTGAATATCCCAGGCTTCAGCGCTTCCACTAATGGGCATGTCTTCAAGTAAAGTCAAAAATCCACCAGTTGTTGTGTCAGCAGGGCTATATTGCCGGCTCGCTCGTCGGCGAGCTTTCATTCCTCTTATGGTGGCATTCAAAGTGGGAAATATGATGACAATGAAGGATTTTGGATCAAAAATTTTGACAAAACATCGCAATTGTCGAATATCTGAAATGTGTTGAAGGGCAGAGTTACGAATACTTTGTTCGCCTGTTGCAAGCATTGCCTGGGTCAAACTTTTCCAGAAAGAATCGGACGCATTTTGTCCGGTCATGACCACCTCCCCATCTGTTATTCTCGAAAGGGCTTGCTCAACAAAGTAATGCAACAAAGCATAATCTTGCTTATTGGGAGATAGATCAAATAAGGCTTGCTTGTAGTTTTCGTGCAGCTCATTCTGTCTTGGTTTAGGCTCGGTGCTAGAGCCACTAGACAACGGATGAGAATGAAGCCCGCCACTCTGGGTATCAAGTTTTGGTGACGCTGAAGGACTTGTTTTTTGAACGGGACGAGCGTTTCGCGAGGCAGCCAAGGGCTTGTGAGAATCAGTACTATTTGATCCCAATTTTGGTGAAAGCAGAACATCGGGAGTGGCACTGCCACTTCCACTTAAAGTCACATCTGACTCATTCACAATGTTGTTATTGAACGTCGGGCAGGCAAAGGATGCAACTAGGAAAGAAGAATGCTGCAGCACTGTTGTCATATCAAACAAATCGTTGACAGAGAGAACGATGTCTTTGTAAGATCCTTCGCTTTCATGAGGTCTTTTGATTGGATCAAGCTGGATTTGCTCTCGAATTCTTGCATGTCCAATTGCGTGCACTTTGTCAAACGTTACAAGTCGGGAAAGTAATGCCTTGTCAGAAGCAAAAACAAAAGAGCGACTTAGGAACTCATGATCGTTAACATCCATATGATGGGTAGGCTCAATCCACATTTCAGTGGTGATTGAGCCTGTGAGGGTATCCTTCGAAACAAAAAATTGGGCTGACAATGTTTCTGGTCCAATATAGCGTTTGTCTTCACAATAGAAATGTGCACTATCGTTTTGGGACGAAATCATATCAAAATTCTATCAAACAAGTATGTCAGAATTTTTCAAAAATTCACTCGTAGTGATCCCTATTTCACAGTACCTGTTCCAAGCGACTTTGACAAATAAATTGGAATGCTAACTCTGAAATTCTCCAAGAGTTGATTTCTTTATAAGCCATAGCATTCATTTGATCAACTTGCCACTTGCAAGTAATATGTCGTAAATAATTTGGTACAATATACTCTGATGTAAGCCAAGTAGGACGAGAAATGAACCAAGGCTTATGAGCCACCTGCCTTTGACTATAAAGTGGCGAGAATTTTGTAAGGTATTGTGGAACGCGATCAGCCGAATTCAAATGAGCTGGGTCTCGCATCAGCAAGTTAGACAATGGCCGTTGTAGTACTTTAAGGTACCTGCCGTCAGGTTGCCAGTAGAGAGGATCAGGCTCCTCTAACCGATTTGAAAGGGATCTCCAAGTCTCATTATCGTAGCGTATTTTGTTCAAGCCTTCTTTCAAATCTTGAACAATTCTTCGCCTGGCATACACGTCTGCATTGAAGAACATCAGCCTCGCAGATAAACTGTTACCGTTTTCTCGCCGAAGTCGTAATTCGGCAAAGCTGATGACTTGCTGAAGATTATGCAATGATAGGTTTTCGCCTTGCTCTCGGTTCCAGTCATACGATTCCAGCTCTAGATGGTCATCACCGGCTTGAAATGGGTTCTTCTTTGACTTTTGAAGAACTTTAACATATACATCTTCATCGTCACTTGTAAACGTCGCCCATTTTTTATCTACATAGTCTTTAATACGACTTATGGTATGTTGGATGTTGTGCTCAAAATGGTCAATGTAATCATCATATGACATCGTCAGTTTGAGTGAGCTGTACGGTTTTAGATTGGATATGAGAATATCAATGCAAGCAACATCGTAGCAGCTGAACATCAGCGAACGAACATCCAATCCGTTGGCATGATTCCAAAATTCCTTCAAAGCCGCTACATAACTATCAAAGCGTCGTTGATTTTGCTCTTTTCTGGATATTGAGATTTCGACTTCCTCGTCACTGACAGGCTTAGAACCAGACAGATAACGAGCATTATAGCCAATAAAGCTTTTCAGCACTTCATCGACTCTATAGATCTCCAACAAAAACTTTTTGAGCTTATAGACCTTGGAATACAATGGTGACGCTGAATATTCACCAAAACTATCGCCTCCTGTGACTAGCCCCATCATTTGAGCGCGACGATGCAAGGCATCCCAATTCTGCAAGGTGTGAGCAAATACACCATAAGCTCTAATAAAAATCTCAGCTTTCGGAGCTTTCGATCGAGCAAAGATGCCTCCATGTAAAACGCCAAGCCCTCCAGGTCCTGTCAATCCTGCGGTTTCCACTTGAGCAATGTAAGCAGGAAACCACGACGCTCGTATCCTGTATTCGACGGTGATATTAGGCTGCCATTGC
Organism: Umbelopsis sp. M5902; assembly: GCA_037039815.1. Taxonomy (NCBI): domain Eukaryota; kingdom Fungi; phylum Mucoromycota; class Umbelopsidomycetes; order Umbelopsidales; family Umbelopsidaceae; genus Umbelopsis; species Umbelopsis sp. M5902. The sequence continues at coordinate 387,531 of JAXQGL010000056.1, forward strand.
AGTAACAAGACAATTTGAATCCTTTCCTTTCTCAGTGAGTACTCCCCAGAGCGTGTAGTGTGGTCTTCAACATTCAATGACTGCACTACAAACCCTTGCCGAACACGGGCGGCAATTACATGGGAGAAATCAGAAGGTAAAGGATATTCCTGATATTTGAGTAAATGGTTTTCGACAGGAGGTGGTGTAGATCGTGGATCCCATGGAAAGTTCAAATTCATTTGACTATCCACGCCTTCTTCAAGTGGAATGATGGGTGATTCTGCTCGTGTACGGCCAAAGCAAATGTCACGGATGAGAAACATGCGATGATAAATATTAGGAGGACGTATTTGAGTCTCTAGACCGGTATGATCCAGCTGCGATTCGGATGCCGCCGTTTCCGCTTGCTCTGTCTCATGGCATTGCTCAGAGTACATAAAATGCCCAAGAGTGGCGGATGCTAGGAAGCGTAGTATCTCGTTATCGGCCACCAAACCAAAATTACACCCTGGTGAAAATCCATGCTGCGCACCAACTTGGATAACAGAGCAATTGACATCATCCCGTCGCATTTGCCGAATGATCGCCTCGTCTTGAACATTGCTCTTGATAACACCATCGGTAATCAAGACAAACCCGGGCCGTGCCGATTGAGGTAACAAGCCCAATGCAAATAAACCAGCATGTAATAAATAGCTTAAATTACCACCTGTTTTGCCTACACCCCAAACCTCCTGAGCTTGTTGTTTTGGTTGAATTTGCTGTTTCGCATGCTCCATCGCCAATGGTGAAGGAGGTACTCTTTGGTTGTTGACAGATACGGAGCGATTGTGCTTTGCCCCAGCTTTGATGGCGGTTTTGGTACCAATGCCACGTAAAGAGATCCTAGACGAACTCCTTGCGCGCCTTCCCTTGAGCGTTTTTTTGCGCTCGGGTGAAGATATCTGTGGCTCACTAGTCGTATTTACATTTGTAGCCGCATCATATTCGTTCCCGCCAGCAATATCTTCACGTTCTTCCTCGCGCTCCCCTCTCACATCCAATTCATATCCCAGTTTTTCACGTCGTTTCGACAATGATTTCCTGAATGTTATCAAGTCATTCTGAAATGCCTTTAGTCCTTCCTTCAGCTTCTCTAAAACTTGGGGGGAATTTTGTGGCGTGACGATCACACTCTGAAGTAAAACCCTCAAGGTTGGGTATTCTTCTAATATAGGTATCACATTGAGATTCGAAGCAAATTGTGAACATTCGGCCAAAACTGTGACATGAATGACAGGCTCAATCTGGAAGAAGATGGTCAGTATCAGTATAGAGGCATTTCAGTAAGGATAGTGCCTACCAATGCTCCAAGAGATCTAGTTGGGTTGTCAAACCCATATGGCTTTATAACGCCAGCCAAACATCTAGAGAGACTGCAATGAAGTCTGTTAGCTACCTGTGTTTACATTAACAGTGATACATTGCACACTTACGATTCAAATGCATCATCTATGAGCAACCTTCCGGTCCAGCCATCAACGGTCGCTAAACTCGAACTCAAATCTATCATGAAAACGTATCTATATTCCCTAGAGATAGATAATACGTTTGTTTGTGGCGTTACAAGGTACTTTTTGAATACTTTTGCCTGCGGTCTCGCCAACGTTCCTGTCTCGCCTGTGCTAGTCGGAGTTGGCGACCTTACAAGTGGAGAGGTTTGAGCGGGGGTGGGAGTAACAGGGTTTTGCCAGTAGTTATTAAATGTAGGGGTTTGAGCCGACACTGGTGGAACTGATTGCTGTCTGAGCGTTTGCCACATAGAGCGGCGGCTGCTAGATAGATATAAAACATCAACGCTGTCGTATTCATTCACCACTAAGGGCTGAAACATATGGCGTAGTAACCATTGCGTTGGATCGTTTCGAGAGAATAATTCACTATTTTTTGTTACGACAAGGGCCACTCTAGCTTCCGCAATCTAGCCACAGGCATGTTAGCTTCACCACGATCTGTGCAACACTCACAGTTCACTGCCATTACCTTGGGAACCGCAATTGGACCCGGCTTTATCTGAGTATTTTTGGTTCCTGAGACATGGTTCTCTTCGTGTTTTTCGTCTTTCATAACTTCGTTCGTCGCCCTAAGCTGAAACTCTGTCCTTTCACTATCCATACTTGCACTGTACAATTACACCCAAGTCAGTGACAGAGCTGCAATACTGTGATGGTATAATTGCCATACCTGTCGTCCATTGCCGAGAGCAGTCAAACTCTAGAAGCAAAGTACCGAAACTCAAAGCAATATCTCGATATTCAAGATTAATAAATCGAAATGCTTTAATGCTAATATTTCAGAAATTGTACAGGAAGACAAACAGTGTTAGCTGCTGCTTGTGTTACAAAAGAACCACATTTAAAAGCTTATAATTTTTTCTAAGCTGGCTGGTAATGCAGCCCTCCTTAAGTAAACTAAAGGTTTCTAAAACTAAACAAATATTTATCCAAAGTTGATGCCCTGAGCCAATGGAAGTTGGCCAGAGTAGTTGATTGTACAGGTACCACGACGGCAATATTGTTTCCAGCTGTCGCTACCACTTTCACGACCTCCACCAGTTTCTTTTTCTCCACCAAATGCACCGCCAATTTCAGCTCCGTTGGTCGGGATGTTAACGTTGATAATACCACAATCAGATCCTGCTGGGCCGATCCACTTGAAGATTTTAGCAGGGTCAGATGTGAAGACAGAGCTGGAAAGACCTTGAGCGACATTGTTGTTCATATGAATTGCCTCGTCAAATGTCTAATAATAGCGTACATATTAATTACTTGTCATTGAAAAAAGGCGCCTAAACATTAACAATCATTTACCTTGTATTTCATGGTATGTAAAATAGGAACAAACACCTCATTCTTGACAACATCCATGTCTGCAGTGACCTGTGTAAGAGTGGGCATAACAAAGTTACCCTTTGCCAATTCTCCATCCTTGATCACTTCGCCACCATAGAGAATGTCTCCTCCTTGAGCTTTGATATCCTTGAGAGCCTTTTCATATGCTTCTACAGCGGATTTGGTGTGGAGTGGACCGCAAAGAATGCCTTGATCTAAAGGATCGCCAACCTTGACTTGCTTGTAGGCTTCTTTGAGCTTTCCTACCAATTTATCATAGACGGACTCTTGAACAATGAGACGTCTGGCAGTGGTACATCTTTGACCAGCAGTGCCAACAGCAGCAAAAAGAATAGCTCTGCTAGCCATTTCGATGTCGGCATCCTCAGTTACGATAATTGCGTTGTTGCCGCCCAATTCCAGGATGTGTTTACCGAATCTCTCTTGCACAGTGATACCAACTTTCTTGCCAACGGCCGTGGAACCAGTGAAGGAAATAAGATTGGCTCGCTTATCAGTTACTAATTTATGACCAACCTCAGTACCTCCGGTCACCAAGGAGCACAGAGATGGAGGAAGATTCTGGTCGCGGAGTACCTTTTCCAATAGCTTGGTGATAGCCAATGAACACAGAGGAGTAGTAGGGCTTGGCTTCCAAATCACACCGTTACCAGTAACGAGCGCGATGGCCGAGTTCCAACCGTAAACAGCCACTGGGAAGTTGAAAGCACTGATCACACCTGCGACACCGAGTGGATTCCATGTTTCAATCATGGCATGACCAGGGCGTTCGCTAGGAATGAAAGAGCCGCTCATGCTACGAGAGAGTCCCAAGGCATAATCCAAAACATCCACATACTCTTGAACTTCACCAACTCCCTCGGGTAAGATTTTGCCCATTTCTAAAGCAACCAGTTTTCCGAGAGGTTGCAAGTTGTCGGCCAAAGCGTTTCGCATAGCCAACAGGACTTGACCTCTTTGAGGGATAGTGTACTAAGAAAATTATAATTAAAAAAAAATCAGGAACATGCCTTAATCTAATTCTCTAGTAATAGAGATAGCTTACCTCACGCCAAATCTTTTGAGCTTCCACTACTCTATCCAATGCTGTGTCCATGTCCTGCACAGAGCCCTGGAAACAATATTGTTATTTCATCGGTCACTTTGTCAGGCACCAGTGATAGTATACTTACTGTAGTGACCTCAGCAATGACTTCGTTATTGACTGGGTTTACGGATTGCATGACAGAGCCAGAACCTTTCCATTCTCCATCAAAAACACCCTTGTTCTGCTTGGAGATACCCAAAGCCTCCAAAACATCCTTGTGCTTCTCATAGGTAGAGAGTGATCGGATAGTAGTAGGTTTAAGGACCTTTGAAGTCTTCAAAGCGGCATTCGTGGCAGCCAGCAAAGAAGAACGGTTAAGAATTCGAGAAGCCATTTAAATAATAACAGTTCAAGAGCCCCTCACACCAAACTGGCTGTATTTATAGCGTCTCTGGTTCACGGAGGCGTGTCAACAAGGTGGGATTTACAAGTCACGGCGTGAGAAAGTTCCAATCAAGTTGCATGCTGAGTTCTAAAGAACCACCACAAAAGGTGTAAGCAATTTGCTCAGACAGTGACTCACTGCCCGCTCAACTGGGCTTATTTCAACAATGAATAGCCCACTGTGCAAGGATGATTGCTTTCAAAAGCTACTCTATATCAGTTGCTTAAAGGGCAATAAGTCTTTAGAATTCGGCGTGCTTAGAACAGGACCTATATCAGGTGAGAATAGACTTGATTATAATATAGCAAAATATAGTAGACAGAGAGACCGAAAATGTATTGATTTCAACACGATAACGCTGAAGGGTTATATTTGTTACTCATGTTCATGAGATTTCGAACAAAAAAAATTGGTTGGTTCACGGAAAATAATAAAGAACAATCATCAGATAAAAATAAGGATCGACGTAAGCTATCGCAGTAATTAACCTGCAATTCAGTTTTTGGTTAGGAATCATTTGTCGCTTTGAAGGATGCCTTGTTCAATAAGTTGCTCAGGTTGAGGTCTGTCTTGGATTTTCTGTCCAAGTGCGTTCTGAAGTCGCTTCCTTTCCAGGTCAGCTTGCTGGGCTTGAATTGCAGGTGCAGCGTTGGTATCTGTCAAAACGCAGATCCTCGGTTGGTGTTAAGCATGCAACGCGTTTTACCCTGTCTGTCACTTACTCTTCAATATGTTATGTTCAACCAGATCTTCCTTGGTAGGTCTAGACTCAATCTTATGACGGAGAGAGTCTTGAATCTGCTTCTTTGCCAACTCTTCGCGCTGCTGCTGAAGGGAGGGTGCAACCTTGGGGTCTATGATGTACAATTAATATAGAAACTCCGTGTGCTGAGCGAGTAGTTTTAAGAGTACTTGCCTTTCAGAATATTCTTTTCTACCAACTCTTGTTGTTCAGGGCGGTGGGAAAGAAAAGCGTCAAGCTTTTCGGCAGCAGGCGAGGTCATAGGACTCTTGGCTGTAAGTGGTGAGAGCGACAGGGTTTTAGTAGGGACATTTCAGTCATGTCAGATTCCTTCAGTAAAGACACTTTACTCATTTGAAACTTTTGGAAAGAAGAATCGGGGAAGAACAGTTGGCTATTTTGGCGACCGTGAGCTTTGGTGCAAACTGCCTGCCGGGGTGAGGTCATGCGATCATGGTCCTTTTTTGGATTAATGGACGTTGGCTGACGCCTATGCAGTCAATGAATTTGCAAATTAAATAACGCACAGATATATTAAAACAATTTTTTATTTTCATATTAAACATTCATCCCGAAACCAATCTACCACTCGGCTACACTACCGTCCTCGTGTCTCCACATGGGATTACGCCATTTGTGACCTTTCGCTGCTCCTTGTCGGACCATTTCTTCATCAATTTCAATACCGAGACCAGGTCCAGAAGGAATGTTAACATATCCATCCTCATAGGAGAGAACGGTCTTGTTCTTGACATAAGTGAGAAGATCAGCGTCTTCGTTGTAATGAATCTTTTGACTTTGTTCTTGAATCACAGCATTGTATGAAGTAGCATCAACAGCAAGACATGATGCAAGTGCGATAGGTCCCAATGGGCAGTGAGGGGCAAGTGCAACATCATAAGCTTCCGCCATAGAAGCAATTTTCTTACATTCGGTGATACCACCAGCATGAGATAAATCAGGTTGGATGATATCCACGTACCCATCATGAAGAAGCTCTTTGAAATCCCATCTTGAATACAATCGCTCACCAGTAGCGATTGGAATACAGGTGTTCCTGACCACATCCTTGAAAGATTCCTTATGGTCGATCAAAAGAGGCTCTTCGATGAACATGGGATTGTATTCCTCTAACCGCCGAACAATTTGTTTAACCATAGGCTTGTGAATTCTGCCATGGAAATCAATACCAATTCCCAGTTCACTTCCACATGCGTCGCGAATAGCAGCAACACGCTCAAGCACTCTCTCAACTTTTCCAAAAGTATCAATGTACTGGCATTCATCAGTGGCGTTCATCTTGATGGCCTTGAACCCATTGCTCTGAGCCCATTTGGCTTGGGCAACGACGTCGTTGGGCCTGTCTCCACCAACCCATTGGTATACCTTGATCTTGTCCCGGACTTGTCCACCCATCAACTCATGAACAGGCACACCATACTTCTTGCCCTTGATATCCCAAAGTGCCTGATCAATACCCGCAATAGCACTCATAGCAATGGCTCCACCTCTGTAGAACCCAGAACGATGCATGACCTGGTATCAAAGGTCATCAATGTCTTGCATTTCCATTGACTTACTATCTTGAACAAGAGGTTGTACTTACATTCCAGTGATCTTCAATCAGCATAGGATCTTTGCCGATCAAGTATTCCTTGTGGGTCTCGATGACTGCGACAACAGCCTCAGCTCTACCTTCGACAATAGGTTCACCCCAACCGACAATGCCAGCATCAGTAGTGATCTTGCAAAAGCACCAACGAGGAGGTACGATGAAAGTTTCGATATTTGTGATTTTCATGATTGCAAGAGATGAAGGAAGAAGGTAGCTAGACTCTCCTCTTATTTATTTTGTATAATAAAAAGGTTTTCGGTTGTTGCGTGCATGTTGAACAGTGCCTTTAATAATTTTGGAAGGCAGAAGCGTACCATTTGTCGGACTTTACCCTGGATAGAGTTTGGTACGTTCCCGCCTTGATTTTTGCTTGCTGCCGACAGCTTGTAGCGGTTGCAATACATGTTCAGATCAGGTGGAGCGAATCAATACCGATACGATTGCGTGTCATTTAATATTTTACTATGGTAAACAAAAAAAGTTTTTTCTTTATATAAAAAGGTATATTACGTAAACAAGCTACATGATTGTGCAATTATCTTTGACTGGTTCACCATCCGCGGCGACTTGCCTCGGTGAAGAGAACGAGCGATTGCCTTGGACATATATTGGAGGTGGTGGAGGTCCTTCTTCTTCTTCACCTTCGCCACCTCCTTCACTTCCTGCTTTGCTGCCTCCACCTTCACCACCACTGCCTTCCCCTGATGGTGGTGGGGGTGGTCCTAACCCAGGCATTCCTGCTGGTCCTCCGGAGTAGAAATAAAAGTTGTATTGCGGTGGTAGAACTGGTTGCCCCGGGGGCGGCGGAAGCTCGGGAGGCATGGAGTGATGTTATGTAAGATATTTGAAATTAATGGATTTAAAGAGAAGCCAGGTAAAAGAAGAGAATTGGTGGCGATGTTCTCCTGCAAAACGTTTCAAAGCCTGTCACCTGCCTATAATTGGCTGGCCAAAAACATCACTACAAATAAGGGAACGGTGGTACCAATTTCATAGAAAAAAATACTCTTTTATACTCGCAAAGCAGGTTGTTAAATAGAGGTTATTAAAATATCGATTTACATAATATTACAACGGAAGTCTCCAACCGATTGACCTTCGTGTCCTCGAGGATTACTTGTGCTTGGTTTAGCCACTACTCGAGATGGTACTTTGGCTTTTTTGACGACTGCGGCTTTGCCCACCTTGGTAGCCTTCACCTTTTTTGTTCTAGGTTGTCGAGGGCTCCAGAAACTGGACGAAACTGGAGCAGTCGCAGTAGCGATAGGCGTTGACGCTGCAACTGTAGAAGCTGTCATCTCGGCTGAGTTGTACGCTGGTGGAGGCACTGTACCCCCCTGCTGAGCCGCTAATTGTTGTTGATGCTGGACATACGCACTGATCGCAAACTGTCTCATGAACTCGTCCATATCAACTCCTTGCAAACTGTGAGGATGCTGCTCCATTTGTGCGAGTCTGAAGGTTGTAATGAATTAGTGTTTCGCAGGAGATGAAATAATAACAGAATAGAAAGAATCAACAAAAAATTGTGTAAGTCTACATTTGTTGAATGAGGAGTTATTCAACTAGCTTTGTTATTGTGTTGCCATTTTTGGGCAACCACCCATATTGAATCACTAGGAATTGAAAGAAATATTCCACTTGACACAACCGCCAAGTTTTATACATTGAGTAAGGAAGTGTTTGCAGGAGGGATTTATTGTGAAATGAGTGTGAGGTGAGTACATGCGTTTTTATGTTATGTTGTTCTTTGGGTCAAAAAATGACTATGGGTGACGGTATAGTGAAGATAGGACTGTAGTGTTAGATGTATGCTACTACATCTTTGCGAGTGAACAACTCTCAGTCAGTACCATGATCATTTTGATGATCAATTTCGGTGCTAGCTGAATTCTGATGATCACGCCCATATGCACCTTGCTTTTCCTCTTCATGTATACGGTCATTAATGTCCAGGTATACTGCATCATTTTCATGTATATGCTTCTCATCCAAAGTTGATTCGTCTGTCTCTGAACGTTTCTTGGGTGATCGCATATGGACACCTGCCTTGGACTTGCTGTCACTGGTCACTGACAACAAACTACGAACCTCATCCATACTGGCTCGGCGTAAATCTTGTGCAGTGACATCTAGTCCGTGTGCATTATGAAAGGGATGATTGCGTGGGGAGAATACCCACTCATCTACTGACGGAGGCGGCTTGGATGTCAAGCTGTCCAATTCATGAGTCAGAATTTGACAAAAATCATCGAGAGGCAAATCGTTTGCGTCCAATCCTAATCAGAAAGATCGAAGTTAGTCAAAGGCTTCAGCCACGGTACCACATCAATGGCACAACTATTTACCAAATGGCTTAAAAAGGAGAAAAGGAGCGAAAAGTTTGTTAATTGGTTGAATAATTCACATAGCCTCGAATCCGACCTATTATCTAAAACTTACATTTTCAATTTCTTTTCCAATGGCTTCAATACCAAGAAGAGTAAACGATGCAATGGCTTGGACAATGATGGACACATAGCCAAAGGTAATAACCAGTTGGAAAGGCAGGGCAAACAAATAGACCCAGATGGTTTGCGAAAGATGAATAGAGTAGGCGGCTGGGATAGGTGTGCGAAGAATGCGCTCAAAACCAGTAAGGCATTCAACTAAACTGTTCAAAGCGTTCATGCAGGCAGTCGTAGAAGGGACGTCCAATAGATCCTTGTTACGTTGGGAATTGATATAGCTGCTAAGATATAAAGAGATCTCAAGTGGAATATTGTTGCTTCCTCTGAAATGAGCGATTTCCTTCTCATTCAAATTCACTTCCGGATTGACAGCCAAAGTACTCCTGGACTTGGACTTGGTATGGAAAATGGACTTTCTCTTTCGCATTCCATTCGTTCCTGCAGTGGGATGAAGCCAGCGCTGCCATGAAGAAGGCTTGTGCAATTGATCTTGCAACGACTCGTTAGATGATGGCATGGTATACTTTGGTATATGGGCAATCAGGTATTTGAGATCTTCGTAGTCATGGCTATATTCTTGTCGCAAGTAATGCTTGGTAGCAACACCAAAGGCTGCCAACAGGTTGATAGCGGTTTTTTTGGCCAACACATCGGCGACTGCTGGCTCTTTTCCATGTATCCAAATAACACGAGCCATATTGCGCACACTCACAACTAGCTGTGACCACAATCTCCTTCCTTCCCAAAAGCGATCGTAAGCGGTGTTTGTACGGAAAACCAGAATCAATGAAGTTACCAACGACAAAATGGTGATCAATGTGTTTCCAGTGCCTACTTGCTTTATGCCTACAGTAACGTAAAGTGCCGAAATGAGGGCTGACCAGGCAACGGACGTGAACCAGAAAGGTAAAATGGCAGTTATGATGGAACCTCTCCATCGAAACAAGTCATACACATGCGATTCATATGGATCGACCTCTTTGTTATAGCACTTGTTTGCCATGGCTAGCTACTATGATCTGCAAGTGGGGAGAAGAGAGGCGCGGCGCAATACCAAGGATAAGCATATTTATTATTTTAAGACTAATCTCATAATATTTTTTTTCACCAACCAAACAATGCATACTCTCTATAGACGCCTCGTTTCCCAATATGGAGATTCCAATATTTGACCTTCAAGCGGAGCGCGATCGATTTTCAAGTGATGTGCACTTCCAGGTACCATGGACAGAATCTTAGGAATTATGTTATGTTCTTAATTTAATGAAGTGTTGATTACAGACGTACTGAGCTTCTATTATGTCTTCATTACAAGGAAGGAAACTGGTTTTTTCTAGCCATGTGCGGATTTGCACCGAGAGTGGCGTGCATTCCCCTCAAAAGTGTGCCCAGTAAAAATATTAATTAGGAATGATGGTGCGGGACTGGTGACCAGAAAAGGCTGTACTTTCGCTATCCATTACTTTTCACCACCGGCCGGCAGAGCGGGGCGAGAGGCTTTATTTTTGTAAATTATACACTAATATAATATTTTAGTCATGCAAATCATTGTGGCAAAGGCAAAATCCCATATTAATAGATCTTCCAAATGTCCATGCGAGAACGCGTGCTTGTACTCTGACGGTGTAACCCATATAGACAGCGCAAAGCCACCCAACCCCTCTCCCAGTTGTTGAGGTGAGCCCGCAATGGATATCCTTGTGCTGTACGGATTTTGATGCCAATACCGCTATACACCTGGCAGGCAGCTCGTACCCCGTTACGGACTTCCATTGGTAAAGCGTCGATCCCGCGACTGCCGCTATTGGATAGTTTATCTGCTAAAGCTAAAATCCGAAGCGCATATGTTCTCAAATTTCCATCCCGAATGTGCCGTGCTTTACCGGTTTTCAAAAGTTCAAGCTCTTGCGTAGGGTTAGTGAGATAAGTGACAGGGACATAGCAGCGACCAAGAGTTTGCGAATCAGTGACGATATCGCGAGCAATATTCACTAGCTGTAAAACCTATGTAAAGATAAAAATTGATTGTGAGGCAATTAGTGGCGAGAAAAGCCACCAAATGAACTAAATTTGGCTTTCACCTACCTGGCCCATTTCTCTGGCTCTGTGGGTAATCCACTCCGACCGATTTTGCTCTAGCCTCCAGTTACCTTGTCCCGTCCTATACATTATAACAGCCGTGCACAGATCTCCGACGCTGCTTGCAACGAAAGTACAATAGTTGAGCAAGTCATCCTGGGTTTTGACCGTTTGACCGTCAATATCCCATTGGTATCCAGCTATCAATTCCTCGAACGGCTTCTTGGGCAAGAAATGAACCATGCGACTGATAGCCCGATAACAAGCTAGGTCCTCTTCAGGCAGGTGCTCGTACTTAGTCCAGTCAATATAATCAGGAGTTACAGTTACTAGACTATAGTCCTTGACGCTAAACAAGTCGTTCACAAACTCGATCAAAGTGTCCATTTTTCTTTGCCGATCATGTGGATCTGATTCACTGTCCGCAATTTCATCGGTCATTCTGCAGAAACCATACAGAGTCCCCAAGTCTTGGCGAATATTGAATGAAAAGGCCGTGGAAGCAGTATTAAACGATTTGGAAGCCTTGGACAAAACATGCAAACTGACTTTGAGATCTTCAATTGGTTCGCTCGGTAGAAGATAGTCTGGGTATGCAAAGCATTTCAGCAAAGCAACTAGATAAGGCACGGAGAATGGGTGTTGCATAGCCAGTTGGACATCGGGATCGGTAGAAGCGATGTAAGGAAACATCTGAATGATGGCGTTGGCACGATCGATCGCACAGCAAGCAAAGACGATGACGGTATTCACCAATAGGAAAAAAGCCAGCTCCTCCAATGGTAAATCGGGAAAAGGGAATATCTCAGTAGACGTTTGTTCATTGATATGCCATACACCAGCTCGCATAGCAATAACGTCAATGATGCATAAGACTGCAGTTGGCACAATAATCGAGAGACTGACAGAAACAGCCCGTCTGACAATATACAGCCCTGCACCAGACCATAATACAGCCAAGACTGGCATGGTGTAAAAAAGGATACAAGCACCGTAGAAAACTGAGGTTGCAGGTATGGCATTTTTCTAAACAGTGCAAGGAAATCCACCAAAAGCAAAGACACGATAAGAAGAGTGAGCTATCATTCAAATCTGGCCATATATCACTCTGTATCGGAAATTTCTTACCCAGGAAAATGCACCAATGGCCAAGAATAATAAGCAAGGTACAAAGGTGCCTGCTGTCTGAGCTTGTCGAGAGAAACGCGGTTCAATGAACAAGACTGGAAGCTTCCATCTCATGAACAGACTGGAAAAATGAACGGTCATGACCGTCATTACGATAAAGAACATGTACTCTTCCAGGGGCACATAGCCAATAACGGCGGTAACGCACGTTGGACAATACCACCATGCTTTGTGATATACAATGTAGTTATCCCAGAGCGAAGCTGTAGAGAAAGCCATTATACATAGAAACACCAGCTTGAAGTTAGTCAAAGCCGAAGCAAAAGGCCGATGTATCAACATAACCAAAGCCAACAGTGGCAAAGTATAGTAGAGATGAACTTCCATGTAAGTCAGCATCGTGAGAGATGACTTGGGAGAACAAAGAGTGAAGGTGCAAATAAAAATTGCGCAGCGCCAAATGTCTTTTTATCGCTCGTCTGTTATCAAGGGTAGTACTCGATTTTGTGTCAGCACGTTGTGCGGCAAAGGAGCCATTATAATTTTATATTTGATGTGAGGGCAGGCCAGTTTTTTGAATTCTAACAGTTGCCTAAAAGAGCGTTCAAAAGAGCAAAATTTCCTGATGTACCACCCGAAATACCCACGAGGCGTTTCGATTTCGGTAAAGTCCCATCGAATGACACCAATATGGGCAAAGATTTCTTTTGCTTTATCTCGCTTTCTCGCTAATTACTCTATCAAAGTAAACTAGAGGTAACTGAAAATTGGTATACATGTAGTAATATATTGCTCTCTTTTGTACATGTTGTTACTTTAGCGCTACACCGCCTGAGCGTCGCATAATCACGTCAAAGACAAGACTACTTGCCATGTTTGGGATTTTGAGTAACAATCGCCATCATGCAACCCCGAGTAACTTTTTAGCTAATGAAACTGGAGCCACTTGACAAGGAGAGTAGTAAGCCTCATTCCGTATTTCCGCGATAAGTGCGATTAAAATATGATAAAAAGAGGGAGCATTGCGCAAAACATTTTCATTCGGTTTCCAAACACTTCATCCCCATGGCTAGCCAAAAACATATTGTAATCATTGGAGCCGGTGTGGGAGGCACTGCTACAGCTGCTCGTCTGGCTAAGCAAGGATTTCGCGTTACCGTTGTTGAAAAGAACAGTTTCTCAGGCGGTCGTTGCTCACTTATCTACAAGAATGGTCATCGTTTTGATCAAGGACCGTCATTGTACTTGATGCCCAAGATTTTCAAAGAGGCTTTTGCCGACTTGGATGAGGACATCGAAGATCATATTGACCTTCTCAAGTGCGAAAATAACTACAAGGTCCATTTTCATGATGGCGATTCGATCCACTTGACTTCCGATTTGGTCAAGATGAAGACGGAGATCGAGAGATATGAAGGAGAAGGCGAAAAGCCATTTTTAAACTACCTCAAGTTCCTGTCTGAATCGCATATTCATTATGAACGCTCGCTGGTCATGGCTCTCAAGCGTAACTTTGAAGCATGGTATGAAATGTTTCAGCCAAAGTATGCTCCTGAAGTGTTCAATCTGCATTTATTTCACAAGGTATATGCACGAGCAGCAAAATACTTTACAAGCAAAAAGATGAGAATGGCATTTACTTTTCAAAGCATGTACATGGGGTATGTTTCTCAATTCTCGATTTGTCAATGCGTACTTTACCAACTATCGTGAAAATTTATAGTATGTCACCATTTGATGCCCCGGCTACTTACAATCTCCTTCAATATACCGAGTTTGCCGAAGGTATCTGGTATCCTAGAGGTGGGTTCAATATGGTGGTCCAGCGCCTGGAAACCATTGCTACTGCCAAGTATGGTGCCCAGTTTATCTATAACGCCCCGGTGGCTAAGATTAATGTGGATGAGAAAGCAAAACTGGTCACTGGAATTACACTTGAAAACGGCCAAGTCGTCAAAGCAGATGCTGTGGTTTGTAATGCTGACTTAATATACGCTTACAATAACCTACTTCCTCCCTGTTCATGGTCCAAACGCATTGGTGAAGCCAAACTGACATCCTCCTCCATCTCGTTCTACTGGTGCATGAAACGCAAGATCCCTGAGTTGGATGTCCATAATATATTTTTGGCTCAGGCATATCAGGAAAGCTTTGATCAGATCTTCAAAGACCATACACTCCCATCCGAGCCTTCTTTCTATGTTAATGTGCCTAGTCGTATAGACTCGTCTGCTGCTCCGGAAGGTAAAGATTCGGTCATCGTTCTTCTACCTATTGGCCATATGTTGCCCGGTCGCTCTGAAGATTATCAAAAGTTGGTAGCCAAGGCTCGAACAATGATTTTGAACACTCTGGAAAAACGCCTAGGTTTCGATATATCCAAGGAAATCGAGTTTGAAGAATTTAATGACCCCACTGTCTGGCAGAAAAAATTTAACCTCTGGCGTGGTTCAATCTTAGGTCTGTCCCATGACGTCCTCCAGGTCTTATGGTTCAGGCCGTCTACCAAGGATTCAACTGGCCGTTTTGACAATTTATTTTTTGTAGGCGCATCCACCCATCCAGGAACTGGTGTGCCCATTGTGTTGTGTGGCTCCAAGCTTACGTCGGACCAAGTGACCAAGCATTTCAGATATGATACGAAGAACCAAAGGAAACGGGATATTGCTTATGCTCAAAATGGCGGAACCACTTCTATCTGGTATGGTGCCATCATCATGTTCATGCTTGTTTTCGCCTTTTTCTATGGTTTTCCCGAGGATAAAGGTACTGCAGCATCGTTTATCAACAGCTACCTTCCATTAAGCATGCGTGCCTATTAAACTTGTGGCTTAGCTTGAATTTTTAGGAATTGGGAAATTTTGTATGAAATAAAATAAAAAGTCGGATTGTGAAGTGTAGCTCCAACATTGTTTTGGCAATAATTCCACCAATGTCAGCAACACAGTTCTTCAAAATCTCACTAAAGCGATCAACTATTGGACTCGCACCAGATTACAGAGCAGCTGCCCGAACACTTGGGCTTCACCGCTCCCATCAAACTGTCTACCGACCTGCGGATTCAACGACTGCTGGTTTAATTCTCAAGCTGAAGGAGCTAGTCAAGGTTGAAAATGTATCTTCAATTCCTACCAGTGTTGAATTAAACGCTGCAAGGAAGGCTGCTCGCGGATACCAGGTTGTTGAAAAACAAGGCGCTTTCACCAAAATCTAAAAGACACCACGCCGAAAATACTGCTATCTGGTTTTTCCTTCATTACCATCGAAACTTACAACCTAGAGGCTACTATCGCCAATGTACATTATGTATCGTCAAAAAAAAGAACAATAAATATTTCTCTTGCATGCACATGGACTATTTTTTGCTTAATTAGACATTAGGAGGACTTATTGGAGAGAACATTTTTAAACCTGTCCATTCTCTTCATCACGAAGGACAGCTAGTATTAAAATATCATAGAGTGTCAATATGGCGCAAACAAATCAAATATGACAAGTGACACGCCATATTCTTTACTCTCTTTGCCTTGTTACGTTCTCCACACTAATCGCTATGATTGCCCTCCCGATTTGTTTGACGTTAGCGCTTCTGCTGGGGCAAGCGCAAGGTACAGTCAAGCCAAGCACTGATATTAATTGAGGAATTCTTCATTGAGCCAAATAAGCACACAGGTGTTTGGAAACCCTTTCGACAGATTGATCGAATTTATCCTGCCTCCATTGAGCATTTCAAATCTCGGCCGCAAGTGGAAACTTCACACCTCAAACAAGACATGTACAAATTAGCAGAAAACACCATGTTACATAGTCCATATTGTGGGTATAAGCAGTTGCACAGTTCCTGCACTCACAAGTCACTTATGCCCCTCTTTCGTAGCAATAACATCCAAGACTTTAATACCACCAAGTGGCGACAAACACGATTATTATAGCTTCGCATCCTAGTAAGTACACGGCTTTTGAACTTCATCATGACTTCAATTCTGATGTGGAACGCTTAGTTGGTGGCCAGCATGTCCAGACGGAGTCAAAGTCAGTGACCCTAAACATGAATGTCCGTACGTCAATAAAGATGGGAAAGTGAACCCTGACGTCTCTGAACTCGATGATCATCATCAATCGCAAAATATGGCCAAAGACACCTTAACTCTTGCGCTTGCTTGGCAATTACTTGACATAGATCGATATGCTGAAAGGGCTAGTAAAATACTGCGAGAATGGTTCATCGATCCAGACACCAGGTGAGTGTATATTAGACATGATTAGAGTTTGGTAAAATTACCAACTGAATGTTTTAGGATGAATCCGAACGGCCGCTATGCTCAAACAATCCGAGGCAAAGGAGAGTGGTTGGGCAGGTAAGTAAAATCTGGCATGTTGTCTGGAACAGTGAATCCATCTCTACGCCATCTAATCAGGTATTGTAGGGGACCAGGTCTCATTGACTTTCGTTTTCTGTTGCAAGCTGCCAATGCTGCTTCAATCCTTCAACAATCTCAAGCATGGACAGAGCAAGATCACAATGCACTTATTCAATGGTTCAGCGATCTCTCCGCTTGGTATACCACCAGCGAACAGGGAAAGCATGTAATCCGAATGAAGAAGTAAGTCTATCTCAAACTTTGATTCGTTTGCAAATAGTTACTTATCATCATGGTTGTAGTAATGTCAAAACATGGTATGATGCTCAGCTTGCTGGATTTTACGCTTTCACGGGCAAGACAGCCGTGGCCAAAGATGTCATTCAAGCATATATAGACGTGGATTATTCCAGGCAGATTGACAAGGATGGTGGCCAAACACTTGAGCTTCAACGAACGCACCAGTTTCATTTCTCAAACTTCAACCTGGAAGCATTGATCTACCTTGCCAAAATAGGCGACGAGGTCGGCATCGATGTTTGGCATACGGTGAATCAACATGGCGCCAACATCAAGACGGCAATAGAGTTTCTGCTATCAAAGAAATTGAAAACTCATGCACGAGAAGAGTTGCAGCGGCATGTGGCAGTAGGGCAAGCAAAGTATGGCAAGGATGCGTTCCTAAAGCAAGCGTTGATGATATCCAGTCTGGGCCACACGCAAGAAGCCGGCGTTACTGAACTCGCAAACGATGCCAATGCACCACAAATCAACGCTACAAATGCTTGGCCGACCGTCAAGCGACCCATTAACCCCGCGGCAGAAGAGACTCTGTTACAGCAGATCAAAGTTGCGAAACAGCTCGAAAACCACAAGCATAAACTTGCAAACTTTTTTCCGCTGTCAGCAGCCATTACTATTGGCCCAGCATGGACTCTTCTCTCACTGAGTATCTGCATTATCACATTTATGTGATGTACATTCTATGCATTGCAATAAAGTTTACATTGTATTGTCTAGTGGTTTCGAGTATATGTCAAAGTGTATCTTAAGCTATTTAGCAATATGTTTGTCTAGTATTGGGCAAGTCTCTCATTGGCTGCTAACAAATTCAGTAACCACGTTAACAAACTCTTCCGGTTTTTCAGCATGGACTGGAATAGAAAGCGGGGGGATTTAAGTACATTGTAAGCTAGAACTAGGACATTTATCAAGTTTACTCACCCCAATGACCAGCACCTTTAATGACCTTGATATTGCTATTTGGGAATTGGTGCTTGATGGCTGGGCCATTCTTCTCCGGCTTGATATAGCCACTATTACCACCAGCAATGAAGAGCGTCGGCTTTTCGAAAGGCTGGGTTTCTTCCTCCATAAAGTCACTCATATTTCCCAACGACTTACCCAAGATGTCATATGGGACTCTAAACTTGTACAAACCGTTTTGCTCATCTTTCTTCAGATTCGTAAGCAAGAATTGACGGATACCAAGGTCTGGCTCAGTCTGGGCTAATATCTTGTCCGCATCCGATCGCTTGGTCAAATTAGCCTTTTGAATTTCATCCATGGCTTTGACATAGCTAGCAAAATCGCTCGACAGTGGCAAGACGGCTGGCGCCATGTCCACTACAATCAACTTGGATACTGGGTTGAGATTACGAAGACACATATTCATCACCGCCTTTCCTCCCATACTATGGCCCATCAAAACCGAATGATCGATTCCCTGCTTTTTTAGGAACGCCGCTAAATCCTCACCCATGGCATTATAGGTGTGCACCTTATTGTGGGGACTATCTCCATGATTACGCATATCCTAGAATATAGTGTCAGCGGTCTAGCAGTGGACAGTGAAAAGATAATTTCTGGGACTGGAACGCTTACCAGGGTATAGACATCTGTATTCAAGCGCTTGGTGAATGCGCGAGCCAGTGATTTCCAGTTTTGTTTGGAACCAAACAGGCCATGACAAATGACAAGAGGTGGATTGGACGAATTTGAATTATCTGGAGAGAACTTGGTGTAGTCAAGATCTACTACCTCGTGGTGTTGAGTCGCAAAAGTCCGTTGGGACAATGTCAACCACGGCCCTGCTTTAGTCGCTACTACTTTGCGAGCGTTCCTTAACATAGTCAAGATTCAGCAGACTGTGTAAAATTGTGAGAGCGAAATAGCTCTCTGTGTGATTGGCAAAATTATAACCGAACCGGCCGAGAGAGCCACAAGAATTTGATACTCCTTCTTTCTCTGCCTACAACTTTTTCAAACAAAACGACATGACAATATGAAAAAGACATAATCTCAGCAAATGAAGCATAGGAATTTTGCTAATAATGCCATAGATAAGACTGATAAGCTTTGAAAAAGGAACATCCTAGGGCATCGGCTGCTTAAGGAAGTATGGATTAATCGTGCATTAATTGTTGTGCAACTTTCTTTTAATTTAGGGGAAGTGCTATTTACAGGCTTTATGAGGTGAAATATGAATATTTTACAGAATGGCAAAAGAAGTAACTCGTGTCTAACATTCGGAAGGCTGTTTGCGAGACCGGCGCTTGGATTTAATTTCTTTCCAAACAAAGCACCCATTGCCTTCTAAGATATGCTTTGGTTTGCGACCACGTTTCCGTTTGGGTGTGGTCAACATTGTGTCCATCGACATGTCGCACAGAATTCCAACTGTGTGATCAGTGGCTTTGGGTTCTACTGAGTAATAATCTTGATCTCGCTTATCGTTGTTAGCGCCAACATCCCAAACGGTAGGTGTAAGGAAAGTCCATGGCCCCTCTGTGTTCTGTTCTGTGGCATTCGGAGGTCGACCGCGTCTTCGTCGAGGTGGAGCGCTGATAGCCGATGATTTGACCTGCTGCATGTGAAATGAAAAATTGCTAGTCTGATCAGATGCACGTCGCTTAAACGGATTAATTGGTTCTCGGTCTACTGGTGAACTTGGGTACGACCTACAATGGGTTCGTACATTAGGTATTTGTAACGTAGAAGATTGGGTTGTATCTGGCGACCATGATGACCGATGATGCTGGGCAGGCGGAGGTAAAGGCGACAGATGTGAGAAGGATTCATATGAGGCGGACTGCGGCGACACCGGTGTGGAAATTGGGCTTAGCAATTCTGCTGGTCGGCGATAGCGCTCTGGTTGCGGGCTCTTCATTTCATAACCAGGTACAGGCGATTGAGGACTAGGCGGATGGAACGAAGCATGTCGAGGGTCGGTTACGACAATGGAAGGCGAGGTTTCTATGGTCAACTTAGAGGGCGGTCTGGTAGAATCAAACCGCTGACGTTGTTGATGATGATGTTGGTCGACATCATTCATTAGCGTACTAATAGGCGGTAATACGACTCTTGAAGAATCCATGTTGAGTTAAACGGGAGCAAGAAGAGAAGAGTCAGTGAAGGATGGAGAAAGGATTGGTAAGAAAGGGGATAACAAATATAAATTTCGAATCCCAGGTTTCTGATACTTTTTTACCTTTTTACTATTTTGGTCCAAACATGGAAATATTGATACTGTACAAGAATCTTTGGAACGTCGGGATTCTCTATTGTGGAGACTGACTGACCTACAAGCCCTATTTCCCGCTGCAGAAATCCGCCACCGCAAGCTTGTGTGATGTTTCTTATTCTAGTATTATAAATGGGACCTTTATGATAGAAGTCTTGGAAATCTGATACCAAATGATGGTTCCAAGTCTCACATCACAAAGCTTCATTCCATGTCACGTTCCCTTAGGACCAGAATTATTTACAATTGGCGTTGCATTTAAATATTATCTCAATCTGGACAAAATAAGGTCTGCTACGGGGGTTGTTAGTACAGGAATGTCTATTTATTCCAAGAAAGTTCAAAAGAAAAAAATTATGGGCTTGAAGGATAAGGAGATTTTAAAGTGTGTGCCCTATTGTTAAGCAGTCCCGCTGGGGTGAGCAAAATAAACCCAAAGTGACACCACGTGCATCATGCTAAATTACTGAACCTTAGAACACAAAGTGTTTCTAGAGTGACTAACATTTCCTCATGTGTTAGTGAACATGCAACTACTGCCTTTTGATATCAACTATGCACGAATGTTCGGTCATTTACAAAATCATCCAAATAAGGGAGCGGTACACCCCTCAATTCGAGTCGGAAACAAATCATACATATAAATGGTCTCAATTATACATTAAGTAGGGTAAAAGGGTGACAAGGGGATTTGAACTATATATATATAAAATATATATACATATATATATATAAAATGTACTATGACTGCAGCCTATTCTTGGCGATCCATTGTGAAGAATGTAATACTGGTTGATCGATGGTATTTTCAAACTTCAATACCGACGTTCGATTGTTCCTGCTTGTATTGTCCAGTTGTCGTTTTAGCCTTAATATTTCTTCCTCCCGATTGAACAAAGATGTTGAATCGTCATCACCATTTATGTAAGTTTGTTCATTTAATGGTATACCCACATTCTTCAAACATGTATACCCTATAAATGGTGTATTTTTCCCTTCAAAATCCTTTCGAGTTTGACCTGATGCTGGCCGTGCAAAGCCTGGAACCGTGGGTATGGCCATATCTTCTTCTTCATCATGAACCGAGAAGTTGGATGTGTCATCTGGTGAAGCTAGTACAGGCTGAAAAGGCGGTGTAGCTGACGATGAAATTATTAGTAAACGTTCCAGATTGAAGGATTTGGTCTCAGGAAAAGAAAAAACCTTACATTCACGGATCCGGTCCCAGTCGATGCCAGCAAAGAATGGGTGGGACTTGATCTCGTTGATGCCGTTGCATCCTAGTCGCTCTTTCTTCTTACAAAGAAATCTATTGTTGTTGCCTTTAGAAAACATTGTCCTCAAATTAATTACCAAAAGCGCTTAGTCAAACTTACCGAGAAATTAAATCTTTAGCATCTTCAGAAATTGAGTATTCATCAGAGAATTCGAGAGACTCCTAAAACATTGCCATCTGGTTTAGTATACAAATTTGGTGCAAAACTTGGTGTCACACGTGCCTCTCTCTGAAAGGAGCTTACCTCATGAAATATGATTTTTCGATAAGTTTCATTTACACTATCGCTGTAAAATGGTGGCAGTTCCTGCAGCATTTCATATAGGACAATCCCGACTGACCACCAGTCCACCTCTGTTCCATATTTGACATTGCCTTCATGTGCTTGTAAAACCTCTGGTGATATATAATCGCATGTTCCTACTGGAGTGGTGGAGGTAACCTAGACCATCAAAAATACAATTGCTGAGTTTGGATGCAGGTGTTAAACAATTTGATAGTGAGTGTCTTTTTACCTTTCCATGTTCGTCTAAATTAATGCAGCTGCCAAAATCAGCTAATTTGACATGGCCTTGAGCGTCTATCAGAATATTCTGAGGTTTAATGTCTCGATGAACATATCCCAGTTTGTGTAGGCTTTCAATAGCCAGAATCATTTCAGCAATATAGAACCTTGCTTCATCCTCGTTGAAAGTTAAGGTCTCTGTTCGATCCAGCACACTAAATAAATCACCGCCACCAGCATATTCCATGACCAGATAAAGATTCTCGTTGTCCTGGAAAGATGCGTACAATCTTGGCATCCACTCATTGCCTTGAGCAAGCACATTCTTTTCTTCCATGAAGAAAGCCGTTTCGCGTTGTCGCAATAGCCCATCCTTCGGTTGAATTTTCATGGCATACACTTGGTCATCCAAACGACTCTTAACAATGTAAACCTATATAAACCCAACAGTTACTTTTCTACGTAAGGCATGCCTTGGTTAACCACCTTAAACCCATACTTACTGTTCCAAATTGACCCTTGGCCAGTGGCTTGATCATTTCAAAATCATCCATTTGGAGGCTCAAATCTTTAAGATTATCAATCATGTCTAAATCTAGTGGATCGGATTATTCAATACCAAGGAACTAGCTCTGTTACTGCGGTAAAGAAAAAATTACTTACGGCGTTTCACGCACAAGGAAGTTTCTTTGCGAGGGCTGGTGATAGACTTTATGGCAGATCGATGATCATCCCAAGTTGCTATCAGGGTATCTAGCAGTATCTCGTTATCTGTGATGGCTACCAAGTCCTGTTGGCTTAATATGGCCTGTATTTTCTGGATTCGCTCCGACCACGACAAGGAAGTTGACGACCGAGGTTTGGGTCCGAACGGTGCATCATCGGACATTTGATAGCTATGCGTAGACAGGCTATCAAACAGATTTATTGACGATGAATGGCGAGTGGTAAACATGCTGACGGGATATATTTTTAGGCTTGGTATATGATGTTGATAGATGGTATTTGGCGAAGGAAATAGGTGTGTTTGAGTTTTGCGCAGTCAAAGCGCTCGTCTTGTTCACAACGAATAATAAGCGGGATGCAGAGATGAGCGAGCGATGATTGCCAAAGGCTAATGTAGGCAATGGGCGAACTGTCGCAATGAGGATGCTACGGAGAAATAGGCAAAAGTGAAAAGGCGAGAGAAAGAAACCGAGTACGTGTGGTTGATAATTCGCGGAAGTAAAAAAAGTTCCTGGCTTCTGATGAAATCCAAATTATCATCAAGTGGCTATCGAACTGAACATCGTTATGATTACTTACTTATCAATTGATGTCAATAAGGTGAAAGAGTTTAACAATGATGTAAAAAACGAAACAAGGAAAGTAATAAATCAACGCTTATTTTTTCTCTTTTGTTGTTATTATGATGGTCAAAAAAGGAGATTTAGGTACAACTGCTAAATTTATTATACTCAAATTGGGGCAGCTCCAAACTTTTGTTCAAAGTGGCTGCTGATGATCCCCTAGGCTGTAGCTTTAAGCCTGTGGATATGCTCATTCACTCTGAATGCACTTGATGGTATGTTCTGCATAAAGAAACCACGAGGCTCTCTGGGGAGATATTGTCGCTAAGCACATCCCTTCCAGTAGAGCTCTCGAGGAACGTATATCACAAGTTTTCTGGGTGCTACTATCAACCTTATGGAATATAACATAAAAATTCATGCCCAGCAAGTGCTGGTCATGCTTGAAGTCCATTTAAAGCTGTATCTTTTATAATTTGTGGAGACAGACTGATGCTGAATTTTATCTTGAAGGGTTCAATCCACGCACGCACCAATGGCAAGGCTCTAACGCCACTTCTCACGTTACACCCTACATTTATACTCGCTGCATTTTTTCCAACTATCATCTTTCCCTTCTTCTACTTTCCTTATCTCAATGGTCGCTCCTTTACCACATTTTGTTCGCAACTGGTTCTATGGAACTATGCTGCTGGCAGGTTGCCAGGTAAGGCTAATTTAAATGGATCTGTGGATAAGCTGCGAATACTAATGGATTGGAAATTCAAAAAATCTAATAGTATTGGGGAATGGGAAACAAAACTACACCATATCTACTCAGTCTCAATCTCGGCGTGTTGATGTGCCTCTTGGCCGTTCACTTCTTCAAGCCTGATATGATGCCAGACGCTTTACGAGATGCTGTGGCGGAACCCGCACCAGTGCCAGCAGCAGCCGGTCAAACCGAGAAGGATAGCCGTAAAAAGAAGTAAACAGATGGAGAGTTATATACACATACACACTATAAATTATTTATTATAATAAAAACTAAAAGGATAGTCTACATCCGAGCGACAGTGGGTGACGGTTGGATTGTGTGGGTGGATGAGTGTAAGCTATTGGGGCAAGAAAGTTCCAGCGTCGTTAGCTAACTAACCAGCCAGCCAGTCAGGACTGGACAGGCAAACAACGGCCGGCTCGGTTGTTTGACTGGTAAGAAGATAACCGCAGTCATATTTTCCAGCCCCTCCCAATACCCCCAAACTTCACTTCTAAACGCCTCTTCCGTTGCACACTGTTATTTTTTTTTTCTTTGTACCTTTCCCTTATTTTTTTACAGTCCTTGACATAATATGGCAAATAGTAGTAGCCCAGACCAACGGTATACACGATTGGAGAAACTGGGTGAAGGTACCTATGCTACTGTCTTCAAAGGAAAGAACCGCCTCACACATGAGATTGTCGCCTTGAAAGAAATCCACCTGGATTCAGAAGAAGGCGCTCCATCAACAGCCATTAGGGAAATCTCTCTAATGAAAGAACTGAAGCATAACAACATTGTACGCCTTCAGGATGTTATTCACACAGAAAACAAGCTTATGCTTGTGTTTGAACATATGGACCAGGATTTGAAGAAATATATGGATACAGTCGGTCGTGCAAACCATGGGGCTTTGGATGCACCAACCATCAAATCATTCATGTATCAGTTACTCAAAGGCATTGCATTCTGTCACGACAACCGAGTACTCCATCGTGACCTGAAGCCCCAAAACTTGCTCATAAGCAAACGTGGAGAATTGAAGCTGGGTGACTTTGGCTTAGCACGTGCCTTTGGCATTCCAGTCAATACCTTCTCCAATGAGGTAGTGACCTTATGGTACAGAGCTCCTGATGTTTTATTGGGTTCACGTACGTATTCAACGACGATCGATATCTGGTCGGCTGGTTGTATTATGGCCGAAATGTACACAGGAAGACCACTATTCCCTGGTACAACCAACGAAGACCAGCTGCTCAAGATCTTTAGAACTATGGGCACGCCTACGGAACAAACCTGGCCAGGTGTCAGTCAATTCCCTGAATACAAGCAAACCTTTCCTATGTACCCACCACAGCATATCAACACCATACTACCCATGGTCGACGCATATGGTCTGGATCTCCTGAACAGAATGTTACAATATCAACCACATCTAAGGATATCAGCCAAAGACGCACTTACTCATGTTTACTTCAACGACGTCCGATCATTTTTTGGATAATTCATCTCTATTTTTCCCCTATTTTCTTTTTTATTTTCTTTCTATCTTTTTTTGTTACCTTTCAACTTCTTCTTTGCAGCTCGTTAATATGGCTGAAGGAAAACATCACATACCAAAGGCAGAAACTGAAATAAAACAACAACAACAACAACAAAAAAATTATAAAACAATATAAGAATGCGGAATATATTATAAAAAGCAAAATGGGGGTGTGCTGGTGGTGTTTACATCTTTTGTGTGTTTTAGTCTATTGAAAATCGTGCGTGTTTATTGGCATTTC
Organism: Umbelopsis sp. M5902; assembly: GCA_037039815.1. Lineage (NCBI taxonomy): Eukaryota > Fungi > Mucoromycota > Umbelopsidomycetes > Umbelopsidales > Umbelopsidaceae > Umbelopsis > Umbelopsis sp. M5902. The sequence continues at coordinate 413,367 of JAXQGL010000056.1, forward strand.
ACTTTGGTGGAGGCATTTGCTCTACTGTTTGCAGTAGGAGGGTTGCCACTACCCCAGCACCATCGGATTCGTCCAGAAGCTCCAAACACGTTTTCGAAACGATGGTTATTGATTAGTTCCACAACAATCCAGCAATTGCTCGCAAAGAACGCCAGTCCTGCCAGCCATAATGAGAAAAATGTATTCTGTCCTTCAAACTCGAGATGATATGCAAAGTATAACCAAGCCGCCTGTGTTCCCACCCACGTAAGAATAAGACACAGTCCCATCCAGCGAAATTTCAGTTTGGTAGACGGCAAAACAAGTGGGAATAAACAGAGATACCACATAAAGTACTGCATATGCCGATGCCATGCCATAAATGGAGTTAATCAATGGGGTCAAAGAATGTGCTTAATAGCGTTGACTTCCGATTTAACAGTTGTCATAGAAACTCACCTGTGATGTGCACACCTTATTGAACGTAACAAAGAGGAACGTCTGAATAAAGCATGCGAAAAAGATGTCCTTTCCAAACGCGAATCCACTAGCCAACACCAAAAACAATTGAGGAAAGAACGTTAGCAGGCCAAGAATGTGAGCCTCGTTACTCTCGAACGTCAGGTAAATGTTGTAAAACCACACAGAAAAGTTATGGCGGTGATCTTTGCGTATAACATGATAGAAGTAGGTCTCCTGAAGAAATTCATCTTCGTACCTGAAAGACATGAACATTTAGTAAACACATTTTTTTAGAACGCACACTTTTGAAAGTGTTGTACTAAACAGATTCAATATTTAAGGCTTACATGCTATACATTAAACCTCCCAGAGCAAAGAAAACAGCTCCACTGACGAGCCCAAACATAACTCTAGTAGGCGACAAGAACATAAGGACTTGTCTCAGACACCGACTGATGACCCGTGACGATTTATCAACCAAATTGTCCAATCTGTCATTATCTTCATCTATAAGAACATCATCCACCTTGTCCTCGTCTTCAAGATAAACACGCAAAACTTGAAGCCGAAGTCGCTCATACGTCCATAGCATATTAGGCCAATCGATAGGCAGGCCGTATTTTTCGTCTAGGAGTACCAGGAACGGAGCGGCATAAATGATTGGGTATATTTTGAGATGCACGGCTAGGCCGAAACAAGCGCAAGCAGCATAAAAATGTCGGATCAAAAGAAGATATATTGTGCCGAGAACAAGCGCGCCTAAAATGGATTCGCAGTTGCCTCGAGTCGATATGTTGGCTACCATTGGGTTGAACAACCACAATGAGGTGAAAAACAGAGCTCGGTTGTTCGGCATGCCACGCAGCGTCATGATGCGATACAGTAACCAACCAACCAGAAGATCGGCTCCAACAAAAATGCATTTCCCGAATGCACGAAACAGATAAATGTTTGGGGTCAACAGCATAGCTAGTAAAGGGGTATAGCGATACGTCGCTCGTCTATAAGGCGATTCACCTTGGGTTATATGTCTCGCCGCATCGGTAAAGACTAAATAGTCAATATCAGTATATTTGACGACGAAGTTGGTATCCTGCCATTCCCCGTACACTAAGAGGATAATTCGTAACAATGCGGCTGCGAGCCACAGCTTTTTAAAGGAGACCTCTGACAAGGCCATTTAGAAGATTTGCCAATCTACCGTCTTCTATTGTTGTACACCAGGTAGTAGGTCTTTTTTGGCTGGTTCTGATCTAAATGATCTTATTGCCCAATGATAGATGATCAACACGACGGGTGGGGTGAGTGGTCGGCTAGAAAAAAGACTTTTTTCGTTATAGGCGACACAGGATTTTTTGCCTATGCTTATTGAAATTTTGCCTGTCCTCTCACAGAGCCAAATTTTCTGACCCGCCAATCCAATTCAGACGTCATACTCTTTGATAGCAGCAGGAAGAGGTTCCTCCAACAATCACTTTAACTTTTCGCATTCAAAGCGCTCTTCTGCCACTCTCATTTGCCTTTTTATCTGTTTCCACTGCCGGAAAGTTCATTGTCCTTTCACCTGGCTTTTGCTCTTTATCGTAGCTCCAATTCCTGACATTGACTAGGTCTTCAAACCCACCATAACCATGGCTCACAATCGCCTAGATCTTATAAAGGTGTCGCAGGTAAGCCATACTATTATAAATATGTATTTCTGCTCTATTTGGCTATTTTTGGTGTTATTTCGATCGTTCGCCTCCAGAAACTAGTGTGCTGGCTAAGAATTGGTATGTTATATTTTAAGGTGTCGGACGTGCAGTTGGAGAAGAACCAAGATGTGATTTCTGGAACGTTACACTTGACCGACCATAATCTCATCTTCTCTCACTCTGATGGAGAACTTTGGGTACGTATATGCGCATCTGATAAAGATTCTTGTCAGAGGATAAATGCTGTCCTTTCGGGCTTTATATGGGAAGCGGGGCTTACTTCTTGACCAATGCCAAAAAAAAATCCCAGAATACATTGTTAATCCTTTCGCAAAATAGATCCCTTATCCAATTATACACTATGTCGAACGAAGACCACCATCTAGTTCTGATCTATATCCATTATATATCAAATGTCGCGACTTCTTGATATTGACGTTGTCTATGCCCAATGACCGTGACGCTCAAGACGTTTTTGACGTTGTTCAGAAGCTCACCTGCATTAGTAAGTCATTGGATAAAGCCAATTATGGTTTTCTTTCTTATTTTCAGGTACTAACAATTTTTTAGCTTCGCCAGAGCAGCTTTATGCTTACAGTTATCAACCACGCCCCGCTTTCACCACAAAGGATGGTTGGAAAATATACGACCCCATAGCAGAGTTTGAGCGAATGGGTGTAGGCAAACATGATTCTTGGAGATTCACATCCATTAACCGTGACTATAGCGTGAGTAGCCCTTCTAACATTATGTTTGGGGGTTCCAGTGGTCGTATGACCGGCGTGTGTGCATGTTTGCATTGGCCCACTGTCACCAGCAGAATTGTGTTACGCCACTACTAACCATGGCTCTTTTCCATAGTTTTCACCCACGTATCCTCGGGTTTTGGTCGTTCCCACCAAAATCAGCGATAATGTATTAAACTATGCTGCTAAATACCGTAGCAAGGCAAGGATACCAGCATTATCTTATCTTCATTGGGCCAATAGAGTATGTCAGGCGACTTTTGTGGTTAAAATTGTTTTTGAGAGACTCACTCTGATGTAACTGCAGGCTACAATAACCCGATGCAGCCAGCCTATGGTGGGAATCAAGCAAGCTCGATCAATTCAGGATGAGAAACTTATTGAAGCAATATTCGCGTCCAATGTTCCTAACGGCTTTAATGGACAAGTTGTGTACGGATCCACCGCTGCGAACTTAATCATTGATGCTCGGCCGATGGCCAATGCTGTTGGTAACGTAGCAAGAGGTGCTGGCACCGAGAATATGGAGAATTATCGCAATTGTAAGAAAAACTATATGGGTATTGATAATATCCATGTGATGCGAGATAGCTTGGCTCGCATGTGTGACGGTAAATTATTTTTATCATGACCATTCATTGCTAGTGTCTACCCTTAACTTATTACAATTATGCAGCTATGCAAGGTTCAGAATCGATAGGAGGTGGTATCAACAGATTTGCACTTCAAAGATCAAACTGGCTCAAACATATCTCGACTCTTCTTGATGGCACATTGGTTATCGTCAAAAGTGTACACATATTCAATTCTCATGTCCTCGTACACTGTTCAGATGGTTGGGATAGAACCGCGCAGCTGGTGTCCACTGCTGAACTTTGCCTCGATCCATTTTATCGAACGTTCAGAGGATTTCAAATTCTTATAGAAAAGGAATGGGTTTCTTTTGGACACAAGTTTGCAGATCGTTGTGGTCATATTTCCAATGAAAAGTATTTCATTAATTTGGCCAATACGGGTGGTTCTGCAGCTGCCAACACTATCAAAGATATGCAGAATAAGCTATATAAAAGTGGATTCCATCAACGAGAGACCAGTCCAGTGTTCCACCAATTTCTGGATTGTGTGTTCCAATTGATTAAGCAACACCCGGCTCGATTCGAATTTAACATCAAAATGTTGTCACAACTTCATTACCACGTGTATTCATGTCAATTCGGCACTTTTCTATTCAATTGCGAAGCCGATCGAGCCAAAAATCAGCCTCAAAGCAAGACCTGGTCTATCTGGGATTACTTCAATTCCAATTTTGAAGAATTTAAAAATCCAGACTATGATCCTACTTTAGATAAGGACATCAGTAATGATGGAGGTGTACTACTGCCCGATCCTAAAAGTGTCAAGTATTGGGCTAGTCTGTTTGGACGAAGCGACGAGGAAGTCAATGAAGCAGCTGCCGCGGCTGTCCCTCTACCAACAGTGAATGCCGTGGAAGCTACCGAAATTGCTGAATCTGATCAAGAAGCTGGCGAAAACCATGTTCGAACTATTAAATCGGATACACCGCCTCCCAATGAAGACAATGACCCTCTGCGCAACGCCGACACTGACACTGGATACTCCTCTGAGCAACAAGATACGCCGGTTTCTAACGATCCGCTATCTGATCCATTGTCTGCTGACGGCATTCCCAAACCTGCCATAGATTTTACTGAAGTGTCCAGTCGAATAGGCACTATGGTGAATTCATTCTCCAGGTTTACCATGAATGTCGGTGAAGCCATGTATAGTCGAGCGCGAAGCACTAGCGAAAGTGTTGCATCACGGCAAGTTGAAAGAGAATTGGGATCAATTGACCGACGTTCACCTTCCAAAACGTCTTCCAGCACTAATGAGTTGTTGGGAACTAAAGAGCCAATGGATCATAATAATGGTTCACCACTCCGGTCATCGTCTTACCCTTATTTTGAGCAAATTAAACCTTCCGCTGGATCACCAACAAAAGTTTCATCGCCATTGTCAGCAGCGAACGATCCACTGGATGCTTCACCCCATTCACCTGTCATTGCAACATCAACTTGGAAGAGTCCCACTCCACCGCCAAAATCTATCCAGGAAGAGCGGCCCATTGAAAAAAGTGACCATACAGAAGAGCAACAGCAGATGGACTTGAAGGATTTGCCTCATCCGTTATGGGTTTCCGATTCTCAGTAATAGAACAATGCAATATCGAAAATAACCTTGAAATCCTAAATTTTTTTTGCTTGCTTCATTTTACTTATTCGTCCCCCCTTTCCATGATCTCCGTTTACTTGTACATCCTCATATATCTTTTTACTTGCATCCAACCAAAACAATTTACCAAAAAGCTTGTGCTTGTTTATTGTGATATAGTGTCTGCACTAATTTTTTAGATGAGACAACAGAGCCTATTTCTATACGAGAATAACAATCTCAACCTCGTATCGGTCTAGGGACAAATAAAAGTAGCTCAGCTTTGCCATAACATTACAAAAAGAAATTTTAGTTCTTCTACAAGGAAAAAAAAAACAAGACAAATACGAGAGAAAAGAGTGACTGATAAGCAAAAACGAAACATAACATTAAAGAAAACAAAAAACGAAGCCACGACATGGACGGCATGGAGAAGACAAGAAGTAATTTGTAACGAAATTTGACTGAAATTTTACATCGCTACATAATGGCGAAACATCGCGCCGGGATATCATTTTCTTGCCATAGTTCGCCACTTGTTGCTCATCTTTCCTGTGGTTGTCGTTTCTTTGCTATGGATTACTATCAGTATCACCTTTTCTGGCTTTGCGCCCATTTCTCTAGATCAACTTTCTCCGTGGCGGCCGAGGCAAGATATGAATGGTTCTAATGAGACGCGTGTGGGTTCAGCATGGACATGTAACGCAGGTCATTTGTTGCAGAAATTAAGACTCACCATCAGCTCACTTGGCGTTGCTCGTTGCTTCACATCCTTTACCAGACTAAAATTGAACAGATATTAGTCATCACTCGGAGCAAAATATTGTGGTTATAACAACTTGCGCTTACCATTTCGCTACAAAGTCTTGCAGGGGTGCCGGGAACTTGCCTTCCGGTAATGTAGGAACAGGCTCATTTACGATATGTTGCAACAGCTCGAAAATCGAGAGGGATCCACCATCTGGAGGGAACGGGAATCTGCCTAAAGCGAGCTCCATAAGTGTGATTCCAAGCGACCATACATCCGACTTGACTGAGTAAGGTGACCCCATGATCCGCTCCGGCTAACAAGAACTGTCAGTAATGGAAAAAGACATACTTCATGGTGTCAAAATCTGCTCTACTCACACTCATATATGAACTGGTTCCAACAAAGGTGTCGGCGACCGAGTTCTTGTTCAATTGTCCTGAAACACCAAAATCACATATTTTGATCTGCCCCTGAGAGTTCACTAGGACGTTGGAAGGTTTTAAGTCTATAATGAAGAATGTCAGTATTCAGATCATGTTTTAAGCGGTGACATGGCCGTAATCACTTACCTCTATGAATAATGCGGTGGTTATCGTAAAGGTATATAAGGCCATCAACGATCTATTGGCAACGAGAATCTGTTATTGCAAGAATTCCACCACTCCAATCCTGTCAAGTACTATTAACTTACGGCGTAGGCAATTTTTCTGAGTACATCCATAGGAATGGGACCATTCTTTTTGTATATCTTATCTAAGGAACTAGAAACAACAAAAATAATATTAATATCATGCTTGCGAGTATGATAATAGTATTCAGCTACGCTGAGCAGCGTAGACAAGACACTGCTCGGCATTGACGGACTTACCCAACATCCATGTATTCCATGCATATCGCAATGTCACCACCGTTCATATAAGCTCCGTAGAAACTGACAATATGTTTTGAATTGCAATCATGCATAAACTGCATTTCACGCATGATCTGTTTCCGAACATTCAGATTGGCATCTACGTGGATGATCTGCAAGAGATTACGTGTGTTAATAAAGCCTGAAAGTCAGCTTCCAAAAATACATCGTCTTAAGCTGTAGGTTTAACAAAAAGGAACAGGCAGCTACGCAAACTACTTGTAGTAGCTACATAGAAAAAGCCAAGGTCGCTAGTCGTTCCATACTTTGCTTCTCGTTTGCGATGAAAGAGCAATACATACCTTCTTGGCCATGACAGTTTTGGTGCGGACATGAAGTACTTTACAGACCGTGCCGCCGTTACCGCGACCGAGTTCATCCAGTTCCGAAAAGTCTTCACTACGAAGATCTAGTCGCAACTCTAGTCCAATTTCCAAATCGCTCAAACGTTCACACAAATTGCTATATTCTTCAAGACTCTTCCCGGATTTGGTGGGGGCCGGTGATCCATCTGCAGCTTGTACAATCACTGGCGAGTTCTCCAGCGTCAGACCCTTGAAATTCCGTTTCTTTCGTAATGGTGCCTTTGCTAACATATGTTTGGGTTGGTGAAAGGAGTAGAGTCGGTTCAACAAATGTTTTACAATGGAATGGATGACAGCACAATCCTGTCTTTGTCGGTCTTCAAAATTATGAAATCGAGTTGAGTGGCTATCAACGCCTGCTTATGTACTACTGCACCTATAACTTGCTGTATTTAACTCGCCTCATTAATTTGTAATTGCTAAAACTTGAGCATATAGTCTCTTTCGTAAGGATGCAGCATATCCTTACCGTCCTTCTATCATCATTTCCTGTTGTAAAACCCAGCAAACTCAATAGAATTGTAGGTTGTGTAACATGTGGCCATCAATCAAGTAGGGAAAAAAAGTTCAAATCCAGCAAACGTGGAGGAAGAAATTGGAATATTGTTATTACAGCCAAATGAGGGTATACAAGTAAACGAAAGAGGGCAAAGGAGAAAAATAATAAAATGTTCGAGTTTGTGTATGTCAGGCAATAATCAAACATTATTTTAACTGGTGTCGCTATCATTGGCTTCAGATAAGCTGAAGTGAATGGATACCGTTGATATATTAGTGGGACTACCCAAATCAGCGGTATAAGGCCGAAGTCCTTCAAAGATGGCCAATTCTCGTTTATGTAGACGGATTTGCGCTTTTACGTGATCAGCCAGCGCCTTTCGTATGTCTTGACTAACATCATTGGGAAAGTCCTCACATATATCTTTCTTGATCCCGGAATTGATTTTGTCAAACTTCTGTTTGCTCTCGGCTTCATTAGCTCTTGCTTCTTTCAAATCGTTTATAGCATCATTGACAGTGCTGTGGTCTATCGAATTGGAAAATTTTAAACGCTCCATAGCCTTCAGCCTTGTATGTGTTATTCGACTACACTCTCTGTACTCTGACAAAGCCTTTAACCGCACTTGAAGTACTTCTTGTGCAGCCTGAGAGTTGAACAGCTGATATTTCATTTGATCTAGTATAGTTGAATCTTGTGACGCAGCCTAAGAATTAAGAGCTATCTTAGTTCAAGTATTGGCAAATCATTGTTGATCTTTCTCATGTACAAACCTTAGAACGTTCTAAATCTGCCAGTATGTTGAACGCTTTTGCCAAGTTCTTGAAAACTCTATTGTATCAGAGTAATTAATATGTTAGATTTGGTGGACTGTCGTCATGTTAGGCTATACAATCAGTTTGTTTGTACGTACAGAAACAGTCCAGGCTCCCTTTCAATGGCTCCCAAACTAACAAATTCTGATCCAATATCCGCTTGTGCCACGGCAAGTTCTACATGAGAACATGAGTAAAGAGCAGCAAGGAGAATGACCATGACATGCTGTAAGCACTCACCTTTTCTATAATTTATCTCCGTCTCACATTTTTTAGTACACGGAGCCATATTGCGTTCAAATTCTTCTATTCTCCGTTTGGTATCAATAAAATCGAAATCAATGTCCTCCACGGTATCGGAAGACCCAGATCCTGTGGGCAGCAGGGAAACTGCACGTCGGCGGGCGGTTGCTCCAATAGATTGCGGATAAAATCCGACTTCAGACTCTACAAATTCCCGAAGCGCTTCGGATTCGCGCAGCCGGTCGTTACGGCATACGATATCGAGCCACCGTTGCAGGGTGAAAGGTTGGGCGTGGGGCAGAGCAGGTACAAACGCATTAGGATATGCAGCATTTAAATACACAGCCAATCGTCTAAAGTCGGATATCGACCTAGGGAACCGTCGTTGCTTATGAATGTATTTGTTGAGATTGGTCTATACGAGAAAAAGTTGAGAATTTCCAAAAAGCTCGAGTTGAGGTGGTTCGATAAAAAGTAGTTTGGAGAAAAAAATCCCCAACCACATCAGCACATACCGATGACTCCAGCCAAAACACTGGTTCTTTGCGCTTTAAGTCTGAGCTTTCTATTATAATGTGTATATAGTAACCGACATCCTGGTCTCGCCATGTCGAGTGCGACTTTAGCATCTCTGGCTAACAGCTATGATACTCGAACGCTCTGGTGCATTTTTGAAGCGCCTCAGCAGTCACAAAGAATCCGTAATCATTATTGAGCTTCAACATATAATGTGCATCTTTCACAAAATACTATATATCATGTCATGACATGACATAAACATTGAAAATGGTGTATTTATAATAGTAAAGATAAAACTTGTTTGAAAAGAAACATGTTCTCTAACTGAATCAGTTCCCACGAGCTTGTTACAATATACAAATGCTTGATTCCAAGTTCTTTACAACTTGTCAGAGTGAGTTGTAGATGCTTCTTGCTTCAAGCTGAGGTCGCCACTGGCATGCTCCTTGGCTGAAATGATGCTTAGTAAACAGATCACCATACAGATTTTTCATTATGTACTTAAACTAACCTTTGCCATGGCTTTTGGAACCGAACATCCAATATCCAACACCTAGGCCAACTGCTGCAATGGCAACGGCAGGCCCCGTAGGTCCAGTTCGTTGTGGTCCTTTGGGGTTAGCCTCTGCAATTGAAAACCAATTAGCTACGATTGTAGTCACTTGCTGTAGAGACTTTATGCGGCGTTTTACCTTGTGGATGAGCTTCTCGCTTGATGAGGTTTGCGCTTGAGCGAAGGGCTGTAATTCTGAACATGATAAAAAGTCTGACAAGAGTTTGTGCTTCGTGTTTAAATTAATTCGCTAGGCTTTCTTTTATATTTGTAGCTAATATCATGCTGACGTCAAATTCGGCGACGCAGTGTCTCAATGGCGTTGAAAGCTTATGGGACTGCTGCAACGGGGTCATCATGGTGCATTTGTCACGTGTGAGCCAGTTTTGATATCTTGTCTTCCATACCTGAATTTGCCAAGGCGTATCATACTAGCCTGTTAATGCCAATGGTTAAGGTGGCGATCATTCCTGAGGTACAAAACTGCATTATCTGATATAAACGATAATGCAATATTTAGGCCACAAGGTTTTTACGGATTCTGCAGTATGGTGCATTAGCTCTCAAGTTTCATGATAGAGTTTCACTACTAAATAATCGTCAATAAGACAACCTAATGATCTTGTCGTATGAAAGTGGCATTTTATGGATTAAAGAGGTTTCTACAATACACAAACCTATTTATGGGCGAATTGGCATCAGACATGGATATAAATGAAGGTGTTGTTTTGCGCGTGCAATTGTTCTCGTATAATCATTACTCTTCAGATATCTTATTATCTCTCAATTATCATTGCTTGAAAACGCCCTGCCATTGAACTTTACCTTTCCTGAGGCCCCAATAAAAACGCCTCGGGATCAACTACGAATTAATTGCCGCTACTCTTTACCTAAACCCATCCACCAACGCCTATATGACTTAAACCAACGTACGAATGCAATATTTATGTACTTCTTATATTATCTATCAAGAGTGTGTATCTGGCTCCAGATGTTGTGCTGCGCTTCAGATATATGATATCAGCACCCACAAGTTCTTCTTTACTAGCTCCTCTATTTGCTCAAGTCCTTTTTCTATGTCCTGATAATCTAATGAACTATTATTATATATGTACTGCATGCCTTATCCCTGATGTGCATTAAGAATTTATGCTGTGGTTCCTGAAATTTTGAACAATAACCTTCCAACCTAAAGTTCAAATCCATTTCACTTTCCTGCCAAAACAGGATAACACATTGTTTAGACTGTTTTTTGAAGATATCATGATTGATCATGGCATACCAGAACATCTCTACATATTGGCTGCCAGATATGCAAAAGGCTCCATTATAAATGAGAATAGTCGGCTCAGCATGTCAGGGAAGCCATAAACGAGCTCGTAGCCACCATATCCCCATTAAAAGGTGTAGGAGAGATCCCGCGAAAAACAGGTTTGAGGGGTTGCCCACACGAGGGCGGGCGGGCAAACAAATGGTCAATCTTCCCCTTTACCAACATGCTAATAAATTTTTGACACCAATTCTCTGCTCGCTATACATCCCGAGCTCTCTTTGCTGCTCAATCTTCATTTTATGACTAGCGGGGCCCACAGTGGTTTCAGCAATGGCCGTATATCTCCATTTCACACTTTCCTACCTCGAACTATCAGTGCGCTATCGTCTGGTCGATCAACACCTGTACCTACACCTAGCTCTACACCAACTCCCAGACTAATTCATGACCAAGACGGAGTGCTGGCTGTGTCTCTCGAGCTAGAACAGCCTTCTAAATGTTTCTACCCCGGACAAACTGTTCGAGGGCGGCTACTTATCCGTGCGCAAGAGACCATAGGAGTACAGTATATTCGCATTGCAGCCATCGGTGGTCTTGGATTGCGGTCAGCAAGCAAGCAGAATGCCCCTGAGCTCCATGGGGGCTATGAACTAGTAGTATTGAATACAGGAGTTCGGGTGACTAGGCAAAGTGGAGGAGGAAAGGATCATATTACAGGACGCAGTAGACGAGAGAGATGGCGACTGTCGTATGACCGGGTGACACTGCCGGCCAAAAGTGGGAGATACCATGATTCTGATGCTGAACAAGATGATGGCGACGCTATGGAAACGAGTAGTCGTGGCAGTAGAAGAGACTCCAAGTATGCGTCCATGTCATCTTATGCATCTTCGGTGGATTCTTATTTTATGTTGGATACACGAACTCATGAAATACCATTCGCCTTACCAATACCAAGAAGTAATGTCATACCGCCCAGTTATAAATCTTCCCAATGTCAAATACAGTATGAAGTGGTTGCTCTGCTCCATTATGAAACCATGGACTCTTCAGTAGTACATGTCAAGCAAAACCGTCAGCCATTTCGACTTGCCTCTTTGACACCTACCTCCATTCCCTTATATGATTCCCCAATAATAGCCAAATCTCCACGTCAACCGGTTACTACCCATCAACAAAAGAAACTCAAGACAATGCCAACGTCCGCTGGTTGGATCGAGGCATCAGCGTATACTCCACGCCGTGCATTTTTACCTAGTGATGCCATACCACTGAGTATAAAAATCAACAACTACTCGGATTTTCACCCTTCTCAAGCTACGGTTGAAGCAGCACTTGTACAACACTTATTGAATTCAACTGGTTTGAATATCGGTAATCATGGAGAAAAAGTCAACGGTGTCATAGGGGTTTTCGATGGTATTTCAGAAAAGGACCAAGAGGTGAATCTAGACATGGATTCTCTGCTGAATATTCCGGGGAAATGCTGTTCAACCATCTTCTCCGACATGACCCAAGGTATGCTGGAAGTGGAGTATAAAGTCCGTATCAAAGTGACATTGACTGGGTTCGTCAAGGCGAAGAAAAAGTTTAGTTGTTTGCGTCGCAATAAGACTGACGAAAAAGTAAACCATGTTGCGTATTTGGATTTTCCTATTGTCATTGGTTCCCTGCGCAAATGTGACATTTGACATGGTTTCGATTGGTATCGCGAGAAACATACTTTACTGCGTCATATGTCTATCAATGGACTCAGCACCGCCACCATCAACCCAAAATTTCTTTCTACAATGTAACAGTTCCAGCTAGCCGATATAGTAACCGGGGTAATAAAACAAAACACTAAAGCTGGACAAATGAAATATACATAAAGGGGATGCCAATACTTATGCTGGTCAAATATGTTCTGGGCTAATAGCCATGGAGTAGAACAAAATGTTTTACTACTACTTATATCATTATAGCGTAGCCCATCGACTAAAAATGGGGTTTGCAGGTAGAAACTGAGACATGGCAAAGTAATTTTCCAAAGCTAAACATATGTACCTGGCACGGCTGGGATCTGCATCCAGTTAGCGCGGAACATTGATCCATGATAGTGGGCTATTTGAACTGATTTACTCGTTCTGGGAACCTGCTACCAAAGATAATAACAAGTGGTCCCAAATCGAGGAACTCCATGGTTACTCAGAGAAGCCTTCTTTCTCCTGCCACACGTCATTATCTTTTGTAGGGCTTAACTTTCGTTTGTCTCCAAGAAGCATCAACAATGACCTGTCAGATTTATGGTATTGCCTTGGCACATATCATTTTTCTCAAGTGCTATTAGGGCCCGCCATTAGGCGGATCTGAGTTAGGCTGAGCGCTATATTTTTTCTAAATAAAGAAAATCTTCTCTCCCTGTGAAACGTCCTGTCTTGGCGAATACCGCCCAATTTGAGTAAAATACGTACGGTGCGTCATCCTCGTCATTTCTCCAGTATAAAAGCATGCAGTTGATCTGGGCTGCCCAATTTCTTTTATCTCCTTTTCTCTATCTTACAATTATGGACGCCCAAAAGCCCGTTGCTCAACCCGAAGCCTATGCCGCTCAATCTATGCAAGCTGAGAATGTTCAGACTGTTCAAGAGCCCCAACAAGACAACTCTTGGTCCTCTTTGCTCCGTCTCCGTGGAGGTGGCTGTGTCAAGGGCTGCTTGGAAACCATCTGCTGCTGCTGTGCTCTTGATGCCATTTGGTAAGTTTTGTTACATGAACATGATAGTAAGGGTTTGTTTGTATAATTGCACAGTGACTGATTTGCTCTACCTTTATTTTATTTTTTTCTTTCACTCTACAGCTGCTGCGAGATCGATGAGGTGAGTGCCTGACATGAAAGCCGTCGTCTGTGACGTTCAAAAAGTACTGACTTTAATTTTTTCTATTCTCAGATCTGCTGCTAAAACCATCTAAGGGACTTCAACCTGCTCCAACTCTCTCTCTCTATCTATGTATCAATCTGTAGTTTCTTAAATCTGTCGTAACAAGTATTATTTGTCACGGTGTAACTTAAGGGGCAATAAATCTATAATATTGATGTATCCAAATTTTGTTTGAGGGCTTGCCAATCAGCCGGTGCACGTTGTGATGATGTGCGGTTGGATCGTTTGAGACAGCGATACAATAGGGCCGGTTAGCTGAGACGAATGATGACAGTTTGGTCTTGCTGTTGCCTTTGCTTTACATACACGTTTCAGGCATACACCTTTCTGGCTAAGGGTGTGTGTTCTATTGTCCAGGGATAAATCCGTGTAGGGTGCCTCAATATACCACATTATTTTGGTCATGCATGCTCCATGTTTATTTGAAAACTTTGTCCCAAGGCTTGTAATTTACGAGCACCGAAATTGTTCCTTCCTGGTTTGGAATGAACAGCAAAAAAAAAAAAAAAGTCTCAACTTAAAAATAACATCATTACCGGGGCCTGGCTGATGTGCCAAAACTGGGTTTTCTATTTGACGACCGCCATGTCAATACAGTAGCAGCAATGCAGGTTCTCAGTAACACCATGATAAATGAGGCGGTGCTCACAGGAGAAGTTGAGCGGGCCGAATTGGTCCTCCTCCTAATGAAAAAAATCTCTTCACCTATGTGGAATTAACAATAAAAAAAATTCTCAGGTTCTTATCTGAAGAAACGCACGTGTGCTTCTTTCTACATGGAAAATATAGTTATATTACTGTGTGACAGTGCCTCACCAAGAAGCTTTAGCCACAGCAAGCACGTTCACGTTCCACCCTACTATAATGGCTCAAGATTGGTGTTCGAGAAGTTTTAATAAAGCTAATGTAGAGCAAGGCTTGACAACGGTTACTGAAGCAAAGAAAACATTCGACCCCTGAACCAAGGGTCAACTTGCCGTACAAAGTGCCGTGCGTGTAGCTTTGACAAATTCGAGTTTGACCTGCGGACTGTGGCATATGCTTAGGAGTAAATTACACACCCTTTGCTTTGTCCATTTCAAATATCCCCTAGGCGGCGGAAAGTAAGTCCCCAATTACAACACTAAAACTTGGTCCGGTAGACCGGCTTTGCTTCAGACAGGAGGTGACCAGAGTAAGTTATATTTAATGATATTACTTTTGGTCATAATACAATGGAAGAAGGTATTATTGTAGCTGCAGGCTAGATCACATATGAGAGAGAAAACGATGGTATGAACAATCTTTTTACAATCGAAACCTGAAGTCCAATCGGTCGCTGCCGCGATGCTTAGTTGTCTCATTATATAAGCGTTTTTCTTTATCACTCATGGAATCCCATTTTTTCTCTCTAAACTTGTTAGTTAGAACATAACGAGTGCGTTGAATTAGGAAAAGTGCCCCAGTGGTGAGCGTGAGCCCGATCAATATCCAGTTTCCGTGAAAGAACCTCGGCGCATCGTATGCCTCTGCAAAAACGAAATTATGTTAGCATACCGAGCATTATAGTCATAAATCGATCTGCAAGTGTCATACTGTATATCTGAGAGCCAGGAACACCACATATATTGGCCGCACCAATGACAGCACCGAGGGCAAGTGTACGTTTGCCTATAGGCGCCAAGTTGCTTGCCATCCAGGCAATCTGCATCCCATGCCATGATGGTGTGGAAGCCGTTATGAACGCGGCAGCATAGAGTGACCATCTGCCAGAGTTGAGCGGCAGAAATTCCAAAAGAAAGAGTCCAACCAAGCCCCAAGCGACGGAAATCAAAGCAAACAATGAGGTATTCCCATACTTGTCTGCCATTCGTGCAATTATAATGGAAAATATCAAGTTGATAATGTAGGTTGGTGAAGCTAAAAGATTGGCAATATACACATCGAAGCCTTGTTGAGAAATGATGGTAGGCAGATATGTACCAACTGGAGTGTTTGGCATGAGCCCTATGAAGGTGATAATTAGATGTGTCCAGAGCTTAGTGTCGAGTACAGCTAGTTTGATGTCGTTGAGAGTGACTCGTCTGTATTGTTCACTCTTGGTCATGTCATCTCTAATCAATCGAGTTACGGCAATTTGTAGCTCACGTTCTGTGAACCAAGCCTTTTTGCCGAACAATAGTCTGTCGGTTCGAGTTAAACTGGGAGGCAGATAAAAGCTACAAAATATGAATAAACGAAATGGCTCTCTTTTGCTGATAAGCATAGGACTTACAAGGCAATAACTGCAACAATATCGGTAAATATGCCATCCAGAAGGAACAACCATTGCCATCCAAATAATCCAGCTACACCAGCAAGCCGAAAGATGGCAAAAGACAGGAAACCGGAAAATGCTGAGGCAAATGCTTGGATACCCCAAAACCAGGCAAGACGAGTAGCCAGCTCATTCGTCTTGTAGAAACCTGTGAGATATGTCAAGCAGGCGGGAATGAAGCCAGCTGAATTAAGCTTATATTAATATCGAATTAGTGGTTATGGAAGGCAACTCTCTGCAATCCTTACCTTCAGTAACAGCAATTAAGATTCGAGTGATGAGGTAACCTTTAAAGTCATGGATGAATACATGGCTAAACATACTTTTTAGCATTTAAACGGTGAACGGCATATAATGGCAATCTACTTACCACCAGGTAACGATACCCCAGCTGGCCATGATAAGTGGTACCCAGATATGCGCACCAATCTTCTTCACTATAACATTGGATGGCAGAGTGAAAACAGTGAAAATGAAAGAGTACACCAGTGTGCCCGTATTGATTCCATCAATGGTGAACCCAAGATCAGCCGGTAAGCCATCCGAGATAGCGTTTGCTATACGAAGCAAGAAGTGGATCAGTTTTTCTGTAGAATCTTCTATACAGGAATATGGGCATTACACTTACAGATGTTGGTTCTATCCATATTCAGAACAAATGTCATGAGCAATACAAAAGTCATAAGTCGAAGGTCAATTTTGTCTCGAACTTTCGCCTCTTCTTCCGCTGTCCATTCCAAGTCAGGAACATATCCAACAGTTGAGCTGTAGAAAAGATCCTCTTGGCTGTCACTTGAGATGTCTTCCACCTCAAGTATCTGGTCCTTTTGTGCGTGATGTATTATAACGGTTTCTACAATATCCACGGCCATCTCTCAATATATGTAAAGTAGAAGCTTGTTTTTTTTTTTTTATTAAATAAGGCGACCAAGAGATTAAATATATACAACATGAAAATACAAATGTCCTCATTTGAAGGCTTGTGTGCGCAAGGTTGCACCGAGAGGTTGCTAACGCGATACCATATGAAGAGTGAGCTAATCATCAGTTGATTGATTGTTGTTCGGATCATTATTTCTCACCAGTGTATACTACAATAATATGCTTAGTAAAATAGTATCTGGAAATCCCTCCACGAGCAATAAATGGAAAGTGTAGATATTGCACTAGATACTCTGTTCAAGTATCTGTTCAACTAAGAATGATGAATCTCCTTAACCGCATTGTACGCTGTACTTTATTTTGTACTGATTAGGAGTCAACAAGATAGCTAGCGGGAAGTGATCAGCACAATTACGAAATGGTGCAAGATTTCCTTACAATTGTGTACCTTAGTCACGCATTGCTAGCTTGCAGCCACTCTGACAATCGCCAAAGTGTGCACTCAAAGTAGACACTTTAAATGTCAATATAATATCTGTCGACACAACTTCTCTTCAACGATACAGAAAACGTACTCAAATACAACATGTCAGAATCAAATGTGATGTAAATATCAATGATCTTGAGGTCCTTTTGTTTCTAAATAGTGTACATAATATTTATACAAGTGCAGGATATTGTAGCACGTTGATGCTGTATAGAATGGCGTGATATATATCGTATATTTAAAGGAGGAATCGGTAATCAAGCCTGTTGCTACCCTTCTGCTTTGTGGTCTCATTGTAGACGCGCTTCTCGTCTTCAGTCATGCCATCCCACTTCTTTTGGCGATACTTGTTGGTCAGCATATACCTATATCGTTGGAATAGGAAGAAGAATCCGTTGGCCAAGGTGATTCCGACCAGTATCCAATTTCCTCGGTGGAAACGAGGAGAGTCGCTGGCAGTGTAAATTTGAGATCCAGGAACGGCACAAATGTTAGCAGCCCCAATAACCCAGCCCAGCGCCAGTGTACGTTTACCAATAGGAGCCAAATTACTTGACATCCAAGCGATATGCATACCATGCGATGACGGAGTAGATGCAATAACAAACGCGGCGAAATACATGACCCATTTGTTGGTATCATCTGGAAGGAACTCCAGAAGCAACGCTCCGATCAAGCCCCAGACGATTGCAGCCTGTGCCCATAACGAGGTATTACCATATCTATCGGCACCACGGGCAATGAGGATGGAGAAGAAAAGACCAACGATATACGTAGGGGCGGCCAAAAGATTGGCAATGTAAACAGAGAAGCCAGTTTGCTTGATGATGGTGGGCAAATAAGTTCCAACTGGAGTGATAGGCATCAAGGTAAGGAAGGCTATAATCAGATGAACCCACAGTTTGGTATCTAGGATAGAGATTCTGAAATCTTCCCAAGTTACATGCTTATATTGGTCGTTCTTGGTTAAATCATCTCGAATGATTCTGGTAACGGCGATTTGTGTCTCTCGTTCGTTGAACCAGGACTTTTTACCAAAAATCAGTCTGTCAGTCTTTGAGAGATTTGCTGGTAGATAGAAGAAAGAGATGGCGCCGACGATATTGGTTAAGATACCATCGATAAGAAACAACCATTTCCAGCCTTCGAGTCCAGCTACACCAGCAAGGCGGAAAATCACAAAGGATAAAAGTCCTGAGAAGGCAGAAGCGAACGATTGGATACCCCAGTACCAAGCTAAGCGAGTAGCTAGCTCGTTGGTCTTGTAGAATCCGGTAAGATATGTCAAACATGCAGGAATAAAACCAGCTTCTGTGGCAGCGATGAAGAGGCGGACAATGAGATAACCAGTAAAGTCTTTGATGAAAATATGTCTGCAAAGATGACCATTTTAACTTGAATATTTCAAGTAGGTAATGCAATTATGTATCTACTTACGACCAAGTGACAATGCCCCAGGCAGTCATGATAAAAGGAATCCAGAAGTGAGCGCCAACACGTTTTACAATAACGTTGGTGGGTATAGTGAACAAGGTGAAGACAATGGCATAGATGAGAGTGGCAGTGTTGATTCCATCAATAGTGAAGCCCAAATCGGCAGGTAGGTTATCAGAAATAGCATTGGCTAAGACAAATCTGTTAGCTTTACTGTCATCTGTGTGCTATCAGACTCTTTTTTTTTTAATAGCTTACAGATATTAGTTCTATCCATGTTCAGAACAAAGGTCATCAATAGTACATAAGACATCAGCCGTCTATCGAGCTTAGCCACGATTTTCTTTTCCTCTTCCTCAGTCCATTCTAGGTCTCGAACATAGGCTGAATCGGAAGACAAGCTATGTTCGTCCAGAGAGGTGAGTGTAGTGTCCTCAATCTCCAGAACCTTATCAGAGGTGTGATGAACCTCGATCTTTTCTTTAAAATCCTGACTCATTTGGAAGCGGATGACTCTTGGAGGGATGAGATGTGAAAAATGAAGCTTTTGCAAAGAGTTAGAGGCAGATTGAGATCAGATCTTATATACAAGCAATCATTATTTACGATGGCCTCATTTGACGACTTGAATTCGCAAGGTCGCACACAGCGCGACTAGCCTTATTTTTCTTCTCTGGAGTATTTACAACCCATTTCCGAAACTAAAATACTCAGTATTGGTGGCGGTTAGGTATAAACACATGGAAAGCGATGAACATCTATCTAGATTCACTTTTCAGCTCATTGTTTTAAATTAATGTGATATGCAAGATGACCAATGCCGATTGAAATGTTCCAATCATTTTTTGAGATTGTTGACTTCATCTTTGTTGCTGCATTGATTAGCATTATAAGGTCAAAATACATAACTTATCGTGCTATGATGGCTGACAAGGTCATGTAATTGCTCTGGTAACGTGAATGGCTTTTTCGGTGATAGCCAGTGGAATCGTTCGATGCTGGGCCTTAGCCGCGCTGTAAACTGAATGGCGTCAATTTCTTGGTGTGTTGCAACACTCTGGCCAAAGTTGCATCATCTTTTAAACTCTCACAGCAACACCACCAAATAACATAATTCACCTGAGCCATGATAACAATCAATGCTCATTGGCTCTGGTAGTTGGTTTTCTTCGGTTTTGCCTCTTTTCCTAAAGTAGACCTCGCTCTACTCACATCGATGATCCGGCGGGCATTCAAATAATTCGACCATCTGCTCCATTCACCGCAAGAATCCTACAATCAAAGTACAAGCCAAAAGCCTTCGGTGGCTACCGAAGTCTTGTTGTCATAGTTTGCAACCAATTTTATTTAGGCTGTAGGGATATTGTTTTAGGCAGCCTCATTAAATAGAGACATTATGTTACTATCTATTCATCAAACATAAGTTAATGCTCGGTTTCAATGCTTAATCAGAAATTAACGTGCGCCACTTCATTAACATAGAGCTTAGTTCTTCCTTTATATCTACAGGTACGCGTTCAATTTGTTTATCAGCACTGGAGATTTAAGGTAATTCTTCGGGTCAAAAGTTCGAGATGACTATTAAAGCTATGCCATCGCAGGGCATTATATCTTCGTAGCTTGGTCGATTCGCAGGAGCATGAACACGTTTTATGGCAACCAGCGCCAACAGACTGGACCATCACGATAGCAAAATAGCAATGCCAGAAACTGGTGGTTTCTTATGAACAATATTTATTAAACTAATTCAGTTATTACAGTACTTAGGGACATCATGTATCTAGAAAACAACAGCTTCGTAGACAGCTATGCTGAGCCCCTTTTTAGAATCAAATTGTTTAGGTGTCAGTTCTTATATGTAAGAGTTAAATCTCGAGATTAGCAATGACACAGAAAGGTGGGCATCAGTTAAGTTGCGTTATAAAATGTTTGTCAACATTATTTTTATGACAGCTCCAATAGTAAAGATTCATCCTTTCACACCGTTTCTGTGTCCATCGCGGTAGTAAAATGTAGTACTTACCAAATTACTTCCAACTGAAAAACCAAAGTAAAAGAAAAGCGCCAGGTTGAAGAAAAAATTTGACAGGCAAGTTTTTATAAACAAAAAATCCCGCTTCATCGAGATCGGAGCCACGCGCGCATTGTAGAAGCCTGTCATCCCATCACTCAGATTTCTATATCGCACACATTTGAATTCAACCTAATCATAGTAGCTTATTTTAGACATGTTTAAAGAATAAGTAACAAAAGGCAAATACAATATATTAATTACATGACAGAGAGGTATGTGCAGGCGGGATAAGTAAAGGTTGAAAGAAAGAAGGAAAAAAACAAGCAGTGCTAACTTAAGACAAGACATTGTATAAACCTTGTAAAAGGTTTCATTCTTTAGGAAGAGTGGCTGGTGGGAGTGGTTTATCCAATGCTAGTCTGATCATGGAACCATTGTCCTTGCTGACTTGACAGTCTTTATGGGCAAGAAGTAAAGTTCTCAAGTGGATGATTTCCTCTCTGAATGCATTCGCCTGAGCAGTGAGTCGGTCATTTTCGTGCGCTAAATCCTCAACTTTAACTTGTAGATCGTTGAGCCATGCCTTTTTACGTTGGCGACATTTCAGAGCAGCTATGATGAATAGGGAGTGGTTAGAAGTTAGGCTGGAAATTTGCAATGATTGCCATCCATATACTAAACTTACCTTGACGATTTCGTTCCAAGAAATTTCGTCTTTTTTCATCTTCATCTTGTTCAGTGGTACTTGATTTGTTTTTCTTTGCAATCGGTCCCAATCCTTCCATCAGCTCTCCATGCTCCTGTCGTTTGACTCGGGTGGTGGGCTTGGGCTCACTAACGCCAGCGCTGGAACTCTTTGATGATTTTCGAGAAGATATCCCGTTTTCATGATGTATGAACTCGGCGGATTGAAAAGGTCGCTGTTCAACCTTGGCATTTGGTGGCTGTGGCTGATAATTTTGAGCCGGGAAGGTTGTCATTTGCTGCATGGCGGGTGAAGTTTTTGATACTGCTGGAGGTGCAGGTGGTTGTTGGTATACTGTAAAATGGGATTTACAAGACTTAGAGTTGTTGGCCAGCATCATTTTCAACATTAGGACATTAACTTACCTCCAAATTTGGAACCTGGCGCATTTATGGTATTTGCCTGGAAATTATATTGCATGGAAGTGGGAATGTGGGGTTGATAAGGCACAAATTCATCGGGTTCGACTTTGCTCATTGCTGTCGCGGTGGCAGTGAATGGAACAGCATTTCCATTCACAGGACCTTGCAGCATGGAAGGTGACAATGGGCCAGCTCTTAATGATCCCCAGGCATATGGATCAATATTGGTAGCCTTTTTAAGAGTCGGTACTCCAGTTGAAGGACTTTCGATAGCAGTTACAGGCGGTAGTACTGGTTTTGCCGCTGGTTGTTGTGCTGGTGTGGCAGGTTTGGTTGTCGAAGCAGGTATGTCTGAGAACGACTTTTCGAACGGATTGGGTTCTTCATCAAGCTTTGTATTTTGTGGAAGGCTGGCATAGTTTTCCGGTAGCTCTTCAGCCGGAGCTGCAACAGGTACAGGCTGCTGCTCTAAAGGACGTTGTAGCATAGCTGGCTCGACCACTGGATTGTATAGGATGAGTAAAGCAAGAGAAAGATCGATTCAAATTGGTTTTTGCTAAGACTTACCGGCAACTTCAGGTATAGCCTGCTTGAGAACCGACGCTGCAGCTACAGCTACTGCATTTGTATTGCTCAGCGAAATCTTATCATGAGGATGCTGATCAAAAAATGGAATTGAAGTGGTGTTTGTAGCAATCATTCCAACAGGTTTGGAGTATTTTCGGTGAGATTTAACTATTCAGATATACACTAAGAGAAGCTAGTGTCACGGCAATATCGAACGATCAGGAGAACTAATAAACAAAATAATTTTAGTAGGCAATGTTTGGTTAGTATACACGAGTTGGTGTCCTTTCACGCAATGTATGGCACTAACATTGAATGAGCCAGCGCGAATGGAGTGAGAATGTAGGCGAGAATAACAAAAGCAGCTGACTGAGGACAGCAAAGCTTTACGAAAAGGATAAAAAAGAGAAAAAAGAGAGTAGGAAATCTAGGCTTCTATCAGGTAATTTTTTTTATTGGGGAGAGAAAAATGTTTCTGTGGTGTTCTGTACAGGTACAAACTTTTTGCCAATTCACCGATTTGATTATCAAACTACAAAGGGTGGCTTACAGCTGTTTTTTCATAATCGTCGGATTGCGACTTGATGCTTTCACAATTCTTTTGATAATTGTAATTATTCTGACCATGTTAGACAATTCGTCATCTATAATCGCTTTGCCTTACAGTCCCTGGCGCCACTTACTCAACTACTCTGGATGGTCGTACTGAAAATTTGGATCTCAGCCCGTTCCGCTCAGGCACCAACCGACCAATGGAATGCCTATCAAAGCATAAAGGATATATGCATATGCAATTTAGAATAAAATATCAAGAAGTAATTGCAGCTGTCTTTCTCCTCTGCCCTGAATTAGGCCCATCAGTATAACCGAGAACGAAAATCTCACTATTTTATGGAACACAGCCCACCTTCCCAAACTGATCAGTTTAGGGCTCCGCCGGAAACAAATGATTCGATGTGATTTGCCCAGCGACAATAAGCTACCTTTCATTGGCCGGCTCGAGGCGAAATGTGCGTGAGTTCGGCACAGACTGCTGGGCAGATCCCCGACTTCTGTTGTTCTCTTTGTCTGATTCGGTGATGGATACCCTTGTTCTGGAACATCCTTTCCTAAATACGTGCAGTCATTATGCTGAATGTACCCGACAGTTTGGTACTGCAACTGCAGGCAATACCCTCATATTTACTGCTTAGCTATGATGAATACAGATTATAAAAGAAGCCTCTTAGTACGTGTCATAATTGTGTTCTCAGATACAAATTTCGGCTTGTTTGACCATTAAACAAAATATATTGACAAATCGTCGCCTGCTCTGGGTATGATATAATGATTTGTTACGGTTGAAGGATAAAAGATTACAATATAGGAAGTTTTAAGCCAAAGCGCCCATGGGGTCATAAGCAGGCAGGACAGTTGGCTCCGTATCAAGGAGAGCTAGCAATTTGTGGGGAACATCCCGCTTTTCAAGGACAACCTATTGAAAAAAAAGGTCACCCAGGGATGGTTAGCTAACTACTTCTCACCCTATCCAAGCAAATATCTCGCTTATCTTACCTGGTATACGAATTGCTCAAACCACTTGTCACTCATGATCCAGTAACCCTTGTCGCCTAAATCATTGCCCCAGCTGTTCTCCACACGCCATCGTACGGGGTTGCCATCTTCATCCAAGTGCACGCCGGAGAACACCATAGCGTGAGTCATCAAACTCTCGCCATAGAGAACTCGTTGCGCCTTGGTCAATCCCAACTTGACGTTGAAAGCGAGCTCATAGTTGAAAAGGTCTGTATCCATGGCAGCAATATCTCTGTTGGAGAATTGGCCAACATCACAGCCAAACCACACAGGACGGTTGCTCTTGAGAACAGCGATGGCAAGCTTCTTGAGGTTGTTGGCCGAAGTGTTGAGATATCTGATATCCAAACCACCAACAACATTGCCCAGTCTATCCACGGTGTACAACTTGGAGTAATCATTGCGAGGATCGTTGATCAAAGACACGGTGTCAGTAAGCTTATAGTCAATGACTTCCTTATAGAACTTGATAGGGGTTAAGTTCTTGATTTGAACAAGCTTGCCCTCCTTGTTCTTAATTTCCCAATCGAACTTCTTGGGTGGCTCGCCAAGGGTGATCATCAAGATACGGTGGATTTCGGCTACCATTCTATCCTTTTGGGCACGAATGGCTGAGGCTGAAATGCCTTGCTCATGAGCCTTGCGAATTTCCACAGCAAACTCACGGAGCTTGACGGTGGCAAGCCAGTTGAGTCGGCTAGACGAAGAAGAGGAGTAGGTCTCGGGGAACGCGCTTTTAGGAACAACACCATACTTTTCTACGACATTGATAAACATATCCCATTGACCTCCATCGTTGACAGGTGCTTGCAAAAGATACTGAACGACACGGTCGTCAATATCCTTGTCAGCAAGATCGATCATGCTCTCCAAAAAATAGTTTGCCTTCTCCAATTTGTCATAGAAGAAAAGGTAGCTTTGAGAAAGCTCAAAGTCTTCCTCCAACTTATACTTTTGAATCAAAAGACGACGCAAAACGTTTGTACCAGCAAACAACCAGCATCGTCCGGAAGATTTTTGATTGGTAGCCTTGCCCTCCACGTCAGTTTGCACGTTAAAAATGTGTTGATCCTTCACCGACGCCTTATGGTTGACTAGGACTGAAGTAATCTCGTTGCGGGTGATGGCATTTTGAGCAAACACATTCTTGGGTTCAGCGTAGAATTCTTGTTCGTATCGTTGGAGGTTCTCCTGAGATAAGCCGGCAAAACGAATACGAGCCTCATTATCGTCCAAATTGAGGGCAGTAAAGTTATGAGAAAGTTGCTTCTCAGACATGACCTGTTGACGGTCATCATCGATTACGACTGATTTTGAGGAAGAGGCACCCATGGTTGGATTTTAAAAAAGGCAACAAAGGTAAAAGGAAGTGTAGAATGGGAAGAGAAGTAAGTTTCGATAAACACCTTATCATAGAAAAAGGCTACTGACTGCGCTATAGGCTACGTCGGGGATTTTACAGTTTCTTATTAATTATATTACAATAGCTTTTTGCGATATGAAATCTCATAATGCCGATGGATTCTCACAGATCGTTTGAAGAAAATGACCCTTCTACTATGTTTTCGAGTGTGTATCCTGCTCTTCAGGTTTGGTATCCTTTTGTAACCAAGGCACAATTGTTGAAAGTCTGAGTGCGCCATCACAGCATGCAGTCACGCGATTGACATTCAGCAATCATTAAAGACACCACCTGACTAATAGCGGAGATGAAGCAAGAGCCTGACCTCCCTAAGAGGCAAAAATTTCTGTACACGGCATTTTCAATACTAGCCGAGCGTTCGGGCAGCACAGTCGCCGCACAGTCTCCATTCAAAGGATAAGGAAAAGTTTAATCAAACAGAGATAGTGGCTATTGTAGAATGTTTATTAAGGTATGATCTGGCGGTAGATAATATAAGCTACTTAAAAAAAAAGCTTGTTAAGAAACAATGGGCTTACACAAAAGTAATGGTGAAAAATGTAGAGTGTGCTTTTTAATACAAGATGCTACGTGATGAGAGCTTCGTTCCATTCCGGCACTGGCAGGTTGACTCCTCACATGAGACATAAGCCACAAAAAGGCACCATCAACCAACTTTTTGTCTCTTTGCTGTCAGTGTTTACAGCACTTTCAGAATCAGAGTATGGCCGTTCAAGAGGAAGATATGGCGGTGTTATGGGCATGGATGATGCTTCATGGTCGTCGTCGGTCAAGCTGCTGTTGGTGCTATCTGTGTCACTATCACTATCGTCTGCCGCAGACGGTGACATCCTACTTGATTTCAACATATGTTGCGTCCAGGATAAATAGATGCCTTCATCGTTTTCGTCGTGTGATATGGTGGTATGCGGTGGGGTTGGTGGGGTATAATCATCAGCGTCAAACAAAGAGGCAACGGGCTGTCGGTCTATCAATGGGAATGATCAGCTACTTGATCAAATGAATTGAAACAAAGCATTAGGGGGGCCGCGGGGCATGGGATACCAAGATTGTTTGATAACAGGTCATGGGTATATTGACATAAGTTTACGACATGACACGAAACAGACAGGCGGCCCCTGGTTCCCATGACAATGTGTGGAAAGACTCGACCTTACCTGCACAATTCAGACCTTGTATTGAACCATATGACCATTTCGTAGAAGTAAACATGGGAGACGAAACTGCGCAGGCAAAAAATAGTCGTCAATAAACTGAAATATATATAATTATTTTCCCCCCTTAGCAATTACAATGGTAAAGTTCTGTCGGAACCCTGCAATTGGTTGCGTACAAAATTCCGCATTATAAGCGGTCCTGACTGAAGTACCGTAATTATATGTCGCAAATAAACAGCTCCATTCCGAATAAAATTGATTATACAAGTTCAATAGCTACCTTTTGAGCTAGATCGGTCATTGCGACTCCATGACATTGGTCTGGATGTCGTTGACGTTGACGATGTTGAATCGGAGGTTATTGAGTATGAGAGACCAGGATTTTTTTCTGAATTATATTTTTCTTTTCCTTCATATTTCTGGAAAGGAAAGGGAAGAGCTAAGTAAGTTGACTTCTTCACGAAGAGACTGCCAAGAATACCTCTTTTACTTTGCGAGCTCGTACCTGAATTAAAGACGGTCGTGACTGCGGGAGGATTTTGGGCCAGTCTGATTTCGCGGTCATCATTCAGAGGGATTGATATGGTAAAACAAGCAAGTATAATTCAAAAATTCAAATTATAACGAAGTGAGAACAAGAAGAAGATACACGACGGACAAATGTATGCATGTATAGCTATATATATATATATATTGGGTAAACCTTTTCGGTGATAAAAAGAAGCTCGGGTGTACATGATACAACCATGACAATTTATTTCAATATTCCTGCTTTTGATGGGTCATACTGCCAAACTCAGAATTTATGATTGTCTGGCAGCCAATCAGCTGCTACATAGGACATGTGAGGTAGCATCCATATATGGACGACCTGACTTGGCAGACTCGCCAAATAACATCATTTACAAGCGGTAAACCCGACGCGCATTATCGAACCAAAGTTTGTCTTGGTTTTCTTGACTCCATTCTGCCGTCATTTCTTCTAATATCCCGAACCATGCTGCAATATTTCCACCCTTACGTTCAACTACTGGCCAGTCACCACCTGCCAAAAGTCGATCATGACCAAAAGCATCCAAAACGGTCTGTAAAAATGGTTGAACTTGGCTAGCCGATGGTAAGCCTTGCGCCTCATCGATTTCCGTAATAGCCCCAGACACTTTGCATACGACGTTAGGATAACTTGCTATAGCCTGAATATGAGTTTTCCACCACTCAAATCGCTTATCACCCACTATGGCACCGATTGGCGGTTTGGCCATGTGATCCAGCACAAATTGAACATTGGGACACTGTCTTACTAGCTCGACCACAGGAGGGAACTGATCTGGGCAAGCATGAGCATTAATGTTGATATCAAAGGATAATCCATAAGCCTCCAGGGCTTGGACTCCTTCAACAAAGGTTGGACTAGCCGGAATGGTGGGATCTCGGTTGGGATCTTCCACCAAGTATCTGACACCCTTGACATGATTGAAATCCACAATGGTTTTTAACAAGTCGAGATAGTTGACAACATGTTTGCCATCACTCACGGGAGCGTAAACGACTAATCCGGCTATTCCGCCAAATTCAGAAATATGCTGCAGCCCCTTTGCGTATTCGTGAATCCACTTCGCCTCAACTAAGCCTTGTGACGGTTCAACGTCAACCTCCACAAACACGACGCCCTCGACTTGCAGTCGGTCTGGAACAGCTTGTCGGTACTCCGTTGCCAGTCTCGATCGCTGGAACTTGCCACCAGCCTTATAGACCCATGGAACGTATATTCGTTCTAAATCCCAAAAATGAACATGAGAGTCTATTATTTTTCGTTTTGCTTTACCATTTTCGGTGGTATTATGTGCAAGCATGATTGGTCTGTTGATGTTTAGCAGCAGGGTATGAGATGAAAAGGCAGTTGAAGCATAAAACGAAAGCGCTTCACGATTAATTTATACTTGTGAAAGTGGGCTAAAAAAAAAAAGGTGGGGTAAAGATCAAGGTGTGAAACGTAACAACTTGTGCATTAAAGTTCTGGCCCATCCGTCTTCCTTCCGCATTGACAAAAATTTATATCATCGAAAAGCTCAAAAGAAATCATAAAGAGGATGTATACAACTATAATCAATCACTTTATGTGTATCTAAATAGGTATTTTCTGGGTATCTTGTACAGAACTTGTCTTTGAGCAAAGAATGAAGGCAATTATATCACATAGTGGTTATCGGGTCAAGTTGAAAGTCAAATAGATTTCAGCTGCCTGTAAAATTCCACTACTCTATGGTCGGCGCTGACTTTAGCAGGATCAAAGTTGAGTACTTGTAACGCATTAATATCGGTGGCTCTTGATAGTGCAACGTAAGCTTGTCCTAAAACAACAATGTCAATCACACACATATCAAATTTGCACTAATCATTTAATTGTACACTGCTTGAATTACCTTTTTCAAAAACACTGCCCAAATCAACAAACACACGGTCTAATGTTTGACCCTGACTCTTGTGAATGGATAATGCCCAGGCAAGCATGAGAGGAATCTGCGTTCTTGATGCCACCGGTAAAAGACGACCTAGTGTATACAAAAAACATCTGACATAAACAATTTGTCCATAATATGCTTGAAGTTACACTTTCACGCTGCTTACCGGGGATTTCTACTTCCCATGTTTCCGGCTGGATCACAACTTCTTCGCCATTGACAAATCGAACTATTGGGTATACTTCGGTCGGGACTGGTGTTGGTTCTTTTCGTCCTGATCCACCTTTCGACCTGTCTTTGTCTAGCATTCGAGACTTAATGTTGTTTTCTGAGGTAAATTTTCCCTCATGGGTAAATCCAATCACGATGCCAGTAGATCCGTTCACAAGGCTTGGCGTCAAATTCTTGATGAGCATCACTTGGGCATCTAACTTCAACTCAAGCTCCTCAGGTGCCATACAACCTTTCAGTTTAGTCTGATCACCGAGATTAGTAGCTGTATACCGATGAAGAGGTCCGCTTAAACGTTGTAGCCGATCTATATTAGAAGCATCCACTTGACTTCTCAGGGAGTATCTATAGAATGTACGTTAGGCTCGCTATTCGTGCTGGTCGGGTCTAGTAATTGAGCAATACATACAGTCGTGTGGGTTCAATAGACTTGTCTTCATAAATGGGCGTTCTGCTTAAACTCTTGAACTTCTCTATCGTCGCTCTCGACATTTGATTCAAACGCATTTCATTAAGCATTCCAACAAATTCTGTGAAAAAATCTTTAGTACTGCGAAAAAGTACAGCTGTCTGTGACTAATTTCATGTATATCTTTACCTTCGTCTTTTTGTCGAAACACATGGGTCAAAACTACATTATTATCCACGGCCTGATTCCAAGACTTTCCTTCAAAACAATACTGAGCGACTTTGTCTTTCCCGACAGGCGGCAATTGGAAAAAGTCTCCAGTAAGGATAAGCTGAAATTGGTAAACCATACATTACTCGGTTGCTCTACCACTAAAGATACCGCTGCAAGCTCTGCTTTACCTGAATGCCGCCAAATGGACGCGAGGTGCCTTTTACGTGCCTTGCAATCATTTCGATTTTATCAAACAAAACCCCATCTATCATGGAAACTGACAAGAAACAAGATGAATACTAAAGCCAGTTGGTGCATACACTCTAGGAGACAACCTACTCTCGTCGATAATCAAAACAGTCGTATCTCTCCATCTATTTAGAGCTGTTTTGTTCGCCTGAATCTTTTCAACCAGCTTTTTGACACTGTCATGGCCCAAACCAATACCGGCAAAACTGTGGAGCGTCATGCCATTAATATTACATGCGGCGATTCCAGTTGAGGCTGTAACCGCGACACTGTCACCGAGCCGCCGTCGTAAATGTGCGATGATTTCTAAAAAGTCGAAATAAATTTAGCTGCTATGACTTCTTATCAATGATGAAGTTATCGCAATATTACCTCGAAGTAGCACAGATTTTCCAGTTCCTGCTGATCCAGTAAAAAACAAACTTTTTCGGTCAAAGACTACCATCTTGAGAACGGCGGTTTGTTCTGCAGATAATGTGTAATCACCAATAGGAGTCAAATTGTATGGTTCTTCTTTTCGAAAGGCATCTGGCCGATGTCGCTTGAATTCTGCAAATGTGTTTGAAGGCATGGTTCTCTTTTGTTTGCTTTGCGTGACCTGTGATAACGCCGGGTTACCAAACATCGGTGAATGCTGTGGCTGACTGGAAGTAGTTGACGATGCTGAAGGTGGTACTTGGTATCCTCTTTGATCTTGCCACGAATGTTGAACAGGAGCTCCAGTCTTAGTTTGCTTCAAGGGATTACTGTCATTGGTGTTGCTAGCTTTCCAATACTTGGCTGACGCTCCACTGACTTTCGGGGTTGCAGAACCACTCCTGTTTGCCAACGATTCTGATGAAAATACACTTGACTGAGAGCTAAAATTGCCATATACAGACAAATTATTGGTTACGGTTGGACGTGGAGAACTGGGAGAATCAGCGGTGTCAGTGAGATCAATGAACTCATAGTTTTTGGAGTCTGTGGTCTGAGTACGTTTTGCCGTTATCTGCGAAGAGAACACCAGCTTATCACCATACAGATCGGGATTGATGTACTTTGAGTCGTTGCTGATAGCCTTGGATGAGAAGCCCGAGGTTCCGAAAGGGTTACTTTTAGTCGGTGGAGCGGGAGCTAGCCGGTTTACAGATGTTGTCTTCTGAGGTTGAGAGCCAAGTGTCTTTGCCGAAATGAATCCTGATTGAGTCTGCACTGGTGATGCCTTTTGGAAATAGGACAAGATCGAAGATTCCCGCTTCAGCTTGTTTGAGCCGTCCTTGCTTGACATTGAGGCTAGACTGACAATAAAGAAAGAGCTCAATATCACTGCGTGTCAAAAAAAGATAAAGGTCACAATTTTTCTAATAAAACACGCGTCGCGTATGATACGCGGTCCCAAACTCAGCACAAATTACATTTGTCATAGAAAGGGACCCAACTCTGTTAATTACATCTGAGGTAAACCGAAGCAAACAATGTTTGGTATCAGATGATGTATAGTCTGAATTTTCTGTCGTAAATTTTTGATAGAAATAGATACAGAATGTCGAATTATCTTGTTTAGTCATACAAGGAAACCCGAATACCTGACATGACAGGTTCTTAAGCGACTGCTTCTACTTTTCTCATTGATGCACGTTAGTTTGCAAGGTATATCAAGTACCTAGCCATTTTAATTATGGGATGAACGGCTTGTTCAAGATACAAAAACTTGAAATGAAGTTGATTTATTATTTGCAACTTGGTGGTGGGTAACGATCTGTTTGTGATTACTAGTCATAGCGAGAGTCGTATTTCATAGCTTTCAGCTCAGATTAATGCTGATTTGATGAGTTTTCTTGAAATCCAAGCGCTTTCATTAGCCCGTCTATACCATCATCGGCACGAGCTATTGTAAGTTTCTTGTCCTCGTCGGGGTATTCATCGTTATCGACTGCAGGCGAGTATCCAATCGAAGGCAATGCGTTTTGCAGTTGATTCAATCTAATGCTAATTACAGGTTCTAGCTCATCTTCGCCTTCACCGACAGCTGTAGCATCATCTATCAGGTGGGACTCTGCTTGCCTCAAATCCTGCAGCTTGGACCGTCCCAAAACATCGATGACCTGATCAGATTTACGTGATGATTCAACTAACTCCAGGTCAACTGAAGAAGAGAATTCGTTTGGTTTTCTGTGGTCGTTCTTTTTGGCAATCTTGCATAAATGGGTATCTACGATCCAGCAAAAACTCAGAAATCTGTCACTGTCTGGTCGGTTGTCTACTACACGGTTAAACTCGTCTTCATGATAAGTGACATAGTACCATGCAGCAGCCTTAGCTTCGACCTCAGGAAGTTGATCATTGGCGATATGTTGCTTGGCCCCGGTCAAGAATTCCTGATAGAATTCTGCGCGATACGCCTTACGCAATTTTATGCTGGCCGTCATGGACTGCTTATGTGCTTCATGGCTTCTATGCTTGTTATCTTTTCGTAGCCATTTGATGATATATCCTGAAACCATCTCTGCCTCTGACTGAATGCCAAATTGGTTCATTAAAGACTTGATATCGCGATCATAGTTCATCTTGAGTTCTCGAGCTTCAGATATATATTTCTCCATTCCTGAGACATATAAGCGAGGGTCATATTTCGTTTCCGACGACAAGTACTCTTTGTACTGTTTATAGTCCTTCTTATCTATCTTGCGATAAATCTTGCCAAGTACTTTCTTTGATTGATATGTTTCCTTGTCCTTCTTTTCCATGAAATCTGGGAACACTCGGACTCGAAGCTCCTCGTCTAGCTTGGCAGGTTTTCCGGATTTTGGGAAATCTGCAAAGTAGGAGATTAGAAAAGCATAGATTTTCATGTTCGTGCTATCAATGTAGATTCGTCATTCTTACCGACTGCTAAAGAATGCAGTTGCGCCAGACGAATGCACGCACCGTCCATGGCTCCTCTTGGCGATCGATCGGCGGCGGCCAAATGAGCATTGGCTATTTGACCCAAATTATCGTTATTAATGTAGTTTACAAAAAACTTTTGGACATGAGATATGGTAACTTGGTCGACGGTAAGGGGCTGATCCGCTTTGTAATCCATAGGAGGATAGTTTTTGATCTTGGGTAGAAGTCTTTGATCCCAAAAGATACTACAACTTGCAGTCAGTTAAGCTGGTTTTGGTCAAATGACAGGATAATTTTTGCTAAAACCTACCTATAATCGTCACCGTCCAAATCACCTCCGGAACACATGCTCGCTAAATCGCGATAACCTTGACTAGGGAAGACAATGACATTGACCAGGTGATGCAAAGCTGGATAATCAACTGCGCGAACAACGCGAACATCGCCGGGATGGAAACAAGGATTACGAAACAAGATACATTCCTTCTCTATGACGAATTTATCGACACGACCTTCAGTTGAGCCAGTTGTGATTTGCACAAAGACCTCGTTCTCTTTCAAGCTATTTGTTTCGTCCAACACACCCAACAAGTAAGCTCCTTGAGGAACAAGAATCTTTGCTTTCTTCTTCAACTCTTTCAGTTGAGCTACACGGAACAAGTGAAGTAAGTTCAAGATGTAAGGATCCCGTCTATCCAAGAAGCCGGCAGCAAGAAGTCGTGCCATAGACCTTGCCGTTCCGTATTCATCAACATTGGCTTGAAGTACACGAATTGCTTCTATTGGATTCTTTATCATTTGGCTCATCGAATCCAACATGGCGTTAACCATTTCCAAAAAGATGTCATCTGTAACTCCCAGCGAAGAGAGGATGGTGATGGCTTGACGATTCAAATAAGAAGGTATATAAACCGATGTTCGAATGACTTCCAACATATAGTGTTTGGATTCAAATTTGATCTGACTAGGTCGAAGTTGTATTTGACGACCTGGCACATCATGGGCTAAAGTCAAAACGCCTTTAGCTCCACCTAAGCGGAACTGATATGCACTAGGTATAACAGGGAGATCTAAAAGATGTGTGACCTCGCGAGCCAACTCGGGTGATATTTTTCCTACACCATCAGAGAAAGTATACCCATTCTTTACAACTTCACCGATCGTTTTGACTTCTGATTCTTGCAGATTGAGAACTGCTTGAGTTGAAGAAAAGCACTAATCAACTATGGTTAAGATTCTTTCACGTTCAATTACGAGAAAGAAATTTTGCCTTTGAAAATTTTACCTGACCCATTCTTGCAGAATGCTTTGCTACGATGCGAACATGAGAAAAGTTGCCCATCCATGCTCGAATGTGATTTGCTCTCAAGTCTTTGGTAGGTGCAAAGAACCAACATCCATGTTCACGTAATTGTGAGCTGGAGAATGCCAAGAACTCATAGCGGCGAGCGCCAACTTGAATACCATTCTGCAGGACATCGAATATGCGATTGTAAATTGCTTCGTTGCTGAATCCTCGATTCGAGCCTCCAACCCGTCCCAAAGAATCATCAAGGAACTGAACACGAGCGAACCTATCGGCATATTGATGAAAATGTCGCACAACTCGATTAGTTGTTTCCATATTGGGAATTTGTGGATACATGGTGGATGGTGTGACCAGGAATTTTCGAATAAAAGCATATTGTGCAGGTACTTTCC
Source organism: Umbelopsis sp. M5902 (assembly GCA_037039815.1). Classification (NCBI taxonomy): domain Eukaryota; kingdom Fungi; phylum Mucoromycota; class Umbelopsidomycetes; order Umbelopsidales; family Umbelopsidaceae; genus Umbelopsis; species Umbelopsis sp. M5902. The sequence goes on from JAXQGL010000056.1 coordinate 448,386, forward strand.
GGGGTTTTAGAAGCTGTGATCCTAGCTTGTCCCAGGTGTCATGAAACTCGCGAACAGGATTCCACACTCGTTTCCTCGTATTCATAAAGATCTCCAATATGCGGCAAGAAATATCGGAATCGAGCTTTTTTAATATGTCGTAAAATGGCTCGTCAAGATTGTATTCGTTGAGAAACCGAGCTTGAATCACGCATTCCAACAAGTATAGTACATCAAACGGTAAGAACATTGCTCGGCCAACGTGATCCAATGGTTTAGCCAGCTGTGAAGCAGGTCGCACAGTTAGCGGCGTGTTTAACTGTAGAGAGGGGGTTCGGGGTAGAAGATTGTAATTGGCTGCTTCATCGACGACTTGTCGAAATTGTTCCATATTCGTGTTTGTTGGGGTTATAGTTAGATGATACACTACCCATTGGCCAATATTGACACCATTCGGCGGACTAAGGGGCATGAGTGGCGCTCTTGTTTTACTAGCGGGTACGTAGGCTTGCAAAGGTATATTAGTAACACGTTCCCACTGATCGCTCATAGACCAACTGAGTTTTGTCATCCGTTGACCCTTTGGATTCTGTTTCCAGTATCTTGGAGCAGTCTTCACTTGAATGGTCATATAATATGTTTTGCCATCTTTTACCATTCGAATATCACCGTCTATATCTTTGAACCGAAACTCCAGCCGATATTTTTCTCTGTTGTGTGAAAAAAAAATCTGCATGTTACGCATTTTGTAGTTGAACGAAATTCCAACATCTTCCTGAGTTTCCCATTCTGATATCAACATGCTTGGTGTAGACATAGTACCAAGTACCAGCTTGTCAGCATCAAGTTTGGATTTTTGCGATCTTAATCTTCCATCTCGCCAATTCCGTCGGTTATAGGTGTCCATATCTGTCACTTCAAGTTTGATGCTTCTTCCGTCCAGCGTCAGAGGTTTCTTCAAGAAATCAATATTCTCAGGGCATGGCCTGCAAATAATAGTTGTCAACACATGAATACAAAGATTACTCATTTCCATGGCTAATCAATAACTGACCTATACAATAATATGGCGGCACCACTAGGCAAATCGTTGTCGTCCAAAATGACATCAATCATCTCAAGCTCGCCATACCGCATAAATGCATTTCTGATGGTTCCCGCCAAGGTTTTCTTGTTCAGATTTGATATTTTGATCTTCAATTCCTTTCGTTTCATCGGCTTTGAGGCTTCTTCTCGGACTTCACTTCTTGTAGCTGCAAGTCGCGCACCCTGACCCGGCCCCAATTGCTGCTGTTCGCCACCTCTCTGTTTGTTCCTCATCAACCCGTCGGTCAACGAAGGAGAACGCTCTGATTGCGACTGTGAGCCCATGAGTAATTCATAATTTATTACATTGCTGTACACCGGGAGCCGCTCAGTAGCTTCGGTCTTAGGCACTGGATCTGCCATGACTTGCAGTAATCCGATGTCGGTGAGCCGCAAGAATATTTGGGCCGGAGGAAGACAGTCACTGGAGCCAAAAATTGCCCGCAAACCATTAAGTTGTCAAGACTTTCCAGCCTTTGGCGCACGTCGCTACCGTAATTGAATCCCCCTGAATTTTGATTTCTACAATTGGTCATTATTAATGAACTACTTTTTTGCCTGCTATTTCATTAAGGTTCATGAACACTTCTTTATAATCAAAATGCTGTTATCTCGTCATCTGCCCTTTTTAAGAGATGATCTAGTGGTGGCTCGAGGAGTTATACCATTAAAAACAGTTGACTGTTATTGAGGAGTGGTTAAAATGAGTACAGCGGGCCACTCAACAGTGACCAAATGCTCCTCGAGGTTGTTAGCATTTAATAGTTTTGCTATTTTGTTCATCATGTTGTCAACGGGATCCTCAGAATGCTCCTTCATGTAATTTGCATACGAGCTCCAGGTGTGCATATAGTTTTTGAAAGCTTCTAAACTCATCACTTTCTCCATAATGGTCTCGGGTGTGGGCTTACCAATGTGAGTGATATCAGCATCCCCGGGACTAAAGTAATAAGTGGTATTTGGATAAGGCTATTACAAATAGTTAGCTTGGATAATGATATCCCTTGCAAACGCGTATATATCTTACAATTGGGATATCTCTGTAAAGGTTTTCCAATATTTTCCGTCCAGAGTCTTTTAGTGGAAGGTACAGATTAATTCTCATGTATATTTGAAAAATCGCTGTAAGGTATTCACCTACCCCAATAATCAGCAAATGTCTCGAGTCCAATTTTTCTGATCAGACCACTAGCCTGTTGTGATTCTCTGATACGCGCATACTCATATCCAATAATAGCAATGGTGCCATTAGGTTTGAGAACACGCTTGGCTTCCTCGAAAAATTGATCATGGTTGAACCAGTGAAACGCTTGAGCTGTGGTAATGACATCTACACTATTGTCTTCGAAGGGAAGTTTCTCGGCAGGGCAAGCCAAGTAGTCAATGTTGGGTCGTTTATCTGCTGCTTGCAACATCTGTATACTGGATGTTAACGTCGGATTTGATGTTTCCATCCACAAAAGGATAATTTATACCTTTTCGGACAAGTCAGTACCATGAACTTTGGCAAAAGTTTCAGCCAACACGGTCGCAACTTGGCCAGTTCCAGTCCCAATATCCAGGGCTACATCAAATTTTCCCCCTTTCTGTTTGTGGTAGTCGTAAATAAGGTTATATGTAGGCCTGGAGTATACAGGACGGAATGAGCGATACTGTGGCGTTCACCCACCGTAGTCGATTAGCCATTCACAGTGAATGAGAAGAGAAGTAAAAGGAAAAAAAGGGGTTACCAAAGAGCTATTGAAGGTTGCTCTAGAGAAGGTTGCCATAATTTTTTGTTGTTTTTATGGTTGTTGCAAGCCAGTCTTCGTACAAGATCCCGTTGCAATGGACTCAGTGTAGTTGCGGCGTACAACTAGCGTTTGACCTGCTTAGTTGATAAAAAATGAACCGTATTTGGCGGCTATTCTTTCACCCCAAATTTTTGGAAAGAGAAGGGTCTCGTTATATCCATTCATGTAATAGTCGAAACAAATGATATGTTATGAAATGTGCTTATAAAAGTCAAACTCGTTTTAGATTATTTATGTAACGCTCAATATACTTCAAATAAACTATTATGGCAGTAAGTGGCAAGTTTACGTAGGAAATACAGAGTGCTACGGCAAAAAAAACCACACACACATACAATTTCTATGTAAATCACATTGGAGATGTGAACCCTGCATGTCTTGCGCATGAGCAGCCTCTAAACAGTTTAGATTGAAGTTCTTTTAAAATAACGTTCGAATGAGATGATCTTTACAACTGGTTATTGGTTTATGCTTACACTATCGGTTTCACAATGTTTGTAACACCCTTAAGTAGGGAGAGCAGAGCAAATGCTTCACTAACATTGGTGAAGATGGATGACTTGATGTGGAAACACGTGTGATCCAGCCAATCCTGCCGATTTGACATGACTTGCCGGACATTTACGCTAAAATCATCTCGAAAAAATAAAATCAACGAAAAAGGACTCGAGTCTTCCACCAGTTGCTGGATCCATCACTTTTCGAAGTGTGTGGCGTACGACGATCCACTACGCAATAGCAAAGTTCTTAGACCCTTGATTGATTGGTATGGAACATTTTTTAGAGTGTTTCTCAGTCTTTGAGGTGGAGACTCTGAGTATGAGGCATGTTACCAACACCGAGCCTCGCATTCAGCAAATGTCGGCCGCATGCTACTCGCCAGGGACGTTTATGGTAATGTCGCCGGAGTCTGATATTTGCGTGTGTAAATCGAACGCTACCATTGGCTGCCTACCAAGCAAAAATTTGGAACTAGGTTAGATATATTATTTTTTTTTTTGGAGCCGATCGGAGTAACATAAGACATTGACCACCACGAGCATGTTGTGATATGACCTGTGCAGGCATAGAGATGCAGTTCTTTAGCAGTTGATGCAAGATGCAGAAGCACGTAAGAGCAAAAATGATTATATGTAAGTCATTAAACAGACATTTTGAAAAGGGTCCTGAAATTATAGGCCGATCAGCGATGTCTCAGCGAATGATAGGGAAACCAATTGGTGCTAGAATGGTTTCCGCACGTGCTGTAACTTGACCACAACAAGTAAAATTAAGATTTACCAGTGGGGCAGTTGGATATCAACACGAAGATTTTTATCTCGATACATATGCTTTAGTGGTACAACATTTTCAAAGCATATAAAAGAGCTTACTATGCGGCTCAAAAAAAAATTCCCAACAGCAAGCTTTTTCTTTTCTCAATGTCTGCAGCTGATATCAAGGAAAACATCCATGTGGATGGTGGCAAGCAAGGCGATATCGACGTTGTCCATCATGAAAATGGTGAAAATGGCACAGAGTCTCTTGACTCTTACCCTACTGCCGCCGAGAAAACTTCTCAAATCACATCTTTGATCTTCGCTGGTATCGCTTACGGAAGTGATGGTTACCAAGCCAATGCCATCGGTGCCGTTAGCGGTTTCCTTGGTCAAATCTATGGTGATGTCTATGACTCTTACGCCTCAACCAGAGTCAGCAATGCTTTGTTGATTGGTGATATTATTGGTCAAATCGGCTTTGGTATATTGATCGATCGTGTCGGCAGAAAGTTCGGTATTGTTGCCTGCACAACTCTTGTCTGCTTGGTACGTTGCAATATCTTGAAAATTAAATGAAATCACAATGTACTCACTATGTCTCCCAATTCAGGGTATTATATTGGCCACCGCTTCCAGCGGTATGACTCCTCAAGGTCTCTTCTGGATGTTGTGTATCTCTAGAGGTATCAGTGGTGTTGGTATTGGTGGTGAATACCCATGCTGTTCTACTGCTGCCAGTGAAAGTGCTGAAGAATCCGGTAGAAGCCGTGGTTTCTGGTTGGTTATCTGCGGTAACTTCATCGTCGAGTGAGTATTGCTAATAGCTGTTTCTTGATTTTGATAAACACAGCCACTAATCATTTATATTCTCAGTTGTGGTTTCGTTCTTGGTACCATTGTTCCCGTTATTCTGTACGCTATCTGCGGTGAAAATGCCCTTGAGCCGGCCTGGCGTTTGACCTTGGGTCTTGGATTCGTCCTTCCTATCACCGTCTTGTACTTCCGTCTCAAGATGCTTAACTCCAAGATGTATCGTAAGGAAGCCATGCAACACAAGGTCCCCTACGGTCTTATCTTCAGACATTACTGGAAGTATCTCCTTGCCTCCGGTGGTATCTGGTTCCTTTATGACTTTATCTCTTAGTAAGTTGAATGCTTATCTTTCCATTACACCAATTAGTCACACAAGTGCAAGCGTGATTAACTTTTGGTTATCTGTTTACCCATTTAGCTCTTTCGGTATCTTCTCCGACACCATTCTTGCCTTGGCCGTTCCTGATAACTCCATGATGCAAACCCTCGAGTGGAACATTGTGCTTAACGTTTTCTATCCTTTCGGTGCTCTTTGTGGTGCCTTCTTCGTTGATCGTTGGGGCCGTAAGAAGACCATGGCCACTGGTTTCTTCGTCCAAGCCGTGTTTGGTATTATTCTCGGTGCTGCTGCTCCTCAAATTGTCACCATCTTCCCTCTCTTCGTCATTCTCTACGGTATTTTCCTTTTCTTCGGAGAATTCGGTCCCGGTGACTGTACTATTCTTGTTGCTAGTGAAATTTACCCCACTGCCATCCGTGGAACTATGATGGGTTTGAGTGCTGCCATGGGTAAGGCCGGTGCTGCCATTGGTACCCAAGTCTTCAAGCCGATTTTGGCCGCCCTCACTGCTTCCACTGGTGATGCCATGAGAGCTCAAGGTTATGTCTTCATCATTGGTTCTTGCATTGCCATTCTTGGTGGTATCGTCACACTCCTTCTTGTTCCAGAAATGAGCAACGAGGCCATGAAGAAGAACGATGAAGAATTCCGTCAATTGTTGATTGACAATGGTTATGACGTTAGTCTTCTCGGTTTACACTCACCTGAGGATGATAAGGCCGGACTGGAATCCGCTGAGAAGTCATCCTAAACGCATTTTCATCATACCAACGTAAAATTTCACGTCACACACATTCAATTTCTGCTGTACCACACAGCTTAATATTAACATTCAGACAGTCCCAAACAACATAAAAAGATATAATTAATAACATTTGTCCAATAAAAAAATATGTTTAATTTACATTCTTTTTTTTCACTGTACGAATGCAACTTTCAGCCACATTTAGTAAGATCTAAAAGTATTCATAACACAGCAGCTGTGCGTGCAAGCACCATTGGCTAGCATTTGGCGTCGATGGTGTTACTGCATAACTTTCCTTTAGTACGGTATATGAAGGATCATACTGAGATCCGGTAGACAAGATGATATGGCAGTTCAGTTGAAACAGCACAGGCAGACAGCCATTGATGCCCGCTGTAGAAGAACAATGTGGTCAAGAACAGGAGAAACTGGGACAAAACATATCCTCCACCTCAGGACTTGGCCGAACTACGATGGTGGCAGAGGTTGCTCAGCCAATGGAAGGGACGCTCTCTCTTGCCCTAGACTCCCGAGCATTGTATCTTCGTCGATGCAAGCGACAAGGGATTGGGCGGAGTATTTTAATATCACAATTTTCAGGGACTTGTGAACCGTTTAGGAAAAGTTCAATCCATCAACTGGCAAGAACTAAAAGCTATAGAAACCACCCCCTCACCTTTCTTCGCTTGCAAGGCACCTTCGTGTTGATCAGTACGGACGGCAGGCGGTAATCGCTTAGTCGCTCTGAGCCAACTACCAAAGTCCATCTGGAACAGCTTCCCCAGGGGAACCTACACAGACAAGCTCAGCACATTCCTGTGATTGCGAACAGGTTCACCAACTTTGGAAACATTGTTGAAGCTTATGGCCCAGATTTCAGATACAGACGCTTAGCCTTTACTTCATATCGACAGCAGCTGAAAGGCTTGGACGAAATCTGTCGACAATAAACTTTTATAGCAAGAAAGTATGGCCGCCATCCCACGCGGAGCCATTAGCTGGCCGCAAGGTCTGGAATCGTGATGTTCTTGATGCCAAGAACATTCATTACAAAGTTTTTTATATGGCAAGCAACACCAACAAAGCTAGAATGCATGAGTCGTCGGCAGCCATAATTAGATCTCACGCAGAAAATTCTCGATTTTTGAGTAATAGGGGAAGTGTTGTTCCCCGGTGAGACCTCATCATGTCTAGTAAAGCGTATTGTCTACACCGAGTGGTTTTTTCTGAGCTGTTGGCAAACAACTGAAGGCTGCATTTGATACTAGCAACCTTATTCCATACTGATAAAACCGCTCACAATACCCATGTTATTTTGGTGTCCAGTTGTACGTTGTTTGGTCACAGCCAAAGATGGAAACGCTCATGGGTAGACTGCGTATGTACTACCGAATTTTATTGCTTCCATAGTTTGTCAATGTACATTTGAAAGACTAAGCAGCTTCCTGTAAATAGAAGCCATCACTCTAAGTCTCCAACCGTGTGAATTAGTGCTGACTGCCATAGGCAATATCTCGGAATTTAGTGCAATTTATGGGGCTTAAATTGAAAACAATTTGTAAGTTTCCTTGCTGACGTGGTTCATTTCTTCAGCCGACACCCCACCAAAATATTTCTGTTCAGCTGTTAAATCGTCTCTACTTGCAAGTGTTTTGAATTTGTAATTGGCGGGATTGCCCTTATAATTTAATTTGCGAATGTATGGGGCAGGATGCACAGAAGCAGATTATAAATGCTTCAACATTTAACTTTAAGTGGCAAAAAAAGAATACATGGAGCATCACGGCGGGCTTATGACCGTACTTCCATGGCTCGGTTAGCGCAGTTGAGTTCATTTTTTTGTATCTCCTATTCGGGCCGATTGTCGTCTTTGACGGCTGGGCTTTTACCACGCTGCATCGTCAGTGAATTTCCGATTCCATCGAATCCCGCTTACAACGGCTCTCAGCAATCGATTTACTATTTGTCTACTGGGCACACTAACAGTCAATATTCTCTAACAATTGCTGGTATTCGGAAGAAAATCCAACGACATGGGGGCTCAGAAATGGCATACATGGCTGACCACACTTGCGTCCACGTTTTTGCCAATTCTGGAGGACCCTTAGGTGACGCTATTGAGGCGTGGGATACTTGAGCTTGGGTAACCACGTTGAAGCGGGGAAGCTGAAAAACGTAGCATAATGCTATCAAAGTTAAATGAGTCGCATGTCACAACTAATCAATTTGACTCTCATCCAAGCACCAAATACGAAAGGGATTGCCCCAGTCAGGTGCAGTTGCAAAATAATTTCCAGCAAAAACCCCTTTATGCAGCGTTGATTGGCCCAATCGGCTCAACGCATTACCGTCATTGTCAGTCAGACAAAGGGTGTCTTGAAAAAATTTTATTTGTGATTATTGATAGCCTGATGTGTCTCACTTATTGTACGCCAATTTACATCACTATGGGAATGCTAAGTCCTTGCATAAAGGTTTATCATGGAAAGGCACAGCCCAGCTACAAGACAATGTATCATTCGTCCTAGGCTAGTACGGTAGAAAATATATCGTTAGTGCAAAGTAATTAAACCCAAACTTACTGCTCACTTTATCGCGATACTTTTGATTTTCCGTAGCGCTCCGTCGTGAGTGGATTGTTTGAGCGCCCACTTTAGTATATAAAGCGCCCAAAGTTTCTAATTGCCTCATTTTATCTTCTTTTCAATCCTTCTTTATACTTTCCAGTATCATGCACGGCGAAGACTCTGCCAAATATGAAGGGCCTGTCGCCATTGATGAGAAGCCTGCCGGCAATATGCCAGTCAACGACATGACAGAAGATGGGTCCACTGACCCCAGTGATATGGAACCCACTGACGAAGATTGGAAAACCATGCGAGAAGTTGCTGATACTTTGCCAATCTCAGCTTACCTTGTTATTTTGATTGAGTTTTGTGAAAGATTCACTTTCTACGGTTTAAGCGGACCGTTTCAAAATTATGTCCAATATCCTAATCCTCCTTCTTGTAAGTGCTTGCAGATATATGTTGCGGAAGTGAAAAATTTTATTGACAATTTGTTCCCTCGTGGCTTTATGATAACAGACCCCGCTGCTCAGCCTGGTGCTATGGGTCGCGGCCAGCAGACAGCCACTGCTTTGAATACCTTCTTCCAATTTTGGTGCTACATCACTCCTATTTTGGGCGCCATTGTTGCTGATCAATACCTCGGAAAATACAGAACCATCGTCTTGTTTGCCTGCGTATATCTTTGCGGTCTTTTGATCTTGACCTTGACTTCGATACCTGCCGGCATTGAAAGTGGTGCGGCTTTCCCTGGTTACGTTATTGGTATCGTTATCATTGGTCTGGGTACCGGTGGTATCAAGTCTAATGTATCTCCTTTGGTCGGTGAACAATATCGTAGCCGTACGCCGTATATCAAGACTCTGCCCTCTGGCGAGCGTGTAATTGTCACCCCTCAAGCAACGTATCAAAAGATTTTCAACATGTTCTATTGGGGTATCAACGTTGGTTCTCTTTCAGCTATTGCTACCACTGAGTTGGAGAAGAACGTTGGTTTCTGGGCCGCCTATTTGTTACCTACCCTTATGTTTATTCCTGGTATTCTTGTTGTTGTATCTGGCAGGAAGCTTTATGTTCAAACGCCTCCAAGAGGTTCCATTTTCCTGGAAGCAGGCAAATTGATGATCATGAGTCTTAAGGTGAAGGGTGGCATGGATGCATGCAAACCTTCTGTTCTGCGAGACACTCATCCAGAAAAAATGGCTACTGTAACATGGGATGACGTTTTTGTTGATGAAATGAAACGTACGTTGAAGGCCTGCGTTGTGTTCTGCTGGTTCCCTATCTACTGGCTGTGCTACAACCAAATGACGACTAATCTTGTTTCCATGGCTGCTACTATGGAGACAGGCAATGTGCCAAACGACATTATGCAAAACATTGATCCTATTGCTTTGATCATTCTCATTCCCATCATGGATCGTCTCGTTTATCCTGGCCTTCGCCGCATTGGCTTCCACTTCAGACCCATCATGCGTATTGCCACTGGTTTCTTCTTTGCTTCCGTCGCCATGGCTTACACTGCTGGTATTCAGTCCAAGGTCTACAGTTCTCCTCCTTACTACAATTACCCTTCTCAAGGTGATGGTCCCAACTATATTTCTGCCGGTTATCAAGTTCCATCCTATGTATTTATCGCTATCTCCGAGATTTTCGCTGCTATTACCGGTTATGAATATGCATACAAGAAGGCTCCCGAGTCTATGAAATCCCTTGTCATGGCTCTGTTCCTTCTCGCCAACTGCTTTGCCTCGATCCTTAACTTTGCCCTTGTTTCGGTCACTATGGATCCCAAACTTGTATGGTTGTACACTGGTATCTCTGCTGCCATGTTCGTCGCCACTCCCATCTTCTATTTCTGCCATTATAAGCTGGATAAAACTGATGTCGAGCAAGATGCTATCGGTCGCAGAGGATCAGTTGCCGATGCTTATCAGCAGAATCATGTCTATGCCGCTGAATACGAAGCTGACGCCAAGAATGTCGCTTAAGAGTCACATCACTCGAAAATGTAAAATCCAAATTCAAATCTCAGAGAGGTAGAATTCTTTTGTCCTATACCTTCCTCTCTTGTTTTAGACAGACTTTTCCTACAAGTCGACACAATTGTGCTTGTAAAAAACAAAAAACAAAAAAATTGTAGCCAAAAGTTGTATTTTTCTTTCCCATCTTCGACAGACGTTTTCCGATACGTTATCTATATAAAGTGTATTATGATTCCGATCAAACAAATAATCTCATTGGAAACTCGAGTGTAACACAAAACAGTAGCAAGAAGTACAATAAGCACACCATAACGGATTTCACATGAACACCATTTTGGTGTGAAATTTGTGAATCCACCCCACATAACCCCACCCCAGTGGTGCTCATGATAAGCATACCACCAAAAAATCCTTCAGATGTTTCTTTTTAATGAGGGAATAGGAATATTTATAAAAAAAACTACACGCACAGAATCTTTGAACGAGGTGATTGTCTAGCAGCACCTCTCAAGTTTGTAAATAAATTCAAAAATCCTAAATTTTTCAGATGCGCTTTCGAGCAAGTACATTGGGAGAAAGAAATAATTGAGACAAACTTGAAGAGAGTTTAAGCCTTGGCACCAGCCTTGAGGACACCCTCCTCAATGCGACGGCCGTATTCGGGATCAGCTCTCTTGAAGTTGGCGATTTGACGATCACGGATATGCTTCTTGGCATTCTTGATGTGACCAACAATGTTGTTGATAAGGTTGGTCTTATCTTGTGCGGACATCAAACGGTAGAGGTTACCAGCTTGAACGAAATCAACATCGGTGAGCTCGTAGCTGTGGCGGCCAGTGGCTCCATGGATCTCCTCGGCAGTGAAGGTGGTGGCCTTGACGTTGGTTTGGAAAGGACCGTTGCCAGAGTTGGGCTCATAGTTGGGAGCAGAACCGCCATTGCCATTAACAGCCATGAAACCATCACGCTGGTGGTTAGCAACACGAGATTGAGGTTGGTTAATGGGAATTTGGCTGTAGTTGGGTCCCAAACGGTGACGGTGGGTATCGGGGTAGGAGAACAGACGTCCCTGCAACATACGATCGGCGGTAATGTCAATACCGGGAACGATGTGAGAAGGAGAGAAAGCAGCTTGTTCAGTCTCGGCAAAGTAGTTCTCGGGGTTGCGGTTCAAGGTGAGCTTGCCGATCTGTTGAAGCGGGTAGTCCTTGTGGGGCCAAACCTTGGTGACATCGAAGGGGTTGAAACGGTACTTCTTGGCATCCTCAGGCTCCATAATTTGGATGTACACAGTCCAGCTGGGGTGTTCACCACGAGCAATGGCCTCGAACAAATCGCGAGTAGCATAATCAGGGTCTGAAGTCAACTTTGCAGCCTCTTCAGCAGTGAAGTTCTTGATACCCTGATCAGTCTTAAAGTGCCACTTGACATACTTGAAGTTACCTTGCTCGTCAACAAGCTTCAAAGTGTGGGAAGAGTAACCGTTCATGCGACGGTAACCATCGGGAGTACCACGATCAGAGAATAGGATGGTAACTTGGTGAATGGACTCTGGGACGAGTGAAAGGAAGTCCCAGAAGGCATCAGGGTCGCCCAAGTTGGTTTGGGGATTGCGCTTCTGTGTGTGAATGAAATCTGGCGGAATTTAAAATCAGTGTTAGCTGTCACCAAAAGGCGATAATTCGCATCTGTAAGCAAAATCGCAACCAAAAAGACGATGTTTTTACCTGGGAACTTGGAAGGATCACGAATGAAGAAGACTGGAGTGTTGTTACCAACCATATCCCAGTTACCTATACAACGATAATAAGCGTCAGCCTATGTCTTTTGACTCCTGCTATGTACATGTCTCTTCAGAATATTGATGCTGGTTACCTTCTTCAGTGTAGAACTTGACGGCGAAACCACGGGGATCGCGGGCAGTATCAGCACTTCCCTTCTCACCACCGACAGTGGAGAAACGGAGGAAGACAGGAGTCTTCTTGCCAACTTGGTTCAAGAACTTGGCCTTGGTAATCTTGCTAAAATCATGAGTGACCTCTACAATTCAGTGTATATTAGCACAACTTTCTGACTTTAAAAGGATAGGAAACCTCCAAACATACCGAAGACACCATGGGCACCAGCACCCTTGGCGTGAACCACACGTTCAGGGATACGCTCTCTGTCGAAGTGAGCTAAATAAAGGAAATTTGAAATTAGTTCGTATGCTCTAGTGTATCTGCATTGATAATACTAAATTCTATTTGCTTACCGAGCTTATCAATGAGATGGAAGTCTTGTATCAAGCTAGTGGCAACAGCAAGAGACGTTAGTTAAGAGTATGAGTTTTTCACATGGTTATAGTAAAGTTTAACATACACAGGGCCCCATTGTCCAGCAGTTTGGGAGGTTTGGTTGTTCTCAACAGGGTTTCCGTTGGAAGTTGTGAGGTAGTTGTTGCCTGACATTTTCAAGTTACAAGAAAGAGAAAGAGTGGGGTAAAGAGAAACAAGCAAGCATAGGAGAAGGTGGGAAGCTCTTGAGTATATTTTCATCTGATTTACGCAGTCACATCGGACTTGGCAAATCGAAAATATACCTATTTTCTGCTCTCACGCCAATAGGCTGCCGTATCTACCCATTAGCAGCAGATTATATACAATTGCCTTCAATCTTATTGGTAAAGTGTCATTCGCTATTTTATTCTGAAATTTTAACTTTGTGGAAATGTATTCTTTTTCCCGTCTCCCAAAGGTTTATTCAGGAGTAGTCAGAATAAGAACCGCTGGCCATTCGACCGTGATATTATATTCTTCCGGTTTGTTAGTTTTCAGCAAGGCTGCCATATCCTCAACCATCTTGTCTACGGGATCCTCAGTATGATCCTTCATATAATTAGCGTATGCGCTCCACGTCTTGATGTAACTTCTGAAAGTTTCCAGAGTCATATCTTGCTCGATAATGGGTTTGGGAGCAATTCTTCCGATATTGGTAACGTCGGCATCTTCAGGACTAAAGTAGTAGGCGGTATTTGAGTACGGCTATATCATTTTAAATGAGCGTTGTCATCCACGTTAGCATGTGCCGCGTATCTTTGCAGAATCCTAAAACCACTTACAATTGGAATATCTCTGTATAAGTTGTCTACCAACACTCGCCCTTCATCTGGAGTAGCATCAACTCTTTTGTAAGTAACAACCTTCTTCCCAGTTTTGGCATGTGGCTTACTCACCCCAATAATCGCCCAAAGTTCCAAGCCCGAGTTTCTCAACAAGTTCGCTTGCGTTACGTGATCCCTTGATGCGACTAAAACCGTAGCCAATAATGGCAATGGTACCCTGAGGTTTTAGTACGCGTTTAGCTTCCTTAAAGAAATCGTCATGCTTAAACCAGTGAAATGCTTGGGCCGTGGTGATGACATCCACGCTTTTGTCGTCAAAAGGAAGTTTCTCTGCCGGGCAAGCTTGATAATCAATGTTTGGACCCTTGACTGCTGATTCTAACATCTATAAAATTGAAGTTAGCGTCGTCGTGTCTTAGTCGTGCGCAGCTTGTACAATGAGCAATACCTTTTCAGATAGGTCGGTACCGTGCACGTGCGAGAAGGTCTGTGCCAGCTCAACCGCCACTTGGCCGGTTCCTGTGCCAATGTCAAGTGCTACATTGAACAATCCTCCTTTCTGCTTATGGTAGTCATAAATAAGGTTATAAGTAGTTTTGCTATACACGGGCCGAAAAGAGCGATACTGCGGGGATTGCCAGAGGAATGGTCAGTCGAAATGGACATAAGAGTGCGCGTCAAAAACAGTCCAAAGTAGACTTACCAGAACACTGTTGAAGGTTGTCTTGGAGAAAGTTGCCATGGCTTGTAAATTATTTTATCTTTGTTTGAAAGTTGACCTCTGCAACATGGCTACTCCAACGTTAGTTATATACGGCTTACCGGCCCCGCTGCGCAGCAAGGACCTGAGCACGGAAGATGAGTATCAAAATTTCGTAAGCGGTAATAGGTTCTTCCAACTATGACAGATCTCAATTCCCGGTATCAAATTTGATTACTCAAGCAATAATCATCACTATGATTCACACTAAGCTACGTTGTTGGTTTCTTTTTCAACTTTATCTTATACATTGTGTATCTTGCTTGTATAAAAATGAGAGAAGAGAGGGTATCAGATAACAGAAACAGGAAAATATTATAGGGAACATGAGAAAACTCGAAAGCAAAGGAAAAAAGGAAATGGATAATAAACAATGGCGTAGAAGAGACAATTTATAAAACAAAAGAGAATACCATATATCCCACGTTTTTTGGTTCAACTTGACATTTTTAGCCCGCTTGAGAAATTTATGTTGCTACAATTTCATTATCCTCGAAGCCTTTGACACCATAATCTAGTACTTCGAACCATGTTACTCGATCTCTGCACAATCATTGATTAGAACTAGTGAATGACGGTTGTTTCCTGAAATGAAACTTGATCTTACCTATGAACTGCTGCGACGCATCTGCGTTCGTCGAAAGCAACTCGCCATACTCCAGTGACATTGGTGATCAAATCTCGCACAAGCATACCGCTTTTGATGTCCCATAATTTCAGGCCCCCTTCAGAACCTGAAACAACTTTATGGCCATCGTGTTGAAAACATGTAATGGCACCTTGATGACCAGACAAGACATGTTCGCAAATACCCGTTTCAGTTGACCAAATTCGAAGAGTTGAGTCAGCTGCCGCAGACACAAGATGCTTTGGTGTAAGATGCAAAAGTCCAACCAAAATGGAATGTCCTAAAAAAAAAAAGAGGAAAAAGAAGTGTGGTTACTAAAGAGATTCAAAGTGCCTTCAAATGCACGGATGATCCATACCTTCAAGAACATTGAGACAACTGCCATCATCCAAGCTCCATATTCGCACAGTCGAATCCATGCTACCGCTCATGCAGCGGCGATTGTCGATATCAAGTACAACAGAATATACACGTTGTGTATGACCTTCCATTAGATGTATTAGACGACCAGTTTCTACATTCCATAAACGCATGGTATTGTCGTAGCTGCCGCTGACTAACAAATTTCCCCTGGCCGCTATAGCTCTTACAGACTGAGTATGGCCAGTGAGGGTGTGCATGAACCAAGAATTGATTGGGTTGTGAGCCAGAAAAGGTTCATCTCTGACAGGATCGGGTAGTTTCCAGACTTTTAAAGTCGAGTCCCTGGATCCGGTAACTATGACTGGATATGCAGGTTGTAAACGTCCATCTATCAGTTCTGGCATCACGATTTGTAGACAACGAACGGTGCTTGTATGTCCAGAGAAAACATGCGTACAGACTCCACGTTCAATGTCCCAGACTCTGACCGTACGGTCCGTTGATCCGCTTACTAGCGTATTTCCAACGTATTGTAGGGCCCAAACACCTCCCTCATGATCGCTCATGGTTTTCCGTAACTTTCCAGTGTTGGTGTCGTATACATTAATGCAATGATCATCAGATCCAGAAATAATTTTGTCATCGTCGTATTGTAAGCAAGTCACAACATTGTCAGAGTGACCTTGGAACGACATGTGCGTAGCTCGACCACGCTTCCAATTTTGTCGTATGGTATAATGTTGTCGGTAGATTTCTTTGTATGGATGAGGAGTGGAAGGTTCTAATGGTGAAGATGAGGATGACCCAGATATAGTATTAGTTGAGCCAGCGCCTTGGGAAGCTAATGCCGCGTCATCGCTGGTATTAACGCATATATGGTCGCATTCAGCGATAGCTTTTCGTAAAAGTCGGGATTCCTCAGGATTATCCACATCCATGGTCGCAATTGACGCATCATCTCTATGATCGCTAAGTACAATCATTTTTTGTTTTCTTTGAGCTCTAATCATAGCCTGTCGTGCCATAACTCGTTTGACTTCTTCCAAACTAAAGGAAAATCCATCTTTTTCAATATTACGACGCCAAATGGTTGCGTCAGCATCTACTACCATTCGCCATTTTTTGGATACCTGAGCAGCTCGACATAACGAGACCACATCTAAGTATCGTAAAATATGCAAAGATAATTCAAATGGTAGAGAGGCCAAAAAATCTCTTTTCAATGCAGGAATGATCAGTGCATTTACAAATTGAAGTGTGGAGGTAGAAGATCGTCGAAGAAGTTGGAATAACAGATATGACTGTGTTGTTTGCGGTAGGGTATCAAAAGTGGAAAGGATGCTGGAAAGATTGCGGTTTGACCGTAGGGTATTCTGTGTATGTAAATCACGGCCGAGTGGAGCAGAATCGAAATAGGATGTAAAAGATTGGTGAGGTTCTGCTGTAGCAACGATAGGTGATGGAGAAGGGGAGGGAAATGCAGAGTTTGGGCTACCACAACTATCTTGGTCCATGGAAGTTGTAGCAATGGACAATTCTTGAGCAGGTTCTTCATCAGAGTCATATTCTGAGAGCGAGTGTGGAGTTCGATTGGATTTCTCGGTATCATTCGCCACGTCGGCTTTAGTACGAACACGTTTGTTAATATCTAAGGGTTCAAGATCATTGGGATATAGTGCCTCTGCTTGTAGGGAAAGGGAAGAAGCTCTTCGCTTTCTCGAACAATGAGACAGATTATCATCTTTTGTATTGTCGTCTGGAGCGGAAAGCAGACCTATTAAGGAAGTTTTATGCTATATAACGATTATAAAGTTAGTGAGATTCAGGATCACCAATGAGCTTGAAATTCACGGAAAACGTACCAGCGATTCCATCATTGCAGATTGATCCCAAGCGATATCATTATCAAAACATAGTGCTTTCATGGCCGGTGGTGTTAATGTTTCGGCCAGAGGATACTGCGATACGTCTAACGATTTGAGGTAGTCTTGCGTGGAGGAGTTGGAACTACTAGAGCGGGAAGAGGAGTTCAGAGATGAGGAAGATCCAACATTGGAGTATGATTTAAAAGCGCCAAGAGCTTTGGTGGAGATGTTGCCAGTAGGGGAAGGAGAAGGAAGTGGTGAAGATAACTGCTGCTGTAGATGTTTTCTTTTTGCAAAGAATCTCGCATTACGTTTGTCTGTGAAACTCTCCTGTTCCGCCATTATTGGCGTGAAACTCAAATACTATGCTGATAAGACAAGTATCGTTGTAATTTGGAGTCAATGGTGAGAATTGAAAAGAAGATTGCAGCAGATGAACAGCTGGGAAAAACTGGCTATGCGTTGGAGAAGGGAAATTTCCATTTCCACTGTTGCGCATTTGATCTCCGCTAAACGGGGGTAACGAAAGTGCTATTGATCGACTCGGGTAATCATTGCTTTATTGCCTTATCGACTTTGATAATTGTCTAATTTGAACGCTTACCATGGTGTTTCTTCAACAAAATCATCGTTTACTGTCTTTCCAAGAGCCTTTGTTAGTCATTTGGCATCTTTCAGTCTCCGTGCTCTTCTCAGTTTCAAACCGCGATCACCTAATATCATGTTCCCAGCGGTTATATGAGCTGAACCAGTGGACCAATGGACGCTTCGATCAGTTTGCTTCCTAAATGCAAAAATGTATTATGCACAAATTTGGTGATTACTAACTCCATCGTTGAAAATAGACGCAAAAAAAAGAATCTCCTTTCGAGAAAACTTGCGCTAATCAACTCTTTGCTTAAAGAAGGCCGTGTCGAACCTTTGTTCCACTCCCATCCGCTCAAATATTTAATACTTTTGTTGATGCGTCGATATCACGATTCATTTATAGTTTTTTGATGCATTGGTACATATGGAAAGTATCATTAAATAGCAAATCCATAAAATACAATCTTGAATTATCTGCCATAAATGATCAACAACAAATGGAAAAGCAAAAGACTGCGTATTTTCACAGCTATATAATGGTTAAAGAAGTAGATGTATGCCCGTCTTTGAAGACCAAAGGAAAATTACGCTGTTGGCAAACGCTCTAGGTAAGCTATCTTTTTCCCTGGATCACCCACTCAGCAACGTATGAGAAATTGCCAAACTCTTGTTGCTCGGCACGGTTTAGGGTTGAATTAATGGGAGTCATTTGAGGCTTTTCCCGAGTAAACTCTTCATCAAAGTTGGATGTGTCTGTACGGCCGTTGATGGAAGGATAGAACGGAGGCGGGACGCGCTTTGCAAGCATATCATCCCAATTAACGCCTCGGAAGAAGGCATGCTGCTTAATGTCTTGAGCATCGTTAGGGCCCGATCCCAATCGAGTGTTGGGATCTCGATTCAATAACTAATGGGGAGAAGCAAATGAATTGATTAGTTATAACTTTGAAATAAAGGCATCATCGATGACACTATGTCCCTTACCTTTTGACAGATGGATACAGAATCACGGGACATGTTGATGGGATATAAAATTTCGTCCTCCAAAATAGCATCAAAGATTTCATCTTCGTCTTCACCACGGAAAGGCGACTGACCGAGCAACATTTCGTATATGAGGACACCAAATGCCCACCAGTCGACGGCTCGCGCATACTTTTGTTCCAATAGAATCTCAGGCGCCATAAACTCTGGTGTACCACAGAAAGTTCCTGTTGTCTGTCCATACCACATATTTTCTTTACAAAGACCATAATCAGCAATTCTAATATGACCATCCACTCCGAGCATAATGTTATCCAATTTGAGATCACGATAAACGATTCCTTGCTTATGGAAATATTCAAGCGCTAGCAGTACTTCGCAAGCATAGTATCTGGATCAAGAAGATAAACTGTAAATAATTATCCATGGTAATGTATGTTGGTAAAGTTCGGTCAAACGAAGCTTACTTTGCTCTACGTTCAGAGAACTGTTCGCGTTGAATGTGCAACATCAAATCACCACCACTGATGTAGTCCATGACAAAGTAAATACGGTTCTCTGTTTGGAAACAGGAGTGCAAACCGATCAAGAATGGATGACGCTCTCTGTTGGCAGCTTGGAATACGCGTTTTTCCGAACGAGTGCTATGTACAAAATTAGCAAAAGACATTATATCATAGATCCTTCAAGATGTGCAATAGCCTTACCTTTCTACTTCATCGTTATCGATGATGAAACGTTTTTTCAAAACTTTGATGGCATAAAGCTCACCAGAAGTCTTTTCTTCAGCAAGCATAACCTGATAACATATGAACAATTAAATAAGATATCACCATGTGTGTAGTAATTTAAATCATTCATATGTACGCTACCTTGCCAAAGTTGCCTTTACCAAGGACTGCCAAAAAGCTAAAGTCTTCCAACGTAACCTTCTTGCCAGCTTGCATTGGTGACATTCCTTGTTTTGGTGGTGGCTGTTGGTAGAGAGTATTGTCAGTCATTTAGCGTTACGCTACTTCATTTACAGTATCTTTCATTTGCTACTTACTCTAGGTGCTGAAGGATGCGGTCTCTGCTGAATATGTTGACCCATTTGAGGCGATGGCACTGGCTGATATGGAGAAGGAGATCCTGGATACGGCCTGGGCATCATGGCTGTATTAGGCACTGGTGCATATGATTGAGGTCTTGCAGGGCTTGGAACACGCTGCATTGGCGGAGTATTTATTGGCTGTTGCATAGGAGGAGGGTTCATCGGCTGCCTCATGTGCGGTGGAGGCATGTTGGGATATCCATAGCCTTGCGGCATGCTTTGAGGGACTGGCTGTGACATGTTATAGTTTCCTGGCACAACCTGTGGTGGTGGCTGTGGTCGAGCTTGTGGATATTGCATCTGCTGTTGGCCCGGAGGTGGCATATGCATGGAACTAGGTGAGTACTGCTGAGCATATTGGGCATGGGTATGCGATTGTGGCTGAGGACCACCTTGCAAAGACAATTGCGATATAGCAGAGGGTAAACTGTCTGTCCTCTCCCCTAAAGAGGTTGTCGATCCGCCACTTGTGGGTCGTTCTGCTTTTTGAGGTTTCGGTGTGCCACCTTCAGTGGTTCTCCTCTTAGCTGCCTTGATCTCGGCGAGCATCTGGTTGGCCATCTCCATTGACATGCCGCAGAAGTCAGGAACAAGATGAGCACATTTAGAATGACAAGAAATGCCACACTCTACACGGAACGTAATGAATGTGAGTATGAAAAGGCTATCATAGGCTATTATAGACGATATGCAAAAGTCCTACCATGACACTTTTTGCTACCCCTTGAGCCCAAAGGCAACATATATCCACAATGGCAACACCAATTCGCGCCGATATTGGTGATAGGTTCAAATCTGTGTGGAATACGATGATTGATTTTGTCCTCGTCCGCATCCTATTGAGATTGATCACTTTAGTACCATCGCTGATTTGTTTGGATTAGTTAATTGTTATGACGGGATATTTACAGCTTCTGTATCGGTACGAGAAATGCACTTGGTGACCACTTTAGTATAGCACTTTCGATGGCAAGAGTACTCACAATCTATATATTCATTCTAGATTAGCATCGACAAATAACAAAAAAAAAAAAAATTAGTAGATAGAATGAACTAACCTTCACATTGGTAACCGCTGTTGACCATAAATTCTCCACAGAGTGCACATCGCATGATGTTGAAAAAGCTTTTTTCAACAAATTGATGTCCATTCATTTCATGAACCTCCTCCTTACGCTGACGGACAGCACCGGCACGACCCAGCTTATCCAGAGGACGGCGACCGCCGGCGGCAGCATCGCGGACTATGTTAAGAAATGTCAGCTTCCAAATTCACTATTCGTTTCACATATTCAGCTTACCAAAGTTAATGCGTAACGCAATATGGCCAACTGGTTCGACATCAAACCAAGCTTCAATTCCTTCTGACCCACCGGCTGCACCGGCTTGTTCGCTATATGTAGGCTGGCGTTTATTGGAAAGGCGAGGCGATTGGCCATCTGTTGAATCGTGCTGTTGAGCGATTTCGGCCGGTACCCAGCCTTGACCATTGTCTTGCATAATCTTTTGCCTTCGCAATCCATCTACAATGTCTGAGATTTTCAACCAAAGTATACCAATAGGCATAGATCTTTCACCAGATTGATCGTAAATACAGAATTCTACGTCAGAGGCTTTGCTAACATTGACTTCACATTGATCTGCCCATTTGTCGGATCGAGAAGGTCGCGTGCGGAACACCACATTACCATCAACCTTGACGACAGTCACAGTCTCAGGCATGCTAAATGTCCTTGTCGGAGCGTGGGCGAGCTCTCGTACTTCCAAAATCTGAACTTGAAGCTTTCCGGTCAAGGGCTTACGAAGTCCCGGTACACTGCGTAAGGCCATAACGGATTCTATTTCTGAGATAGAAGGATGTTTGAGTACTCGAGGACCAGAAAATGTTTGTTTTCACAGTATTATACGTACCGTCCTCATCGTCACCTTCGCCTAAGTAAAGATTTTTGTATTTTCTAACCGCCTTGTTCAATAAGTTTAGCTTTTCAACGCTTTCTGAAAGTTCGCTCTGAACATCAGCACGACGGCGACGATCCACAGAAGATGGGTTTTTATCAAATGCTCCAGCCATGTTCTTGATACCGGCCATGACTTTCTTTTCCACGTCCAACTTGTATTCGAGTTCATGAAGCTTGAGAGACACTTTAGCTTTGTTGTATTTAGTTTCAGCCTTTAGTAGATCTATGAAAAAGCGTACTATGTTAAGGAACACGATTATCCGGTATAAAAGTGGCTAGGATTTTTCAAAGATCACCACTCACCAAGATTGCTATATTTCCGCTTCTCGGGTTCCGAGCCACCGGTCTTGGCAGTACCAACGTTCATGCCTACATTTGAGGTTATTGGACTACTACCTGGCTCTTTAGATGTAGCTGATATTGTTGTAGGCATATCATACGCGCTGTCGGTACTCTGTGTTGAAGAACGACTAGGTTTTTGGCGAAGTTTCCGGATTTCATCAGAAAAGTAGTCAATATATTTCTGATATTCCTTGATCTCCGTATCACACTGCATCTGAGCATTTCTGTCTTGTATGATACGACGTATTTGCATGGCCTTGTCACGATACATCTTGTTCTGGTTAATTTTGAGCTCTAGCTCACGGATTTTAGATTGTGTGTCCTATTTGATACCAATAGATTTATGTTATTAAAAGGAAGCGTTGAGCCAGGCACGCTTCATATGATTACGGAACAAAGACAAAAGGCGGTCAAAATGGAATATATTATTGAAGCGCGGTTCAGTTACGTCGTTCATCACTGTCGTGCTCCTAAGCTTGTAAATAAACGTTTCGCTTCTATCTGTATCAGGGGCTGTAAAGTCTATGGCTGAATGTTTCGAGAAAGAATAGTCGGCAAGCAATTATTGTCGATGGCAAGTGGTTTCCCGGTAGAAATCAAAGATGAGTGAGTTTTAAACATACCGCCATTTCCAACGTAGAGCTGATTGGAAATCGTTGGATTCAAGGGTATAAATCGCGTAGACTGGAAGTGATGTTTGAGAGCTTGGGGAAAACAGGGCTGTGTCTTTGTCGGAATGTGAAATACGCAGTTGAACCCAGCCTACGACTCAATATTGGAAACTTCTTTTGCGATCTTCTTTGGCTGCTATACCATAAGCTCACTCAAGACTGCGTGATAAACAACAAAATGTACTTGCTTTGTTGTAAGGTTTTCTTCATTTAATATGCTGACCACTGGCTTCACATCACTGTGAAAAATCAAAGATAATAAAGTTTGTACTTTATGAACAACAATAATTACGGAGACAGAAATGGACCTCGAAGTCTATCTGCAAACATCTCGATTGAGCGAATTATAGGAGAACTAAACATAATTCTCAAAATGAAAATGACACTGCTCTGAGTACTTGTCCTGGTCATAGCAAAGCTCTCGAAATCACTTCTCACACAAATAAGATTTAAAAATTTTGATTTAGAGTTTTCTTTTTTTTTGGTGCAACTCGTCGAATAGAAGATATGGAAAAGGAGAACGCTCAAATAGTTCATTCGCCAATACCTGCAATGGCCACTATCTAATTTTACAAAAAAAAAAAACAAATTTGGTAGAAGTCTAATTGATATGCGAATAGAGCAAAAAAAAATGCGCAGACCGAGAATCGAACTCGGGTCTACCGCGTGGCAGGCGGTAATTATACCACTAAACCATCTGCGCGCTTCTTGTTGTTGGGACCAACATTTAGTACTCTAGTTTGCGCTTTCTATTATCTCCAGAAGATTATTAATAAATGGTTCTATAGTGATCTTCATTATCACTAATTCATATACTAGCTATATAGTATGAGGCAACTAGTTATATAAAGGAGAAATTTTTGCACTTTGGCGGGGAATATGTAGCGGTGTCTACCTTGGACTCACACTTCTTCGTCTGCACGTACTTACTATTTGAGCAAACGTACGACGAGGTATGGCACCAAGAGCTTACGTTGAGCAGGCCCATATAATCACATTCAGGGTTTATACCTTTCATGTGTCCTACTCATTTGACTTAGGCACTGATTTGTCACCGACAGTCTGAGAGGCAGTTGAGCTACACTTCTCTCGATTGACTTTCACGGAAACCCGGTAGACCATAAGTCCTGCTTGTTACTTGCTATTCTGAGTACTTCTGTTTGAAATATTTTTCTTTGAGACGATAAGACTTCCATTTTCCTTTTTGTTTTATTTGGATAAACGAGTCGATTTCGCGGAGAAGCTCTCTGATTCTTTCTTGCTTGCGTTTCTGTATATCTGTGTAACTATTTAAGTCAGGTTGCATATGATCAGCACTCCCACAGCAGCTTCCTTTCATTTTTCTTTTGTGAATTTTACCTTACCACAGTCAACAGGACCAATGTTCAACTTGTAGAATACATCTGCTAGAGTGTTCTTTCTACATTTCAAATAAAGTTGACAAGTGGTAGTATCTGTACTTCTGTTCAATTTGGCTCGAATTGGCTCTATAATGGACAACTTTCTCATATGAATTTTAATTACTGTGAGTTAATGTGATCAGCGCATTAGGGTTCAGTTGTCGCGATGTTTTTGCAGTTTTAGAAATTATATAACAAAATGATGCTGAAGGATGCCTTTAAAAAAAAAAAAAAAAAAAAAAATTAAAGAAAAAAGAAAAAAGAAGGAAAAAATCATAACCAACGACAAGAGATCCAAATAATGTAGTACTCTTTGTAAGAGTTTTCGGTCAAATGAAAACATATAGCATATATACAGTTGATATTATAAAACAACCATTTCAGCATTCCGGACAGGTATTACGCTCATTACTTGTATACATGCCTATTGCCATCTTGTAGCAAACAAGTTCTTACTTAGCAGCTATGAATTTGGAGGGGACCTGGGTGTTATCAGGTACATGCACCTCGAACAATTGTCTTTTTTTTTTTTTAGCATGCACATTACTTACGGGACTTCCCCCTTGGCATCTTTTTGCCTATTTCGCAGCCTACTCTTTCTTGATTCTAGAAAGTGCAGGTTGGACTACGCTATCTTTGTCAAACGCTGCGATAGCGGTCTTTTCAGCTATAGCGGCATGGCTCCATATCTAAAAGGTTTGCACCGTGTCCTCAAAGGACTGGAGATTCAAGCTTGGAAGATCTTCTCGTATTTAGGCAGAGTAAAGACGTGAACATGAAATGAACCAGCCTGAGCCTATGAGCCGGATCAGCTATAAAAGAAGGCACAAATGATGAAGAAGTTAAAAACCTCTGCAAATGTAAGGCGGCTTGAGCCATCAAAAAACGTTGCAGTCCGAATACACAGCTCTATCAAAAGAAGAATGAGCCTTAAGATAGCTATCAAGGAATAAAGCACGATAAGCCGCTTTAAAATAGATTGAAAAACATATTCGAAAAAGTTCCTCATAATAAAACCTCAGAGAAATTTAGCCGAAGATGAACAGCACTTTGAGGGAAAAAAAATTGCGCAGACCGAGAATCGAACTCGGGTCTACCGCGTGGCAGGCGGTAATTATACCACTAAACCATCTGCGCTTTAGATGTCTTGGAAGAAAAATAAAAATATCTCAATGCTCAACCTATTTCCTGAAAGTTTCTATCATCATATGTCTACCTTTCTAGCCATTTCCTAGTAGCACTACATCAACAGACGACAGAATATAACAGTCACATATATTTTGCTATTTAAGCTACTCAAAAGTTATATGACAAGAAATGCAGTGAGCAAAATGAAAGTTGTACTTTTATATCATTACTAATAGAGGTTATTAAGTACTATGAAATACGAGTCATTTGTTGATAAAAAATATCTTTTCGTTCCCAAACAGGAATATATTTAGTCAGCTCCTTCGTCACCGGGCTCCAACTGGTAACTAAACGTCAGTAAAAGCATAATAATCTCAACATCTGCGAGATGTCATGGAAATGCTAATGTTCGGTCGCCAAATTAAAGAGAATTCCAACCGTCAAGTGCAAAGGAAACTTCTTTCTGAGTCGGTTGCCGGTTGTCGGTTGCCTGTAGTCCAAATGCCCGCGGAAGGCAGTCACTCTATTCGCCCTTTTCATTACCTCACAATCCAATATTACATTTCCGAGCTAATATCAGCACAAATTCACAATGAGCAGTTACTTTTACAGCTGGTAACATAATAATTGCTCTGAAAGCACCCAAAACTCGCTGATTCTCTTATATTTATATCATTCAAGCGCATTGACTTGGTGCGTTGTTTTATATATTGTTACAATGAGAGCATTCTAACTTATATCGACAAAGAAGTTGACTAGTCCGATTTAAATTTTTAGCAAGTCGTTGATCTGCGGCTGCTTCATTTGTGCTGTCAGGATCAAGTCGATTACGTATTTCACAACATGTGGAGATCGCTAGGGCTTTGCGTTTCAAAAAATGTCTTTCTATTAGAACGGCGGGCATAAAATTGTCTTTGAGGTCAAATTTTTATAAGGCAGTAATTTTCGCGCTTCGTCACGAGAACCGGGGTTACGTGACATCTTTTGCCTGTTTCCACGTTTTACAACACTACGATGGACATTGCACTAAATATTACCATGACAAGTCTCCACTATGCTACACAAGCGTACGATCTGACGAGCAAGGCGCTTGCAAGCCACAACATAACACTGCCTTCTCTGCAGACCCTTGTATACAGCCTTCATTCAGCGGCTAGTCAGCTCGGAAATGCAGCAGCATCTGCAGGCTTGCCTCCGCAATTGAGCAACATTCTTGTTAATTATAACATACTACCTGTCTTCCTTGCTCTGGTTTGGCTTTACTCTATATTTTGCTTATTTACAATGACATTGAGATGGATGTATCGTGTCGTTTTCGGCTTTGTACGCTTCTCGCTTATTGTATGCGTCATCGCGTTTGTCGTTTATCACGTTCAATTGTATTTGAACAAAGACAGTGAACTTGTTGATAGAACGCCATTGCATGGTAACCCAAGGGCTAACTACCTTCGACAACAGGGTGTAGCTCCGTAATTTTTCGTATGCGCTTTGACTATTCTTCTCAACTTCTTCGCTTCATAAAAGAGGCTATTGAACTACCTGTTCGACTTTTTGTATAAACATCTTTTCAATTTTGAGTAGTTTTTTTATTATTATAAATGAAAGGTTCGCATGAAACTGATAAACCATTTGATATGTCTATCTTGTATTTTCAGTATAAAAGCCAAACGAGAATTTTTCAATATAGATAATTAGTGTATGAATTGGTACTAAAAAAAAGCAATACCCCAGCTAAATTACTGTCGTCGCTTGTAACGAATATCACAGGGATGCTTGGGGATAACAACCATGCTGGTGTAGTCGGGCTCTGGTACGCCTTTGGCACCTTCAGGGTAATCTATATCAAAAGTAGTTAAGAAAGTAGCAATCACGGCCTTAAGTTGTAGATAACCGAATTGTTCTCCAATGCATCTATGACGACCAGCTCCAAAAGGCAAGAAGGGACTCTTGGAAGAGATGCCCACAGCACCAAAACCATAATCTTCGTTGGCATCAGCACCAACTTCCATAGCATGAACAGGATCAGTCTTTTCAATCCATCTGTATGGATCATATTTGGTGGGGTTATGGAAGTACTTGTCGTCAACTTGAGTAACACCGGGGGCGGCAAAAAGAACATGATCCTTGGGAATAGTATGGCCAGTTTTCTCATACACAAGCTTGTCAGCGATGACCTTACGCATCATAGTGAAAATCGGGGGATGAAGACGAAGAGTCTCACGAACACATGCCTCGAGAAGGGTGAGTTCCTTAAGGTTGTCAAAGGTAAGTTCAGCTTTCAGAGAACCGAGCTTGTCAATCAATTCTTGACGTAACTCCTTCATGATATCAGGGCGGGCGGCAAGTTCAAGAATTGTCCAGGTAGCAGTGGTGGCAGAAGTGTGTTGACCACCAAAAAGAACAGCAATCATCATGTGTGCAATGTGTTCGTCAGGAAGAGGAGTACCATCTTTGTAAGAAGATTCCATCAAAGTCTGGAGAATATCAGAGTTGCTCTGCTCAAATTTGTCAGTACGGCGACATTAGTTACGCATATAAAATGTGATAAATATTTACATTGTCCTTTTCATCCCGTCTGCGCTTGATGATGCTGGCGTACAACGCGGTCATTTTCTGGTTAGCTTCATCACGTCGTTTGTAAGAAGGCAAAGGCAGGTTTGGGAACATCATGTTGATGGGCTGGAAACCTTGGTCAAGATCATAGTACAATTTGGCTACCGGACCATCATCCAGATTTGAACGAATTTCCTTGCCCATCAAACAACGGGAAGCCGTATTGATGATGAGCTTGCTGAACATAGAGTGAGCATCAACAACACCAGTGGAGTTGGGCATGTTTTTATCGAAAAATTCGTTGCACTCGCTAACAATCATAGGTACATGCTTGCGGAAGTTATCAGCACCCAAAGCGGCCTTGATAAATCTATCGAAAAATTGTCAATGACCCTGAAATTATAGATGGGCAGATCAAAGACATTATCTTGATTTACCTCTTTTGTTCCATGAAGATGTTGTGGGGCGCATCGTATACGACATCAGAACCAAAGACATACTTGGTCATATGGTTGTAAGCAGCAGCAGCAGAAGACAAGTTCTGTTTGCTATTAAACACGAATTGATTGCCATCAGCACCCATACAGGCTGTGATGGTCATACCAGCCATTTTAAAGGTGAAAATATCACCGTATTTCTTTTGACAGTCTTGCAAAAATTTGATAGGTTGCCTAAAGTGTGAGTACCACCTTTAGTCACTATACGCCTACCAAAATCACAACTTATACCCGTTCAAGTACGTACATGCCAAACACTACAGCGTTTCCGAGCCATGGAACAAAGTGAAAAACAACAGGAGGCTTCTTAGGATCACTCTTCACAACCTATGAAAACACGATACCAATATCCAAATTAGTCATTATAACTCAAGAGAGTAGTGTCTCGAAACCATTAAACGTGGTAGCAATCGACATGGCTGTATGGTTGAGATAGCACGAGAAGGTATGATCAAAGGGAGTATGATTGCTGTACTGTACCAATTGTGACAAAATATGTATGGCAAAGCCAGTGATAGTCGCCAAGCTTCCATAAAGTGCAATGGAACCGAAAGAATCCACCAGCATTGTGTGAGATGAAGAAAATCGTTGAAGAAAGGAAGTTTCGGAGCTCTCGCGAATATAAATTTGTAGAAAAAAAGTCAGCCAATCACCGCCGTTTATATAGCTTTTACCGAGTTTCCATGATGGAATTACGTCTCTTTAAGAGTCGGTGAGGCTCGCAGAATATCAGAGCAAAAATTTGTCAGGGTAAGCGGGGGCAAAATATAAATATCGAACCATAAAATTTATTTTGGTATGATCATGCTGCTATGTCCACCGAATAATCCAACGACTTTTTTATGTAAAAGCACATGTATCTATGATAGAATGTTGTGTATTAGAATCACATTCCATACTGATGGATATTGCCATGACTAAGTTCACTTACGCTTTGCTGTCCAAGACATCCTTCTGATAGCTCAGGGTTACACGATGATCATCGAATTTGAACCACTGTAAACATAATAGTCAGAAAAGCTGAACACCTGCATAGGATAAACCATTCCCCCGAAATACCTGTCCACGGTGTTTAGCAAACATGGTATAGTGACCAGTGTCCATTTTGCCTTGATGATTCACCACAGCAAACAGCGTGTAAAGGTTAGAAGTATGGCCAAGGGGCAATCTCTGGGTTCGCTTAAGTTTTTGATCTCTAATCGACGAGAATCTCATTTTGTCAGCTTTGTAAAGGGCAAGGTCTTTATGTGATATGCCTACCGTGATTTTGTATTGTTTGCACTGGATTCAGAGGTATACGGGGTCATGTCCAAATCAACGGGAAACTTGATTTTGGTTTCTATTTTCGTGGCAGATTTTCCATGTTCAAATCGCTATTTGAAGAAGATGAATCGACTACGTGGAGTAACAATGACACAATTGACGAATTGTTTACCTTCAATTGAAAGCTAAGCACTTGTGGAAGTTTTTTAACAGAAAGTTGTTTAACAGCAGCTTGGAATGTATGACCACAGTTCGCACAACTGTATTGATTTTCACCCAGCTTTTCAGGTTTCGTATACCTGGCATCGGATGAGAATGTCAAGCTTAATAAATCTCATTGTACTAGCAAATTACTCACTTGATTTATTGTACTTACCTGTCAAGACAATCAGCCAATGAATTTGGCTCGCGAGTCCTTCTAGCTGCAAGTAAGGATGGATGGGATTCTGAATTAGGAGTTTCGCGCTGTTCGTTTGCTGATGATAGAGTGTTGGGCGATTTAGCGAGGTTATCGCTCGCCACTGAAAATTGCTGCTTCCTTTTCTTCTCTGACGGTAGTAAATCAAGGCTGATATCAAGCATTGGGTCATATGCTGACGAGACATTCCCACATTTTAGGCATGTTACATTTGATTGCAAGACTCCGGCAAATGTTTGATGTACCACACAATCGCAGTTGTCCATTGAGTGATCTGATAAAGGTAAGAAGTTTCGATTTTAAGTGGAGGAAAACCAACATGGAATACATGGAGAAAAAGGTTACCTTCAGAATCTGCATGTATTTGATTAAGTGCGCTTATAAAAAACTCATGCGCATCCTGTTGCGCATAACCTGCCAGTTCCTTCAAACTGAGCCACATGGATTGTAAAAATGTACAAGGGCCATAAGGAGACCTTTCACCAGAATAAAGCTGTTTCAAAGTATTATTAGGTTTATCCAGAATTGCGCTGTATGAAATGTTCCTGCTATTTACCTGTATAAACAAGTTGTCCATCTCACAGCATAGACAAAACTTCCGTTTGCACAGAGCGTGGTTGTGTCGATCACTGAGAAAATGTGCTCTCAAAAGTGGATTATGTACCATGCTTTGAAGTATAACGTTCATAAAGCATGTGTTTCCCATGTTAGTCAATCCTCGTATCCCACGACAAGGCGGTAATGTTGAATGGGTTGTTATTAACTTGATCTCGCTATCTGTTGGCGACCAATCGATATAACTTATGTAGTTTCTCCTGTCTGTATATAAAGTATGAGAATTTGCGTATAATACGACTAAGCCTCATAGTAGAGCTTACCTTGTTTCATGTATTTTTGCATTTTGGCAAGCTTCGGCCTGGTAAAAAGGTCATATAACTCTTTGTCGTATATATAATCTGAACACAATGAACAGTAGATCATATGGTTGGTGAAATCCATAGCTTAAAGAATGTCAGTTCCGTTAGCATTCATCATCGTTGTTGTTGTATAATTGGGTTTTACAAGGAGAAGAAAATTACCAAATGAGTGGTTCTCCTTCTTCAAATGCTGCTGAATATGTCCTTGGTTGCTGCATCCCATATAGCGACAGTGCAAGCATATGTGCAGTCTGTTCGATATCAACTGACATGACGTACATTGAGGTACAGGCACCTGGAGTGAAAAAGCTTAATCACCAACAATATCATTATGATAATCTGGCTGTTTGACAGGTATGCTTACGTCTTGATGCAGCTTTCTCTTTTTGGATTTGTTCTTGTCGCTTGACGATTTTGACATCTGCATTTCACTAGTAGCTATTTTCCACGCAATACCGTAATCAACTGCCAAAGTGAACGTTTCTCGAAACTTTTCTCGAGCTTCTGAATGATCTGATATAGCTTGATGATTTTTCATCACGATTAAGTGTTTGCATCCTGCGGTTGCAATATTGTGATTTTGTTTCTGATCTTCAGAAGAATAAAATGACAACGGGTTCTCTGCGGAATACAATAAATCATAAACTGAATGATTAGATTCAGTAGATCCATTGTGGTGGCCATTGGCTATTAAAGTTGCCGTGGTCGAGTCCGCTTGTGGGGTCATAGCTATTTGAAATAGCGGATAAGGCAACTAAAGGTATTGTGCTTTCCTTTCATATTAGATACTGATATCAAGCAATGGTTTCATAGCCCATATGGAGCCTCCATTATACCTTAGTTGTAGTTTTGTGTATGGTGTTATATGTGAAGGAGTTGTCTACCTGACCGTTTTGAGACAATATTATGTTGGTGAAGCCACCTATATACACCATTTGTGAAGCGAAAGTTGGAAATCAAAAGTCAATGTTTCGACTCCATCATACAATAAGAGAAATAAAAGAAGCTTCTAATTGGAATGCCCTTTACCTAATGTGCTTATTGTCAATGTTGCAATGACTTTCTCTCACTCTTTCTAATAAAGTGAACAAGGAAAAAAGCTAAGAATATGAATTCGGACTCCACCAATGACCTGCGTGGATTGAACAAAAAAGAGTCCCACAATTTTTCATAATGGCTTATGCTTTTTTTATTATTATGCTACTATATCATTCAGTGTAACCTGGAGACCTCTTCAATTATTCTAAAAAGCTCTTCCAGACTACAATTAAGCCTTTGTCCACCCATATCGCCGTCTACTACTTGCTGCATCTGGGAGCGATTAAGATCCAGGAAGCTTTCTACTAAATCGCCATCAATAAAACCTCTGTGTGGTGCTATTCGTCGGTCTCCTCTAAAGTTTCGCCACCTGCAAAGTTTACAAATTAGATCCCACCAAAATCAAAAGGGGAAAGTCATTGTTTTAAAAGTTGTACTTACTCTGAGTAGTCAAAATTTCCTATACTTCCAATGACGTGAATGATATTGCTCTCCACCTGTGATAGTAGTAGATATTGGTCAGCGGTAATACTGTGCATGACACCTAGCACGCCGTTGATGGTTCCAAATAATATAGACTGTGATGTAGCAGGTGAGTCGGCATGGCTCATTACCAACGAACCTACATAAAAAGCAGATCTTAGCGCCTGTTGAATATCAGCACAGATGAAGGGCGACTTACCATGTCTAAAGCGATTGACGTATTCACCTAAATGCCATTCACCTAATAGTTCGAATTGTCCTGATCCTTCTGCCGCATTATGACTGATATGACCCATTGTAAACAAGTTATATCCCACTTCCGCGCCAATTATCGTGTTACGATCAGGCAAAATAATGCTTGACATCCAATTCGGGTTCAAATCGTAGGCAATTTCTTGCAATGTTTGTGCGGACTCATTATACTCCAACTTTGTAATGGATCTCATAAGATCGGCTACCACAATCTGATTGCCATCAACAGCCATATCTACAATGATGGTATTGGATCGGAGCGAGCAAATATAGTTTAAACTTTGGTTTTGCCATTCATAAACGATGATGGTACCGTTAACCGCAACGACAAGCTTATTTTCTAGTTGCCGAATGCAATAAGGCGCGCCTTCTACTTGTTTTGTGGATAGCAGCGATAGCTTCCGATCGTGAGTGAGATGGAGCACAAGGATTCTGCCCTCATGAACATCCTCCTCACCAGCAATGGCAGTGACGGTACCGACTACATAGACATCAGATATTCCCCCATCAAAGGAGCAATTTGATATGGACTGGCCAGTCTCGAAACCTTTCAATTCGTACTCATGTAATACTATGTTGAGATCAGCTATTAGTTTTGGTCCATGATTATTCCTGATACTGAATTACATCTTACTTTCAAAGCTTTGATCGTCTAGTATCTTAATTGAGGATTGGCTTGTTGAATTCGAGAAGTCTGTCTCCATCTTGCATGTTAAAATTGCAAATGTCCTGGAGTATTCCTGGTGGCAAATTCTTCTAACGGTCTCTCCAAAGGGTATCTTATTTATATGTAGCTTTTGAACTTGATCAATTTGGCCAATCATCACCCCTGAGCTAGTTGTGAACGCTATACAGTTTTCAAATGATTCGTTTCTGAAAGCAGTGATGTTGCTCATGTCCTGCGTCATATCAATATCATTTTCTATCGGTTCTTACACAACACCCTTCGACAATTACCTTCAGATTCACATCAGAATAGCGTATCTTACGATTGCTGCTATGAATGACAGTCGGTCGATCCGATGCAGCAAAGACGTGCGTATTCCCATTAGCCGAAAATGTATTGAGAGTCATTGGTTGAGTTCCAATAGAAACCTTCTTTTGATTAGAAAGCTGAAATGTCAAAGGATCAACCTGAAAGTTGAATAGCTGACCATCACCTAAATCACGTTGTATTATTACACCAATTGAGCCCATCATTTCATTCCGACGGCTATCTTACCCAAGGCAATTAGAAGAAATAACTCTTTTTCGAATTCTGTCAACACGATGGATCTTGGTATAATATCTCCGCCTAGTTCAATAGTAGCTATGACGCTGAAGTCTCGAGCGGATAGGAGTTGTGCGCGCATGCTCGTCCAGAATCCTACGATAATCACGTCGTCCTTATATGCCAAGGGGAACTGATTTATGTGAATACATGCAATTTCATTATCTAATTTGATGGATCTGGAATTGTTCCAATGTGAGAGTTCAGGTTCTGCCTTCGCATATAAAGACGTTGTGCAACTTACCCATTTTTCACAAGTTTACCCATGCTGTACTCCAGAACTGTCAGTATGCCTTCACCAGTCGAGATAGCACAGCGATTAGAGTTGGTAGAAGCAATAGTTATATGATTTCCTGAATCCGGGGCATACTCGTCCAGTAGACGGCCATCTTCAAACGGGTCCATAAGACGTACACTTTTGTCGGTGATTTGTATCACATGGTCTTCCAGTGTATTGATTGTCGCGATCGTTGGTCGCGTCAGATTATAGCCGGAATATACTTCAATCTCATGTAATTCATCCCCAATTTGTCTTAGGACCTTGGACTGCTCAATGAATGACACAATAAGCTTATCCTCGTTGCTGTGATTACTAGTCAGCTACACATTATACACAGCGTTTGTCACCTTTGAAGAAATACTTACTCGCTAGCATACGAAGGACGCAATGATAACACATTCTTGACACCGGCAATCTCCAAAGTGGCCTGGATGTGAACTCCAACTCCATTACGTATGATGCGCAATGATCCATCTGTTCCTGCTCCAGAGCAGGTAATAACCTGTGCCTAAATTACAAGTTGATATTAATTGTATTACAAGGTTGTCACTGCATGGCAGATCGTCCTTACTTGTCCCTGTTTTTCTAGATCGACTACTGCGAAATCAGTTATTGGACCCAAATTGGACATCTCGTCCAGTATGTTAACGTAATCCCCTTCATCATTCCTCTCAGTGTTAAGCTGTACAAGCTGTGAGTCGCCATAAGCTGATCCGACAAACAGCATTCCATTGTCCAAATAGGACAGTGAAGTCGGCGATGATATCTAACATATTGATTAGACCTAAGCAAATGAATTAATTATGCATGTCATTCTTTTTTGCCTACCACTCCGAGCTTTTCTAAATGTAATCCTTCAACACCCTGGTTCCCAATCAAGAGAATAACAATATATAAACGACCTTGATGATCGCCTAATAGTATTCGTGTAGAGTCTATGATCTCATATCTGTTGGCCAAAATGAGGTTAGAGACGCTATGATTGTATAAGAAATGCAAAGCTCTTGATACTTACGATTTAATTACGGTTGCTTCCATGTATGTCGTAATGGGATTGTTCATCGGTTGAAGATATACGATACTCTGTTCACCAATAACCAACAAGCCTTTATACGGTGCCTTCACAGGGACTATTAGATTGGCTCCTGGTTCCACCGTCGTCCGGCTTATTGTACCTGCGGCTTTAGTATTCGCTCTCACGTTGATAACGTAAGATGTGACATGCCGACCGTCGTGAGCATCTTGATATAGAATAGCGAGAGTGGGCAGAGACATCCCTGGTAGAAAGCAGCACGACAAAATGTTTGTCTCTTCAAACCTAATAGAGCCAGTCAGCAATCTTGTAAATTGCTTCATTTGTAAATCATTTATCCCGCATTCACCTCATATTCACAGATTGTGCCACTTCAGTAATCATTTTTCTACCGATCACTTCCTTGCCTTTTGCTGACGAACTTTCAGTCAATCCAGACGGTATACTGTCATCCCAATAAGAGGAACTCAATTGTAGGAACCTAATCATGCCGAGGTATATACTCAGACACACGATACGGCCAGCCTCGTCGATGTCAGTTATGGATCCATCCTCGTATGACTTTGCGCCAATTTCAGCCAAATGCCCACTACATTCCGTAATAACCTGCTTTGCCGCATCATCATAAGTCAGTATACAGTACTTGTTTTGCTCCGTTAACACAAACAACTCTGCAGTAGAGCGATGCTTTTGAAATGAAAAAAGTCAGATAATTGATGAATACGACCGGTAACAATGAAATCAGATATTACTGAAGGTTGATATAGCTGTATGCTTGAAACACGTCCCCATATGTTAAAGTCTAAGGCCAACTTAAGCTTTTCTCCATTAACTCGGAAAACTTCTATCCTTGTTCCTTTGCTGTGTATAAGTTAGTAACAGTAGTTCAGTTTGTGTTCTGCTTCATGTGTGTTGTAACGTACCTGACTACAAGACATTGCTCGGTGGAAGACAAGAAGTTTCCTTTGGCGGAGTAACTGACGGCGGTTGGCTTTTGAGCCGAAACAACATAATTGTAAGGGCCCATTGAACGAAAATGCAGAGGGGTTTGAGCACTTGCGTGACTCGGATCTTGTCAAGAACGCGATGTTCGAAAGTACCGGCAAGTCAAATACTGTTCGCGTGCGGAGATCCAATTAGTACTGACTACTCACAACACTGTCGGCGCGTCTTTAGCCCACGACTCTATCTAAATACTCTAGCATTGAATGAAACCGGAACACCGAACATGATAAATGATATGAAAAGTATATCGTGGAAATATATTTACTGGGGTGCGATGCATTCAGCACAGGAAACAAAGTGATGATAGATCTCTACTTGTTACAAGCAGCTTATTGATAGAGTCCTGTTATATTAAAACAATGCATTTGCTTTGTGGCTGCACAAAACATTCGAAGGATCTTTGTACTCTTTGCCTTGAGTGATAATGAATTACTGCAACCAACGCAACATAAATGCCTCCTCATACAGGGTAATTTTGCCCGATAGATTTCATTAAACCTTTTTATTTGACCCCACTGACCACCTTTGCTTCTTGATATTTACAGTAACTTTATTTTTATGCCTATACACTGTTTTTAGCAGTCGTTAATCATGTAATGATTTTCCATTATACAGCATCGTCTCAAAAGCTGTCATCTTGCCAAACATTTTTGGACCCTGAATTACATGGCCCCTGATTAACACCTCCTAATACTCCTGTATACAAAGTGAAGAAAGTAATTTCCTCTGACATAGCCGCCTTTTTGTTTTGGAACTATCAAAGCTAGACGACGATATTTCTTTATTCGAACTTGGCCGTTGTCGCACCGAACCTCGTCGTAGCAGCGAACTCCTCAATAGGCTGGGATTGAATTCAGTTGTACACGACCTGCACAGTCTTGCTCCAAGTCATTGCATACGATGGATATCTCGCAATTCAGGCCAAAGATACAAGGTTAGTTGCTGAATAAGGCTACTTCGAGACTTTCCAACAAAAATTATACACAGTAAAGCCAGAATGAATTGGCCACCACCTAAAAATCATTCTGATATCGATGGATAAAGACATAAACATGTCTGGTTGGAAATACATGGTGCAGCAGATTAACTTTATTTTCTATTTCACAGCAATATTGAAAGCATCAGATTTGTCAGTTATAACGGCAGAGAGAGTTCGCACTTTGTTGGAACAAGAATACAATATAAACCTAGCGGACCAAGAGAAGTCAGTGGAAACATTAGTGATGGATTGCTTTTATGACCTCCAACTTCAGCAGACGACTACGGCTATGCCAGATTACAGCAGCAGCCAAGAATCTAATTTGATGCCTTCAACAACAATCGAAACTCCAGGACAAGTTGGTATCTCTGAAGAAGGGAAATTGATCGTCAACCTGCAAATGCCGGATTATAATAACTTTCCAACAATGGGGTCATTTTCGATGGACACTACATTCTCAATGGCAACTACACCACCGTATATAAGATATCCGGATTCAACTAATTCACAAAGCAATTTTGCAGAAATGCATAATACATCTTACTCCTTTGTACCGCAAAATCAAGTCAATCATTCTGGTTCAAATCCGCCCTTTCACTCACA
The DNA here is from genome assembly GCA_037039815.1 of Umbelopsis sp. M5902. Lineage (NCBI taxonomy): Eukaryota > Fungi > Mucoromycota > Umbelopsidomycetes > Umbelopsidales > Umbelopsidaceae > Umbelopsis > Umbelopsis sp. M5902. The sequence goes on from JAXQGL010000056.1 coordinate 486,427, forward strand.
TACGCTAAATCTTGGAAGCTCTCACCAAATCCATCAAGAAACTCATCCGGCAGCAGCCTCATTTCCTTCCCAAGTGAGTTCATCTTACATGCCATATTACCAACTTCAACCCTCCATCGACCAAACAAGCAGTAAAAGCGAGTTCCCCGCACAGCGTTATTTTGCTTGTATTCCATCTATACCACAGCAGCCGCACCAAAGCACTCAAATTTACAATCAAGAGTATCGAAAACAACAAATGAAGCATCAGCAAGATGGTGCTTTAGTCAATGGCCACCCATACCAATTGCATACCTTGAACTCACAGCCGCCGAGATTGGATAACGGTTATCTTCGAAATGAACAGTCCTGGCCATCCACAGTAGCTAAATTGAGGCAAATGAACATAAAGACTAATATCAAGAAGAAGGTGGGGAAGGCGAAAAAGAAGAGACGGACTGCTCAGGCAAACAATGACCCAAATGCTCCTCCAAAACCAAAAAGAAATACTGGCTTAAACCGACCACTAATATTGAGTGCAACACTGGGTGCATTCATTGGCTGTTCAGAAGTGAGTTTACCTGACGCGTATCATGTAACAACCACTTGACTGATTACTGACAATTTGATTAACAACTGATTTACAAAGCTTTCTCGCCCAGAAGTAGTTAAAAAGCTCTGGAAATATATCAAAGAGAATAACCTGCAGGATCCCGCGGACAGACGGTTCATATTGTGTGACGAAGAGTTAAAAAAGATATTTACAAGAGATCGAGTGAACAGCTTTGCCATGAATAGAGATCTATCTGCTCACTTAACTAAAAAGATTGAATTATCACCAACGGCTACTGCAACTCCGGAGGAAGCGGAATCAAGTTATACATTATGTAGTTCAAGTGCCATGACCCCTCAAACCCCAGGTGTTACGTGTGAAGAAATGGAAAGCAGTGAAGAGAAGATTGAAGATTTAAACGCAATTGACATTCAGAACTTGGTTCAAAGCATGACATCTGTCACTTCTTGATATTCGATCTTGCGTCCTGGCAGTAAAGGCAGATCAATTATCAACGTACTGCAGTATTGCAGCTTGCAACTAGAAAAATCTGAGCTAGGCCATCCTTTGAAGAGGAAAGCAATCAAAAATAGTAAAATTATCTGGCATTTCAGGATCGAAGGTTAGTCGATGTAAAGTTTAACAAGAGGACAATCAAGTGTGTTTCATATCATCCCATTTATTCATGTAAAATAAAGTATGTGCTAAAATTGTTAATGGTATTACATGAGGCAAGTTATAGCTGAGGTAGATAAAGGGACATTCAATAAAGGTTTTTGCTTTGCAGTACTATGGCAAATTAGTTGTAATTGGTTTTTTTGGGCTGAGCCTGTCACTTGCTACCTCGCTTTCGTCGGAGCTATCTTTGACAGTTGCGCCTTGGGCTGGAATAGCAGTATGCTGTGCTAGTGGTTCATGAGTTGAGCCTCTTCGGCCATGGCTGTGTCCAAGATGCTCCTCTTCTTGAGAAGAGATTTGATCTGCAGTTAAGGAGATGAATTGTTGTGACATGTTTGAAATTGCCAATGAATGAAGCGAGACAGAGGCGGGCGTTCTTTCAAAATAAATACGCAAAATCAGAATATATTTTCCATCAAGCATATGCTTTTCATGCAAAGATGGTGTAATGGGTCTTATGACCACCAAAACAGCTGTACATCAAAATAGATGGGTTTGGTTAGAAAAGTCTAAAAAGGTCTTTATGAAGCACGAGAAAGTACATTGACTGACACTGTGCAGATCAAATAATCCGTCATCACAAAGCAATCCTAGTATGGAATTCCAAAAACAGCAACATAACGGTGTTCGAGTCTTTTGGAAGCAGAAATCTCAACATACCCTGAGGGATACCAAAAAAGACGTCTTTAGCAATTGTGGTATGATTGGCATTGTCCAAACGGCGTCTTGCTTGTCGTAACATTCTTGCTGAACAAAAAATATTCTTGTCAATAAACAGAAATGTCAAAAGAAGCTACTACTGAGCAAGAGTATTCTATGAAGTGTACAAGTATTTATACGACCGCTGTTTCTACCACTGCATTTCCTTTTCCCCTACAATATACCATTAATATAACATGTCATTTATACGGCAACAACTGGTTTTGCTCGCTGTAGTCTTGTTCGTCAGTGTAAAGTCACAGACCTGCTCCGGGCTGGTCAGCGTGACATCTCAAGCAGAGCTGAACAACATCCAGACTTGCAGTGATTATGATGGTACCATAAGCATCGATGGCACAAATGCCCATTCATTAGTTATGGATGGAATAGAGAGGATAACTGGCGACCTGATACTGAGAAATAATGATAACTTGAATTCCTTTCACGCCCCGGCATTACAATCTATTCGAGGAAAATTGGAGATGGCTAATCAAACACATCTTTCTCAATTTGCCGTTCCTAACTTCAAAAATGCTTCCTCAGTTACCTTGGCTGTTTTACCAGAGCTCAAAGATCTTTCTTTTGTGAACTCGTTGTCGGGACTGACTACAATCTCAATTGCTGATACACGAGTGCAGAAATTTGAAAACCCTTACATTACTAATCTGCAACAGCTCATGCTCACCAATAATAACAATTTGACGTCGATTCGTCTTGCAAATCTATCCAAAGTAGGCGGGAAAGTATATGTAACTGCTAATGGTGCCTCTTGCAATGTCCAGGTGAGTTGGGGCCATGAGTTTTGCGAAATGCATTTTTTCTTTTAACCGTAGCATACTTTAGTTTCCCCAGCTTACATCAATTCAATCGGGTACCTTTCGAAACTTAAACAATCTTGACCTTTTGGCATTAACAGAAAGCACACAAGATCTTTCCTTCAATCAGAATATCGCTCTTGATTTGACGCTCAACTCTTTGAATTCAGTTGGGGGATCTTTGACCGTGGTTGATAATAATGAGCTTGTCAATCTCACAATGGCTAATTTGACTACTATCGGTGGTGCCTTTGCGGTGAATAATAATACCAAACTCCTTAACATTGATGGCTTTCCCAAGCTGCAGGAAATTAGGGGTACGGTGGATCTTGCTGGTTCCTTTGATAAGGCTGAAATTCCTTCCCTCAAAGATGTGCGTGGCAAAATGCGCCTGCAGACTACTAGTATAGTGTTTAAATGTGATGAGTTTAAAAATGCCGGAGTTGTTGAAGGAGGATCCCTTGCATGCAAAAGCAACTTGGCGCCAGATCAGATCGATCAAAACTTTGGACAGAAAGGTAAAAGCACCTCGCACGGATCACTATCAGGAGGCTCGTCAACACCTCATCTTCCATCCATAAAAGAGTCATCCGGCTTTGCACTAGCAGTGTGCCTGGCATTCATTATAAGTGTGTAAATTTCTTAATAACTCACTCATCAAAGCATCAATCAAACAACATATAACATTTGCAAAAAAGAGAGACAAAGAGCAAATAAATCGCATCTTTTGCATATATAAAAAATCGTTGTCTTGAATAGCGTATTTAACAAAAATGGAATATGTGATAAGATGATCATCTAACTGAAGTACAACAAGCATCCATGCCAGATAGAAGCATATTGGAAGCGATCTAGCGGACTTTGGCCTACTCTCCGTCATTAACATTCAAGAGTCGCTTACTCCACTCATAAACGACGTAGCTTATACTTGCAGCAGGAACAACCTACAGAATTGTTTAGTACATCGAAATAAACAGATTGAAAACATTTGTACAATACGTACTTTAATCAAGGTTGGTGTCAAGCCGGCATAGAAACCAACTAGACCTTCATTGCGGAGAGTATCGCGCGCTACAGACCAGGCTGCGCCGGGGGTCCCTTTCGCTTGTAGCCTACAGATGCATTTGTCAGACCAAAGAATAAATTTGCATCAAAATGAAGTCAGCTTACCTTGTTCTTATCATGGAAAGTGGATAGACACTTGAGGCACCTATACTGCCACTTGCTATTCCACATCCCCAAAGAACAAGCATACTAGGTGTGTCTTTGCTTTTTTCGTCCTTTTCAAAACTTTCCAAATAAGCACTTTTGAGGGTATCATAAATTCCCATATCCAGTGCCTGATATGGGAAAACACCTATCAAACCTAAAGTCTATGATGAGCAAAGTGTTAGTGTCGGTTACAGTCAAAACGCTAGCAAAATTAGAACATTCACAGCATACCAAACCAGGCCAGAACGCTATCAGTCCACCACTTCGATACATCTGCTTCGCAGTAGTGACTATAGCCGAGTTGACTGACTTTTGCACTGATTTGTCGGCCACATTTGTGAAAGGCTGAGACTGTATCCTAATTTTTAAAGTTTCTACGGGATAGATGGCGAACTGACTGACGATACCTGCAATTCCGCCAGCTGCAAATCTCGCTACAGTCGATATGTGATTCTTTTCATCTATGCCTTCGATTTTCGATAACGCCACTTTGGCTTTCTCAAAAGACCAAAATTTGATGGCTGATTCCGGAAAAATTTTAAGCACATTCAGGCCGTTTCCCACAAAAAAAGCTCGTATGCCACCACCAGAGCGATATATAGTCTTTATCGCCTGTATCAATGATGTTCTTGGGGCTTTCTTAATGACTGAATCCGAAGATCCGGTCGATTCTGTCACATAAGTGATCAAGTGTACTTTCAGCCGGTCCAGCGGGGCTGTGCACGTGCGAGAGACAGCGCCAGCTACCCCGCCCGCCAATAGATATTGTAAAGCATATTGTGCCGTTTCATCATTTGGAGGGATAACAACATCGGCATCTTGGTTCAGTTGGGTGGCACTGTTGTAATATCGAAAAACTTCGACGATACTTGTTGTATCTTTTGGTAAGAGCTGCTCCCCCAGTGTTTTACATGAACTATGGTTAGTCCCAACTACCGCGACTTCTGCAGCGCCTCAATCACCAAAAACATACCAAAAGATAGTCTCTCCATTCCGCAAAGTCGATTTGTCCATCACCATCTTGATCCATGGCTTGTACAAACTGTTCAACCTCCTTGTCAGAAGCTGCTATTCCGCCTCTTCGTAACGCCGATTTCACTTCTTCTCGTTGTAACATTTGGTCTCCACTTTTGTCGATCTGCTCAAACAAATGCCAAAGCTCCTCTTCTTTCTCAACAACATAGGTTTGAAATTCGGCAAAGTCAACTAGCCCGTCCTTCGACGTATCACACTTTTCGACAAGCTTTTTAACGATGTCATCTCTTTTCTGGGCGGGTAGCTGGTATGTCAACGTCTGTATACCCTTGAGTACCGACTCGGTATCTATGTAGCCGGTATCTGGGTTGGCTAAAGCTGAGAATAAGGATTTCAACCGTGAGTCTCGTTTCGCTGGCTCTTCAGCAAAGTAAGGTCTAGAATTTCCAGATAAGGACTTTGGATTCTCATGATCGAGACCCATAGTAACAAAAGCTTCAATGAGAATAAGCTGCTGGTGAGTCAAATAAGTGTTTGTCCAGTAATAGATAAGGAAAAGGAAGGCAAGCAACGGCCCCAGGAAATTGACCTTTTGCTAAACTGTTTCGGCCAACTTACAGTCACTTTGAATTGCTGCTTTTGAGCTGTGAGGTCACAATGTCAACATTGATTGGTCTGTGCGCAAATCTGACCGCTTGAAACTTTCGCAAGATCAAGTCTTTTCAAATGTGGGTTCCATGACCTGAAATCTGTCATTTCCTACTAGTTTCATCGTGCTTAGCCTTACAATGACCTGACCAAGTTTTAACGATATATTGAACGCAATGAAAGTTTTGTGTGCAGAAGTGCAAAGCTGGTCGCTCTATAAATTCTCTGTTGAGAGCGCGAGCTAACCTATGGCTCAAAAAAAAGCTCTCCATTTGTTCATCAGAATAAAGAAGTTGGCATTGACAATTATGCTACTGTGCTCGAATAGCTCAAACATCTAAAAAAATAATTCATTTTTAAGCTAATCATGCTCTTAGCAAATTGAAACTTTTTCATGCACGCGTTTAGACAGAAAGTATAAAAAGTGCTTATAAGTAGACATTCGAAATCATTTTACGTGAAGAAAAACATGTATAAAGTATGCTTTCCAATAGAACTTCTATCAACATAATCAAATTGCTCTGCCACGTTGTAAAAAACCATGTCTTAACGACATCAAACTGGCAAAGTTGACATTACAGTCACGGGGTTTCCAAATTCGTCCAGCTGTAACAAAATGCCAACCTGCTAAGACTGCGTTGAGCATTAAGTTGTTTTCGCACACACATTCCAGCTGCAGTTTCAGTTTATTCCATATAGCTGCTAATGTCTGGAGACGGTTCTGCTTCACCAACCGGGAGGTTTCTACCGTTGGGAAAGAAGCCTAGCAATGTCAACAGCATCAAGTCACAGGGTCCTGGCAGTTAGTATTTGCATTGTCTTTGTCACTTTATCACCGTTGTCACTGTCGAATCGGTGCGTGTACATGCTATGTTATGACTTTCCAGCATAATATTTTGTAACATTGCAACACCTTGTGCATACAGGGGCTGCTCAGTTACGGCATAATCGCTGACAATGGATGATGAAGGTTGTTCATTTCGGTTGAAATAGTCATTAATCTACTCTGTTTCATTGCTTTTTTTTTTATGACAACGTAGCTGGGAGAGGATATTATACTAGGACAAAGCTTCTAACAAGCAAAGTATCAGCGCCTCGACCAATAAATCTACCAAGTTTACGTCGAGAACACGCTGGTATGGAGACGACAACACCTGTAGTTCTTGGAAGCGTCACCAGCTGGGGTTCGCCTTCATCGTCACCCGCTTTATCTGCATCACCAGGGAAGAGTGGTGATCATCGTGTAAAACCTCAATCTCCTATAGCGAGTGTAGATTCCAATTTGGCTGCGGGACAACTGCGGTCACCTCCGACATCTGTGAAAATGTTACAACGTGAAAATGGCGGTCATTCACCAGGTTTAACGAATACTGCATTATCGCAAGGCTCACCAAAGTCGACCTCTTCACCAAATATTAAGACACAACCCGTAACACGAGCATGGGTTATACCGACAGCGACAGCTAAACCCAAAGAGATTCCCGGGTTCCCAGCGGCGAAAGAGGCTACGGATCTCCTAAAAGGTATTAGAGTAGTGCTATTTGTACGTTCATCACAGTATCATGTAGCATACCTCTTGTTAACATATTTTCAATTGTTTCATAGTCGAGGATAAGAAGACACAGGTTAGTTGGTTCAAACTTGAATGATGTTATCATATGCTTAAGGATATATATTGACTTTCTGCAACGTTACAGAAAGAGGATAATGGAAATAACGATCGAAAAGGATCTTTAAGCATGCATATGGAAGGAGCATGGGATGAGGTACGAGTTGTTGGTATTGCTTTATTTTAGGAAGATTATAGGCTTACCTTCAATATTTATCATAGATGGAAGATGAAGCTTTGGACTTCTCGGCACCGGTGCTGGAATTCGCTGATGGAACGACAATCAAAGTTCAACAAAAGCCAGAGGAGACTGAGAGCGACGGTCCACAAGAAGAAGAAACTGTGACTCCCGCTGACCGGTTCACTGACGACTATGATCGCAGCTATCATTCACAATCAAGGCATCATCCAACGCTATTTGAAACCGGCGATAGCCGCCACAATGATCGCGGCCATGGATATCAACGATCAAACTATGATAAATGGCGAAGTGGTCCTGAAGAACGAGCTGGGCGTGACCATGATTATAACTCTAGATATGATCGTAGGGGGAGCTATGACCGACATGATAGTAGACCGTCTTACGACCGACGAGATAGTAGACCATCGCCTTACTATCACACAGGACGTCAAAGTGTTGATCAAAGGAAGGAAGGTGAAAGTGAACCTAGCTGGCGCAGAAACAGCTATCAGCGACGTCCAAGCCAAGATAGTCGAGATGAATTCCATCCTACGTTACTTCAGCGACCACGACGCCAATCTGGTTTGAGTGCAAGATCTGACGAACATGGTGGTTCTGCAGAAGGGTCTGAAGGATTTGGTACGAATAGCACGATTCCTGGAGAAATAGAGCGTCCCCCTGAAGTCACCGCCGCGCAAAAGGAAGTTATGTTAACAGCAGCCGAGAGAGCAAAAAAGCGACGAGATGAAGAGGAGGCAGAGTATATAGCCGCCAGAGAAAGGGCAAAGCAAAAGGCAATGGAGCTTGCTAAAGTGGCTGAGCAGACCAGTACGACTTCTACCGAACGTACCCGTCAAGCTTCAACCAGCAGCGACAAAGACGGCCATAACGCAAAGTCAGAGTCTGAGCTTAGAAAGCCATCATCATCATGGGCGTCAGTGACACGTCCTATCAATAACAAAGAATCTGGGGGCTCGCGGGCAGGATCACATCAAGAGTCACATGCTGCTAGATCACCAGAGAGGATGCAGAAACCTGTCTCCATCTCTGATATCGATAAAGTCATGTCGTCAATACGCCAGACTTTGAACGAGAAGAAAGCCGAACCCGAGGATCAGCAACTCGCTCCTTCCAAGCCCAGTGAAGAGGCGTTACCTACCGCAGAGAGTGTAAGCCATGGAGCAGCTGATAGCAGTGAAGCAAAGTTTGAAAGACCAAAAACTGTCATAAATTCTACGGTCGAGGAGGATGAGACGACTTCTGTAAAGGAAACAAAGTCTGTAACATATTCAGTTACCGATGCTGCCTCAGAGACGACTACTCAAATCGAGATGGTGATTGAGCCTGCTATGGAGCATCAATCAACATGGAAGACGATTGTCAGTGCTATTGAGCCTACTACCTGGGATGACAACGAGCCAAAACCGAAAGAAGATACTGTCAACGTTACAAAATGGGATTTAAAACTGGATGACGTTGCTGAGAAAAACGCTGAGCTAGACTTTGATATGGAGAATAACCCCAGTTCTAAGCAATGGAAGCAATTTATGGAACAAAGCAAAGAAGAGGGCTTTGTTGAAAAAGAGAGAAGTCAACCGCAAGACTGGAACAGTTATGCTAAGATACTTCAAGCCGAATTGGCCGAAAAGACGGACGAAGTTGGAGCTTCATCACCAGGTGCGTCAGAATTGACCGATTCCGATGCAACGACCAAACCAATAGAACGACCAGCAAGAGGCGGATCTCGTGGCCGTGGTCGAGGTCTATTGACTGAGAATAGTCGTGGCAGAGGCCGTGGTGGTAGCTCTCGGTTTGATGCGTCATCTTCTGAATCCAGTCGTGGTGGACGTGGCCGTGGACGAGGAGGACGTGGACGAGGAGGTCGATCTGGTCGTCTCGAAAATGATTCTCAGGAAGCACTTGTATCCGTGGAAGATCAGCCAGCGAGCCAGCCAAGTAGCAGAGCTGATACTTCATCATCATGGCGGCGCACAGCAGACGATGAGGAACCAGTGGATATTGAAGTGAGGCTACCTCATCGCCAAAAGCCAAGTAAGACGGCTGCCAAGGAGAAGCGAAATGCCGAGAACAAATCAATGGCTGGCGATGCTGATGTCAAGTCGATCGCAGATGTAAATTTAGTGGAAAGCTTATCTTCATCTACTCGACAGTCGCGGAAGAAGATTATTGGTGCCGATCAAGAACTCGATTTCTCTGATCTATCACTATCTGAAACGCCAGCGTCCGATGCATCAGCAACACCTGTGGAGCAGAGAGTAATAGTGAATCACGTTGCCGTAACCAAGACTACCGAAGCCGAAAGTCCTCACGAAGATTCTGCTAGTTCAGGTTTGTTATCTCAGATACTGTGTATACATATGTATTAGGAACGCCTGTTGAACAATTTCAATCATCCAATTTGCAGATGCCGAGAAGAACCCGTCTAGAAAGAAGCCTCAACGGAAGAAGAGCTCTCTTACTGCCGCCAAGACACCACTGTTCCCTCAAACATTTGAAACCGTTGTCGGAAAGCGACCCTCTACCATGCAATTCCGATTTGAGAACGATGTTGATGCTGATAAGGAGCCAGTGGTAAGTTTTATGCCACACTTTTAGTGCGTAGCTCACTCGTATGTGTGCTTATTTTATCATGATATAGGAGCGCAAGACAGTTGAGTCGCCTTCGCTCTCCACACCATCTCCTTCTGCCAATAAGCAGCAGCCAGTTGAACACATGAATCTAGTGCTGACTAGCACTTGGGGAGTATCATCACCACTAAGTCAATCAAATAGCCCAGCCAACCAGAACAGTGCTATGTTTATGTCAAAGGAGCTATCGTCACAAATTGATTTGGATACCAGTGCACTCGTTGATAATCTTGTTCATGGTAGTGGCGGCGATGATGCTGATTCGTCGCCCAACTTCAAGAATCGCTCAAAGAGCACTCATCCTGCGTCTCCACACGGCCATGGGCGCTTCGCGAAAGGACAGTATGGTATGGGTAGACGACATGATGGTCAACAGCAAAGACGCGTTCCAATGGATCATCGTATGATGGGCAGCAGTAGCTTTCCAATAATGATGTATCCCATGGCCATCAATTCTCCCGCTGGAGGCATGCACAACAATACTGTCTATGTTACATCAGAGCAGACGGGTAAGAAAAGAGTTGTTTACTTTTACAGTCCAGATGTCTATTTGCTAACATTATTTCTTTAGCGCACTTTCCTGGCACGCCTAGTCAAGGACAAGCTACTCAGCAGCAACCATTTTACTTGATACCACAGCAATCATACGTATCTGGTAATCAGTTTTTGCAACAACAGCCGTTCAACCAAAGTCCCTCTTCGCATTCGCAAGCTGGTAACTTTTTGATACCATTTGGTTGGCAGCCAGCGTCAGCAGCACATCAGCAACGAGGCAACGCTCGACCAAGCCATTCACCCCACATGGAACACGGTGTTGGATTCCATAAAAACAAGGATAAGGGCAAGTTCAAGACGCCTGAAATGGCTTCCAAAGGTTTAGCGTATGATAAGAACAATCCCGCATCGGCAGCTACGTGGCAGTATCAACCAAGAAGTGGTCCAGTGCATATGAACCAAACTGCGATGGTGGCCGGCCCACCGAGCACCTACTTTAATAATACCATGCCGTCACCAGCCTATGGTAGTGGAGGAGGGCGTGGACGCGGTAGTAGCTATAATATGACTCGACCAGCGCGAGGTGGAGGAGCTGTAGGCAATCATACTCGAGGAGGAGGAGGTGGCGGTGGTCGTGGTCACATTGGTGGATATCAAAGCTGGCGATAATTATGTTAACTTGAAGCATTCCTTTTATTTGTTTAATCGTCACCTTCTATATTTTTTTTCCTGCTGTTTCTAACATCCGTTGACCTTTGAATTTTTTTTCTCTGCCACTTCTTTTTTCTTTCTTATAATTTGGAATACAAACACATTCAATTCTCTCTATTTGCTTTACAAAACTTTCAGTCAGCCTCTCGTGTTTCCGCCCTGTACGAACGAGCAAAAGGTCTCCCTCGATATTGATAATCTAAATTTGCAGTCTGTCAATCGAAATCTTCAACACGCATGTCTATGGTCACCTCGCCCGTTCCTGCACCTCTAAACAATGGTGGCTCCGAACAGCTAACCTTAACGTGCGCTTGGGATGACTGCTCAAAGACCTTTTTGGATCATACGACGTTAGCAAAACATTTATCAGAAGGTATCGTGTCTTTACCGTAGGTCGGACATACGCAAGCCGCGATCCATTTAATTGCCCTTAGAAGCTCGTTTTTTTTTTTTTTTGGCGTTTTTTCTATATCTCACTAAGTATTGTGTTTGACATAGATCATGTAGGGTGGAAGAAATCAGATTATGTCTGTCTGTGGAAAGGTTGTCCACGGTCCAATGTAAAAAGCAACTCCAGGTTCGCGTTGATGATGCATTTACGGACACATACAGGCGAAAAGCCTTACACCTGCACATGGCCCGGTTGCCAGCAAAGGTAAGACACACAATGTTATTTGCGCATGGTTTTAAGCAACGCTGACCATCAGGTGCATATAGTTTTGGTAGAACAGACGCCATGTTAAAGCATAGGAAGACAGAGCATGAGAAGCAGGAGGGACAAGATGAGACGGAAAAAAAGGAGAAAAGCTCTAAACGTAAAGCGATGAGTAATCAAGCCAACCAGGAACGACGGCCAATTGATATGAGTCCGGCCGACACGGTTGAATCTGACGAAAACTTTGCTCAAAGATACAAAGTTGTCAAAACCAAACTGTCGCACATTTTACGAGAGAATGAAATGTTAAATGAAGAGTATCTGCAAGCAACGAAAAAGCTAAAACGACTCCGCACTGAACGACGAGTATTGCTGGACGTACTCGTTGCCGCTGAAAAAAGTTCACAAGACAAAAAGGATGATCAAGCAAATGCGCCAAAACCAGACGCAGAAGCAGAAACAGAGACGAAGGAAGATAAGGCTGAAGAAACAGCAGCTGAAGTGGCGGAAGAGGACGAAGAAGAGGTGGATGAGTTAATGGATGAGGACGATGATTGAAAACCCCCTACTTAAGCATAGTATTTCCACAGAGGCTTTGTAATACGTTTTCCCTCCATCCCAGCTTTATTCAAACCGGGGTGCACATAGTAAATGGACATATTATACTACCTGGTTCACTGGCTGCCCATTGAAAATGACATTGATAAATGCGTGCGCCAGTAAATGGACATATTATACTACCTGGTTCACTGGCTGCCCATTGAAAATGACATTGATAAATGCGTGCGCCAAAACAAGCGGCATAGAAAGAAGGGGAAAAGATAACATGATCACACTGATATGCATGCAGGGTTCAGGGAGCAACAAAGTGTCCATTTTTCCATTTTTTTTTATTGCTTAACGATTTGAGAACTCACAAGGTAAATAGAACGCTGAAATGTTAAGTCTATGAGACTAAGGGCTGTTTATGTACAACTGATTGAGAATAGACAGTAAACAAGGATTAAGGTACGATGAAATGTGAGTGATTTATTCCATCGGCAACAAAATAAATGCTGCGGTTTTTCTGTCACAGATGATTGCAAGTCAAAAATAAAAAAGACAAGGAAAGGCTAACTCAGCCTCGAATTGGATAGTCGCGTAGGCTTATTATAAGCACTACATTGGCCATCAGGAGAACAGAGAAAAAAAAAGTAGAGGTTGAAATTCAAAGTATACCTCAAGAACTTGAATAGGGAAAAGTAGAAACGCAAAAGTTATAGAAAAATCGGAAATGAAAACAAAATAATCATTATCAAAAATACAAAGATAAAAGAGATAGATATTGAACATCTAAGGTAGAGGCTTTTTTCCAATTTTTCTTCTTTTTTTCTTGTTTTGATTTTTAGATAAATTTGTTCTGCTTTTCCAAAAGATTTGAAATTTGAGTATACTCTTGTGGTTGTTTTTTCTCCAAATCCTGAGTGTATAAATGAGCCAAAAGAGAGGGACTCCAAAACCGTTGGTTGGTTTCGGTATCCGCAGTGAAATTGGCATATCCAGAGGGGGGTGTATATCCTTCAATGGGTGATTGCAATGATTGCAAAATTCCATTCAGAGATAAGTTTCCGAGTGCAAGAGGAAAGGTGTCCAGTTGTATAGAGAGATCAGTAGTAGGCATCACGATGGCAGTCGTGGTATTCGAAGGTAGCTACATCTGGGCTAATGGTTGATTTGGGCAACCCTTGACGGTGACATGGCGAACCAAGGCATCCTTACGGCTGAAAGGCTTCTCACAGTATTCACAGTGATAAGCACGTTCACCGCGATGAACGGTGGCTTCGTGTCGAGAAAGGTCGTGGCGGCGGTCAAAGTTCTTGCCACATCCATCAATGTTGCAGCGGAACTTCTTATCACGATTAGGATCATGAACGCGCATGTGAGTTTGTAGATTGAAACGACGGGAGAATCTCATAGAGCAGCCTTCCCGTGGGCATTCGAAACGCTTGAGAGGACGACCAGTGACGTCGCGAGTGGAAGAGGTGCGCTTACGCTTAATGGTAACAGGTGATGGAGTGTAGTCATCATCCCTATTGTCGCTGCTGGGTTCGTCCTGAGAACCAAAGATTTCTTGTTCATCGACGACATCAAAGAGACAGGTCTGAGAAGATGGTTGGCTACCAGCGCCATTATCGTCATTGCCAGACATGCAGTCATCAAGAGGAACGAAAAGAGAATTACTATTCGAGTCTATATGACTGGTTTGCTCACCAACATAAACAATTTGATGATTAGGTTCACGTCCTAGAATAGAATCCTTATCGGTGATAAGGGAAAGTGGGTTTCCATCAAAGCCAGCAGGATATGGAGACATATGGCTGGTATAATAGCCCTCATCGGCGATGAAAGGTGACTTGCCGATAGCCTCACAGTGGTCCAAGGCAATGTCTTGGCCATTGACCATTGGTGTGTAGAATGGCGTGGGAGGCACATAAGGAGTAGATGAAAACATGGTCATGGGAGATTCCATGGGAGTTTCCCAAAACGACTGAGGAGTATCACAAAGGCTCATATCGAGATCCAATGGAGAGTTCAGCAAGTTACGTTGGCTTGGCGGAATATAACTAGTCTTGGCCATAGCTGGGGTTTGAGCTATATTTTCAAGACGAGCAAGAGATTTACGACTCAGCATATGTGATTCCCATTCTGTTTCAAATGATGAAGAAGGGGAGCTTTCACTAGAGTTCTTACCATGTGAGAAATGCAAAGCGTCTTGAGGTTGGTCATCACCATAGAGGACATGATCAACAAAGTCTGGTTCGAAGGAATTCTCCATCGTTGAAAAAGAGTAATCGAAAAGTTGCTGTTGTTGTTGCTGCAGGCTATTACTCATGCACTAACTAGAGAAAGAAGCGACTTCAATCGCCTTGGAAAGAAGGTAATGTGTGAAAAAAAAGGTAAAAGAATTTGGTAGCTTGCGTAGAACGGGTTGTATTTATCATCAATTGACTCAGGTTGAAACCCCGCAAAAGACTGCGGCAGCTTGGCTTGTGCACCCAAAATTTTTTAATGACTCAGGTTGTCCAAGCCCCAACTCTAAAATTGCCCGTTGTCGCTAGGCAATCGCTCCACGTTTCCATGACAACTTACTTTAATTACTATGGTGATTTGCTGGTATCCAAGCAACTTCTCTCTCTTTATTATCAAGTCGTACCATACACATTGTTTTGCAATTAACACAAATACTAAATTAACCATACTGCTTTAAAACATCGCGCAGAGATGTCTCCATGTCCTTTGCCCATAAGGGGTCTTCCCGGCTGCCTTCATTTTCGTTTGACACATTGTCGGTGCCTGCGCCGGTATTATAAGTGGCTTCCGATGGTCTCCTAGAACTGTGTGAAGCCACCGACAGTGATCCTACCGTTACACTGGAATCCAAGCCAGACAACCCTGGGGTTAATGATACAGACGTTGGCAGCTTGGACAGGTATACCTCGCTTTTGGGTCTGCTATGACGGGTATCAACTTCACTAGAAGCTCTTCGTTTTCCGTACGCTTCAGGTAGCGCTGGATTGGACGTACGGCGTAAGGCAGACTCCTTTTGCGCAAGTGGCAGCCAAGTACGGCTTGAAGAATTGTTTGCATAGTAATTCGGGACGGATCTTCGTCGATGATCCTTTTCTTTTCCTGCCCGGATACTAGGAGTGGGACTGGATGACCCAAATTTTTGACGGTCAAGAAAGCCGGGACTAAGGGGGGAAATCGGAGGAGAACGTTTTTCGTCGTCCATGATGGACCCATTCGACGGAGTTATTAGTGTCATTCTATTACGGCTTTTACGTCGACCGGAACGAAGGCATTCCCATTCTTCCCATTTGCGCATAGTGACTTGCGTGCTATCAAAATCTTCATCGTCGTCTACAAGGCCCTCATGACCCTTATCACCGTGGACTCGGCGAGTATGACCCCAGGTAAAATCATCGAAATGCCAAAATGCATATATAGGCAAGACAAAATTCCAGATTGGTAAGGCGAACAAATATACCTATGGTTCAAGTTAAAGAGTTTAGTGTGTGCCTTTAATAAAATATGTAGCGCATAATGAAAGCCCCTTACCAGCATCCATCCAAACATGGAAGCCTTTCGCGTCGTGAGTACAATGAGGACAGCTGGAAGACCTAAAGTAGCCACGAGCACTGTTATGGGTAGTACCTGGACGGTATCCATCAAAGAGCATACCACGATAACATAGATGGCTAGAGCTAGAGTTGCAGGCAGGATAGCAGTTCCAAGTAGATCCATAAACACTACAAATTGCATCGATAGACATGCTATACCACACAGATCAGAAACCAAAACAAGCTCTAATAAGTTATGGACGGTGGAGTTGATCCAGCGTCTTCTTTGAGAGAGCAGTACGCTGAAGGTTTCAGGTACAACTGTTTTGCACACCTAGAAGAATGGAAAATTTCCTTATTTAGCACACCGTCCGTGTTACCACCCAAAAAGGCATTCAATTTCTTTTTTTTTAGCCAGCTATTTTGGATATTAACGCTACTTACAGCTTGTGGGAGAAACATCATTTGCCGCTTGGGGAAAGTTCGCAACATCAACGTAGAAAGAAATCGATCTTCTCCTAAGAAAAGCAGGTTTTTGGCGTGCAAAGTGGTGACAATATTCTGATTGTATTCTAAAACGATATCTGGGTTGGCCAGCAAGGGGACCCAATTGCCGTGCTTGGGGGCTTTGATTCGGTACATGCAAAAACATCCTGGTAAACAAGTTACGCCGCCAAACACCGATTCAAAGGCCTTGGCATAATGATGTGAAATATAATATTCAAAAACTATGCGAGGGGCGCAAAACGTGTTAAAGCTCCAAAGGTGCAAATGCCAATAATCCATTGGCTTCAGCTAAATTTTTTTGTTTACCTTGAATCATGGTCACCCAGCTGTCGCGCTTGTTTGCTATACGAGTTTCACCGCAAAGTCCCATTATAGTAATGTCATTGGCCATTGCGGCCACCATATGAGTCACTGAATCCTCAGCCACCATAGTATCGGCATCAACCTGTTCATTCAAACCCACCAACGAGATTAATGTAGGACGAAATAGTCAATATATTCCATTTTAGACCTTACCATGAGCACCACTTCAAATCTATCTGGTGTCACACCTTTCATGAGCCAGCACAACTTCCAAAAAATTTCGTAATCCAGCTCAGACAACCTGTCATTAAACAGCACGCGCTGCAAGAAGCTCATCAATATCAACTGTGAGTCTCGCTTTCCACGATTACCAGGCTTAGGCGCAGATTGCTCAGATTCTGTTCCACATTTGATCACCAGTATCGCAGGATGTAAAATGTCGTCGCATTTATAATAACCAGCGTAGACTTTAGCTACGTTCAATTGTTTGCCTCCTTCAGCAATCGCCATGTATGTACATGCTTTTGGTTCTTCCATACCGCTGCTGAGGGTTAGCATGGAAAGTAGGATATCAGGAGTTGATTTATCATTGCCTGAGCCAGTGATCATACCATCTGATATGATGAACATGATCTAAAGGATATTCAGTGAGTATTACTAGTGCAAAGAAACGGCTATAACTTCGTTTCTTACTTTATGGCGATGAGAATATGTCGTGCGTGCTAGAGAGTCCAAGGACCGTCGCATTGAAGCTTCGCCTTCGGAATAGCACGTTACCAACATTATTGTATATAGTTGCGTATTGACAATGTCTGTGTCCAATACAGTACTATCGGACGGAGTCAATGAATTGACGTCCGTTCGAGTAGACCATGGTTGTGCGGATAAAGCATTGCTGTAGATCTGAGATGTGGATGGTGCCTGGCGGACAGCTGGATCGTTGTTTCCACCAGCTACTGATCGCCAAGCCAAGAATTTGCCTGATCTGCCTCCCGGTTTCACTAACTTGGGAGCTACAAACCAATGGAAAACCGATGCCATGGTGAATCTGACTGCCACCAAACCAATGATGATGGTGAACATCAATGTGGTAATAACCTGGCTGATAATGCATCCCATTGTGTCGCTGGAGATGACTCCAGCATAATATCTTGCGACTAGGCAGCCTTCAGCAGCTTTTACTTCACTCCATGTTGACATCATATAGGATCCGTCTTGTCCAATGGAATTTTTTAGCACTTGATCTGACTGATTACCAAAGAACAGCTGTCCAGAGCCCAAATAATACGACAGGTTGATGACTGCAAAATAACTACGTCAATATTTCTTCAAGTTTACCTGTGTGTTTCATATGTTTCGTACCTGAATCTCCTAGTACTGTTAAATTAGACCGAGTCTTTGGATGGAGAACTGGGCCATCTGGTTGGACATCCCTCCAATCATACACAAGCAATCGTCTAGATTTATAATACTTTCTAAGGTCTCTCAAGGGTATGCAGTTTGAATCGCCTCTTTGAAGAGTACCACCTTTGCAACAGAGTTAGACGATTTGTGTCGGCAAAATCGAGCGTATTTTTGACTTACCATACGGTCCGTAAACAATACAATTGCCTGCAGTGCCTTGACCATATAATTTGCCAGCATCATACTGAGTACATGCATTAGTAACATCAGTATTGAACAAAGAGGTCAAATCCATGCTCCTATAATCAATGGACATGGTGATATTTTGAGTAGTGGCGAGAAAACTCTGCATTGTACTGAAAGGGTACAAGTGGCCGTGGACTATCACATCTTCTCTATATGTGCGTTCTCGCTGACCACTTGAATTTACAAAAGAATATGAGTCGGTCATTAATTCGTCCGTGCAAATGGTCAGCTTTAGACCAAAAGTCAAAAATGTCAATACTGCACAACATAATATTATAATATACACCAATGTAAGCTATATGCAGAGTTAAGTGCATTGGTACTGTTAGCGACCATTGAATGGAATTCAAGATTTAAGAAGACTCACCTTTTCTCTCCAAGCTTGCTGAACAGGTTTGGTAGTTTTCTTCAAGCAAATCCGTAAGCACCAGCCTGGAAAACAACATGTGGCAATGCGTGAAAACACAGCCCACCAGCTGAAGCGTCCAAATCGATGATTTTTCTTGTTAAATTCATCTTGGAATTCTATATTGCTATGGTTGAATCTTCGGTGTGCACTGTTGGACGTAATTGCTCGCTTGTGATTCAAATTTCCTGTCGTATTTACAGGTGAAGTGCTTATATCTGATGACATTTTTTCCACACTCAAGGCCTTTGGTATTCCTGTTACCATACTAGGTCTAGGTCTTTGACGTTCTGGCCGTGTTAAAGATCGCTGTCTGCCGACGGCAGCCGTATTGAGTTCGCCGATATGATTTGAATGCTGCGTCTTCCTTGGTCGAGGCGCTGGATTGCTGGGTCGCTCCATAGGAGAATCTGATCTCGAAGCAAACAATGTAGATGCTAGTAGTTGGTCCGAACTCAGACCATTGGAGGAAAAAGATGCATTTGATTCTTCATTTGAGTAGATAGAGTGTTGATTGTAGGATGGCTGTTGCACTACGTTTTCCAGTGGGTGATGATCGCCGCCACTCATTTGGCTAGCTGCTTTGGGCGGTAAGGTTAACATTGGTAACTGTCCACCTCTGCGCTCTTGCAGAGTGCCTGTCGATTTTTCGCTCTCAAAAGTTTCTGGTTGTTGCATAGCTCAAACTAGTTACTAGTACAAGCAAAAGAACAAGGAGAATTGAAAAGAGTGGGGAACAGAAAAATCGCAAATGAAGAGCAAAGGTCAAAATACAGGAGGCTATATAAGCGTCCAATAAGAAGATAAATATAAAAACTTAAGTTAGATTACAAGGTCGATAAAAAGTGATTTCTTGATAATTAAGGGCAGAATCAACTGGCCATTCACATTTACTAGAGGAGGTTTCAAACAATGCAACACTATATCCTCAACTGTGTGACGTGGAGCTAGTGGCAGCTAACAAACTGAGTATTAGATCGGCACAAGTTTCCCCTGTTCACCATTTCAAGACCGTTCCTTAAAATTGACCACGGCTATTTTTGCTATATACCCTGATGACAGTCTCTTTATTCTTTGAACCAACAGGTGTGGTCTCATGGAACTGTGATAGGCTGTCAGTTCATGTATAGGCCTGACTAATTGTGTTATTTTTTAGGGATAATATATGTTTGTCACGAACATTTCCCCTTTCACTCCCTTGCCCCAGCTAAGGCCAAAGGTAAGGCTGTATTTTTTTCTGGCTTAAGGAGTCAAACAATTTATTTCCATTTTTATCCAAGGCGACCAGACCTTTGTAATGACAATAAATGAATAAAACAGGTAATCGTTTGTTGGTTTTGTAATTGTTCCATGTGCGCTTAATTGTCCAGCCTTTCATCATAACATCAAATATTTGTGAGACCGGTGGCTCTAATTGAACGTTTTGTAGGGCTATGTCAAAGGGTGTGACTATGTTTTTGTACTATGCCATCGAGCCGAACATGGTGGCTTTTTTCTTTTTACTACTAGTGTGGGTTGTGCACAGGAGTATCGGCTTCCACACAAGCGTTCTTGGAGATCATCACTAAATTTAAATAGTAGGAGTTTTTAAAGTTGATAGACACTATTCATATAACACGAGAAAATGCTTCCAGTTGTACCCGGAAAAAATTGATAATTCCCACTTTTGGATCTGAAACACATCAAGTTGGTGAAGGTAAACATCGAGCTGTTGATAGTTTTGCAGTCGGCACCGGTGTAAGCAAGACGTTCTACGGCCTCCCTGGACTAAACGGAATGGATTACCCGTTCGGCGGTCTATGAAACTCTGTGTGCCGATCACAAAGCCATAGCCTCAGCCTTCTTACGCGTTGCCACCACGTTTTAAGACAATGTGGTCCACAAAAACTCGTTCTACCTACATGAACAAGCTACTACTTTTGGCTACTAAATTTTGCCACCTACTTTGATGCTAACTTCATACATATATGCATTTTTATAACGATCCTCGTTGAATGATAAGTTCCCTCGCAGGGGCTCCCAACTATTCGGAAATTTCCTTGACCCTTGACCGATCCAGCAAAAGGAAGGGAGCTAGAGTAAGCCGAACTATCCTTGACAGCTTCGGCCTTCTAATGTGATTCATAGTGCGCTTTCTCTATTTGCGCTGTTGGATTATTCAAATCCATTCTTAAACCTCAACACAATATAGCACGTGCAGCACATCACTTGAACACCTTTTCTTCCATTGGTCATATGAGCTTGAAGAGCAAACCGGAGGTATCCATCCGCGTTATGAAAGTTATATTAACCGGTTTAAACATATAATTACGCGCATGCACCGGTAGATTGCTATTGTAAGTTTTTGGCAACGCTTGTCAATCATAAAATAAATTTAATGATAGTGGTTTTGATATACAAGTACAGGACAGAGGAATAGATTATGTGGTGATTTTTTTAAAAAAAGACTTGTGATGAAACAGAATACTTTGTATACGAAAACTTGCTCGTTTGTGTTTTGATGTTGCGTATTTGGACGCCTGCCTTGCCGGTGAGGCTATGGCATAGTTATTGGGCATCCAACATGCGTGTTTACAATTTCTCCTTCTTCTCATTTTTCTCTACATCCTTTCCATATTTGTTTTCTTCTTCTTCTTCTAGAACAGTGATCTTATCGATGGTGTTGCGCAACTCGTATTGCTTAATTCCGAGACTGGCTAAGAAAGCCATACCAGCATAAAATATCCAACTACGGAACACGATCTGTAAAGACTGCACATAAACATTGATTACTGCATGTTGAAGTTCGGGGTTTAAAGAATGGATGACGCTTGGATTAGAGACAATATCGCTTAGCAGTTGATCGCTGAACTGTGATCCAAGGGCAGCCGGAAGACGGTTATATAATGAATTGTTCAACAAGGAACCGCATACAGCTACACCCATGACACCACCTACAGAGCGCCAAAAGTTACGAACGGAGATCTGAAAAGGCTTTAGTCGACTAAAACGAGTAAGATTTTTACAAAAAGTGTTATAAGCTGCTTACCACAACGGCCGCGTCTTTAGGCTCCACAGCACTTTGCACGGCGATCAAGCTATTTTGCATGGTGCATCCTGTGGCCATGCCAATCATACACAAAAGTCCCACCTGCTTGACTTGAGACGAATGTTCATCCAATGTTGCGATAAGTACTGCGATACGAAAAATGAGTTAAAATTGACATTGCATAGATATATCCTAGCGCGATATTGCCCGTTGAACGTACCAGCTGCCACAGTCATAATAAAATAGCCCAACATCAATATGTATCTGTAGTTGCCAGTCTTAGAAGTCAAAAGTCCTGAGAGCCAGGACAAGACCACCTGCGTTAGCAGGAGAGGCATCATGCGCAAACCACTTCCAGTAGCACTTGCACCATTGACAACCTATAAAAAAATAAGAATTTTTTATTCATAGAGGCTTCCCATGCAAATTTAATTCACGTACCTGAAGATAAATAGGCAGATAGTAGATTTCTCCAAAGTACAAGAAGCCAGTAAAAAAGATGGATATGTAGACCGATACCACAGTTCTGATCTTGAAAACATGGCCAGGTATCACCGGGAACTTTGCAACCTTTCCCTCAACGAATATGAATGCGAGGCCAAGAGCGCCACCGACGGAAAACAAGGTAATGATGATCGGAGAGTTCCATGGCATCTCGGAGCCGCCACGATCCAACGGAAACTGGTAGATGTTAGTACAGGAATCATTTTTAGCAGCTCAGGCTCCTATTGAACTCCTTTTTAGAACTTACCAAGAGGCATACGATGCATGACACCAACAAAATGACGCCAAGATAGTCGATCTGTTTTAGTTTGCGAACAATTGATACTTTGGGAGACTTTAGGGGTAACAGGAAGAATATTGCAATGATAGTGACAATTTCAATTGGAACATTGATATAAAAGGCAAATCTGCAAAGATAACATCGAACGTGAAGATTAAATCAATTATCAGGAGTTAATTAACCATATATGCAGGATTGATGAGACACAATCTCAGCCAATGAGACGTAAACGCTTACCGCCATGTCGAATGGTCAACAAAGAAACCTCCAATAAGTGGACCCAAGACTACGTAATACAAAATTTAACATGAGAAGGGACATTCACCGTTTGCTAGTAAAGTGATAGATGCTCTGTAAACGTACTTGTAGCCAAAGCAAAGACAATGCCCGTGATAGCGTGGTATTTGGCACGTTGTCGTAATGCCACAATATCTGTGGTGCAAATAGCATATACATATTCTTAATTAGTCTTGCATACTGCATCATAACCACCCCCTTTCTGTTGGGTAGACACCTTACCTGAAATAATGATAGAACACATTGATTGTATACCGCCTCCGCCCTATATGAAGTTAAGTAAGGCCATAAGTATATATATATATATTCATCCATGCTAGTCAAAATTGTTGGAATATAACTTACAATACCAGAAAATGCTCGACAGATGATGAGCATGGTCATGTTTGTTGAGGCACCGCACAAGGCAGATCCGATCAAGAAGGATATCAAAGCAAATAACAGCATTGGCTTTCTACCAAAGATATCAGAAAGTCGACCATAAAGTGGTTGAAAAGCTGTATGGCAACAATTACACATTGATTATAATTTAGAAAACAATTAGCATCTTTAACAACCGATCGTTGATCACCATTTCATAATTTTCTGCTGCATCATGTAGATCCCTTTACCTGTGCTTGTTAGAAGATATGAAGTTCCAACCCAAGATATCTGATATAAGGATTCAAATTCTATCGGACGGTTAAGAAATGTGAATATCATCGTAACTTGACGTCTGTGGGTGATCTAGAAACATGTGCCCTTACCGGAAGCAATCCTGGGCAAAGCGGTCGAAACGCTGCAGATAAACTATATTAGCAATTACATCATGAAATATGCTTCATTCTTTCTTTCCCATACATAGTTTGATCAAGCGCGGAGAGGAAAATAGCAAGTGACAATCTGTATAACAAAGCAATCGTGTCAGTTCCATTGACTTTCCCGGTACATGAAACTAAAGAAGCAATCAGCTATACCCGGTATAAACAATGATGAACTGCTTCAGGGGAAGTGCACGGCCTGACTCATTGGTCTCTTCAGAGTCATCCTTGATTTCTTTAATGTCAATTTCTTCATGCATTTCGTACTTTGGTGAATCCAATGAACGCAGATTGTCCAAGTTTTGTTTTTCGCTTAGTGTCGGCTGCTCCTCGTTCAAGGTTTGAAGGCTGTCGTGATCATCACTGTACTTTGCAGATTTTTCAGAAAATGAATCTCCCAAGTCCCGTTCCTGATTATCAGTAACAGACGAGTGTGTATAAGATGTTTGGTCCTTATGATTTTGTTCCTGTTGGCTCTGATTGTCAAGAGCCATAGTCCAATCTCTTTTTTTTGGGTTAACAAAAAAGAGTTATTGAAGGTTGCGAAAGGTTGTCAATTTGAATTCACTAAAAGTAGGAGGATATTCGTGTTAAGAAAAGCCAAGACAAGAAGTAATGTTTCGTAGAATTGACAAGGATTTAATATTGATAATAAAATAAATTCGAGTCTCCACTGCCTTTGTCTTGCTACCCTAGGAGTCAATCACCGCGACATAGTAAATGAAAAATTAAACGAGTCCCAAAATGACTTTTTATATATATCATATCTGGAAAGACTTAGAAGATATTATTTCAAATTAGATGACATTAAAGCAGTATATACTCACATAGTGCCACATAATCTCGAAATCATGGCTTGTCGATCTCTTTCAACCCTTAAGTGTGGCTTCAAAGGGTTGTCGGAGTATAGAAGAGAATGATGGGGGGGGGGAAGGGAATTGACCAAATAAATTGAGATCATAATTCGCCAAGTAAAATGTCATCCCCTGTGATTTTTCTGTTATTCTGAAATGCGAAGGCGAGAAAATGGGGAATTTATCATAGATTTGGGGGACGGGGATGTTCTGTCTTACAAGAAGTGCACTAGCATATACTGATGTCAGGTTCAATCAAATCAATCTGTAAATGAAAAATCAAACCTAGCCATTCACATCATCGTCAAGTTGTAGTTTGAACTGCAATAACCGAAGCCTGGCTCAAGCCTCGTCCGCGTGGGGGATTAAATATACCCAATTGAAAGGCATATCGGTAAGACAAGGAACGCTTACATATTAAACAATGCTTTTTTGTTTCTAAAAAATGACCATTCCTCTAATAACATGTCATGGCCCATATCAGAGCTATTCGTTTTATTTCAGGTCAGTATATTTTGCCTATTCTAGGTATTTTAAAAGGGACCGGCCAATAAATTATCCCATTAATTGCCTCTTTGTGTATTCATAGATACAGATTGAAGCGCTGACATGCACGTTTAATGATCTCGTAATGCCAAACTGTGGGATCTCTATTGCATGATCCAGAATTTGGAGGAGATATGCTGGGATACCTTGGGTTTCTTTACCTGTCACACGAAAATTGAAATATGCCAGTTATGTTAAAATTTTATGAATTACTGAATGAGAATTTAATCGATTCCATACCTAATAGCAGAACACACTTGGTAGGGAACTCAAAATCTTGCAGAGGAGTACTGTTGGTGGTTTGTTCCAAACCGCATATAACGTACCCTTCCTGCTTTTTCTCTTTCAAGAACGTCAGCACGTCCATTTCAGGAACTTCTTTCATTGGCATCCATTTCTGGGGGGAGTAACACATTTTGATCAATAAACATTTCATTTGCAGGCCATAACATTTCGTTTGAGTACTTACTTCGGACGCTACGCTAATACCAAGGAAGTTTGGATCATCCTTTATCTGTACAAAGACGTTTTCTTCAATATATTGTTTGCATATTGATTTGTGTGTGATCTACCTACCTTCAAACTATGGACTGTCAACAGACTAGCATTGAATATTTCGCAAGTTCGACATAAGCCAGCCAAATTTGGCAAGCGATCAATCAAACTTCCTACAACAATCAAATCGTTTCGTCGACGCTGAAGGCACCCAGTTGTGAGTTAAATCAGCAATTCATTAGCGATTTGCTCTCTTGTAAAGAATCTTACATGATGTTGCACTAAGCTCTTGGTTAAATCAATATCGCTATGCAGCATCATCTCCCATGGCATGATCTTCTTTTGGTATGATGCATCGGTTGACTCCTGGACAGACGTGGCTTCTCTCTCTAACAAGTCCTCAATCGTTCCTGCGGAAGGCTTAATGCGGGTCCTACTTAGATTGATTAATGGGCATGATTTGTGCTCTTTTGGATTCACTTTCAAGAAGGCTCTCTGTGGTTCAAAAAAGCATTAGTATCGTTCTCAAATACTCTTTGCTTAATAGGAGGATACTAACGGATCCTATACGTTCGCTTTCTGCCACATTGAAGATAGTGGGCATTTGTCTAAAGATGAAATCGATATCGTAATCCAAGTTTGGATGGAAATGACCGTAGAAATATGATTCTTCCAATTTCCCTCTGAATCTGACAGCATCTGCATTCGTCTCCAGAAAGCTACAAAGTGTTTCCATGGCAGCTTCCTGACCTTTCAGAGTAAGAGGATCAGGGCCACCGAGAGATTTGAGTCGCAGCCAGTTCTTTCTTAGAGAACACTGAGCAATAAGTCGAATTGTATGATGATTGCTAGTAAGCCAAGGTAAGAGATAAGGTAGCATCTGTGGATGGTAATGGTAAGAGAGATTTCTTCAGCATGGCATTTTGTCCAGTCGTCACTCATTTACCTCGCTCAAGTATTCTGGTAGTTTTTGGGCATCCAGGGCTTGACCGAGAAACATAGTTATCGTGACCATAGAAATCATGTAATGTGCTTTGGGGTTTGTATCTTGTAATTTTTCGTACAACGATGATAATTGATCAAGGAAGCGAGCGTATAAAGAAACAGCCGCCCACTGTGTCGAAATTATTAGTCAGAAGCCCATTATTTATTCGCGTTAAATTGATATGCACATACCTCCATGTAACTGCGTATGGAAACCATGTTCTCCACCTTGATGCACTCATGAATGCGATTTAAATAATGTCCAGCATCGTCGTCCGCAACAAATCGCAACATAAGCATAATCGAGCACCACATTCTTAACTGAAGACAGATTGAACGAGTAAATCAAATGAGCACAACTTTTTGGTCCTGAAATTGTAATCCTTACCTTCCACCTGTGTTCAATCTGATTGACGTAGAGAAATTTGTGTGTATATCTCTCTGACGATGACAGAGTAAGTAACTCATCCAACACACTGGTGGCGAATATTCGATGAGCGTTTATCTTTTCATCAAGATTGAGCAAGATAGTGTTCATTTGTACACGAGTGACATAGTCATTGGCACTGAAACTAAGCTCAGCAGTACTGAAAACGCAACGCATGAGCGATTATTGATGCAGAGTATAACATATGCAATTTGATTATTACCCTTCTGATTCTGTAACTTCTTCAATTGCTGTTGACTTGAGTAACAAAGCGCCATCAATCTTCTGATCATCGCGATCCCTGACTGGGCCGTAAATCAACAGTTGAATGAATTCCGATTTGTACTGCTCAAGGCTAGCCACCTTTTCCGTAACATCTTTAGACCAGTAATCATAGTAATGTGCCGCCATTTGGGCAACAATAGATGGCTTCACCTCGCCCCACTCCAAAATTTTATGAAATGCCTAGATGACATGTTAGTCTTGTTGGTACATTTACAACCCGTTTTCCATGTTGCCTACCTTCTTAATTGGCCCATCATCCTCATTAAGGTCATGATTTGCCAGTAATGCTTCTTGAAATATCATATCTATTGCCGCGGATACGATTTTTGGAAATCTATTGCTTTGAGTAAAACTAGCATTAATCATTTCCAGAGCGTAGTCAACACAGGACTGAATCTAAAAGATACTGTTAATATATGTTAAGAATCGAATTGTGCACCGCCATGAAGGAACCTACCATTTCCGACGAAACATCAAACGGAGTTTGCATTAATAAATGAATACAATGCATTATCGGTATGACACAGTCTTCAGAAGCGCTTTCCAGTTCATCTACGGCTGTTTCATAGAGGTTCTGTATGTCCAAGTTCTGTATCGCATTTTGATCATCCTGTATAACACCCGCTGGTGAGCGAGTGTTGAGTGCTTTTCATTGAACAAGCTTGTGACACTTACTTTGCGCAGATATCTAAGGATTGCACTAAGGCAGTTCCATTTTCGTGAAATAAAATCTGCCACCAACGAGCCCCAAGTCTTTCCGGATAAGCTGAAATCAGGAGTTCTCCTGAGTCTGGAACTGGAGACCATTTCTACAAGGCTTTTCGGATCTGTAACAACTCCCGTCAATTCAAGATCCGTTGCTATATTGAATGACATTTCGGTAACGAGTAGATAGTTCATCTTCAGCGTTTCTTGGTTCAAGGAGTTTTCGCTGCCACCTTTGAGCGCATCAAAGCTGTTTTGTATATATTTACTGACTGCATCAGTGCGGAACGGTGAGCCAGCCAGATTGTTGCTCATGAGTATATGTTTCGTCAAAGCGACATAAAGATGACCAATGGAATGGACAATCACTGCCGGTTGGTCGTCCACAAGATACAAGCTATCTAACCACTGAACAAGCTGAATTGATAGATCGGGATCAAGACCTATGCGGCTAGCAAAATCCATGTCTTCGCCATTTTTAAGTTTGGCATATTCGTTCCAAACCGTGGTTAGCAAAATCACAATCTTGTTCAAGTACCCTATGGATGGTTTCTCGTCGTCTGACTGCATTTCTCGCAATTTGCTAAGAAGGGAGGCAAACTGGATTTCTGGATTCGGCATAAAGAGCGACACTCGAGATATTACGTCTGCTTGTTTTTGGACGGATTCCATTATATCATCTTCAGAAAACGCATCTTTCAGATATGCGACTACCCGTTCGGCTAACTGCACATCTGCTTTAACATCTTTTTCCAATTCAAAATCTTTGATCAGCTTTACCAAATAATTATATTCTAGGCTATCGTTGGAAATTGGGTATCCGTCAATCAAAGAGTTAATCGTCTTCGCTAGATCTGAGAACGTGAGGTTGTGTATGTTCGACAATTGAGCGACAGCTTGAATGCAAAGGCGACGAATCCAGATCTTTGCGTTTTGTTTCTGGAAACTGCGGTTGCGATCAACTAGCACTCTAATAGACTTTAACTCTACGGAGCCGAAAGCTTCGCAAGAGTCAGCATCTGTTAGGGCTTCTGCAATATATATGATAGGTATAAAGCTAGTCATCACGAACGCGATATGGTGGATCAATTGTCTTATCAAATCAGCCTTTTCTTTGGGGTCATCCAGACACTGAATTAGATTCCGAATGAATTTTCGGAGCATCTCGCCAAATGGGCTAATCATCGTGCCGAGAGTTTGAACAGTGTAAAGGCTGGACGTATCGATGGCGCCAAAAAAGACTCCAAAGAGAAATTCCGGGCGTTTGACAATAACAAGTAATGACGCTGGTTTATCTAAATTGAGCACATATTCCAATATCTTTCTTCGAACGGAAATGGCTTCATTTAGAAAGCCTCTATATAGCAGCAATGTCCACCATGACGGATCCAAAGCCAGTTCGGATCCAGTCATTAAGGTCTCAAGTCGTGGCAATATGGGATCAACCAAATGACTCACATTCTCGTGCATGATATCGTACAATAAGAAGAGATCTTCAAACAAATACTGGTATTCTTGTGATTTCGCATCCTCCCACTGAAAGTAGCGGGTCCATTGGATGGTGTCGGAATTGATTATTTTCGAGCTGACATCAATGACACGCTTTAATATATACACTGAATATTTCCTTGCTATTGAATCCTTGCTTCTCAGGCCCGCCTGAATAAGTTTCCAGAAACCCTCATCAACTCGAAGGTCCTTTAATGGTTGTCCAGTGGTGTCATCGATCTCAAAGTAATAATCAAAAAATTTCGCAGTCAACCCATACACCTCAACGCGCAGTAGATTGGTAGCAGGCAAATTAAACATGGCCATAATTCTGTCCCACAGCATCTAAAATACGGTGTTATGATTGCGGCGATTCATAGCTTAAATATATAATAAAGACTTGCCTGACTTATCTCCACTTTTTTTTCAATGCTGATCTCTCTTTCGTACACCGCCGCAATAATGTCATTGGTAGCCTTGGACCTCAAGGTTGGTTCCGTACACGACATCAATGCTACTCCAACTAATGTGATAATCTCGATCCACGGATTATCAGTTTGAGCGTACGGTATGATCTGACCAAGCGTGTCCATACAGCATTCGAGATCCAATTGTCCTATCTGATCACCGCTCGTACTTCTAGCTTTTATATTGTTCCATTCCTTTGAATTGGTGAGATGCGCGTCAATAAACCCGAACGGATCTAATTCGACCAAATCAATCTCCGTCTGTATTGCGCTGACAAGGTCACATATCAACAGCTGGAGAAGATCGATGGAGAAATCCGATTGATTGTTATTCAACGCACCAGCAATGCGCCGAGCCAGCGTAATTACAATTAAAGCAATGCTCTCCGTGGCGATCATCGAGTCTACCCGAAAGCTTTCCAAGACTATAGGTTTCAGGATGTCTTGGGCTACAGTGCTGTCGTCGACTGCCGCAACGGTAGGCAGTAGCAACTTCAAAATTCCAAAGCGATCTGATTCCGAACTGCAAGCATCGTACTGAATCTTGAGCTGCTCAATGTAAAGAAGTCTCTGCTCGTGATCTACAGATGAGAGTAGAGACTGTAGTGGTCCAGCCGTGAAATCTGCCATTCAGTGTTGGGCCCGTTTACGGGAGCGCGATAGGTTTTTAGGATTTAGCTTTTCAAAAAATTTCATATAAAAAAAGTTGTGGCGGGATGGCATTAAAGAAAGCCCGCCGCCCTACGTTGACATTCTAAAAAATGAATACACAATATGGCTACGTTTATTTTTTAAAAGAAAAGTGAACAAGAATGAGGGCAAGAAGTACACCGATAAACTACAAAATGTATAAGGTATGTTATTTTACTTGCGAGTAACTTCCTCCCATCGGCGCATGCAAGAGTTGGCACTATAATCTGTTGATAATACCACATATTAGCTCACTGGCCCATAAGCAAAACAAACTCTACTAATTACTGCTTTCAACTTACCAAAGTTTTCGTCCGAGTTGCAAGAGCATTTTTTCTGAAGTTCTCGGGTTGTTGGGCAGTGCATGAATGGATTGTGACGATAACCAATATCATCAAAGAAATGGACCTCAGACTTGTTGAGGAAGATGGCAGCAGCTATGGAATGGACAGGTGCATCACCCCAGCGTTCGTAGAAGAAACCGCCAGCTCTATCGAGGTATTCAAAATAACGAAGGTAGGCGGGACCACGCAACCAGTTCAGATCAGCAATCTCAAAGTTGGACCAAAAGTGGCACATGTTGTACGACTCTCCACCGTCATTGGTCACAAAATCAATAAGGTTGTTTTCAGGAATAAGCTCGGGATATTCGCTCATAAAGGATTTGACGGTAGGCCATAGCGTACGAACAGTTTGCCAGTATTCAAAAAGAGAAATAGTCCATCCTATACGCGGATGTTAGTAGTGCTATACTGGTCAATTTAGGTTCCATGCCCAAGACACTGACCATATTTCATGTTATTGTCCTTCATATACAAGAATGGATCGTAATCTATATCACAGTAGAAATCGACACTAGGCTCAACACGCCTATCATAGCCACCAAGTTAGTAACCATGTACATTGAAATACGCAAAGGCAACTAATTATTTATAAAACTTACCAGTAGTAATCGTACTGCATCATCAACGGGTGTCGGAAAAAGAACCCACTTTCGAATCTGAAAGATGATTGATGAGTCTAGATGCAGTTGTAAAATGCAGCAGCCTCTAAGGGCTAATAGTTACCTGCACATATGACGATACGATAAATTGTCACCATAAATAACACCTTCTCTACCCATCTGCTCTCGAAGAGCGGTAGCTTTATCTACGTCAATCCATTCAGGGTAACTCCAATGAGCCTCGGGAATAAGGCCTGGAGAAAGGCAAAATATGATTAGCGAAGACTGGAGCTTCTACATCAACAAGTATGGAATCGGTGTCTCACCATATTGTACTTGTGCCTTGGTCATAGCCCGAGTTAATTCCTTGAATTCTTCGGTGAAAGGCTGGTCATTGAGAAAGACATAAGGATAGTTGAATTTGGAGTTGAATCGAGCTTCAAGCTGACGCATGGTCCATCGGACGTCGTCTAATTCCTTGTTTCTAGTCAATATGACGAAAGCAGCATTGGCTCGGGTAGTGTTGAGCCAGGCTGGGGGTAATGATGGATCGGGAAGGTTTGGATGTGGTTTGGCAATGACGACTTGATCAACGGATGACGCGCTGTTATCGACATGGACAGGCCTAGTGGTGCCTGAGGACAAATTTAACGGAAACAAATACAGATACGTAAGACATATTATGAGCAGAGAAGATAGCAGTATTGGCCGGAGCTGAGACGACGTAATGGTAATCATCTCGTTCAGACAGCTAAAGGGGTTTACGAAATCCTTTGCCAAAAAAATTTAAAACGGCCCACTGGGGCGGGGTGCCAAGCAAATGAGTTGGATTTTGATCATAATTCGTTTTCAACGTTATGGAATTACGCACTTTTTAATGTGAGGGAATTAAACATTTTTTTTATTTTGTTATTGTGGTGAATATATACTGGAGAAATCTCTAAAAAGCACAAATTAGATCTGACCGACAACTCCTTCGATACTCTTGATGATGCGCTCAAGAGCATCGGCAGTCTCTTCCTTAGTAACGTTCAACGGAGGGATCAAACGAAGAGTCTCGTAGATGGAAGTGGTGAGAAGTAGCATGTCATGCTTATCACGAGCCTCGTTGGCAATCTTGCTAGCAAATCCGGCAGGCACCCCAGAGAATTCAATACCAATCATAAGACCGAGACCACGAATGTCTACTGAAGCTCCCTTGGGAAGAAGCTTGGGAACGCGAGATCGAAGAGCAGAGAAAAGCTGCTCGGATCGAGCATTGGTGTTTTCAAGAATCTTTTCATTCTCAAATACCTCCAAAGTAGCCTTGGCAGCTGCGCAAGCAACCACATTACCTCCATAGGTACCGCCCATAGAACCGGCGGGTTGCTTGTCCATAAGTTCCCTGCGAGAAACAATACCTGACAATGGGTATCCGGAGGCAATTCCCTTGGCCATAACCAAGATATCGGGAGTGACGTCCCAATGCTCGACGGCAAACATCTTTCCAGTACGTCCGAAGCCAGACTGTACCTCATCGGCAATCAACAACACGTTGTTCTTGTCACAAATTTCTCGGAGCTTTGGGAGGAAGTCTAAAATTTCGCAGGAAATGACGTTAGCATTTGTATTTTCACTATTTTCGGTCTCTTTGCCTTGCATATTTACCTTTGGGTGGTACAACATAGCCTCCCTCTCCTTGCACTGGCTCAATAATGACAGCAGCTGTGTCAGACGGGGCAGATCGTTGCTTGAAAACCAGCTCAAGCTGACGAATAGGATCGTTACAGCAGTTGTTGATGTTAAAGGTATCAGGGGAGCTCTTATGAACAGCACATTGGTGGCAGTATGGGAAAGGCGCAACGTGAACACCAGACATCAAAGGTCCATAACCAGCACCGTAGATAGTCTTTGAGGTTGTGAGGGACATGGTGCCAATAGTACGTCCATGGTAGGATCCCTGGAACACGATCACGTTTTGCTTCTTGGTAGCGTGTCTAGCCAACTTGATGGCAGCCTCAACAGCCTCGGAGCCGGAATTCCAGAAGAAAAAGGTATCAAGACTCTTGGAAGGCATTTTAGGCTGGAGCTTCTCGATAAGCTCAAGCATAGGCTTGTGGTAGAATATGTTGCATTGTCCGTGGGTGAGACTGGCAGCCTGGTCTTGAACAGCCTTCACAACGTGTGGATGACAGTGACCTGTAGTTTGCGTACCGATACTTTGTCAGCTACTAACGTCACCCCCGTATTTATTTAAACCAAAAGATATTACTTACCGGTACTGGTGACACCGATACCAGTGGTGAAATCAAGATACTTTTTACCTTCGGTGGTCCAGACATAAGCACCTTTGCCCTTATCTATGACCAGCTCGGTGCTTCGACCGATACCCTTGGCGATATGGCGCTGTCCAAACTGAGCGAGCTTCTGTAGAGCAGACATGGGGAAAAGTAAAAGAGTAGGGAGCTAAAAGAAGAAAGTAACCAAGGGGACAGTCAGATTGATCATGCCTTTATAATGTCGACGTTTTTGGGTTTGGCCTGTCATCCCACGCTTATTGGGTAAGTACGGCCAATCACAAGCTGGCTATGGCTTTCAGTTTGTCAAAGACTTTGGACATCCGAATCCCCGGTCTACAGTCCGACGTGTCAATTCGTTGGTATTGGTAAAAGCCATCAAATAAGCCATGGTTAGGTGATGACTGTTCGACGCCCGTGTCTGCAAAATATTGTCTAGATTTCTCCTTTTGAATAAGCTACCGATTTTGACTTTATATGGAAAATTAAATTGTTTGTACCTCGGCGCGGAGAAGTTGAAAGTCATACCCTAATCACGAAGTACTTTGGAGTTTTCTTTGAACGCTTTGGACCTGCAAGTCAAAGTGTTTAATAATTAATGGTGTCGAGCTACTGTAGATATGAATGTGTTACCCATGCGGGCCCTTGTCCTTTATTGGTATTTACTTGGGCTGAAAACAAAGTCAGCCGCTGTTCGGATTATTTCCCTTTAGAAGACACAAAACTGCAAATAGTTTTCATCATATTGCCCTTTCAGCCAATTGTTAAATCACAAGCCAAGTCAAGGACCTGCAGAATAGAATTCAAAAAATCCGGATGCGCTCGGAACCGTAAGCGAATTTATGCCATCGGGACTGATTTCCCGAACAAACACGCCATCATAGAACAATTTACCCATCGATAATGAAAAGTATATATTTACAGCGCAAGAAAATGTTTTGCATCTGAATAATCCTTCAACTCCATAAATTAATCCACATGAAGGCAGCAGTTTTAACGGAACGCACTCCTGAGCTTAAACTTCAAGACGTACCAGATCCGACTCTGACACCAGGATCTGTCATTGTTAAAGTACTAGCTACTCGACTGGTCCACTATTTCAAGCAAGTATTCTCTGCACAACGACCATATCCTATCCAATTGCCTCTGATTCCCGGCTGTGGTGCTATTGGCATAGTTGAAGAAGTTGGTGAGGATGGCTCGGCTTTAAAAAAGGGTGATCTGGTTTATTGCGATTGTTACATCAAGGCTCGTGACGATTCTTTCGAGCCAGAAGAGATTCTGTCAGGTCTGTTTTGTCCAGAAGGTAGCCTATCCAGTGTGTACAGACACGGAAGCTTCGCCGAACTGGCACTGTATCCACTCGAAAACGTGACGGCCATTCCTAAGGCAGTAGGTCGGGAAGAAGATGCTGCAAACCTAACCAGCATCAATCTACTACTGGTAGCTTATGGTGGACTTCTCTCAGGAAATCTGAAGGCCGGGGAAACAGTTGTTATTTTGGGCGGTACAGGATATTTTGGCTGCTGTGGTGTTGTGCTTGCCTTGGCTATGGGAGCGAGAAGTGTTATTGTGCCAACCCGCAGTGAAGACAAAGCCAAGCTGCTGCAAGATCGGTTTGATAAACGAGTGGTTCCTGTGATAATTTCAGGAGACGAAAAAGTAGATGAACAGACCATCACTAAAGCCGCCCAAAATAATCATATTGATCTTGTCCTGGACTTGCTTGACCCTCAAGCGCCATTAGCCATTTTACGTTCGGCTCTTTGTGCTCTTCGAACTAACGGTACGATGGTTTTGATGGCTGGAAGTGCAGGAAACATTGAACTGCCTTATTATCCTATTATGAAGCGAAATATTACTATCAAAGGGTGCTTTATGTATCCTCGGACAGCCATAAAGTCGTTGTTCGGAATGATACAAGCTGGGCTAATTGATCTGAATTTATTCAAAGTCACTGGGCAATTCAGTCTTGATGAAATCAACGAGGCTTTAAATGTCGCTGAGGCGCAAAGTGGAGCATTCAAAACAACTGTAGTTACTCCCTGTAGGTCTTAAACTATTAAAAGCGGAGAGCAAGCTATCTGAATATACATTAAATTTACCTTTATATTTTTGCCTGTGAGCAATTACGATAGCAAAATTAAAATTAAGCTTGACATTGAATTTACTCATTTAAAGGTGACGGTATCGAAAAATTCAAGTGCGGCTGAAAATTTCGAACGTTAAAAAAAAAATATATAGCAGACTGTAGAATTGCACAGCAAGAAAGGTTTTCAATAGATCATGGCTACCAGTCTTCCCACTTCCGAGCCTTTGCACACAGTACAACTTGACGGCTTGGTACGATGAGACTCGATTCAAATGAACACCGAAAAGAATGTCATAACTAATGTCGTTACTACAGGTTGTCCTCAAGATCATCAAGCATTGCCGCGAATCATATCCTGTCGATGTTACAGGACAACTTCTTGGCCTTGATGTTGACGGTGTTCTCGAAGTAACCAACTGCTTCCCTTTCCCTTCCAGCGATGACGACGAAGCTAGTGGTATGTTGGTGGATCCTTGAATTGCACATGTACTTTCAATTACTAACATTTGGTGTCCAGCACAATATCAGCTTGATATGATGCGATGCTTGCGTGAAGTCAACGTTGACAACAACACTGTTGGATGGTACAGATCAGCTCATTTGGGCAACTTTATGGATCTCAACTTGATCGATACCCAGTACAACTACCAAAACTCTCTCAGTGCACAATCGGTCGTCATTATTCACGATGTGTCCAAGAGTGCTGCTCAAGGCAACTTGAGCTTGAGAGCTTTCCGCTTGACCGATGCTTTCATGAAGGCTTACGAAAAGAAGAGCTTCACCACCGAAAGGTAAATATATATTTCGTAATTTTAGCTTGCAACAAGTACCTGTCACACAACAGGAGGGATTTTGAACAAGTTAAACTCATGTCATTTCTCGTAGCATGGTTAAGAACAAGCTTACCTTATCAAACATCTTTGATGAGTTGCCCATTCAAGTTCACAACTCTCACCTCGTCACTGCATTGTTGCACGAGCTTGACACCCCTACAATTGATGCTGATCGCCTTCCTTCTCTCACAACTTTCACATCCACACAAAAGACTGCTACTCTTGCCGAAGACAATGCGCCTCTTGCCCCCAACTTTGAGGTGCTTGATTTGGAGCTTGATCCTTTCATGCAAAAGAACTTGGAGAATTTGATTGATTGTGCCGATGCTCAACAACAAGAGCATAACAATCATCAATACTGGCAACGAAGTGTTGCGCGTGAGCAGACCAAGATTCAGGCATGGTTAACTAAGAGGGTATGTAACATTGAACCAAATAGGGTTAGAAATACAAACGCGGGCATTAACACAAAGTCTATTTTATCTCGTTTCACATCTAATCATTTTTTCCAAATTGAATAGAAGCAAGAAAATGCACAGCGTGCACAGGTCGGTCAGCCACCACTTCCCGAAGATGAGGTGCATAGCATATTCAAGTTGCCAACGGAACCCAGTCGTTTGGAGTCAATGTTATTGAACGCACAGATCCACAATTTTACCAAGCAACTCAACCAATTTGCTGGCCCTAGCTTGGGTCGTTTGTACAGTGTGCAAGAATTGCAAAAGTAAAATTTTCTTAGAGATTTGTAGCCTCTATTTTCCATTCAAGACCCTCGTCCTTTTTTTCCTCTACCTTACATAGAGTTACCCATTTTTCGTCACGTTATAAAGTAAAAGAAAAAAAAAATTCATGGTTCCACATTTTAATATATTCTCGCGATAGTCGGCTTAGAAAAGCCATGGTGTGTTTCGATCGGGGAAAGCATGCGACACTGTAACGCAAGTGATCAAAAAGTTAGCATTTGGCATAGTGGCGTGAGTGAGCCTAAATGAACGAACGAGCTACCGTGGTGATAATTAGCCATTAGCTATTCTCAGGCACACGATTTGTATTCGCAAGGTTATTGTAGACCATATATACATATAGAGAGAGAGGAGGGGGGACGCGTTAGTAATAGCGAAATATGGAGGGAACGATAAGTATAGTAGGAAACATCGCCTCGCACGGTCATTGAGTCCCCGCAATAGTAAGAAATCTAATGACATGAATTGACTGGCCGTGAGGTGCTACAGGCCCCATTTTACAAACATCGATCTTGTGACTACCGGGAATGGCAATTGGCCTTTTGGGGGGTTTGATCGTCGACACAAGGATAAAGTCATAGGGGCAGGTACCCAATCCTCGGCACGAATTCTGGCCTACGAGAGACTTGTATTGACTGGTGTTTTTTCCATTTCAATGTGAATGAAATGAAATATCATATTTTCCAAGAAATCAATATCTTTTTTCTACTTCTCTTTGCAGAAAATAAAGCAAAGCGCCAGCATTAGATTAATTTAAATTCACAAATAGATTACCAAATGATGAACGAGCATAAAATCTGTATTCCCCGCTCTGCCATGAATAGACAAAGTATTTGTAATGAGCTAGCACCATCTAATCTGTTTATTTAGTGTACGTATTCTACCAACCCATGAGTTGAGCACTAGTGACTAAATGGTATGGCAGTTATCAAAAAAAGTAGAAAATGCTCGAGCGTACTATAACAAACGTGCAATTCTAAACTTAGTGACGTTTAGCGGGTCTGAAAGCTATGTCAGTCAAAATTAATAAACAATTTTGCAGGTGGTGGTGGTGGTGGTGGTGGTGGTGATGTGGGCATGGCCCAGCACAACGGAAAGTAAAAACCATTTGCTTGCTAATCCAGCTTTGGGTTAATGTACAGGCTTGGGGGAGATCA
The DNA here is from genome assembly GCA_037039815.1 of Umbelopsis sp. M5902. NCBI lineage: Eukaryota > Fungi > Mucoromycota > Umbelopsidomycetes > Umbelopsidales > Umbelopsidaceae > Umbelopsis > Umbelopsis sp. M5902. The sequence goes on from JAXQGL010000056.1 coordinate 525,146, forward strand.
ATTGGCCAACACCCCAGGTGGTATGCACAGTGCAGCTTTTTTGTTTGTTTTACATTAGGCTTCATGACTAAAAGGTTTACTTTCTATGCAGTTACTTTTACGGAAAATCTCGGACTCACTATACACACGAACACGCACAGAAGGTTTCCTTTTTTTATTTTATTTTTGGTAAAGGTGGCTCGTGCAAACCATAAGCACGATAGGTAGTAGGCTTGCATGTCCGACAGCCAACCAATTAGACGTGCTTGGCAAACCAGCAGCACCAGAAAAAAAAAATTGAAAAAAATTAAAGTGGGCGGGAAAGTGTCCACCCAAAAAAAAAAAAAAAGAAGTGTGCGTCGCTGCACCTATTATTACCATAGTGTGGACTATTGCATTGTTTGGCCATGTTTCTATAGTCCATACAAGGACAAGTAAACTCTAAAAATTTCAGATCGTACTATCTTCAAAAAGTCAATGGATTGGCAAAAATGAGCTTGGCAGGCTTTAGGTTAATGGAGCGAGGTGTTGCAAAACTGCTCTGTATTAGCCAAGGTGTCACTAAATTATGTAAATCTCCTCACGCTATTTCTACATTATTTTTTTTTTTGAAATATAATAATCTGCGCCCCGCTTATGTCGGACGCCAACTTTAGGGTAAAAGCGTAGCGTGGCATTAACTCCTCTGTGGGTTGCACGTTCTCGCTCACCCATTTCAGGCAAGTTGAAATACCTTGTGTCGCCTTGATCTAATATTGCTGAATATCTTTTTTCTTATATACGTTATTTGTTAAAAAAGCCAATAATTGAATAAAGACCTCCATTGCCTCGGGTAATTGCTTTTTTTTTCAGCTAAGTATGGCATTTTCCCCGCTATACCACGCACAATCATGGCTGACCACTTTCTGAGCTTCTGCTTTTGCCCAGCCATGTTGTCATGCAATGGTTTTAAACAAGCTGGGACCCAAAACCGCCCATTGGTTTTTTTACTTGTGAGAGCAACTCCGATCAGGCTGTCAAAGGCGGAAGTAATAATAATAATAAAAAAAATTTGGGTGGGCAAGGTAATTCTGATCGGCGACACTTATGGGTTTAATTCGTTTATAAGCTTGCTTTCCTTTTCAAAAACAATCCGACTTCTTCATCCACACTTCTTTCTCTTTTACTTTTTTATTTTCAATTTCCTACCTCTCTTCTGGTTTTGACACGTGTCTCATTCAGTTCTTGTTTCTGTAAATAATGGATATTCGAAATCTTTTGAACGCCCACCACGAAGACCGGAATCTCTCCAGTTCGTTGGAATCAGCTTCGTACGCAGACGTCGACAAACCGTTCGAGTGTAACTGGGAAGAATGTGGCAAACGCTTCTCGCGTCGATCGGATTTATCGAGACATCGTCGTATTCATACAGGGGAACGGCCTTACCGATGCGATTGGCCAGGTTGTGGCAAGCAATTCATTCAACGCTCTGCCCTGACTGTCCATTTCAGAACTCATACCGGCGAACGGCCTCATTTGTGTGAGTTTGAACTGTGTGGAAAGTCGTTCAGTGATGTAAGTGGACGTTTCCAGTATATTGTTACCTATCAAAGACTCCCCCCCCCAATTTGATTTTTTAACATGACGTCTCTTCTGTTAAAAGTCATCTTCACTGGCTCGCCATCGTCGAACTCATACTGGTAATCGCCCTTATGTGTGTCGAATGGGAGATTGCAACAAGTCATTCACTCGCAAGACTACACTTTCTCGGCATCAGCGTAGCCATTTAGAGTCATGGTAAGGCACCACCGACGTTTTCTTTTTTTTTGGCGTCCGTTTTCGTCCATTACCCTGAGTTCTAACAAAAAGTCCAACATGTTTCCCTCATTAGTGATCAAAAAATGACTTTACAATCTCCATCCACTAGCTGCGATTCTGAAAGCGAAGCTACCATGAGCCCTCCGCCTGGTATGGTAGATGTTTTACCTAATAAGCGGTATTCTGCGCCATCAGGCTATGGATCAGCGGGACTGGTTCCTCCATTGACCAAGCCAACGGCCATGCATCCCGGTTCGTGGGGTCCTCCTGAGCCGCGTTACTCAGAGTCCTACTCTTATCATCCTGGCCATGTACAGCAACAACGTGATGCTTATGCTCCTAATCATTGGGATTATCATCGCCCTCCACCACCACCACCCCAACAACAACAGCAACAGCCACATCGGTATTCCTATGAAAGACAACAGTCCGAGACCGTTACCCCTTACCATGGGTTACCATCGCCTGCTATTAAGACGCAGTAAGACCAACCACAGCCCAAAATGGAGACTTTGCCCATCTGTTTCTGTTTAGGACATTTTGTGCTTGCACAAAACATGAACTGAACATCCAACCATTTTAAGCTTCTACTCACAAACTAAGAAAACTAAAAAAAAAGCCAGAAAAAAGATAACCACAAGACTCGAAAACTATATACTCCAAGATAGAAACGGGAAAAAGAGATACCTCACAGATATACAAAACCAAAAAAATACCAGCTTACTCCATGATGATAAGATGAACAAGTTTTCTACATTGTAAATACTCTTGAAAACTTGTTCTGCAAAAAGTAGCCAACCTTACGTGAGTGTGCAACTCAAAACCCCAACCAACCCACCTATGCCAAGTCTCCAAGTTCTTTTTTCTATATACCTTTGGTTGTTTTTTTTTCTTTTCCCTTTTAATTCCATTATGACTCTTTTGACCTGTATAACAAGTCTCACTTGTTGTATTCATGCAGAAGGCAATTTACATGTTTGTTGTGTTCTTCCTCTTAATCTTAAGTTCCTTTTTTTTCCAATCGACATTTTGTACTTTTTTTTGATCATTTTTAGTTTTGCGAAACCAGTATTAAACGTATTCCACTAGTGTCCCTTTTTTTATTACACGATTGTTACTAGATTGTTCTACTGAATATACAATGACGGTTCATTGTAACGTACGTTGGAGAGCCAAGGCGACATACAAAATCAAATAGGTGCGCATGGACCAACGATCGACTTGTAGCGCCACACGGCGTCAATATGGGACACGCTGGTGCGTGAGTAATGGCATATAATTTTTTTTGTGGAAAAAAAGTGGGTCTCAAAAAAAAAAGGGCGACAAAGCAGTATGCAAACGCCCCGATGACTCGCGCGTAACGAAACTGAGATCGAAATTGCGAATGGATCAAAAAGGTTTCGCGCACAGACATTGAACCTTCTTTTTATGTTCGTGGCAGCAAATCTCATGGCCCACCAAGCAACTTGGCGCATATTTGGCATATTCCCCAAATTCGAGTAACGCACGCCACCCTGTATATACTTGTAACGCACGAGTTGAGGCTCCGCATGTGCTGTTTAAGTCAAGTGGGTAATGAAAAAAAAATACGGGCGTACAATCTAGTGTGACACTTGGAGAAAAAAAAAACACTAGGCACATTAGCGAAATTGAAATAAATAAGATGACCGCTGTTCCACCATAAAAGAAGTTTAGAAGCAATTCTCGGGGAAAGCCGAGAAAATAATTTGAGGCAAGCCAGCCAGCCATCCTGGTCTTTTAATTTTTTTTTAATTATTTTCTTTATTTAAAAATTGCCAGCCAGTCATAGTTCAAGCTGGCCATGGTTTTTAGTAGCACCACCCTCCGCCTAACGGATGTTCTTGAAAACCCGATCCTCCGGCCCCAATTAAATTGCTAATAAATAAAAAAGCCATCTTCTCGGTGCTGGTCCTCCCAAAAATAACTTGGAACACTCGGCTACATTTGTCACTACCCTCGTTTCAGTTGAAACGTCGTCCACCACTTTGGTACCTGAGTGTCACAGCACTGGACGGGGTAGAAAAATACATTCATTCTTTCGTAATTTTTTTTAGAAAGGCAGTTGTTGGGTTTTTGGGGCCGTTCTATGTGGTATTGCAAACGTTTGGATTGAATGGCCAAGCTACCGTTGAAACATGGACCCACCTATGCGTTCCACTTGTTAATCATCGCGGAATTGCACAAATTGGTTTCGTGCACACCCAATTTCTCGAATATTTCTGAAGATTCTTTCTCTTGGCACAAATACCAAAGTAAAAGAGTATAGTGGTAATACCGATTGGTATTTGAGCCACCACGTGGGCTTCAAAGTCCGCGCTTGGATGCTGTGCTTATCGTGACCTGTTGTACCTCCAAGCTTGGTTGAGATCGGGGTAAGGTGACGCGCAGAGATATAACTACGAACACGTATTCCTTCATTTGTAATTGGATTTGCTTCAATGTTTATTTCCACTCATATTTTTTCATATCAATTGTTGACTAAGCCGTCTGCGTCGGGGCCTTCTGTTAACCTGCCCCTCCCCACCCCCAGCATATCTAATCCTGCACGGAGCCTCCACACTTTGGCAGCAATTCCCCGATTGCAGCCAGTCATTGGAGGAATGCTATCATTATAACGCCATTTCCTTCCCTCCCCCCCCAACGTCTTTGCGTTGATATTACTCTCTGCGCTATATTCCGTTCTGCAGGTTTTATTACTTGCATGGTCGGTTGCCTTCGAAAAGAACATTGCTGCGGGCCAATGCTTACGCTTTGTCCGTGGCTATGAGCCCAGGCCTCCCTCACACCATGGCGACCAGAACCCTGATATTTCAAAACTATAATTTTTTTTTATAAAAAAAATATAACGAAATGGGAAACTACATTGCTTCCCGGTCTCTCGGCGTAAAGCAGTTTACAGTTATCCTTTCCAATTTTCTGTAGCCGGCCTTTGAAAACGGGATATCTTTTGATCCAGAAAGAGATGTTAAGTGCAACACGTCCTAGATTCCGAGCATTGTGCCTGTTTATATTTAGTTTTTTTTTTTCTTTTAACTCTGGGATGCAATTAAGGCGCATTGATCAGGATTCTGAGAACCAGGTCAAGGTAATCATCTGCCATGCCGTGTAATTATTATCAAAATGAAAAAGGCAATGTGGTGGACATTGCTTTGTCTAAACAAGAGAACTATGACCATGTTCAATGAACACTGCATAATCCAGATACCATAAGCATCCATCAGGTCATATGAACCGTCGTAGTCTATGGCAACACAATGTATTGCTATACCTGGCAAGCGAAAGCCAAGAAAAACGGGGATGATCATCTTCAAATTAGTATTATATTATTTTACCTATCTCTATTCTTTTCTTTATGGTTTGGCTATACGCACCCCATTGACTCATGCTGAGGTCACAAACTTGCTAATCCATCCGACTAAAGGAAATCGACAAATTATACATGTTTATTGCTATTAAGGTTCTACTATCATGCTGGACAATTCTTGACCTAATCCATTTGAAGGCACTGTGTCGAGTACTTCTGGTTCTTCACCAGCAGCTTCTTCGGCCATGGTTGTATCATCGTACGCGTCTGTAGATTCTGTTGCTTCCATTTCCGTAGCCCCAGTTTCTTCTTGATCTCCTTTTCGGTTGGACTGGTTGCTCTCACCTTGGTATTCAGCATCATCCAACGCCTCGCGCCTTCGTTCCAAAGCTGCTTTCAATGGCATGGTTTGAGGAATGACGTCCTCCAGAAATTCAAATTGGTCCACCTCATTCACCACGGACGCTATATTGCCAAAAAATGTTGGAGTGAGCAATCATTTCTTATATAAGCATGAGTTCTAATAGATGCTTACCGAGATCTTTATAATATACAGTTTTTCTCTTTTCCTTCTTGGCCTTTGCAAAACCTTCGTTGGCAAGATATTCCATAAATAGTTCCTAAAAAAAGTATTAATACTTTTTCTGAAGCTTTTCGTCTAACACGAGCCATCCGCCCAAAACTGAATCAATGACATACCGTAGCGTAGGCAACACAGAATGTTGCTTCAGCATTTATTAGTGACACATCCTTGTCTTCTTTGATGATCCGCTTGACTCGCGCAATGGGCAGAAATGTAGTCCCTGGTGTTCGGTCTAATTTGGTGGTGGTAGGCGCTGGCGATTCCGCGTTGGGAGTACTTGAAGCTTGCTGCATTGTGTATAGTGTTGAATGTTTTTTGCAGCAGTGGTTAATTCAAATAATATAGCGTGTCTGGCAAAACCTGACGTGAAATTGGAAAACGCGAGACTTTGTGGGACTGCGAATTGCCACCCGCAGCTGCTGTACTTTTTTCCCCATGACCAACCTACAACCAACTGTCATTGGAGAAGTCTGGGACGTTGACAGCTTGCATAAAGGCAACGCCGTAGAAGCTGTGAGGGTGTCTTGTCGAGAAGTTATAGAAAAAAGTGAGCTTCAGGTATGGACTGATATGTTTGAAAAAAGCTGTAATCGTCCTAGAGCTGGTATTAATCGCTTTAGCTTTAGATCTCGAAGGAAGGAGTAACAGCATTTGTCGCAAATCTTGACAAGCATCAGTATGAAGAGTTGGCAATCGATACACCTATCCGTATGCCTGTTCGATTTGACAGTATGGCTCAAGAACTGAATTTTATTGCCTTGATTGACTTGCTCAATTTCGGCAGTGGATATCGAGTTCCGCTACACAAGTACACTGGTAGAGGGTAAGTTATATCGTAAGTGTGGCCATCAACCATAAAAAACACTGACAAGCCGCGTGGCATTGAAACAGTGCGTTCGATACCATTCGATTCGGAGCCATGTCGTTCCATATTGGAGGTACGCCGTTGACCGCACAGACTTACAAAGACATGACAGCTTTCGAAGTCAGCGAAGTTTTCCAGTTCCCAATTGACCGAGAATATCAGCCTGAAGGCATGTCGTTCGTCACCATGACTGAACCGAATGAGCTCAAGCCACTTGCCATTGGTATTGCTCAAGTGCTCAACTCCACTGGGGAATTTCTTTTATCACATGGATATCAAGATTTTGCTTCATTTATCTTGGATATCACTAAACCTACTGACGGAAACCCTCCTTCAGTCAAGAAATTTGTAGATCAGGTGAGCTTTTAGTGATGGATTTGATTCGAATCTTGTCAGCAAGCTTGACAAGCTTATCTATCCCTCATCTGTGTTTTAGCTGGTTCGCGCTTTACCCGGCCTCAGAGATCTTACGATGGTGGATGGTCGGCGTAAGTTTGATATTGGTATCAATTGAATTAGAGTTTAAAAACTAATAAGAATCTATATCACTATGATCTCTATCGACTCCCCAGCATTGTATCTCTACAAGAAAGCGCAAATCTTGGCTTATCACATTTGGTTGATCTTTAGAGATCAAGATCACGCGCGTTTTGACTTTAACGATATTGAGGAATTGACCATCTTCTCCGATAACGTGATTCCTACCATGCTGGAGCACCTAAAAGTTATTGTGCTGCCTAATGCGTTGAAGCAAAAGATTGAGCAAGGCCAAGAATTGACTACACAAGAAGCCTACCTTGCCCGAGCGGCCGCTGTAGTTGCATGTGAGGAGATTGTCAAACAGGCACGTAGCGAAGAACGATTTTCAAAAATGACAGAAGGCGGCCTAGATGTGTATTTATGGCGACTAGGAAAAGTTGGCGAATATAGAAAGATTGTACGACTGCAACTACAGAACACTGTAATGTTTTAAAAATTAAAAATTGCTACAATTTGCTCCACCGGAGTTTCAATGTTTATTCGAATTGACCTGTCAACTCTGAGACGCTTCGATATGCCTTACACCGGCGTTTTAGTGGAATATATAGATTGAATATGCCACTAACATATATCGTACCTAATAATTACGTATGGACGCTTAACGCAAATGATAAATATGCTGTATGCCTTCACAAATGGCAAAAAGGGGACTTTATTGCCTTTCGGAGTTGCAAACATTCATCAACCCAAAGCTTAACAACACATGTTACGTCTCCGTTAGCTGTGTGGTAGCTCCATCTTGGTTCCCCTTTTTTAATTCACTCATGCGAATTCAACTCTTGATCATTGCACTCTTTTTGACTGCGATTAGCACAGTAGCTGCACAAGCGGCTGCTCCTTCAGCTTCTGCGTCTGCTGCTCCTGCTCCAGCGGCTGCTTCAGGTGCACCCTCCGCTGGTGCAGCCTCTGCCGGCGCGGCATCTGCTTCAGGTAGCGCGTCAGCAGCCGGCCAACCAGCAGCTTCTGCTGCTGCAGGCTCCAGTGGTAGCAGTGGTGGTGATCAAGCGCCAGCACAGCCATCTGCCACTCCCGCCACTGGTATTCAAATCCCAATGAATCCTCCCAACAGCGCTTCTCGGCTAGGCTTGGGAAAGGCCACTACCACTTTGCTGCTTGTGTCTTGGGTATTCTGGAACCTCTAAGTTAACAGATATACAATTTTTTTTTGCATCCCCATCTATATCCGTTTTGTCTGTTGATTCCCTCAATACATACTGATGCTAGAAAGAACAGCCCATTGTTTTGTATTCCGCTCTTTCGTTTTTGTCTTTATTGTAATAAATGCCAGCATTATACTAATTACTAGAGATCAGAAATCGCGCTGTTGTGGCTCGAGATAAGCTAATCCTAACAAATCAAACACTTGCTTTTCACTGTCAATTGGTATTAGTTCTCCTGTCACACGGCTAAACACGCCATGATGTACAACTTTCACTTTCTTTTTCTTAGCGTAGAGTCGAAGAGATTGCTCAAAGTGCTTAGATCCAGTCCAAGCAAGAATTGTGGGATAGTATTGGTAGTAAGGGGTAATGATGATGTCCAGACGTCGCTTGATTCGGTATCCTGGCTGTTGCCATACCAGTAGCGCTTGGTCTGTGCGATTATAACTTCGTGGAGCATGAACCATCCTGGAGTTGTGCACACTAGCGCTTAGAAGGTGTGTAACAAGGCCTGGAACGGAATATATTACGTTAATTGACTAGCTTCATATAGTCTGCCCCGCCGTGTTTCCTATCGATGAATTTACCTTTGCCCTGCAAATGATCCAGTAATTTTCCAAGCAATCCTACGATACGGCTCTCATCTTGGTGCGTGAAGATGATATCGATGTCGCCCATATATTGACGTCCTCGCCTGTGGAAAATGATTAAAATAAATATCATGGCGAAGCTATTGCCTTTGAGACTATCGCTTATGTACCTATAGCTGCCACATATGGTATGCTCATAACCAGGACTAAAAGTATTGACTTCTCTAATCAGAGTAGCAACTATTTCTTCGACTTCTGTTCTGCTCATCCTAACAATAGATATGTTATGTTAATTGCTTCGCTAAGCTCTTACTACCAAGGTTTTTCTAGACTTACTTTTCCAAAAAATCTCGATAGAGCTCAATGCCAATCTTTTGTGCGGTGCTCAATGGTTCTTTTTTCACTACCATGTCGAGTGATCTATATCCTTTCAAATACCAGCGTCTAGCACTCTCAAAACCGACACCTGGCGAAAAGTGAGATATATCGTAAACATGAACATTAAATCTTCCTGCCCTTACCATGCACATTATAAAACATGTCCAACACCTTATATCGCTGATCTCTCTCCAAAAGTTCTAACAGTAATAATGAGTATAGCGTGATATTTTGACAAGCCTTAAAATTATGCAATTTTACCTAGATCTTCAACTCGCCCGTCTCGTAGATAGTCTTCAATCATTCTTGTAATTTTTTTTCCAATACCTCGGACGTGAGGTAGCTGCTTGATACTCGATAATTCTTCGGGAAAACACTTGAGGGCTACAACTGCCTCACGATAACTTTTTGCACTGAATGTGTCGCCTTTGAAATACAGATCAGCTCTGACTTGATTGGCTTTATTACATCGTTTGACTCAAACATACCGTCTAATTCGCGAAGATGTTCCATGCGCTCAAATATTTCGACCAGATCTTTGTTATAAAATTGACTAGGTACTGGATGTTCACAGGCAAAGCCTCGGCGAAATCGAGATTCGCCAGTGGCAGCAGACGTCTTCTGAGTGACGTTAACAATAGCTTCAAGGCTGGAAGGCTGGCTGGAGGAGATGTCCATGTTATCACCAGAAGTTGTTGTCTGCTCCTCTTCACTCGGACTGTGCGGGCATCAGTTGATTGAGTTTCAAAGGGTCTAATGTAGTGCGCGTCTGGAAAATCATTGCTTTGACTTACCTTTTTTGAGTTGACGGTTTCGATCGCCTTTGCTGACTGTAGATGGAGAGGGTTCTACAGTAAGCTAATCCGATATCTTCCAGGGTTCTAGCTTGCATTGGCGAACCAGACGAATTAATGCTTTTTACAGGAGAAGGTGAGCCTGATATTGGCGTGTTGGGGCGGCTGACTGGAGGAGAGTTCTCTTCATCAGAGGAGATCATAATAATTTCCTTTGGTAGGGCACGTAACTGAATGTGAAAATGTTTCATGGGAATCATACGCTGATGCGCGACGCTATCACGTAAATACGATGAGTACTGATATACGCGATTGAAATTTGTAATTTTGCTGAGACTTACCAATAGTTCAACCAGTCGACGTGTATCACTACCCCTTGCCGACATTTAACGTGTCTTTCCAGGCGCTCAGCAGATCGCACGTTGGTTAGGATGACATTAGCTCGCTCCATCCCAATGCAACTGAGAGCTACACCATTGTGCTTCCTTATAATTTTCTTAAGGTCCTCTATAGCTTTATCACTTAACTTAAGTGACAGAATAAAGAATATCTGGCCAGTAAAATCCAGCATGTCATGAAAAAGGAGTGGAGTTGACGGTGGTAGTAGACGAAAAAGCAGACTGCGTCATGTAAATAGACGGTATTTATGGTCACGTGAATATTTAATGGGTTGGCAAATTTGTCTTGAATGAACGCAAAATTCAGCCAAGCCACAGCCATGCCTTTTCATACCCAGTCTTGGAATTACCGCAAGCTCAGTCCTTGGATACTAGGTATGGCATATTGTGCCAACCAGACATAGCTTTAAATTCTTGTTCAAGATAGCTGCAGTATAACTGATGAATAAAATGTGGCATTCCAAGGAACTCAACGACGGCGGTATACACGGGCCACCATGCATATATGTTAGGAACTGCACAGCCATCAACGGGTTATACCAGCTCTAGACTTTTGATGATACTTTTACAAAGTACGTTTAATTGAGAGAATGATGATATTGTTTAAAGAAATCAATTTTTTGGTTTTTCAGTACAAATTTTTGGTGTGAATTAATCTATCGTCTAGGCATACCACGACCACGGCCACCGCCCAAGGCACGTTGCATACCACCAGCAGGCATCTTGGGACCAGCATTAGGCTTCTCGCTTTGGTTGTTCTTAACAGTCTCATCGACAGAGAGAATCAAGCAAGCAGCCTCAACAGCGGCAGCCAAGGCGTTGGTCTTGACCAAAGCTGGTTCCCAAACAAATGCCTCAAAGTTGTCTTGGGTGGTTTCTCTTTGGATATCAACACCGTACCATTTCATACCTACAAGACAATCAAAATTTAGCACCAACAGCATTGCAAAATCAGATATAGCAAAAACAACTCTCTTTTACCTTGAGCGTGTTGCTTTCTGAGCTTGTTAAGGATATCAGTGGCATCAAAACCAGCATTGTCGCAGAGTTGTCTGGGAATAACTTCGAGAGCACGAGCAAAGGCACCAATGATCATTTGCTGTTTTCCTTCGATAGTTCGGGAATATTCACGCAAGTACTTGGAAATCTCCATTTCAGTTGCACCACCACCGGCAACAACACTGTTGGTCTTGATGGCACGACGAACAATCATGATAGCATCGTGCAAAGAGCGCTCAACTTCAGCAATGAACTGTTCAGCACCACCACGAAGGATAAGAGTACATGTATGAGCTTGCGAGCAACCCTCGAAGATGTTGAAGCGCTCACCACCAATCTGTCGCTCGTCGAAACGCTCGCAAGTACCCAAGTGCTCACTGCGAACATCTGTGCAAGTAGATTGAACAGCTCCTCCAACAGCTTGGACCACACGATCCATATCATCCTTTGCAACACGGCCAGCGCAAAAGATGTCGCGATCAGCGAAATATTGAGTGGCAAGATCACCAATGGGGAGCTTGGAAAGAACGACCTTGGCGCCAGTGGCAACAATGGCCTCCAACTTTTGGAAAATAATTTGCCATTCAGCATCAACAATGGCTTGATAATCTGAAACAGCTTCAACGCGAACTTCAGCATTGTCCTTTTCAGCCTTGAGTTCAAGTTCAACATTCAAACACAAAATCTTGGGGTTCTTGAAAGACTTGGGCTGTTGCTCGAAACCAGCATACGAGAAGGTCTTTTTGAAAGCAACACCTTGTACAAGCATAGACTCTTGCATAGCGCCACCTGGCACTCTCTTCATACCAATCAGCTTTTCATTTAAAGACTCTTGGTCCAAGGAAAGAACGGCATCGACAACCATCTTGGTGAAGAATTCGCTTTGTGAATGAACGAGCTTTGATGACATGGCGGTGGCAGCACATTTTGAGAGCAAATCGCGGAAGTCCCTGAGAATATTTACATTCGGTTAGCCGATATCGTTCATTCAAAACGCTTCTCGTCATTCCTGTACTCACTCTTTGTTGTTGCGATCAACTTGGATTGCGATTTCCTTGATCTTGTTGATAGCCTGTAGTATGACAATAAAAATATGTGAGCAGGCTATAAGCGATGCGATTGCTAACAACCAACATTTTCTCCTCTTACCAATCGAGCAGCTTGTCTATAACCTTTGATGATAATGTGAGGGCTGACGCCTTCTTCGATGTAGCCCTTGACTTCCTTCAAAAGTTCACCAGCGAGCAAAACAACACTGGTGGTACCGTCACCAACTTCAGCATCCTGTGATCGGGCAATATCCACCAACGTCTTGGCAGCAGGGTGAACGATATCCAACAGCTTCATGATGGTTGCACCGTCGTTGGAGATAGTGACTTGGCCTAGGAAGGAAACCATGTTAACACCAAAGCATATTTACGATATCCTTTAGTTCCAGGAACACTCACCTCGTTCGTCGACCATCAACTTGTCCATACCGCGAGGACCAAGAGTGGTACGGACGGTATCAACAACAGCAGCACAAGCATTGATGTTGGAAATTAGTTGACCTTTGCCTTGGGAAGAGTCGGTGCCTTCCTTGAGCAAAATGATCTGGGGTTGCTGTTGATGGTAAAGGTAAAGGATGGCAATTAGTGTAAAGTTCGAAATGAGACCCGCAATGATAGGCCATGTAGGTAGTGGGTAGAGATCTTGGATGGCGAAGTGGATCATGGTTTTGATAAGACATGAGGATGAATTCGGGGCTGATGAGTCGCGTTCTGGATGTCGATGGTAACTGATGGATCTTGACGTTGATTGCAAAGACGGCAAGGGGAATGTCTCGTCTAGTCGACCAGTCCGTTATATGATTGCGATATCCCGATGTTGCAAACTTTGAACTCTGATAATGCTAGAAAAACTCACCATCATTCCTTGCGACATGATTTATTTTTTGGTGCGAGGAAAGCGATTACGAACTCTGTCAAGGCGCTTTTTCAAAAATTTTGAAGTGCTGATTGTTGACCACCCTGTCGCCGCTCCAATAGCGCTACCACACACGCTGACAATATCGTTGACGTTTTTTCCAGCAATCAGTGGTAAGTTAAATTGTAGAAATAGTATATCAGAATATTCCGGATCAACAGATTCTGAATGTTATCCGTCAATTATATACATCGCTATTACAGATTTGTTTTCAACCCATCATATTTTTGGAGCAGTTAGTATATCTACACACATTAAACCCGATTGGCCATGCCTAGCATCGCATAGGACAAGTTATAATCAACTTTTCAACAAAATAATTAAGCTACCTAGGTTGATAGAATGAACTGTCGCTCAAAATGGCTATGGGTTTATGGTTTAGCCAAGAATCCACCTCAGCCTTGTGTATACACAAAAAAAGAGCCGACCAAGCAACATTATAAATTTGGGGCCATAAAAATTCCTGCAGAGCGGCAAACTGCTTCAGAAATGCCTAGGCTAACCAACCCATTAAGAAAGAAGCGTCAAGTCATTCAACTTGATGACGACCCTGGTTTTACAGACGACCAGTTTGAAGCTCCAGAGAGTCCAAGTAAGTATGCCTGACCAGTTCATGGCTTGTACTCGCCATGTACGCTCTGACCGTTGTTGCGCTAGTTCCGTGGAAGTCTATTTACTTGGCAGCTGGCCTTTTGCTTGTCGGCAGTGTTTTCGTAATACTAGGAGCTCTTATCAAAGTGGGAATCATCACATCAGAGGTACGATATCTATCATATGTTTACAATACATTGCAAAATGTATTCACGCCTTAGTTCTTTCTTTAGATATGGCTTGATAGAGGTATCCCATTCTTAGTGCTCGGTAGCATCATGTTCATCCCTGGAGCTTACCACTGCTACGTTGCATATTACGCTTACTATCGTTACCCTGGATATGACTTTTCGATGATTCCAGATATGGACTGAAGAAAATGTCATTATCATCTGTAGTCTACTCATGAGCAGCTCTTTGCTATATGTATATAAAATTTTATTTCATTTTTAGTTGATTTTGGGCTGGTATAATCTGGGTTAAGCAACGGTCCTAATAATTGTGTGTTGATGAGACGGCCATCAGATGTTTAGTATGGCTATGTGACAAGCCTTCGTTGATAATATAGTCAAAGTGGGTACATGCAGTCTATTCCAGTATTTTGAAAATGATTATCGTGAGCTTTATATTGAAGATCGCTTGTACACCTTTGTGTTGTCACAATAAATTTGGTTCAATTCGTCTCACGAGCAATTACAAACTTTTTGGTTTTGACTTTGTTGTGTCTCATGTTGTAATCCCAGCGACTTCTTACTCTACCGTGTTTTAATTCCCAGCAACCAATTAAACTGAATGAATGACGATGTTCTGACAAAAGAGGCCCTGGCATTCAGCTTTCGGCCGATATGTTGTTGACAATTGAATTCAATTGCTTAAGAGCAATCAAATGGTTATCATAGGGCATGTCTTAAGCACCTCATGGTCATAAGGTTTCTTTTGGTGGCGGCGATTGTGTTCAGGTAAGGAAAACGAGCCAATGAAGTTTTCCAACCAGCCCAATTTTTGAGTGGGGTGGGTGAGCTGAGTGAGTAACTCGAAAATCTCATCATCAATTTGAAGCCTGTCAGCTTGGTCTATCCCTGAAAGTCAGCCTTTTCTTCTCGCTAAATAAACAATAGGTATAAACCAGCCGTTTGCTCATCTCGCTTGCTTTTACTCTCTCTCTTCCAGTTACTCATCCTTCCACCCAGCCCAAATGTCTATTCCAGTCCCATTCACCGATATTGGTAAATCCAGCAAGGATCTTCTTTCCAAGGACTTCCCTGTCGGTTCCGTCAAGCTTGAGGTCAAGACCACTACTCCCGATGGTGTGGTAAGTAATATTTTTGAGTCCAGAGAGATCGAATGGTTTGATTGATCCGTGTACGTGTTTCATTCTCGACCATAGACTTTCAAGGTCAACGGTCAACGTGACAACAAGACCGGTATCATCCTCGGTGATCTCGAGTCCAAGTATGCTGACAGGGCCAACGGTATTAGCTTCACTGAGGCCTGGACCACCTCCAACCACCTTAACGGAAAGGTCGAATTGGAGAACAACCTTGCTAGTAAGTTTTCGTGACGGATTGATCCACAAGTTTGGTTTTCATGGGCTTAACGCGGTGTTTTTCTTCCCATGACAGAGGGTCTTAAGATCGAAGTTTTGACTTCTCTTCTTCCTTCCGTTGGCCAAAAGACTGCTAAGGTCAATGCTATCTACAAGCAACCCAATGTCCACACCGTTGCTTCTCTTGATGTTTTCAAGGTCAGTAACCAGCCCTTGTGTAATCTGCACGTTGGCACATATGCACGTTTGTGATTCGTGGGACATCAAAACTTATTTAATCTACTTTTTGCAGACCCACTTCAATATCAACACTGTCGTCGGTCATGAGGGATTCCTCGCTGGTGGTGAAGTTGCTTATGATGTTTTGGATGGCAAGATCGCTCGCTACAACGCCACTCTTGGCTACAGCGCTCCCGAGTACGCCGTCACCGTGCATGCCACCAACTCTTTGTCCGTCTTCTCCGCTTCCTACTTCCACCGTGTCAGCTCCGATGTCGAGGCTGGTGGTAAGGCTATTTGGGATTCCAAGGGCAGCAACGCTGTTGCTTTGGAAGTCGGTGCCAAGTATCAACTTGACAGAACTGCTTTCGTCAAGGCTAAGATCACCAACTCTGGTATTCTCGGTCTCGGGTAAGTTTTCAACCTATTTAGGACATCAGGATATATCAAGCAAATTGTAACATTGCATCAATGTACTTAGATACACTCAATTGCTTCGCCCTGGCGTTAAGCTCTCCGTTGGTGGCTCTGTTGATTCTACTCGTTTGAACGAGAACGCTCACAAGCTTGGTCTTGCTTTCACCTTGGAGAACTAAGGGAACTGAATAATCGTTTCTCTGCTGTGTTCTGGTTTTTGAGCACTTTTACCCTACACCTTTTTTAAACACAAGATTGATATTGACATTATGTAGATTTGCACTTGATATGTAACTCATAGTATATTGTACCAGTGCGCATTTTTGCATTGACAACCTTTTTTGAAAACATGTTGATAATGTTTTGTAAGAACCTCCATCTATGAACGACTAATGGTGTAGGATAAATGTGTAAGATAAGTTTCGCGTGTTATTATTTGGAGTAAGTCCATATACGTCCAAAGAAGGGGAGTGAAAGACGGGTTGTGCGGGGTATCATGGAATCAATGAGATATTGCTGTAAATCAGAAAGAAACCAAAAAAAGAAAAAAAAATCATGTAGGAAAAAAGTAGCAAATCATAGAGAAAATAGCAAAAGCAGATCATAGAAAAAAAAATGTAGAACGAAGGCATAGTGAGGATAAAAGAAGGATGAGAAAGGTAAGATTGGATGCAAAAAAAGCTTAAACGCAAACAATATGATAAGAGCGAAAAATCCGAAATAATAAAGATCTGTACACAAGAACGATCCTAAGATGCTAGAAGGAAAAGAAAAAAAAATATGGTAGTAACATGCAGAAAAGATTAATAATAATGCAGAAATGGTGTCCTTTCCCTCAGAAGCGTTAAATCCCTTTTCAGTTGTTCTGAAGTGTTTGTGACAAGAGTCGATGTAAATGACCCTGTCGATGTAATTTTGTCAGAAAAGCATTGATGAATTCAGTATACGGCCGCTGCCTTTGGCTTGTCTCGCGCTGCAACATACAAGGAGATTTGTTAAGTTGATTTGTTTGGATGATCATTTCACCACTCATATGTCACTGCATATGCCAAGTGAGCAAATGGCGTTTTTTTTTTTTACCTGTCTATTTGAAATCTTTTCCTCTTCTTGAGCAATGGATTCGTGTAATCGAACACAATCCTCTTGAATTTGAAGCCACATGTCCATCATCAGCCGTGGGTCACTACTGTTAGCCACCAAAGTCATATTTTCTTCAAAAACGTGTTCCTCGCGCGTTCGTAAAGTAGCTGGTGTCTGCGATGGCATTGTCCAACCTTCGGACGTGGGTGAATCTGGGCTGGCTCCTTGTACAGCCAAGTCCTCTATTATTTCTCTTGCTGGCTGTGCACTGCTTTCACCATGATACTGTTTCCGGATCTACGGCAGGTGAGAGAGCCAAGAAAAAAAAAACATGAAGTTCAAAATCATCAACAAACAAGGTAATATGATTGGGGTTGGGGGAGCAAGCTTGTTGCGTTACCTCGGATACTGTAAAATGATATTCCTCTTCCCACTGGCTATAGTTGCATTTTGAGCGCCATTCCGGATCAAGCATATCGAGTTTGGATTCTATAGCGCGTTTCAGTCGCCTTTTTGCTTGTAGTTGGTCCTCGTATACCAAAACTCTGCTCTTGATAACCGCCAGCAAGGTGAAATTGATCCTGCTTTTGGAATATCTAAAATAGGCGCAAAGTTGGGAAAAAAAAAGCCAACATGGGGGAGACGGGAAAGAATATCGAAAAAAATTTGAGTGTTACAATTAGGTGCACGCCACACATATTAGAAGCAGAATAAAATTGCTTACAGTTCCATTTTTCTTTGAAGCTCGGGGCCAGCTACATCTAACCAACTTTTGTCCGCCAATGGTGCTTGTAATCACAATTTGTGGTTAATTTTGTGAAACGATAGAAAACATGTATTTATGCTCTCTGCTATGCGGAGATTGTCTATCTCTCACCTAATCGGCCAGGCCCTCGCTTAAGCCCATCCAGCTCCCAAATGTATCCACTCACAGGCACATAGCTTACATAATGGAACATGGCATCATCCTCTACTTCAGAGGCTTTTGAGTCTTCAGATGTGAGACCGTGCCTAGTAAAAACGCGTAAAATTACCACATTACGAAATTACGATTTGGGGAGAAGGGAAAACGTCGGGGGGAAAAATGGTCAGATAATTGGGGGGAAGGTGTTGTCATTTTGTGCCAAAACATCGATAATTTTTTTAGCTTTTTCAGCTCACCTTGACAGACTGTTGTGTGCAGATCGTATCTTGCTGTCGTCGCGAATAGCCGCACCTTTCATCTATTATTACCAAAGCCAGATGTGTGATTAGAAAGGCGAATTCGCCCTGGAATCTAAACATTTGAATCGCGATCGTTTTGGAGATTGCCTCCTCTTTTTGTCATTCCGAGGCCGCGGGTAACCCAAAGTTCATTATTATAGCTTCAGGTACGCTGATGATTCGTTACCACTCTGGCGGTTCGATGATGGACAAGGTCTCGATGGGAACAACGTAACCCCCCTAGCATAAATGCAGTCATTCGGTCATAAGCGATCTACTTACCAAAGGTGAATAATCTTTAGTGGATTCTCGGAAGGCATGAAGATCGTCTCCAATATCCAGCACATCCTCACAATTTAGTAAGATGGACAAGATAGCTTGAGTGGAGCAAGCATTGTTGACCAACTACGTAACAAGGTATGTGCACGTGAGCGAGCGCGTTTGAAGACAACTTTTATAAACATCACAAAAAGAAGTATTCGTACCTGATTAGCAAAATATATATCACCACCTACCACCACCATGTCATCTTTGTGATATTTGTTGGGTGTATAGTGTACGAGAAAGGTAAAGCCAAAGACAGGTCTGATGAAAAACGTAGTCATCAAACGTTTTTTCGTAATTTAGATAAGTGGATTAAATCATTGGAAAGTTCCAAAAAAAAATATCAAACATATATGCAACATACGACATAACATCCAAAGTTTCCATGTCAGCAGACATAAGCTCCTCCACCTGAATACCCTTGGCACCAAGTACTTTACATAACTCTGTAAGTGAGCCTACAGAGCCATACACATAAATAGAAATAAGAAGATTAGCGCAGATGTTGGTGGGAAAAATATACTGGATTCTAGCAGGTACACTTTGGGTTTTTTTTTTGTCAAAGAAGAATAAAAAACCAATATGTGACGGCGGACAATAAAGATCCAGGAATCTCGATTCAAATGGCCAGTTGAACATGCTAATGACCACGAAGGCAGTTGAAAAATAACATATCTTACCAGGACTTATGTCAGTCTCGAGCCACTCGCTACTTTTCGTCTGAGCTTCCATGGGACAGGAGCCTTGGCTGTGTATAAAGACAAACAAGAGGGAACAAAATGCAAGCGGATTTTCAACCTGCTCATAAAAGACTGGGCATTGTGACGCAGCAGCCGATTCTCCTCATTTATACCCGAGATTATGGGCTGAGCAAGCCGTTGTCAAAAATGCCGTTGCCTACATCCGCATCGGGTAAAAGGACACAAGGAGGCGACTTCAAGGAAGTTGAAAAAAAAAGTAGTAGCGTCTGTGGCCCTGGATTCAATATTGATGTTTGATTCTTTTTAAGCAAAATTGATCCCAAAAGTGCTAGAATTCGGCATGCACCTGGTAATTACCATGCTACTTAGCCTCACTCGTACCCCCGCCTCTCCCCTTACATTTTGACCAGCTGCATTTCTACCGACTTTAAGACAGTTTCCAGCACGCAAAATTACAGGGATTGATCCATGCCCTAAAGCAGAGCCCCCAAGTCACCTTATGGTGATCCGTCAGGAGTGGAGTGGATCATGGATCAATTGCAGAAGGAGACCACGCGGGGGCACAGAGCTATTCACATGTCACGTGCACAGACACAAGGGCTCCATTTTCTACGGCCTCTTAATTTTTTTTTCTTTGAATAGAGTTAATACCAGACTGCCATCCACCTCCTTTTTTACAACATGTCTCCTCAAAACCTGCAAAAACTAGGTATGAGTAGTTTAAGTGGCTCGGGCTTGTGCACTTGATTCTAACGTGAATCCCATTTAGTCTTTGTGACTGGCAACAAACATAAGCTCATGGAGGTTCGGGCCATTCTGAGAGGCACAGTCGATCTTGAATCTCATAAAGTAGACTGTATGTTGAAAAAACATGTTTGTTGTGGCGTATGAATAATGGCACTAACTTGATAGGGGAACTGAAAATAGTACCAGAATTGCAAGGAACACCCGAAGACATTGCTGCCGAAAAATGTAGAATTGCAGCAGAAAAGGTTTGTAGAATCCAGGAATCAAAGGGGTTGAAAAGTTCTCGGAAGGACCATTTAATTAAACGAGATGCATTAGCTTCAAGGGCCATGTATAACTGAAGATACTTGCTTGTGCTATAATGCCATGAATGGCTTACCGGGACCATACATGTAAGCCAAATCGAGTCTTGCAATTGAAATGGACTGTTTCGGTTCTATCTCGACTAAACCACTGATTTCGCAGCAAGTGGTTCATGGAATCCATTGGCCATGAAGGATTGAACAGAATGCTGGATGGTTTCCAAGATAAAACTGCTTATGCTCTGTGTACATTTGCTTACTCCAAAGGTCCGGGCCACGAACCAATTATTTTCGATGGAAAGACTCCGGTAGGTTACGCGAAACATCTGATTGGATTTTGACATGAGCCCCTATTTTCTAAGCATGCACTTATGTCTTACAGGGAAGAATAGTTCCTGCTCGTGGACCCCCAGACTTTGGTTGGGATGCTGTGTTCCAACCTGATGGCTTTGATCAAACGTAAGTGTAGACAAAATTGCTATGTTCTTGGCACGCCAAGCATATGAAACATCCATTTTTCTGACCGCCTTGATTATCTCCCCTCGCTCCATCCTACTTTCCACACACAGCTATGCTGAACTAGACAAGGACGTGAAGAACACCATCTCTCATCGATTCAGAGCTCTCGAAAAGTTGCAAGCTTATTTGGCTGCCGAAAAGGCTTCAGAATAAGTATAGATACTGCACAAAACTAAATAAAACATATCAAAACATAGTATATAACAATGAATAGTTTATTGTTACGCGGTTTGCGCGAGCATGTTTCCAATAGTGTACAGTGACTCCTATTTACAGCTTCTTCTCCTTATCTTGAATGCTATATTCGCCTTCCTCCCGTGGGGCTGACTTTTGCTTCATTTTTTCTGCTTGATACATCTGCTGAAGCTTTTGGTTTTCACCAGCATCCATACCAACGATGGGCAGAGGTGGAAGTTGTTGAGAAGTTGGCTGTTCTGATTGCTTTGAATCTTGGTTTTTGTCCATTGTGAAGAAAACGGTTAAGAAGGGTGGAGATTAGCCAAGCTTGGCAATTGGAAAATTTAAACCAAATACATTGTTCCGTATATGGCAGGCCTAACAATCGTCATTGGCGCACGGGAGAGGGCAAGCAATGACGACGATATTGTGAACACACGACCTGTTCTTTGATTGCTTGTAACATCAATCAGCATTTGGCAAGGTGCTTGTTCAACTATTACCAACTTGATAACACATAGCACAACAGCTGTCTGGCTTGGCTGTATATCTTTCCGTTATATTGAGACATTTACTTGAAAGTTTGAGACCAAAGCCTGGTTTGATGGCAGATAAATTTTGTCCCCGATGAACGTGTGAATGTGAAGGCTTGGACCCTTCCATAGAGCTATACATGAAAGCTGAGAGAAGTAAGTCCAACCTTAATTAGCAGTGGTCAAATAATTTGTTGTTCTATATATATATTCATTTTGCCCGGTCATATCCTGCACATCAATATGATCAGCTAGAATCGTACGACATCAAGCTTAAAAGCTAGACAATCTATCTCTACAATTTGCTATACTGAAACTATGTTACCAAATACGTGCAATTTTATAACCTGCCAAAGGTAGCAGCTGTCAACGACTCTATAAAGGGAAAAAAGTTTTTTTCCTAAGACATTGACTGTCGTTGCCATATATAAAGCAAGTGGTCGCTAAACTGTTTCGTTTCCAATTCTTCATTAAACTTTCAAACCTCTTTTTTCCATAATGCTTTACCATGTCCGTTAAAGTTGGTCAGTTCGCCTAATGTTATTGCCTGATGAATTCAACCAAACTCTCGAAGTGTCACGAGCAGCAGCCATCACTTCAGATCTTCGAGCAGAAACTTTAATCATAGATAATATCCTGCAAATATGCTCAATCGTATGTTCAGTATTAATCATCCTGGGATACATTTTCATTCGCACCACCGACAAAGAGCTGGACCGTTTTTCCCTTCGACTATTGGTCTACTCATGTTTCCTCAACATCATCTTCGGCATATGTCAACTGTTGCTCAACACTCATAATTTCAAGGACGCTGAACGGGCGTGCGATGCAGTCATGGTCTTTTTCGTGTTCAGTGACATGGGCACATCCTTATTCTTGACTTGTATTGCCATCAACCTGTGGGTACGCATCGTCCTTAAAACAGTTGCTGTATCGCCTAGAACGTTGGAAACCATCTATGTTTTCGGAACTTTATTGCTCACCGCGTTTATGGCCGTAACACCACTTTTTTCGCCAACCGAAGTATATTCTTACAATGACGGTTTGTCACAGTGCTGGTTCGTAACCAGTGTACCTCCACAACCGATTGAGATTTTTTGGCAGCTTTGGCTGTTCCACCTGTGGCAACTGTCCGGCGTCATCGCAGCTCTTTTTGCTTTTGTCAGTGTAATCATCACCTTACGACGAGAAGAACTCAGCATTGATGATCATATCGCTTCAGCGCAGGCTACAGTAAACAAATGGTCTGACAGCAATGACAAACTCCCGTCCGGCTCCATAGACCATGTTGAACAAACAACTTCAGATACCGAAAATAATATGGAAGAACCAAAATCTAATGCCAAAAAAAGATCTAGCGTAGTATCTAACCTGTCCAGACGAACGATGGAAAGAGGCAAAACAGGCTGCTGTTATTTGCTGAAATTTTGGCTGCCAAGGCGAGCCTTCTCATCACACAGAGAAATCAGGAAGACTGCTATACATGCTTCAATCAGAAACAGTCGAAATATATCATACGTAGCCAAAACAATTCGACAGGTGATTTGTTATAGCTTAGGTATGTATGCAAAACAATTTGACGGATTATCGATCGAGAAAATGGAACCAACTGACATACATCTTGCTCTATAGTTCTAATCATTACCCAAATATTCAATTTTATAAGTTTCGTCGACTTTAGCCTTTACTCTCGCTATTTGCCCATTTATTACGTTCTAGGATTTGTTTCTACTGGAGCAAGAGGTAAGTTATGCCAAACAGTGATCAAATAGACATATTCAATTGAATATATTGTGTGTTTGATCTAACACGAATTTCAGGGCCATTATTACTGCTCTGTTTTTTGCTGGATCCAGCTCTGTGGTCTGCCATTCATGTAACGCTACGTCGACGAAAAGATAAAAAGGCTTTACCCACTGCCCACCCACCACCAGCATTAATAATAAGAAAACCTGCGGTGCCTCAAACAGCCGTAACCCCACCACCTCATGACGTTGTCGATATTTCAGGCACTATGAAAGATCGAGGTTTTAGAGATACAGGACTGAGCATCGATGATATATCAATAATTGAATCTGATGGAGGTCCACAGGAAGGCACGATAGGGATAAGCAATGAGCCTGTCACTTCGGAAGACCAGTTGATTGAATGCTCCAGACACTTGTGACGATTGTTGCGGGCAAACGGGGTTTTTATACCATCCAAAATAAAAAACTTTTTTTTTTCCTTCATGTTTTGTTTTCTTCTTTCTTCACAAAAACGTGTTTATTGCTGTCAAAAAGGTATGTAATCTATCAATTCTTTTGTCAATTCCCCCGCCTTCTACCCTACCATACCCTATCCCATCCTTCCCCTCCATATACCACACCCACACCACATCCGTTACCCACTGGCCTTCGAACGGGTTCTCTTGAAAAGGAGGCTCTATTACGTCTGGCTGGTCTCCGTTTGGAGCGGATAAGATGAAGTAAACTAGGACATTTGACATCCTTTATACAGAAGCTTGTGCGTTGCTGTCGACCTCGAGTTGACAGTAGTGGTCACTTGTTTTTGTGCCAGGATGTTACATTTCATTCTCCAATTATCAACATACAGATTGCATTGTCATCAGCGTTGACTAACATTGCCTTCTTTCTTTAGGTGAAACATGGACTCGATCTAAGGTTTCTCTTTTTGATAGCAGTATTAGTAGTACGTTAATAAATTCGTTCTTTCGTAAACACACTCGAGGGTACCTGTTTGGCTCGTGAATAGTGGTGTTTGGTTTGTAACTTATTTGCTGTACATCATAAACTTGATTGCAAGCTCGAATCTATACAATATGAATGCTAGTATGATCTATGATAGATTGTTATAGTCATACTTTGAAGTTTAGTTTAAGACGCGTGTGTCACCATTTATCCTTCTATTGTCGCCCTCCCTTCGGCACAATGCTTTGATATTGTTAGCACGTGATTTTTTTTTTTTTGGCTTCGGTAGGTACTTTGTACAGACTATTACAGAGAAACTACTTCATTTCACCGTAATCACAACATACCAATGACAGTATGTAATCATAGGTGTGGAAGAAAAAGTTCTGGAAGAATTACATCTAACCAATTTTAACAGGATCTCACTTCAGTAATCGATGTGTCCGCGAGAGGAGCTGAGCAATTCGTAGATCTGTACTACAAACTATACGATTCACAACGAAATGTAAGTCGACCAACGCCGACGTCCTTGTTTGTCGTTTGCAAAATGACTAACGTTGCGTACGAACTTAGTTATTACAACGGTTCTATCGGGAGGATTCAGCTATTTTATGGAACGGTAAGTAATAGCAATATTTTTTTTTTTTCCAAACCACTCTGTTGCTGCCGCATGCTAACGCTATTGCTGTCAATATTTATTAGGCAATGCATTTCCAGGAATTGCGCAATACAACGATTTCCTAAGTAACTTGCCCAGCACCTCACATGAAGTCCAGAGTTTCGATTGCCATCCAATACCAGGTATTGATTTGATTTAAAGTAATGGACAGTGATATAGCGGATTTGATGACTGAACGAACAATACACCTTTGTATTAGCGACCATGAACTCACAAGGCGCATGTGGTATTCTCGTGTCGGTCAGTGGAACGCTGAAATATGGCGATAGCCCGGCGAAGCGATTGTTCTCGCATGCATTCATGCTGATACCCGATATAGAAAAAAGCGGCACGTTCTATATTCAAAGCGAGAATCTGAGGTAAGATAGCCTACTGATATAACAGCATGTCGCATAATGATAAGGCGATTGAACTGACATTGACGCTTGCCAAAAAGATTCGTATAGTGGTAGTCACAGTCATCAACGTGGCCATATTTTCAATTAATAATAAAAGAGGAAATCAAGCTTAACTTGGTAGTGGTGGCCCAGTCATTTTGCAGATCCAAAGGTTACCCCCAATCACGAAAAGATAGCCATAGTTAATCAAAAAATTTAATTTTTCGCAAAGATTCAGACATCAATCCAGCAAATGTTTATGGCTGCGGTTATCATGTGGATGATTTAAGTTTTGTAGTCTGCTGTGAGTCATTCAACAAGCACCAAGTGGGTGGGCACGCGTCGCTCGGAAAATGGCGGTGCTTCCCTCAAAGGGTCCAACCACCTGGAGTTTACCTTATCCGTTCACAGATTATTTATATTGGCTTGTTCACTTCAAAAAATTCATTTAAAGTTTTAAAAAAATTGATAGTGCGTTCTAGACGTTTGGGATTGCAAGGAGGACGGAAGTGTAAAAAAAGCGTTTGCAAATATTTAGACTATTGACTCATTCCAATCAGGAGAAGCGGATAAGAAAAGGAGAGCTGGCCGATAGCTCATCATTTCACTTATCCCATTTGTGCGTGCCTTAAGGGTTGAAAGCTGGCCGAATGCGCCGTAAATGTAAAACCCTTGCGTGGCGGATAAATTTTGGACCGGATATATTATGATCCCGAATTACCCGGTTGCGGCTAGTCGCACTAAGCGCCGGATTAAAAATCACAAATTTAGTCTTTCAATTTCATAAAATCACTTGAATTTATGAAGATATTACACAAATCAAGGGTAGAAGTAACGGTACATAGAGACTTTCTGATCAGACGGCAATGTAATAGAGGCTCAGCTAGGTCAATGCCTAGACTCGATTTTTATTGACAGGCATCACCCATTTGTAAGCCAACTATATGTGCGGAAAAACGTGGGTCCATTGAAACATTAAAAGTGAGATCTATTTTTCGCTTCAACCGCAGCTCTCCTTTTTCTTGGTTTTTTTCTTTCTCTTTTATACTAAATCATGGCCGATACTATACCTGCTACCGACGGTAGCAATGTACATAATATTTCTGCAAAGCTGAAATCTGTCAACTTTGATGCTCCTCCAAAAGTCTTTCAGCAAGACCGGTTAAATCAGAACTTTGAACCCATCACGCCTGATTACAGTGTGCCAGGAAGTCCCAACTTCAGCCCACAACGAGACGACGATAGCAGTACTCCATTCTCATCTAGACCTCCTTCACATGATGAATCCGGTGTGTCTACACCTCGACGATCGCTCGACCCTTCGTCCAACAATTCCGCTATCACCCCTTATACACCTGCATCATTATCACCCCGTACGAGTGGCGATGCAACCACCTTAGCCACAAGCGAACCATCGGTATCGCGAGCTTCATCAGGATCTGGATCTGGATCAGGTTCTGCCAGCGATCAAGGAAGAACCCCATCTGAAACCACTAGCAGGAGTGGTAGCGGTATCATTCCACCCGTGCGACCATCCACCCCCTCGCAGTTTATCTTTAAGAAGCCTGAATATGATCACCATTATCACCACACACACTTTCATCATGGTGAAAAGAAGGAGGCTATGTTTCATGAACTCAAACGATTTTTCAGAGGCGGGGACAAGAAGAAGATCAAATCTGATTCCAAGAAAAAGTCAAAGAAGCGATCGGTTGTTAAAGAGGACTCCAATGCAGCACTTTCGGTTAATTCTCGTAACAGTGATCTTAGTTTTGCTAACGACTTTAACCGTGATATTGAAGGACGGTATGGCAAGTGGGGTAAGTTGGTCGATAGATATAGCAAAAAAATAGAGTATGCTATAGTAGGTTTCAGGCTTAGCACAGACGTTTATTAACTATTTTTAAAATTTTTTAGGCCGCTTCATCGGTAAGGGAGCTGGAGGCTCTGTCCGACTTATTCGACGGAGTACCGATGCCAAGACGTTTGCCGTGAAACAATTTCGGAAACGTTTGCCAACGGAAAACGAGAAAGAGTATGTCAAGAAGGTTACTGCAGAATTCTGCATCGGCTCTACTCTGCATCATGTGAACGTCATTGAAACACTAGATTTGATTCAAGAAGGTTCCAACTTTTTTGAAATCATGGAGTACGCTCCCAACGATCTATTCAACATTGTTATGAGTGGAAAGATGTCCAGAGATGAAATCGCTTGCTGCTGGCGTCAGCTTTTGTCTGGTTTTGAATATCTGGAATCCATGGGCATTGCTCATCGTGACTTGAAACTCGACAACATGGTACTTGATGAACGCGGTATTGTCAAATTGATCGATTTTGGCTGTGCTGTAGTTGTCAAATATCCTTTTGAAGAAAAGGTTGCTATGAGTAAAGGTAAGATTTGAGAAGGGTTGAAAGTTTTGTTCGAGCCACGATTATGCAATTTTTGGACTCACTCAATTTTTGGTTTCGCTGTTAGGCATTTGTGGCTCAGATCCTTACATTGCACCAGAGCAATATACCCAAGATACCTACAACGCCATTACCAGTGATTTATGGTCATGTGGTATCATTTTCATCTGTATGATGATAAGACGTTTCCCATGGCGCATTCCCCGTCCCAACCACGATCAGTCTTTCAAATCGTTTGCCACTGGCTCAGGAGCTCAACGTCTGTTCAAATTGTTACCCAAGGAATCAAGACCTATCATTGAACAGCTGTTGCAAACCGATCCACAAAAGCGCGCTACCTTGCAGGATGTGCTTGCTGATGAATGGGTCAAAAGTATCTCAGTGTGTGACCAAGATCATGTTGGTGAAGGTCATATCCATCATTTACTCTATCAGCCCAGCTCAAACAGCATGGCCAGAGGTAATATTGAGGTAATCGAGACGGAGAACAAAGAGAATGAACCTCCAAAGTAAGATAATGGGGTGCTAGTGTTAGCTACCATTAACCCCTTCAACTTGACTCTTGTAATATAACACGCCGATATATTCAGACATACACCATATTTTGTACATTTCCCCTTCCTAATCTGTTTATTGCTTGTTTTCCTCTCGATCATTCATACTCCTCATACCTGTCTACCATATTTTACATAAAGCAAAGCCTTTAAATCAACTCATATCAATGTTATTGTGCGGGGGGAGGGAGGGTGTTTAATGCTGCCTATCAATGACTAGCAATAATTTACAAGATACTGTTAATCCTTCAATTTTATTTTCGTGAGTATGGCGATTGATGCATCAGCAGCAAAGATAGGCGTTTAACCAATTTTACCTCAAGGCATAGCCTTATAACAACAATTTTTATTCAATCAATACCATACAATTAAGATTGCCAAAATTTAACGTGATCTCATGATCCTTAAGTTCGTGTGCGTGTGCTCTTTCATGCCTCAGCAAGACGATCTTTGATGAGTCGCTCAACTGCTTCGGACGTCGGCCTACCAATGACAGCCTTGCCTTTATCCCAATCAACCACCACTGGACGTTCCAATACGGAGGGATCCTTCTTGACCAACTCAATTAATTGACCGACAGTATCAACCTTGGGCGCGTCGGAGCGGAGCATGCCTTGGACGGTGCCAAGGTAGCTTGAAACTTGACGCAGCTGGTCTGGCGTCGGTGGATCGGAAAGGTAGTCAATGACATCGACCTGATACGGAGGATCGGTGTGAGAATTGAGTAGTTGCAAAGCTGCTCGAGACTTTGAGCACTTTGGATTATGGAAAATGGATAGAATGGGTCGAGTACGCGGGGGTCTGAATGACATGCTGATTGGTGAGACTTGCAAGAACGCCCAAATATCGTGGAGCTTTTTTTCAGTTGACCGCCGCTCTGGGCGGGGCTGGCTTTGCGGAGAGGCGCACGAGCACAAAAAAAAGTCTGGCTTTTGTTTTGCCATACTTGTTTGAATGGCCATACCATAGCTTGAACATCTTGACACTTACAAGTCGACGACGTTTGTTTTGTTATTGCTTTCACTCCAGTATATCATATTCTCGAGCTTCACTGCACGCGTTTGAATATGACCGCTTTGACGTCGTCTTCGTCTTACCTTTCGGCGTCGCAGTGTTTGGCTGAAGCAGAGAACGAATTTGCAAAAATAGAATACTCCAAAGAACGAGGCAGATACTTTATTGCCCGCAAGGAAGTACCTGCTGGGACAGTGGTGCTGAAGGTAGTATAGTTTTTGGAGAATTGAGGTATCAATTGGCTTTGAAAACGAGAAAATTCTGATAGTGTATTTTCATTGCCACCCCGTCCCTTATTAGTCTTACCCGTATGCAACAGGCAAGTAGAAATTTAAGATTCTGTTGCTGTAGTTGTAGAGCCTACCAATGACAAATTGCGCCTATAGCCATTTTTGATACCCAGCGAAAGCGAGTATGTGCCAATTGTATGTTTGTACACCCCACCAAGTCATTTTCTCTGCATTGCAAGCGGTGTGATCAAGTATACCTTTGCTCTGAGCAGTGCTATGAAATGTATATTGAGAGCGGATCAGAGCATAATGTAGATCATAGTCGGTTGTGCCCACATATGCGGAAGTTAGCCACACTGAAAGCAGACAAGCACATGAAATCCGTTGCTAAAATGGTCCTGTTGCTGTACTGGGAGAAAACCAGAGCTGACCGTGGTGTCAAATGGATTCGCAGTCAAGAAGAGTGGTGGAAGATTGGCGATAGGGATATCACATCTGGACTTGAAGGTCTGAACGTAAATAAAGATATTGAGCCGGTAGAGTCAAATTTCGACATGGTGTTGGCCCTAGAGTCCCATTACGACCATTGGACATCAGACGATCAGCAGGGCTGGAAAAAGCTAGGAACGTTTCTGCAAACAGCTCTAACAGAAGCCAATTTATTGAGTGCTAATGACACCTACGATACCATCATGCATATGATATCGCGAGTGGAGTCCAATGCATTTGGGATGTACTGGATGAAAGCCAACAAAAAGCGAGATCAAGATCCTTTCGGACGAGGTGTGTATAGGACTTCTAAATACTTTTTGACTTCATGAACTAATATGCATCATATTTCAGCCATGTTTCCGCACGCTGCATTTTTCAATCACGATTGCGACCGCAATTGCGAAGCTACTCAATTAGTCGGTGACTTCAAGATTCCTTCCGAAATCGATGTTGAGCAAGGTGACGGTGAGTCAGGTGTGGATACGGCAAGTGCCACAGAACAGACCATCAGTAAGGCTGACGGCCAGGATGAGGAGAACAGTAGTCCTCCACCGGTGGTGATCCCATCTGTATTTGATGCACCGCGAGGAGCGTTTCGACTGATGGTAATGCGCACGCTGCGAGACGTGTCAGCTGAAAAGCCATTGTGTATCTCATATATCGATTGGGATCAGCCGGTCGCTGCTAGAAGGCGAAAATTGTTAGAAGAGTACTTTTTTGAGTGCATGTGCGATCGCTGCGTGGAAGAAAGTCAGGTTAAGTCGAAGGTTAGCTCGAAAGGTGGCTCAAAGGACAGTACCAAGGGGAAAGCAAAGTTTAAACGGCACAAGTAAATAGATAGGAAAATAAATCGCCAATAATAATACATATATCCTTGAAGGCCAAAATAATATAAATGGTAGCAGCTTTAAAAGTTCATGTATTTACAGTTATCATTCAATGTGATGTAAAAGAAAAAATAAAATTAGAATGTGATAAAATGATGTTCAGGTTTCTTTTTAACAACACATGCTGTTGACACTGATACAATTAAAGCAAGAAAGAAGGATGATTTAACATTTGTATAAACATAGGGTTGAAAAGGTGAGTAGAAAAAAGATGATGGAATGGGAAGGGGAATATTAGATGTCAAGTGTTTGTTTAACATCGTCAAGAGGTATTTATCGAATGCTCATACTACGTCTTTGCTGCGGTTTGTTCTTGCCAACCGAGACCAATTTGTTGCTGTCTTCTTTCTTTGAGATCTTACCTTTATCAAGGTTCTCAAAGATACGCCAAAACTTTAGGTTCTCATCGGCAGCAGCACTTGCGATCAATTGGCCATCAGGACTAGCAGCCGTGTGGAGAATACGAGAGTCATGTGCAGGAATATCCGCCACTTTCTTCAAAGTCGGGTATTCCCAAACTGACAATTGGTTATTGGGGAGACCATGTGAGGTGACCAGTTCCTTGTACTGAGTTGACCATAGGATGGAGGATACTTGAGAGCCAGTAAAAATACTATGCAGACGAGCGGTGGTGGTGGTATTCCAAAAATGAACGTGTTTATCACTGGTTCCACCACCGGTAGCCAAAAGATTCAAATTCCAAGGGCACCAGGCCATGGCTTTCACAGCAGCGTTGTGGCTAGCCTTTGTGAATTTGGGTTTGGTGCTTCTAGCATCCCAAACGTTAACCAAATTGTCATTGCCTCCACTGGCAAGAAGCATGCCATCAGAACGCCACTTGAGGCCGCACACTTCGTCAGTATGTCCATGCAGTTCGGAAACTTTATGTTGGGCAACGCGAACATCGTGATGCCAAATGCTGCCATCGCGTGCACCAGAACTAACGATATGTTTGTCCCATGATAAAACACCAACACGGCTCTCGTGACCTGTCATAGAACGAAGCTTTGTGTTGGTTTCGACGTCCCATACTTGAGTGTCACCATCGGAAGTTCCAACGGCAAGGTAGGATCCATCGCTCGACCACGAAACCGAAGCAATTGAATTTGTCTCGGATTGATAGTTCAAAGCCTTGATTTCACCAATATCTGCATTCCACAAGTAAATTGATTTATCCAGAGCAATAGCAATGACATTCAAAGAGGACCAATCAAGCAAGTTGAGATAGAAATCATCCAACATGTACGGCGCATCTAAAATTTTTTCCGGCGCGGTCAGGATACGTCGCTTAGAGCTGGACGACGTGCTGGTTTTCATCATTGGATTAAAATATTTGCGTAAATCCTCCTTGTCGCTTGTAGGCGGTTTAGCTTTGAAAGCAAGAATGCGTTGTCCTGGGATAATACCACAAGCCTGAGCAACTCTTTCTTTGTACTCTTGAGAGGCGTGATCCAGATAAGGCGTTTTAGCATCATTGCTTAGATTGAATTGCGATGAAGCCAGGTTCATTCCATCGCGATTCGGAATAAATCGATCATACTATGATAAAGGAATATTTATATCAACTTTTGTTTTTTAAACAGAAGTTTAGGGGGCCAAATTCTATGAGAATAACTTACGTGAGTCTTGTCAGATTTGACTTTGCAACTGCGTTTGGTGGTTGTAGGTGAATTCTGCAACCAGTCTTTTCCAACAATGTCCAAAGAAGAGAACGCGGAATTAGATCGCTTCAGTGTACGACGCGGTTCAGAACTACTGGTCGTGGATAGTGTGGGCTGGGAGCTGCTAGTCGGTTGATTCTCCTTGGTGCTCTTAATCGCCGAATTAGCCGAACTCGATTTGACGGATTTAAGACGACTTAGAAGACTGGTTTGCTTTAGTGTACCAGCAAGTGATTTTGGTGGTCCACTGTTGAGCGTTTTGGTGTCCAACAGGGTGCTGGAAACAGAGTTGGTTTTTGCAGGGCTGAGCGGTAATGCAATAGCCTGGGCTTTAGAAACAGGCACAAATGGCAACAATGTTTGCTGACCGGTCGACTTGCCGTTCCCTGGCGTACCAGAACGGGCTACTGTGCTACGTGCTGTTGAGCCTTTACGCGTTGGCGGAGACCCCATCTGTAGCAAATGGTAACTGAATTCAACAAGTCAATGGAGCTAAGGAAAATCCTGCACCGTTTTTGGATGTTGTGATCGGGTTAGGGTTGTGTTCATTTTTATGACACAATTATGGTCAAAAATAGTACTTTGGTCATTTGAGCAGGCCAAGGCACACCAGGCCTAAGAGGCAGGTGCCTAAGCTATGTTGTAAGCAAACTACTGCTAAAGATGAAAAGTGGGTGTATGGGTTCTCCATGGGGCACACAGATGATAGCGTATCAAAAATTTTGCAAGGCAACCCGCAATTGGTCACTTTAGCGTTCAAGTAATCAAAGAACATTTTTGTTGGCAGTAAATGCAGTTTGCAAGATACAGGCATATTTCATATAAAAACAAGGCTGTTTGGCAATGGCATGATAATTAAGGACCCATGCTGTGCGCCAATAATTGTCATGAGGAAGCTGGCAACGGCTTACTCATTTTACAATACATGTACCACACACTGTCTAATTACCTTTCATTACGATATCGTGATACAAGACCGATACCAAGGTTGATTTTTTGACCAACATACAGAATAAATGTTCTGGCTATCCGTCTGTCTCAGATCATCTTCTTTGTTTTTTCTTCTTTTTTTTATCATATTGTTACAAATCACCATAGAAGCATAGATGACGGCATAACATACAGCCATTGCTAGTTATAAGCTATGAAAAGGTATTGGCGGGATTAAGGCATCAGCAGTAATCTTGGCAGCTGGGGTCTTGGGTGGACTCTCGTCGCATTTGGAAGATGATGATATCATGGAACTCACAAAGGAAACACTAAATTAAGCATATTTTGGTTGTGCTAAGCCAGTGATGTGCGAGTACAATTTGGAATGCGTATTAGCTATAGAATCGTCTATCAGCAAGGAACAAATGATATGCCATTAATGGATAATTGGTGATGTGGGTTGACACACAGACTGACGCTTTTTGTTGACATGGATTTGGTTGATTTTTGATGACCACAGTCAGCCAACATTTCACCCAATCAGGTTAAGCTGCATGACCTTGATGATTAAAACGGTAGCAAACTGAGCCTTTGAAGCTCCGTCGTCTCTTGTTTGCAATGACTTTAGAATTCGAACCATCGCAGCACTTGAGTTTTCGAGGTACGTAACAGACCATTCAATCGTCAATGCCTCCTGCACAGCATGCGCATTTGCGTGTCTTCAACTTTTGGCCGCGTACTAATGCTTAATGCCAGGTCCTCTGACTCAACATTCCGAATCAACCTTAACCTTGACCAATACTGGGTCACAACTTGTTGCTTACAAAATCAAGACCACCGCTCCAAAGCAATACTGTGTTAAGCCCAACGCTGGAAGAATCAACGCTAATTCTTCTGTATCCATTCAAGGTAAAGATTGGGAAACCTATAGGGGGGCGTGAGCGGTAGAAAACCCGGTAATGGTCCGATATTTACTATGTTGAACCGATTCTAGTTATTTCACAGCCTTTTAAAGAAGAGCCTCCACTTGACTTCAAATGTAAAGACAAGTTTTTAATTCAGAGTGTTGCTTTGACTCCTGACAATGAGAATATGGGATTGACCGATCTGGTAAGTCCCAGTGGGGTTTGCATTAGCACTTAGTTTTTGCTTGAATGTGACAACCGCATCATACTCAGACTGGCTGACATATTTTGTGTGTGCATGCAGTGGACCACTTTGGAGAATGGCCCAAAGGATAAAATCAGTCAAAAGAAACTCCGTTGTGTATTCTTATCTGAAAACGAGGAAGCTCAGGTAAATTGCTGATGCGAGGTTCTGTTCTCTTTATTGTTTGACTCCAGTGTGCTGACTTGTTGCAATGTTTAGGCTGATCAAAGTGGTAAGGCAGATAATGATGGCAACGAAGAATATACCAATGCAAGTCCATTGCGCCCCAACTCTCAAGAAAACTTAAACAACTCACAAGATCCTTCGCGTCTTCGCCAAGAATTGGCTGATGCACGAGAAACCATTCAACGTATGCAAAAGGAGTTGCAATCTGCTGGTAGCAAGAGTTTATCAAGAGTTTCAGCGTCTGCACCCAATGTAGGATATCCAGCGTATATGATATTTATAGCTTCCTTTATAGTAGCAGCCTTGACGTGGTATTTCACAAATGCACTTCATCAACAATAATACAGTCCATATAGTTATCCATATTTGGTAAAGGCACGGTCCAATTTCAAAAAAATAAAAGCCTGTAAATCATGCAAATAAGCCTCGGATTTGCTACCTATACGCTCTTACTCAAAAATGTCGGCATCCACTGATGACTTATTCACTACCACCACTATAGTATCCCTGCTTGGTGTAGCAGCCATCCTTGCTGCCGCTTATGGTGCTTCAGTATTTCTACTACCCAAGTCGGCTCGGTCAGTCGACCGTTATATCTTCATATGGCTCGGTTTCGACGCCCTGATTCACTTCATCTTTGAGGGAAGTTTCCTTTACCACAGTACCTTTGGAAGAGCCGTGTTCAGAGAATCTGGTCCCTTTGCAGAGCTATGTAAGACGGACAAAAGAGCATAGCAACCAATGTTCTTCACATTTTGCTGAATTTTTTTCGTGTTATCTAGGGAAGGAGTACGCAAAGGCTGACATCCGTTGGGGTTTGGCTGATCCTACAGTTGTGTCACTCGAGATTTTGACTGTTTTAGGAGCAGGACCTTTGTGCGTGCTCTTGATGTATCAAATCGTCAAGAACGATCCTGCTCGTTATTATAACTATGTTGTTCTTTCGGTTGCCGAGCTTTATGGAGGATGGATGACCTTTTGCCCCGAGGTAAAGTTACTGTATTATAAGCAGAATTTTGACTCGTGTTGTTCTTACCCAGCGTGTTTTCTTTCATAGTGGTTGACTGGCAGTGCTTTTTTGGTGACCGACAACTGGTTTCATCATCTTGTGTACCTCTGGGTAAGTTAAAATGGCAACTGTAAAAACGTAAGAGGTCAGTGTCTGAAATTTTTACTATCCTGCGAATAGTTCTTCAATGGTGTTTGGGTGGTCATTCCCGCATACTTGCTATACCACTCTTATATGGAGATCGTGCTTCCTCTCAGAGCTCAGCTTAAGGGTTCCAAGGAGAATTAATCATATCTGACTCTATAATTTCTGACCACTATTTTTTCTTATATAAATTTACATGCTTTGGTGCCAAAAATGTATTATGATTAATATGTTTGGAGTTGAAACTATTGGTATGGTACATGCTTAAGGTATACATATAAATATTGCTGTAATTTTACAGAGTTTTTGGTGTGGTGCTTGTTCTTCGCCTTTCCATTACTTCGTTCAACACTTCTTCTTCCCAATCCTCTTTCGAGATTGCTTGATTCAAATATTGGGCAGCGCGAAGGTGGTTAGGTTCTTGATCATAAGCCAAGGATTCCCAGTCGGTTTTGAATGTATTAGATGCTGAGCTATAAAGTTGTTAGTAAATCGTCAATAATGTGAAACAAAGGACGTCAAATTATAGACACATACTGCTCGTGCACCCATTGACCACTATGCTTTTGCACATCAAGGATGGGGTGCTTTTTCTCTAGTTCGATGGCTAATCGTATAGTAGCTTCAATATCGATATCTGGTGGGATATTTGTTACAGCCGTATGTACGAAATCTGGATCCATAGCCATGATTTCATTTCGTCGTAAGCAGGTTATCTATTTTCAATGCATCAATGAGATATATTTTTACAATTGAAAAGCTTGAACACAAATACTTACCGCACAGGCAACATATAATGGCATGGATGGCTGGCTCGCAATAAACAGATCTATCAGCCGAATGACTTTCCGGTAATCTTCCAAGTCATGACTGAACCAAGTCAAAATCCAGCTCAGAGCATAAAACGGCAAGATATTACATCTGTGACGTGGGCTAAGTAACTTTGTAGCCATTGGAAAATGTGGTGTCGGGTTACGGGAACTCACCGGTCTAAGAAGGCTCGCAGTTCTGGATCAGCTAAATCCATCAAAGCGTTCATGAGATTTAATAATTTTGCTACTGGGTCAAAAGTTTCCAACATCGCATCTGTAAAAGAAGGGCAAAGTCAAGGGTAATCAGATGCAATAGAAGCAAGCAAAATCAGGTAACAAATTCAATTGATAAAAAGGATATCTTAGGAAAAAAAGTGCAACATTCTCGGCTGCTCGTATAGCATCTCTTTTCCCAAGAACCAGTAGAAAACAAGCACAAATATCATGGAAACCCTAAAGAGAAACAGTGTTATTCAATAATCGCAAATGCCAATGATACTCTCCAGAACAAGTTGCTCAAATGTTTCTTACCTGATAGTAATTGAGCTTTGGATTGCGCCAAAGAACTTCCACAATTAACTCTCTTAATTCTTGCTGCTTGTGTTCTTTAAAGGGTGTAGACATGCCTTTCGATATATTTTCTTCAGCAATCAAGTAACCATTACGAATGAACCGCAGAGTCGCCAATTACCTTGTGGATAGTAATACAATGATCTCTCTATATCTTTGGCAATCTGTACGCCATCAAGTATATCTTTATCTACAGAAAATATGTTTACAAGTGTAAAAAACTCATAAAATACCAAAAAACCAAAAAAACAGCTAACCTTTAGCCTTTTCATCGAGGAATGACCCATGGTCAGTATGCAGTAACAGCGGCCTGTGTATGATAAAATATATGTGATCAGTGTCTGCAGTTGTGATCTGTACGTTTCTATTCCAATTTTAATACCATGCAACTCGTCTTAGTCTATCGTATAATAGGCCGTGGTCGCTCCTAGCCAGTGCTCTGAGTTTGTCTAGATCTCTCGCTTGGGTGGCCGCTATAATCTCATTCACCTTGGTGGCTGTTGACATGTGGCCATCTTTACAGGTCTATATTAGTCCACTAAAGCTTCACTACATAACACGTTAAGACATAGTACGCATACCTATTGATATTTGCGAGCCCATTTAAAACTTCTATGACCAATTCATACAACAAATTGCCGAGATCAGGTCACAACCGAGAAATAAGTTTGGTGAGATGACCATATAAGGAAGCGTAAATTCAAATTTATAAATGAGTTAACTTTCAAAGTTAACGATCATGCGCTTTCGAAATAAACTACACAAAAGCAAAGCCCATAATATGACTAAACTGATCGAAATAGATGTGACATGATTAGCGCCAGAGGCGTAATAATTGAAGCCTTGAGTTGCGATTGGATATATCGTCTCTTGCGGCGGACCTTGCACTATATACAAAATCTGGTTTTTAGTATGTCGGCTAAAATCCAGGACTATCAGTATTTGCATACTACCCACCTGTTATAGGTATAATAATGCTGTCAGTGGTTGTGACAAACCCATATGAAGATGTAAAGGAACCATTAGTATTGTCTGGAAAGGCTGTAGGTATAGCTGATGGGTACAGCGCGGTACTGGGCGGAGCAATTAATGATGATATAGGTGTAAAAGTTGCCGCAGGTTGCGTTGCGTGAGCAGCCCATGGAGGAACAAACGAGAAAAAAGGTAGCTCAAAGCGTTTTTCAGCAGTTTGGCTTTCAGTGCTCATTGAGATAAGCTCAGTTTATATCAAAGCTGAATAAAAGTAACGGATTATAGAATGAGTGCATAATCCCTTTTACTCAGAATTGGTTTCCCCCTTTCAGCCAAAAAGTATAACCAAGCACTCTTGGCCAAGGCTATCATTAAACCTTCCGCTTGCATATAGCTATCGATAAAAGCATTATGATGCCTTGAACGTGTTATTTCGTTAGGAATAATTGGAGTGAATACAAGTGTTTTAAAATGGGAGAATGAGATGGTCTGTCTTCTATAATAAATGAAAAAGCAAAATGCAGCTTCTATGAAATTAAGATTGTTGCTGTGGTTGTTGTTGCTGTTGCTGACGGGCAGTATCAGCGTTTGTCAAAATGGACATGATAAGATTTTGTTGCTCTACGTCCAAATCCTTAGTCAACAGGGAATACGATGTCGGGTTGTGTTGCTGGAGACCTGTAAGAAATGGAAATTTAGCATTAAGCAGGGTACAAAACATTCTCAAACTTGAAAATACATACCTCTGAAAGAGTCACCAAAACGAATGTAAGGGTCAATCTCATCCAAAGGAGATTCAAACAAGACTTCTTCTTGAACGTCATCATCATAGTCGTCGTCTTCACCATCGTCAGCGTGTGCGGCAGCCTGTGAGGCTAGATATTCCAAATATTCAGCATCTTCATCATGAACATCTTCATCATCTCCAGCATCTTCAATTTCATCCTCTTCAAAGTTGCTACCGGTTATGGGTTCACCGAATTCATCTTCGTCCTCAATACCATCACCATAGAACTTTTCCATCTCCTTACGGTCTAAAGTAGCACAAAATGAGATTTTGTATCAGGTGGAAACAAATTGCTGCATAAACTTACTTTGGATTGCCTTAGGCAGAGTCTTGAAAACTACAAGCATGCCGTTTAGCATTTGTGACCATCCAGCTTGAAGAGACGCAGGAATGGCTTCGAAAGGAAGTTCTAAAAGGGAACACAACGCAACAATGACAAGCTTCTTGTCATGGACCCTGAAATGTGTGTTAGACAACTGCATGTATAATATAAGCAATTAGTTGTAAACACCAAAGCGTACCTGGAGAATTTGTCAAGGGTATTGAACCACAAGGTGAAGAACCCTTGGGTCCATTGGTTCTCTTCCAAAACGGAAAGAGTCAACTGCGGATTGTAGTAGATGCAGTTGATAACAATCTCTAAACAATGGACCTTGAACTCGGTGGTCTTCATACTACCGGTAAAAATATATGTGAAGGAGAGGTTGAGGAAGGCTGGAACATACTGATCGACGTGATCGCGACAGTTCAACAAGACTGACTCAATGAGCTTGCATGCGCAAACTCGGTCTGCCTCACCGAGGCGATCACTTCGCATAACAGTATCAATGACATCAAACATCATTCTTTGAATATGCTCATTGCTAGCAAAAACGTCTTGACCATATGAAATGTAGTTATCCAAGGATGGAAGCATTTCATCCATGAAATCAATACCAGAATCCTTGAAAGCCTTGTATATGAGTTCAAAGACACCCCACATAGTGGGAGTAACCCGCTTAGCAGAGAAAGTGCATGAATCAATGATTTCAAATATCTCAGCGTACAGGTCGATGATGGTGTTTTCCAAAGTGTAGGTGATGACGGGCAAGAGGGCATTTTCCAATTGCAGAAGCATTTCAGGTGTGCTTTCGAGACTCAAGATGAGCGTTCCAATGGTTTTCAAAACACCCATAGCTGCCATGGTCTTATCACCCATCTCGTCAAAATCAAAGGCGTCTTCAACTGACTGGTTCTGTGCAGTGGTAACATCTTCCATGATGCGCAAGAATGTATCTCTGAGCTGTGTGCAAAGTTGCACGGCAAATGGAGTCAACTGCTCAGCAAAGACTTCAACAAACTCTTCCATTACATTGGCGAGTGTATCGATATCAATTTCGTTTGTCAAATTCAACAACTCCTGCATGATAAATGGTAGGTTTGGAATCATGGCATTACGCACTAGTATGGAAAAGTTAGCATTTGGTAACTTTTAGATGCGCCAAACTGATAAACACAACTCACCACTCTCATGTCGAATCATGGGCTGAAGTGCAAGACAAGCTTGGACCTTGACTGGCAGTTCAGAGTCGCGTATGCATTCGACAACATTTTGATAAACAGTTGCAAGGTTCTAAATAAAGCAGCGATCAGTTGCCCGCCATTATGAGTTAATGATCCCAGTGCCTTTACATACCTGTTCATTAGCGAAATCCAAGTCGCTAAAATGCTTTGTGATATCGCAGGCTTGCGCTCGCAGATAAGGGAAAGGACTCTTGAACTCTGGAATGACGTGAGTGACGAAGAAAGGTTCCATCATACCGGCAACTGGAGATTTCTTTCGCAAAATCTGATCCGCCAAGCAGCCAATCATGGATAAAGCACCATACTTCTCGCGTCCGTCTCTTTGCTCAACTGGAGTCTCCAAATACTTGTTCAAAACACTATTGATGAAGGTCAAAATACCCATGAATGTGTGCTTCTTGCGATCTCGTGCAAGATCGATAAGGAAGTTGATTGCATTCGTTTGAGGGGAATGGAAATCCTCCAGCGGATCTAGCAAATATGTTAGACAAAAATTGCTTATCATATGCAAGGCGCGAATATAATGTAACTCACCAACTTTCTTATGAACGTATTCGACAGGATCTTCGTTCCACAATTCATTGTCCTCTTCCGAGAAACACAGTTGAGGATAAATAAAATGTGCTACCAATGTCTCTGTATGTGGTTTCAGAATTTGCCATGTAGATTTCTCCTTGATACTAATGCGCCAAGTTAAAATTATGTAGCTGATCCAAGTAGAGAGATCACAAAAAGTACGTACCAATCGCTGAAGAATACAGCACTCAGTGCCAAACATTTGTTTGACATCCACGTTTCCTTCTTGATCCAACCTTCCACTTGCTTAAGATAAGCCTGAAGAATATCTGGAGCAAAGTTGGCAACAAACGCCTTTGCGAAAGCTTTGTATTTGCTATTGCTTGGGGGAAGAAGAGCAGGGTTACCATACTTTGAGAACAGTCTATTCAAGCAATGATATGCCCATTTCTTCGTCTTCCACCAAGGATACTTTTCTCGTTCTTCAGCATCTTCTGGCAAAGCCTTGGTAGGAATGTACTTTCCGACCAGCTGAAGAAAGATAGTGCCCCACTGTACAAGTGCGGTGCTTTCCTGCAAGAACTTTGGAAGCTCAGAGTGGATAGCAGAATGATATATTTTCAACACTAATTTGAGCATCTCTGCTGCTTCCAAGCTATCTTGGCCAACAAGGCTAGATGCTATCTGTTGCACGGCGGGGAAAGTCATCTTGATAACAGGGGCTATCGGCTCACGTCTCTCAGGGGATTTCCACCTAGGTTCATGTTTGAGACTTATTGCTCTAATAACTAACGTCATTGTGATACACTTACTGATAAATCTTGATGACTTCTCTCAAAGCCAACAGACCAACGAAAACGACTCTGTGATCGGGGGAGGTCAAGCAGTTTTGGACCTGATCAACAAACTCTGGCCATTGCTCGGGGAAATCCGAAGACAGGATAGTGTTCAAGGATGAAGACAACTGAACTCTGATTTCGGCATAGATATAAATTAAATTACAGGTCAATGGTATGGGCGTCGAGATCGGAGGCGACTTACTTTACGGCATTTGGAGTGGTGACCAATGCCTGAAGTATGCTTTGCTTAACAATGGTCTTATCTTCAGCGCTGATTGGATTAGCAGGGGACTTGCTGGAGTCCCAAGCTTTTCCCAAGCGATTCTTAAAGTAGATGGCAGCTGTATGGCAACTTTATTGTCAGTACCTGAGAGCGGCTGTTGCGGTCTATACCTTCAAACGTAAGAACGAACCTGCTTGTCGAGCTCCCAATTCAGACTCCTCTGAAGCTAGTATCTGTAGCACTATTGGTAAAAATCCATTGGATCCCTCAATCTGTAAAAGGACAGTGCAATTGTGAGCGAAAGGAACTTGATCGCCCTTTTTGTTCAAACTGGACTTACTCCTCGAATGTTCAACTCGGCCTGTTTATGCACATTAGGGTCCGGGTGATAAGTGGAAACAAACAGCTGATAGACAGTGTTGGCGTCCATGGTAAACAAGTGTTATTCTTGTTATATGGGACAGAGCAAGCTGATAGCTTCTTCAATGATGGATTTTTTTCTATTAAAAAAAAAAAATTAAGATGTGAAGCTAGAAGTCACATGATCCGTTATGATTAGCGAGTTCCTCAAAAAGCGATATCCTGCAATGGATGTGAATACAAATATTAGCCATGAATATTGTTTTGATACTCGTTATAATTATAATAAAACAGTGTACGATTTAGAGGCTTTCTTTGACCTTTTGAATGACTCAAAGAAAAAGCGACAAGCTTTTTCAAAGATATTATGCCTCGCAATGTTGTTAAATTCACTATGAAAATCAGTCAAATCAACACCACATTCAATCCACACATGTTCAATTGGCTGTCTTCCAACTGATATCATAAATATCATTTGTTTGAATAGCCCTTTTGTTGAGCAAGAACAATACTCATTGCGAGCGTATCTTGCACGTGACGTCATGGATTTTTTGATGGATAGTTTAAAAACTGTTTGAAAACTATGTCCTTGTTGAGGGAACCGGATAATGTTGGCCGGAGAAACGGGCATCACTGGCGATGAATGGAGCTTCGAGCTGGAAAGTCCATACATCCCGGCGCTAGAATTACCTTACTCTGTAATCGCAAGTATTTGCAAACACTTGCCAACTCAAGCAGATAGACAGCGCGCATGTTTGATTCATCCCATTTGGTCGCCCGCGGCAACAGACAGTCTGTGGCAAGAACCTGTGTTCTCTAACGCTGCAGCTTTCCAAGGATTTTATAAGACAGTACACGCCTTCAAAAGACTGGCTCTGAGAGTGCATACCCTAAACATAATCCATGATTCCAATCGTGACGCAAGTGATACATTCAGACTCTCCAGCTTACCTCAACACAGACTGCGTGAATCAACACTAGCAAAACCAGAAGTAGTAATAGCTCTTACACGGTTATGTGAGAACGTTGAATCTCTGAAAATCTATGGCTGGCATATAAGAGCCGGCCATCTGGAAAGACTTAGTACTGCTTTACATGGTCTCAGGCACTTGACCATCATTGGTAGCAATGAATCTTTGATCTCAGCCTCATCTTCTTTCAGAAATTTGTTAACAAGACTGGTAACATTGAAACTGGATGGTGTGACGAATATTAATGCTGGCTTTGTTGACTTGTTGGAGCGAAGATGTCAGCAGCTTGAAACCTTACAACTTGGTGTACAGGATCTCGGTCCAGATGGATTCGAAGCTTTGACACTTGGTAAATTACCAGTCAAAGAGTTGATATTGACCGACTGCTCGCCTCTCGCAGATTCTCATATCTTGGAACTAGCTATCGCTTTCCCAATGCTTGAGAGCTTGGTAATAATTGACGCAGAAAAGCTTACCGGTGAAGCACTTGTGAATATATTTGAACATTGTCGGAATCTGAGGAAGCTAGATATAAGAAATATTCGCCAGAAGTTTTCAAGTAGTCCAGCGAAGGCTCAGTCTGGTCAAAAGGAGCTAAAGACATTCACCAAGTCAGAAAATCTACAAGAATTAACCATTCACAGCATCAGTTTAGATACGATTACCGTGCAGACCACCCTTTATGGTCACCACAATTTACAGCGACTCTGGCTACAAACGTGTAATGAGCTTTGTGATGACGACTTTCGACTGATATGTCAGGGCAGCCATTGTCTTGAGTATGTCAAACTAGTGGAATGCCCAGGATTGACTGGACGGGCATTGTCAGCAATGGTTAAATCGCACGAAAGCAAAGCCATCAGTGTACAATTGACTAAATGCGGAATGATCACTCCACAGCACCTCAAGCAGTTTG
This sequence comes from Umbelopsis sp. M5902, assembly GCA_037039815.1. NCBI lineage: Eukaryota > Fungi > Mucoromycota > Umbelopsidomycetes > Umbelopsidales > Umbelopsidaceae > Umbelopsis > Umbelopsis sp. M5902. The sequence goes on from JAXQGL010000056.1 coordinate 569,818, forward strand.
GTCAGGCAGTTCTGGGATGCTCTTTCAAAAAGCTAATCATTAGCCAAGACAAAGAATTGCTTTCTCCAGATTATGCTAGTTTTGCAGGAGAGCTTGCGGATAGTCAAGAGCCTGTATATATCTTTGACAAACAAGCTTTGCATCATTTAGCTAAATCTCAAATAAGTGAAGGAAATGATGATGGGGAGAATCTGATATCTCAACGTACTTATACCTTGGACCGCAAGCAAGTAGCTATGGTCGCTGAATCTCTGGGGATCTCATCTCAGCAATTACGGGCAGCAATTTCGAAAGTTCTGGTAAGGATATATTTCCTTTAGTACTTTTCCGGTAATTTCTGACTGTACTAATTGATTTCCTTGAATCAAACAGAACGCTACTCAAAGCAAGAAGTTTGGTAAGGGTGTGACTGCACCTCAACGCATTTCCATCAGTCCATCAGAGGGAGAGACTAGTCAAAGTATAAGTAATATATCGGCTACCTTCAACCCATCGGAGCAAAAGGAAACAACTGCGACAAGTGAACAAGCAACTAATACAAAAATATCCAATGGATGGGCGTCACCTAAGGTTGCCAATGATTGGCCATCACCGAGGCTTTCCAACGACTGGTCTGCGTCTATCGGCAGTAGTAAAAGCTCCCCAGACGGACGCATCAGCGCTCAAAGCCCAGGCGATGATTGGTCCGGAACTGCTCGCAAAAGTTCCAACGTTCCCATAGAACCTGAATCTGCAGCTGCAACTTCTCCTCCACCTGCGAGTAATAATCAGAAGATCGTCTTCAAGTACCAGCCCCTCGTGGAAAACAGTAGTAGAAATGTCGAAGTGGAGGATGAACAACCAGCTGAGAAGGTTGCCTTAGGAAAAAGATCTGAAACCCCCCAAAAAGCAGCGGAACCACCTAGCGCTATTCAACTGGGCGGCTGGGGAGTTAGCAGTCCAACATGGAACGATGGCTGCGGCCAAACAGCAACATCTGATGAAGGTAGCAATTGGGATGCGACTGCCATTGAACGTATGACTTGGCAGCCAGCTGAGATTGTGACCGCACCGGTTGCCAGTAAAAGCGCAAAAAAGAAAGGTGCTCGCTTGTTTTTGCCTGCTTCCTCTGAACATGATGGATGGGGCGCGCCACCTGAAGAAAGGGTGGCGTGGGATGATGATGGCAAACAAGGCTTTGCTCATGATATCATCCAGTCTCAGCATCAGACAGTTTTTTGGAAGATGGAGGGCGGTGTTTGGAAGAAATTGTCAGCTGGAGAGCAAAGGGAGAAGGAGAAGAAGGATGCAGCCATGGAGGACTTTTCCTTGACCAGCCCAAGTGGGATGAGTGCTTTGACCTCACCACCTATAACCCGCCACATCCTAAAACCAACATCTCACCAGATATTGGACAATGACCTACCCACAAGCTCGCGAGAGGAAGTTGATGTGGATGCTCATGTACTGAGCGATGATAATGAGGATGATTTCACAGACTCTGATGATGGCGTCGTAATCAAAACTAGTGCTGATGATGGGTTGGCTCTTTCGCCATCCAGAGCTGCAGTACCAAACAATATCATGGACGAAGAGACTGTTCTTGACTATAACGAGTCTATGTTTACAGAGCTCCCAAAAGACCCAGACAGCCCGCCAAGCCATCCCGGAAATCCTCAATGGGTTCCATACGAACAGTGGAGAAAGTCTCAGCTTCAATCTACTGCCATCGAACACCCGGAGGGTAGCCAGGCAGTAGACATACCAGTTGATGACGGTGGTTGGGATGACTTGCCTGCGGAAGCATCGAATCAACCTGAGATCAATGGAGGATGGACTACCGACAAAGTTCTGGATACCTCCTCGCCCACGCCTCCTATCGCAAGCTACAAGCTAGTAGATATCATTGATGACTTCAACGAGAGAATCTCGTCACGATCGACTCAATCGAGGGCAACATCTGATATCAAGTGGGAAGGATTTGAATCCAGCATGTTCTCCGATCATGACAATGAAGAAAGTGATCAGTTTAGTCAGCTAGCTGAAGACAAGCATGATGCTACTGTTCAATACATCAAAGCTCAAGCTGAATCTCGACAGATTGCCAGAGAAGACATTATCAGACAGACTGAGAATGATTTGAATGCCTCCATTTCATTTGCTGCACATTTCGAATCTGAGGACAGCAGATATGCAACCCATACTAATAGTGATCAATATGATGCAAATAGAACCGACGATGACTGGGTATCTTCCACCACAAGCGAAGCAAATTACAACATGTCCGGTCTTGGTATCTCCAACAAAGTCAGTAGACGTGCGCGTAATAGAGAATCTCGAGCACGAGCATCAGCCAGACATCCCATGCGTCCAGAACAGATGGCTGGGCAATGGGGACTTTTCCCTATAAATGGTTCTAATGTGGATGATTTGATGGATAATAATTTACAATCGCCAACCGAATCTGGCCATCGTAATGATAATCCGGTAGAAACACATGACGACTATGAGAGTGCTTTCAGTCTTGGACAAACCAAAGTAGATATGCATCAAGGGTATGACTTACTGAACACCAGTAATGGGTCTTTTGTCGGATCTGATCATCATGATGAGTTTGATTACAAGCGCGACACACCTGTGGAGCCAGACTTGAGACACGATTATGTACCTTCATCTACAGCAGATCTGTGGGATGAGCCGGACAAACTGACCGAGGAAAATTTGGTCAATATGAATAGCGCGCTGCCAGCCACTCCTGAATTAGAGACAACTAGCCAGAAAGCGAATACCAAACAGTACAGCAGCGACTTCTTTGATGATTTAATGGGTGATACTGTCACTTCCTCTGTTGCTCCATTGTCAGCGGCTAGGGAGGCTATGCCAGCTGGCAGTAATCAAGACATTGCAACGCCGCAATCACCAAGACAACAATCGCCGAGCCCACAATCAACAACCCCGCAAGCAGCTGCTATACCCAATGGCAATTCCAATGTCACCATTCTGTCTGTGAAGATTGAGACAGTGGCTGCTGGTACACAACCACTTGTTATTATGGAGGTAAGATAATGTCTGATGTAGAACCACACGCTCTACGCTCGAAGCGCTAATTGTGATCTCCTTCCTCAGGCTGATGATCCGAAGCAGGCAATCCACGATTTTTGTTTAAAGTATGATATGACAGAATACGAGACAAAAATTGTCGACGTTACTCTACCTCGTTATAAGGAGAAGATGGCTAAACGGGTACTTGGACGAGCTGCAAGGAATAGCAACAGCCCAGGGCAAAGCATGGCATCACCCACGCTGGCAAACAATACCAGTGGATCTATGGAGAGTCTGCTGTGATAGAACACTTGAAATAATAGGGGGAACTTCTATCATTATTGATAACGGGGATCATTCAGTTTAATTTTGAGTTTTGCATTTCCTTTACATCTTTCTTTTCTTGTATATTTTTTAAGCATGTAAATTTAAAAGCATTATTGTAGGTAATATATCAAGTGTGTGTCTCTAGTTGCAAACTTAATTGTCCTCACTCTGCAAACTTGCTTGAACTAGATCATCAATCTCGCGTGCAAGGCCAGTGATCTTGTTCTTGTCTACTTTGCCAGTCGCCAATGACTGTTTGTCCTTGATAGCTGCTTGTATATCTAAAATTGATACCAGACTGGGCACTGGTGATGTATTAGGCGCCAAAAACAAGAATTTCGACAAGGTTGAGACGAGTCGGTAAACTATGGATAAGTTTTAGTATCAACGAGAAGTACGAACGAAGTAATGGGATGATGCATGACGCCTTACCGATTTCCCCTTCACTCTCCTTTTCCAAGGCGCTAACAACAGCGCTTACCACTTCCACCTCCCAATCCTCGTCGTCTCTCGGCGATTCGCCACTAGCCTCACAGTCCAATCGATCCTTTGCAGTAACGCATGAAAAATTGAATGCCAAGGACGAGGCGGTTTGTCGAACAGTTGCATCTTCAGACAGCAAGGCTTTGATAAGTAAGTTAGTCGCGGCCGTGCGATGGGAGTCAGGTAAAGAGGATGAGAAATGAGTTCTTGCTAATACTGGGTGAGCAAAAGCGTTGCAAATCTAACATATAAATCACTTTAGTGAATAGTTTGTCTTTTGCGCGTCTTTTGGATGTTGCGTACGTACCAAACGCAAGGTCATGAGCAGAGTTGGCTTTTTAACGTCTTGTGAAGCCGCAGTCTCAATGAACATGGCAATATTGTTGCCTAAATAAAGATTATTGAGCAGGCTGTCTCATCTCATAAATGGATAACTAGAATACTTACAATCATGGGTATAATAGTTACCAACTTCACGAACCAGCAAGAAGGACCGGAAAATGTCCAGCAGGGGGAATTGATGGTCGATAGGTAGTTTGGAAGTTAATGCAACTGCAAAAACAGATAGAATCAGTGACAGCTGATAGCACAAGTTATAAAAATTCCCGCCTTACTTAGTAAGTTATCCCATTCCTTCACATCTGGGCCGCTAATTTCATGCTGATGTCGATTGTCAATGGCGATTTTGGCATTTTTCAGCGTCCTCATTTCAGTCTCGCTTAATGTTATGTTATCTTCATCCAAAAAGCTTAGTAACTTCTTCATGATATTATCGAGATTGCCAACACTGGAAAACAGAATCGGATCACTAGTGATATTCAAAACTGCTCGAAGATTCAGTTTTCGGTGACAATGAGCTATCGAAACAAGAACAGGTTAGTAAATCTAAAGCTAATCAAACCGTGGATAATAGATATGTGATCGAGACGTACGAGGATACATAGTGAAAACCATCAAGTCAACAGTGCTATTTAACTCTGCAAAATTGGCTCCAGAAAATTGTGCAAACTGTAAAATTGCTTTAGCCTTCAAGCTTGTTTAGTTTGCACACATGTGCACCAAGTATACCTTTTTTCCGTCAACAAACGCTATAAATGTTGGTGTTGCCCTGACTTGATATCGCTGTGCGGCATCAAAAGCGATTTGCGTATCAACTTTGGCACCAACCACTTTGATTCTATCCTGATTGATTGTTTCCAGCTTGCGCACAAAATCTGGCTCAATCATTTTGCATGGCGGGCAGGTTGCCGATGTGAAAAATGCCAATACGCCGCGTTGCGATTTAATCAAGGATTCCAAACTTGCTCCATTTTGTATTGTTTGTATCGGATTGGCGGTGGCTGGAGACGCTGACAATGCAGCTGAAGACACATTGTTAAGCATAGATATCGAAGATTGCGACGGGGCCGATTGAGGTTGCATAGGTAGGTTTGGGGCGGCATGTGAAGAAGGACCAAACATATTCTCGATCATCGGTCTGAGTGATTGTCCAAATGGTCTATTCTCATATAATACTCAATTCAGTTCAAGAACTCATGTCAACAGCACATCTTGTACTACTTACGTATTCAAAAAATCCGCAGGAAGATCCATTATATGAGCAGGAATTTTTGCACCAGTCAAAAACTGGCAGATATCATTGGTGAAGGTATTGCAATTGTGATCCAGAAGATGATATTTTGCTGCCCTGGAGATATAGACCAATGATAAGCTTGGGTACCGCGATTGTACACAAATATTATATGCCTTACGTGAATTCTGAGCTAATGCTATTAAGATATTCTATGAATATCTCTTCTGTGAGATGAGTTTCACCCATATCTATAACCTGAATTGGTTGGCCATGAGGAGTGGACCCTTTTGGCATGACGACAGCATATCAGTGGATGGGTTTAATTTTGCGTGTTCTGTCACAGTGAAAGATAACGAAAACTTACCGGGAAGCGAGTTCGTAATTCCTTGCCCATAATAATATTCTTGGCCGAAAACAACTACTGAAGTGTGCCAGATACCGTCTACAAGTGAGCATATTAGTCTTGTGCTGAGTTTGGTGCCTGGTACTTTTCACGATGATACCTACCTATCTGACGGCCGGTTAGGCCCATTGACATTTGCTTCGCCATACCTTGGCTCAGGTCGTACACATATAACTTTACAGACGTCATTGCTCGGCGGGATTGTTTAAAAGAGTAACCAATGCTAACGAGCTTCTTGGCCCGAAACGGGTTTTCAACAGCAAATAGCAGTCACTCCAGACGCGCAAGCAGTTGTCAGCAATCTACGCAAACCAACATACGCAAGCTGTTTTTGCGTGGCATTTTCAGTTCGCGTCTTTGAATCAGCTTAAAGGCAAAGCTAAAATCATGCCTCTCGCCAAACCTCCTCCTCCACCGCCAAAGCCTGTATTTGATGAATTTTCAACTCCTTCAGACTTCAATGACAACTTTAAAAAGAAGGAAACTACAAAGTACATGAATCCTTGCGAGCTGGAAGAAAAGCAGAGCATGAAATGTCTTGATAAGAATAACTATGACAAGTCCAAATGCGAATACTACTTTCTCCAATATCGGGAATGTAAAAAGCAATGGGTATGTAGACGTCCTTGTATTTGTTTCAAGACTTAATTTAGACACGCCATATTAACCTTTTTATCTCGATTTTTTGCTGCTGTTCCATTTTCAATGATTTTATTGTATGATTGAAACAAACTAGCTGGCAGAGAGAAAAAAATTAAGGCAGCAGGGTCTATTGTGAGGCATTGGATGTGAGCTGGCTATACTCAGACTGTAAACCATGTCGAACATTGCTCTTATGAAGGACTTCTTCACTACCTTCAAAACGCCGCAAAAGAGTATCTTACCATACATAACAAAAAGTTTCTTTCATCACTTTCCATGTACATTATTTCTATGCTCGCACCATAAAACAGTACTTTATTTCAATACCACAGTAATGACAATAGCTGTTCGTGACTGCAGTTTGGTGGCTGAACACTCAAGCGCACTGAATTCGAAAATTTTTTATTTATTTCAAAGCCGTCCGTCCTGACTTTTGCTTCCTTCTTGACGCTTGTTCCACTTGTGGTTAAATCTTACTTGCGCCTAATGTCTGCTGAATACGCGATTGTTTACGCCGCTCTCATCCTCCAGGATGACGGAATTGAGATCACTGTAAGCATTGTGCAACCTGTTATTACGATTCCTCAAGTTGTGTGATCACTAATTCAACCCTCTCTTTAGGCTGACAAGCTTTCTACCCTTGTCAAGGCCGCTGGTGTTGAGGTTGAGCCCGTCTGGTTCTCCCTCTACGCTAAGGCTCTCGCTGGCCAAGACCTCAACGCTCTTCTCATGAACATTGGATCTGCTGGTGCTGCTGCTGGTCCCGCCGCTGGTGGTGCTGCCGCTGCCGCTGGTGGTGCCGCTGATGAGCCTGCTGCTGAGGAGAAGGAAGAAGAGAAGGAGGAGTCTGATGATGACATGGGCTTCGGTAAGTTTTTCGCCATGCTTCGCCGTGCAGAACAATGTTTTGTAGGATCAAAAACTAACCATTGCAACCATTTTATCTCTAGGTCTTTTCGATTAAGCAACCTCGCATGTGCGTAAATCATCGTGTCTTGAACAGACATTGATTTTTTCCTAACAAAAATCTTAATAAAATCCATTTTTTTGTTGTCGAGTGCCATCCCACTCGTAAATAATACTCGTTTCGTTTGATGAAACTGAGGCTTGCTCAGTTGTGGCTTGGAAACAATCTCCCAATGCTAAGCTTTGAGACTCCGCCCTCATTAACCCGCCGCGGGCGGTTTCCCAGACTTGCCGTAAAGCTTTTCCATTTAACTTAACAACAGTTCATTAACAAACAATCAAACTTTCTTTGAATCGGCATGCCTGACAAGGAGTCTGGTTGCTCGAGCCCATCTCGTCGACCTCCACCACAGATTCGTATAGACCCTGATACTTACGAATATGATAACCCTTCTCCGACCAGCGATATCCTCTTAGACGCCGTCGCTCCTCGAGAACGTATCGATCAGCCTGAAAATATGATAAAAACAGAAGATGGGATGTGCATTCTTTGTGATTCTCCTCAACCAGAATATACCTCTCAAAAAGAGCGTACAGAGAAACCGATCGAGGATGGCCCGTTGAACGTACCAGAACGACACTCTGGGGAATCTCATGTCAAAGTATCTAGTCGTACGTTCACGACAGATCATGATACGTCTTCGAACAACACGGAACTTCCAGTACTTCCCAGCACGAATACGTCTGATCGGCATGAGAACACTAAACTATCCTCTTCTACACCAACCACTCCTCACGGTGAGCCTCCTCCTTATGCAGATCCGGGACGAAGACGAACCTCACAGGAAAGAAATGAGGAGCCACCAAGAGTCAAGCCTCGTAAAGTAATCGGCAACTTCACTCTGACTAACACCCTAGGCGCTGGTAGCATGGGCAAAGTTAAACTGGCTGTACACAACCTGACCGATGAGAAGGTAATTGCAATGACCATTGCCATGGATGATATAGATCACGAGCATCTTATTTCTTCTCTCCAAGTTGGCAGTAAAGATCATTCCTCGAGCACAAGCTCAACAGGGTAATCATAAACATCTGGATAAGAAAGATCGTAGTAAAGAAATTCGAACCATTCGAGAAGCAAGCATTATGCTGCTATTGCATCATCCTTTCATCGTCAGCTTGAAGGAAATGGTTGTTCTCAATCCTTATTATTACATGTTTATGGAATACGTCAATGGCGGCCAACTGCTTGATTATATTATCTCCCATGGTAAATTGAAGGAGAAGCAGGCGAGACGATTCGCCCGACAAATTTTAAGTGCCTTAGGTAAATTATGTCCATTGCAATATTGACAGTGCCGTCACGTTAAGTTGCAGTAATTAACCAAATTATACCATATTATAGACTATTGTCATCGAAACTCCATTGTACATAGAGGTAATATGAGATCTCCTATGCCTATCATAAAAGATACAAATTTTATATCCAACAAATACTAACTTAAAGTTGCTTTGGATGAAAAAGATTTGAAAATCGAGAACATTTTGATCTCACGCTCTGGACATATCAAAATCATTGATTTTGGTCTTTCCAATCTTTTTTCTCCACAATCTCACCTCTCGACGTTTTGCGGATCTTTGTATTTTGCTGCACCAGAATTGCTGAATGCTAAACTATACACTGGTCCAGAGGTCGATCTGTGGAGCTTTGGTATAGTGCTTTATGTTCTTGTATGTGGCCGGGTCCCTTTCGATGATCAAAGCATGCCGGCGTTGCACGCTAAAATCAAACGCGGCCAAGTAGAGTACCCAAGTTATCTGTCTCATGGTATGCGTTTTGTATTCAATCTATGCATTACCCTGTATCTAGTTACTAATGACTCTATAGACTGCAAAAACCTACTGCAGCGGCTTTTGGTTACTGATCCTGCTCGCCGAGCCGCGATGCCAGAAATCCTGATGCACCCTTGGACAAACAAGGGCTATGATGCACCAGTTGATAATTATTTACCGCATCGACCACCGCTGACTTTACCTATCGATATGGAAGTCGTTCGTGGCATGACTGGATTCGAATTTGGAACCGAAGAAGATATCAAAGCACAACTGGAGGAAATAATCAGCACCCCTGAATATAAAAGTGCAGCAAAGATCAAGTCACGCAGCTCCTTAGAGTTAATCAACAATGGTGCTTATAACAAGAGCCATGGTTTACATATCTCAAAAAAGACATTCATGATTCCGAATGACGATCCACAATCTATACCAGCAGCTTATCATCCTTTAATATCGATCTATTACCTTGTGAAGGAAAGAATGGATCGTAATAGATTAATGGAGCAACAAGAATCTGTGGACGTGCTAATGAGTCAAGAAGATTTCTCTCGACGAAGACATTCACGGGATATTTTGACGGGAATACCAGTTCCCACGATTTCAAAGCCTGAAAGAGCACATCCGGCCGATCTAACTTATGAGCAGAGTATCCTGGGCACTAATGAAGGTGACGGTCTTTCTGGTATAGCATATGGAAGGCGCGGTCGAGCAAATATCAGGCTCCATCCTGACGGGCACATATTGGAGATTGACGGACACTCTGTTGGGGATAAGATAGAAGAAGGACTTAATCGGCTGTTTTCACGAAGGCACAACTCTCAATCGCATGCCTCAACTGGTGATCAGTCTGAGACGGAAATAGGAAATGAGAATGAGCACCCTGGCGTATTCCGAAGACTCAGCCTTGCACTCGGAAAGGGCGAATCAGCATCTAAGCGGTATGAGCGGCGATCGAGTTTTCAAAAACGTGCAGCCGAACCGACATCTCCCATCCCTATACCTGGAACATCACCAGACCTGGCAGCGCAGCATATCTCACGTTCGTCACCTGAAGGTTCGCGCAAGTCGCACGAACAGCATAGTCGTGGATTCAACGGATTCCACACTCGAGCAGCAGATGATAAAGAAAACAACCAATCTGATACCTTACAACATCATAATAGTTTTGGTGCGAAAAAATTTGTATCTGGCAAAGTACCTGCTCAGCAACTACCTGGTGTTGAACCGAATCAAAATGGCATTGACGATGAGGCTGGGCCCATACCTGTTTCATCCAAATCTGCGTCCGTTGCTGCATCACAACGCAAGCAACCTGACCGGCGAGGTTCGGCCTATTCTTATGACAGAAATGATGTAAATCCTGGAGAGAACGGAACTGTGGATCAGTCAATACGACCTGTATTCCTCAAAGGATTATTCTCTGTGAGCACCACCTCTACAAAACACCCCAGTGTCATTCGAGCTGATCTTATTCATGTACTGGAAAGGATTGGTGTCAAATGGCGTGAGAGCAAGGGGCGCTTCGAATGTGTACACGTTCCCAGTATTGATCTTTATGGGACAAAAACACCAGAACTGCAACCTGTGCAAGAAGATGAGGTTGCCAATCATACCAATGGACAAACCAATGACCTTACTCGGACAGGTGCATCTGTAGGTGTGCCTGACTTGGTTGTTCGGTTCGAAATATATATCGTGAAAGTACCATGGTTATTAGGTATGCATGGCTTACAATTCAGGAGAGTAGGAGGAGATCCATGGCAGTACAAGAATATGTGCTCAAAGATATTGAATGAACTAAAGTTGTAAAATCGCTCAAATTGTATAACTGAAAACACTTTTTCATTGTATTTCTATGCAATATATGATGTACATTCCTTATTCTATATTTCACTTTTAAACCATCTAATTATTGTTTTTTCGGCGATCAGCCATGAATTGGTCCACTAAATTGGTATACATTTCATTGTGAAGAGATTTGACTTTGTTATAATGGTCGTGGACTCGAACCAACTCGGATTGCAACTTATTGACTTGTGTTCGCAAAGAGGTGCTAGAATCTTCAGTCTGAACCTGGCTAACAAACTCGTTCGTTTGCTGTATATGTTGTATTTCATGCGCAAGATATTGCGTTGATCGGCCGTCAAACTTGCTATCGAACTCCATCAAATCCTACAGAGTATATTAGTAAAATCTGACTTCATAAGCTGCTTCTCGTTAAGTAGGCAACACATACCTGGCTAGTATTTGGAACAATCAGGTTTAAGCCATGTTCTCTTTCTTCGTCTTCCGTACGACGCGCACGCTTAAAAGGTGTGATCGGCATAACTGATTCCGTTGATCTTTGTTGGCCGACAAAAGCTGTCGTCAATTCTGGCGGCTTTATAAAGCAAGCAACAGATGTGACCGGACCTTTGTGTTGCGAAAATTTACGAAGTGCTTGTCGACTTGGTACATCCCAAACTATACAATCGCCATCTTGTGATCCAGAAATAAGCAATGAGCCGTCAAACGAAAAACTCATAGAATTAATTATATCGCTAGAATGCAAGAATTAGGCCCAAACTCTCGATTGTTCACACTCGAATTTACGCGGACTTACGTATGACCCTTAAAAATTCGGGCGTTGGCTGACGAATCCAGCCCTACACTTTCTACTTTGCCCATGCCACCTAAACTTTCAACACTGGCAGCCGCATAGCTTCGTTCTTCAACTCTCTTGTACAAGTCAACTTGATAAATATTGTGGTGTCCAGCTGCAAGTAAGGTTGTTTCAGTCACATCGACTGCCAGGGTATCAATAGGATGAGGGAACAAAAATGTCGTCAAAAGCGACCCAGTAGCCAAATCCCACAACTGTAATTTTTAAAAAAAAATGGTTTAGCAACCGAAAGTACTAATGATGTCGAATAGCCTCTCAGCAGCATGCCTACCTTCACGGTGTGATCTAAGCTGGAGGTCCATATCCTCGCACTACCATATGTGCCAGTACCGCACACGATGTCAGTGACAGGTAAAGAGTGATCTGACCAAGAATAATGTGGCGAAGGAGCTACTGTAATATCCTCTTGTTCATCGAGTAACTTTGTCAACAACCAAACATTCACACTGGCATCATCGCTAGCAGAAATCAATGCTGTATCATCATCGGTGAATCGCAAAGCTGTGATTTTCTTATAATGAGCATCGAAAGAGCGATAAAGTACACCAGTAGATATCTAAAAGCAAATGAATCTAAATACAACGTCTCATTGAATAGCTGCAATCAGTAGCATTCCAATTCTTACCTCCCAAATGTAAATTTTTCCACCTTGCGTACCGCCTGCACAGTAAACACCTTGCTTTGAAACAGCCACGGTACTGATCTTCTCAGGACACAATGATTTGGAGTGAACTTGATCTTTTTGCCAAGAGTATGCGTTTATGATAGCTTTATCTGTTTGAGCGCTGAGAACAAGTCCAGTTCGAGCTGGCGACCAAGGTAATGGCGCCCGAGCAACACCATTCTTTGGTGCCATGTTCTGTTTGAGAGAAAATACAACAGTACCCGATCGTACATCCCACAGATAGGACGTAGAGTCTGTATTGGAACAAGATAGTACAACTTCAGAAAACATGAGTGAAGGTGTATAATGGCGGGATTCAGCTGGAGGGTCTTTGCAAAAAAAACCCACTTGAAAAAAAACCCATTGATCTATGAACAAGTCACATTCATCGAGTTGAATTTTTTCAGTGAAATGAATTTCTAAGTGAGCTTAAGGAAAGAGACTTGCAGCACACCTTTCATTTGTTAAACATTAAATCCAGATTTCTGTTGTAAGATACTTCTATAAGAGCAGTTGAACAAGTATGTCAATCAACTCACACTTTTATATACTATTAAACACACTCTTATTTATTACGTTGACAATTTCAATAAGGAGGATAAGGTTGTTGTTGTTGAGGACGTCGACCACCTTGAGTTGGAGCAGGTGAAGCGTAAGGATCTTGACCATAATAACCACTTTGGGGCTGATTATAACTATCATATGTACTCTGTCTATTATAATAAGGCTGCTGTGGTGTTTGCTGTGGTGGATATCCTTGATTCATAGGTGGATAAGCTTGTTGCTGCTGAGGTGTACCATACGGGTCTTGCTGAGGTGTGCCATAAGGGTCCTGCTGAGCTGCTGCTGCAAAGCTATGCTGAGGCAGACTGGACGACGGGAGCATTGGGGCTCCAGGAGACGGGTATGCTGGATATGACGAGTTCATTTGAGGAGTGCCCAAAGGAAGACTTGTGACGGAAGGAGAAGGAACAAATGCTTGTGTGTGTCGCAAAGTAGCACTTTGTGATCCTGGCGTGCCAACTGCTTCACCATTGGCAAAAGAATCGGTAGCATCAAAGGCAGAAGTAAACACAAATATTTTGTCTCGAATCACGCACTCAATCTTGATTTCTGTCAGTCCAAAGAACATGCGAATGGTCATGTTGACTTTATCGCCAGGCTTGACTCCGTCCAAGTTGGGCATCCGAATTGGAAACTGTGAGACCTTCTTCACCAAGTGATGTGTTGTCAAACGTGGTGCAGGACCTTCTCCATCAAACGCATACAAGTCTAAAAGAATAATTAACTTCTGATTGGCCACACATCGAACTGAACCACGCTACGATGACTTACCGGAATCAGTATCATTGGGGTAACTGATAACGAAATTCTTGGATATGCACTCATCCACTTTTACGCTTTGTCCCTTGTGTACATAGACACTAAAACGTTGTCGACAGAATAATCTGTTATCAGCACCTACAACTGAGTATTCTATTGGGTCGAGCCCAGGTTGGTAGAGCATACGAGTTTCAACGCCGTAGGTTCTTCTGGAGACGCGTTCTGTGACAACCTGGGGATTCAATCCAAAATAGACGGCACCCCTAACAACAGCTAGTTCACCACGAGGAGGAACACCAATCATGCCTACACGGTTTGCAAAAACTTCTTCAACGCGGCGGAAAAGGTAGTTGGATTGACCGAAACCTCCAACAAGGAAGATAGCTTCTAGATTAGGAGATTGATTCAATTGCCCATCAATTAAGCTCAACACTTGAGTGACAATAGGTTCAAAAACGTAATCTCGGAGCTCTTCGGCAGGCAAGTGAAGCGAACCGTTCTCCAAACCGATCTCTTCATCAGTTAAATCGCCAAGACCCATTGAAGCAGGGAGTTGAAGGAAGTGATCTTCATATCCGTCAAACTCGGGCTATAGAATAAAACGGATGAACAATTAGATTCCGGCTATCATGTTTATCCTGAAAATTAAAAAAACCTCACCTTGATAAGATTAACGAAACTGTCCATCACATTTTCCAAAGCAGATTCGTTGATGCTTCCATGATGAGAAAACTTGTTTTTTATATATTCGCGCATGCGCATGTCTAGGAATCCAGATCCACAAGAACCACCATGACCTTTAGTCACTTCTTTGAGTGTTCGCCTAGAAAAAACAGTTTAGTGACGAAGACAAGTCAGTCATATGTATCTGACCAATCCATACCTTCCACCTTCTGGTTGATCAATCTCAAAAACAATAAGATCAACGGTACCACCACCAGCATCACAAATCATGAAACGTTGGCCATGAGCAAGATTAAACTGCTCTGATTTCTTCTCACAGTACAAAGCAGCAGCCTCCGGTTCCGAAATTAGCATCAAACGATCGGGATGGTCTGAGCGTTGGACCAAACCTGCGCGGATAGCAGCTTCACGCATTGTAGACTTTGCGCGGTCACTCCACATTGCCGGTACTGTTAGACAGTATCTATAGTGTTCTGGAGTGTAGTTGCTGGCGAAGGTTTTTTGCAACTCGCCACACACATGTTGGTGAAATACTCGGAGATAGTCTGCAATGACATCAAGCACTGAGAGTCCATTGGGTAAGGATTCTTGGTGCAAGTTTTCATCGAGATACAGCTTGAATTTCGACAACAATAACAGGTCAGTGCTATTTGGCTTCATGGCAGTACGCCGAGCACCATGTCCCCAGTCTAACAACTCCGGGGACCCACGACGATACAGTGATAAAGTAGGAGTTTTAGGGTAGATTTGGTTGTGTTGTCGGGGCCTATGGCGAAATAAGATATATTACTAAGAGTTGTGAAGAAGATCTGGAGTCGAATGGTTGAGAAGTTTACCATTTAACAATATCAATAACTTCTTCGTTCTGGGCAAAAGCGTAACAGCATCCAGAAAATGTTGTGCCTACACGTTGGGGAGGAGTAGGAGAATGGAAAATTCAGCAGAATTATGGAGCGATTAATAATTAGGTCCATGTTTTCACAACTAGTCGAGTCATTGAGCAACTCTTACCGAAATCTATGCCGACAATCACAGGGTAGTCAGCAAAACTGAATGGTCTAGAGTCCATATTGCTGTAAAGACAATGTAGGAAAATAGGTGAAAGCGTTAGTTTCAGCTTTTTTAAGAAAATGAGGGATTCCCAAAATAAGATCTCGCCAAGAGCTACGACTCCGCCATATGCCTACTGGTAATGATCTCATCGTATTTTGGTAGCCACACGAGCCCATTTAAGCGCAGTAATCCTAAGAAGCTACATAGTATTGAAGAAATAACCTCTCAATATCAAATGATGGTCGTTATCTCCTTTAAATCACAATATGTGCATGTATTTCCTGCAAATCATGATATTTTTCGGTGTATCCCTGGTGGCCACGCAAACGGTACGTGTCGGCCGTTCTCATTCGTCCAAATTGGATTTCCGAACACAGTCAAAATTTCGTCTCCTCTCAATACTGACACTCTCATCGTCTTTCCACCTAGGATCATGTAAGCGATCGTCATCACTTAAGGTTGGAATCAAGATTTGACCATCTATATTAACCTGCATTCGTAGGCCGCAGAAGCTGATTCAGTCAAAGTCGATCGTTTCGGCCTCACTTCATAATCCGTTGCCACTTAAATGGCACGCTTATGTATGGCCGTTTGCGATCCTGTACCCGATCTGGTATTACATCTATCTTTTCCACTATGACACATATATTGGATCAGAGGAATGGACTTTTGTTAGTTTTGGTAGTCTAATCGCTATCAATGCTCTCGTTTTTCTGGCTGGTCAATGGAGTGTTACTATCCAAGCAATGTTTACTTGCACAAAGGTACTATACTTGTGAAAAGGTCAATTGTCAATCTTCACTGTTTGCTAACACACGCTCGACAGGAAACCGATATCAATCGCGCCGCTTTGATCAAGATTATCCCACCTCGTAGTAAAGGTGCTGGCAGCTTGTGCCCCATTCATCACGGCAAAGTAAGGTTTACTGCCATTGTATTTTTCATCACCATTTGGACCTAACGTGCATAATTCTTTATGTGCAGTCTACTGTTTTGAAGAGTGGCGAGATCTCCTTCCACTTTCAACAAAAAAAATATATTTGGGATGCCGATAAGAAGATGTTCATCAAACTTCGATATCCCTCAGATAGCCATCCACCAATGAAAACTTATCAAAAGTATGATGGTTTGACTACTGAAAAGGAAATTGCTGCTGTTACTGAGAAATATGATTTGAATCGGTAAGTCTGGATGTTCTCTGCGAATGTTATATTTTCTGCTCTTTGACAAATAAGTCACACTATTTCTAGTTTCGATATCCCTCTTCCAAAGTTCATGGAGTTGTTCAAAGAACACGCCGTCGCCCCCTTTTTCGTGTTCCAAATTTTCTGTGTAGGATTGTGGTGTTTGGATGAGCATTGGTATTATTCTCTTTTTACTTTGTTCATGCTGGTTGTCTTCGAATGTACTGTGGTCTTCCAACGTATCAAGACCATTGGTGAGTTCCGTGGTATGGGTCAAAAGCCATATCCCTTGTATGTGAAGAGACAGAAGAAATGGATCCAAATTCAAAGTGATGAACTTCTTCCTGGTGATCTTGTGTCTATTGGTAAGAGCACTGCAACTGATTCTCGGGAGTATGTAATTTTGGTACTTTTAATTAATTGTTATATCTGCGCTTTCAGTTCGTACCAAGGAAGATCAAGGTGTTCCTTGCGATCTTGTCATTGCCGAAGGTACTTGTATTGTGAACGAAGCAATGTTGTCAGGAGAGTCAACTCCTTTGTTGAAGGAATCCGTTGCTTTACGCGATCCCAACGACTCATTGGACCTTACCGGTGTTGACAAGTTAAATGTGCTTTATGGCGGAACCAAGGTTTTGCAGGTTACCCCACCTGCTCAATCCTCTGCCCCCGATGGCGGATGTCTTGCTGTGGTTGTTCGTACTGGATTTGGAACTTCGCAAGGAAAGCTTGTTCGTACTATGATTTATTCTACTGAGAGAGTTACTGCCAACAATTTGGAGGCTTTGCTTTTCATTCTGTTCTTGTTGATTTTTGCCATTGCCGCTTCCGTCTATGTCTGGACCAAGGGTGTTGAAAACGGCAGAAACAGATACAAGCTCCTTCTTGATTGTATTCTCATTGTCACTTCTGTTGTACCCCCTGAACTTCCCATGGAATTGAGTTTGGCCGTCAACACCTCTCTCGTAGCCTTGTCCAAGTTTGGTAAGTTATCGTTAAAAAGTTTGAAGATATCTGGAACTTAGCTAATCCTTATTGTTTCGATAGCTATCTTCTGTACCGAGCCATTCCGTATTCCCTTCGCTGGAAGAGTGGATGTTTGTTGTTTCGATAAGACTGGTACTTTGACCGGCGAGGACTTGGTTTTGGAAGGTGTATCCGTACCTGATGCTGATGGAGCTAATACAAACCTGATTCCTGCAACCGAAATTCCAAAGGAAACTTCCTGGGTTTTAGCCTCTGCACACGCCCTTGTTCAGCTTGAGGATGGTATTGTTGGTGATCCCATGGAGAAGGAAACTTTGAAGGCTTTGAAATGGCAATTGGGTGCTCATGATACTGTAGCTCCTATCGAAAATGAAAAGGGCCGTCGTCAAAACCTCCAAATTCGTCGTCGTTTCCAATTCTCTTCTGCTCTCAAGCGTCAATCATCCGTTTCCAACTTGGTTCATCCCGATTTCCATCACCATAGAGGTTTTGTTGCTGTTAAGGGTGCCCCCGAAACGTTAAAGACTATGTTTGTAACTATCCCTAACAACTATGAAGAAACCTACAAGTATTTCACCAGGCGTGGTAGCAGAGTTCTTGCACTTGGTTATAAGTTCATTGAAGACAACCTCAACTCGGATCAGGTAGGTCTCACTTAAGTCACATTTTTTTTAAGGTTTTATATTAAATGCTTTGCCCCCAGATCAACAACCTTGCTCGCGACAATATCGAGAGTGAATTGATTTTTGCTGGTTTCCTTGTATTCACATGTCCGTTGAAGGAAGATTCCCGAGAAGCTTTGAAGGAATTGAACGAATCTTCGCATCGTTGCATTATGATTACTGGTGATAATCCTTTGACCGCGTGCCACGTTGCTCGCGAAGTGTACATTGTCGAGCGAGAGGTATTGATTTTGGACGTAAAGGAGGGTGGTCGCGGCGAGAGCGATCTTTCTTTCCGTAGTATCGATGATAAGATTAGAATTGATGTGGATCCGTCCGCACCTTTTGATCAATCTCTTTTGGACAAATATGACATCTGCTTAACTGGCCCAGCTATGTCTCAGTA
Organism: Umbelopsis sp. M5902; assembly: GCA_037039815.1. Lineage (NCBI taxonomy): Eukaryota > Fungi > Mucoromycota > Umbelopsidomycetes > Umbelopsidales > Umbelopsidaceae > Umbelopsis > Umbelopsis sp. M5902. The sequence continues at coordinate 588,634 of JAXQGL010000056.1, forward strand.
CATGGATAAACCAAGTATGACCCAATTGTTGGAGCATACGTGGGTATATGCTCGTGTATCTCCTTCCCAAAAGGTTTGTCAGCTGCTTCCTGTAGTATCGCTAGTATTTCGCTCCAAGCCGTGGCTAAAAGAAGTTAAAAAAATTTATAGGAATACTTGCTGACCGGATTAAAGGACCTCGGATACACTACTTTGATGGCAGGTGACGGTACTAACGACGTCGGAGCTTTGAAACAGGCACATGTTGGTGTCGCGCTGTTGGACGGTACTCCTGAGGATCTCAAGAAGATTGCTGAACGACAACGTATCGACCGCATGAAGGACATGTATGAACAACAAAAGAAGTTAGCCACTCGTTTCAATGCTCCTACTCCTCCCCCTCCTCCGGCAATTGCTCATTTGTACCCTGACTTTGCGCAACAAAACCAACAGCAACAACAACAGTTGGCACAAATGACACCCACTCAACGGAAAGCTATGGAACAAAAGAAACAGGTACGAGCAGCATATGTCATTCATTTCGCGGCGAAACTTGTACTCATATTCCGTTTTTGTTAAATCAAGATTGAGAACATGACTAGCAAACTCATGGAAGACATGGACATGGAAGAACCCCCAAGTATTAAGTTTGGTGATGCCTCGGTCGCAGCGCCGTTCACTTCCAAGCTCAGTAATGTGGTTGCTAGTACGTTGAAAATTGCATGACTTTTTCTCTTCAGTTATAATTAAGGACAGCGAGAACACGAAAAGAAAGCCCACTTTGTTCCACTTCCTTGATTTGGCTGCCACCGCGGGATGTCATTTCCCTGTGTTGCGATTGGCCTCTGCTGGCTTTTTGCTTAGTTAGCACAAAGCTGGTTGGGTTCCATATGATCATGTATTGGGTACAAGGTGTAACTAACCTGGCTCCCCTTTCCCCCCATCTAGTCAATAATATCATTCGTCAAGGCCGCTGCACTCTAGTTGCGACCATTCAGATGTACAAGATTTTGGCTCTCAATTGTTTGATCTCTGCTTACAGTTTGTCAGTATTGTATCTGGATGGTATCAAATTCGGCGATCTTCAAATGACTATTTCCGGTATGCTTATGGCAGTGTGCTTCCTTTGCATCTCGCGTGCCAAGGTAAGAAAAGCCTTTTTAGAGTTCCATTCGTCTATTTAGCATATTGTCTTTCTGTGCAACGACAGTTTTGCGCATCTTTTTTTTTTTCCTCTCGTGCGCTCCCCAAAAGCGGGAGGTAACGCACATTTTATACCAATGTGACATTGGTAAGCTGAAATTGATTGCTTTTTCCTTATTTTCCTTAAAGCCACTCCAGCGTTTGTCGAAGGAACGCCCTCAGCCCAACATCTTCAATGGCTACATCATTCTTTCTGTCCTTGGGCAATTTGCTGTTCACATTCTAGCGCTGATTTACATCAATAATCTGGCCAAATTTTATGAACCGTAAGTATTGAATAGCAGTTTCATGGAAATCAAAAAAACTCTAAATTTATGACTCATGCTCATGACCTCTCTCTTGCATCCGGTCTACATCATCGTCTGCAGACCGAAAGAAGTTGATCTTGAAGGTGAATTTGAGCCAAGTCTTCTCAACAGTGGAGTTTATTTGATTCAGTTGTCTATGCAAGTTTCAACATTTGCTATCAATTATCAGGTAATTGAATGGCCATGCGCTTTTTCACTTGGTGACTTGAAAGTCATCATGTCAAAATAGCACAGGGGACCCGTCGTTTCTATTTATTATTTTGTTATAGTGCTCATTTTGCCCCGGTATCTGATTCCCTTCTTTGTATCAGGGCTATCCTTTTAGAGAACGCATCCAGGATAATAAGGCCTTATATTGGGGATTGATGTCTGTGGGTGGCATTGCCTTGGCTGGTGCCACTGAATTCTTCCCCGAAGTAAACGAACAATTGAAGCTTGTTCCTTTCCCTAGCGCAGTAAGTTTTTTGCCTGGCCTATGGCCATTTGTGCCTTCTTGTGTATCTAATTCCCGCTTGTTTTTTTCCTGTTTATAGTTTAGAGACAAATTGACCCTCTGCATGGTCTTGGATTTCGGTCTTTCATATATGATTGAAATTGTTACAAAGGCGCTCTTTGCCGACAACAAACCTAAGGCTATTGTTAAAAGAGGACGTAAAAATTAGATATTTTGATGATGTCTCTTTCATATCATATGTTAATAGAAAATGAGTTATAGCTTGCATACAGCGTGAAATACACTGTTCGTGCCTAAAAGACTTTTTTTGGTGGAAATCTAGATCCTGAAAGCATAAGAATGGCCTCAAGAATAAAAATGGGGAAGCAAAGATGCCCGCTGATATCAAAGTACCACCTGGCCTAAAGGTAATGTTCCAAGGCCCCCCACTAAGTTGCCTTTTTGTAATCATGTATGCCCGTGAACCGCCGCCTAAGGTCACAGGAATAGAATACTGTCAGTGTGACGATCGCAATGGGGGGATGAGATGGACAACATCCCTGACCCAATTTTAGCTATTTACAGCCGAATGCCACTATTTTGTGAACTGTAGCACCACATAGACGCCTTGAAATCAAGTCACTGTTACATTGCAGCGTTGTCATGGGACGCCTTTTTTCTAGGTTTAGAACTAGGGTTTTGAAATAATGCACGTCCCTTTGCGTACTTTCAAGCATGCGCTTTTCACGAAAACACTCAAAGTTGCTGATGGGAATTTTGAAATTCATTGTGTTCCTGTGTATACGTGTATGCCATGATGATCTCTTTTTAACAAATTTGCCCCCGCTTTCAAGCTGCCTGAATGAGTAACTTCTTTAAAAAATACAATAAAATGAAAAAAAGAAAAAAAAGGTGATTTGATATCAGCAGCATCATAATAAACATCCCCAACAATTTGGGGTGATGTAGTTTTACTCTTCCCAGATGAGTCTTATCAAAGAACAAAATCTCAGGTTACAATCATCCCCATGATCAGTGGGATTTCCTGCACTTGATCACTTTACCTTCAAAAAATGTACAGAAAGTATTCCTGTACCTCATTTTCTGTACAGACGCCCAATGGCCCCCCATATTCCTACCATTTGCATATTAAAAGGAACGATTTTTCGTATTCACTTCTTTTTCTTCTACTTTATCCTTTTCACTTGATTTCATTCTCTTTGGTACAATCCCATTTCAAAATGTCTGATTATTCCAAGAAGGCAGTCCGTACTCCTCGCCATAACCACATCCGCTCAAGAGGAAAGAGCTACTGTTTGGTTCATAGGAGGTACTTTGAAACTAGCTGGTGTCCTGATTGCAGTCGAGTGGGATGTAAGTTTGAACCATTGAAGTAATAAATTCACTGGACAAATTACTAAACCATCGCTACTTCTCTAGATCATTGAATTAATCCAATGTTCTTGCTGCTGCCATTAGCTATAAAGCTCCTTTATTCCCTTCACATCCTAACCGGTTTAGGTTTCCTATTTAAATTACAAGACGGTTTACTCGATTTTTTTTAAAAAAAAAGAAAAGAAAACAGAAAAATAGCCCTCACATTATTTTACATCTCCCCATCCAAAATATCATGAAACTTCTCGCATTGCTGTATATTACACTTCCATCGTCCTTTTGATACGAATATCCTGCCAAACATGGCAGGCGGCGTAAAAGAAAAAAAAATCTTGTATTTGCAAGCCTTATCATGGAAACATCCACATGTGAAATCACTGAAATACAATCTTTATAAAATATAAAACACGATAATGCACGTTGTAAACGTATATTTAAATGCATGAGATCATTACTTGATATTGGTAGATGTATAGTTTTTTGTCATCATCATTGTAGCGGATCTTCCTCGTATCTATTTAGTGCCTATAGTCAAAGGCACCTGTCAGGTATTGGACCCAGTTAACTCAAACATGTGAAATATTGAAATAGCAACAGCAGATAATCGCTTTTTGTGCTCCACATTTACAACGATCTCCCACCACTCACACCATGAATATGAATCAATCTGCATTTCGATGTTTATTATATCATTTTTTTTCTTCGAGATAATAAACATAACCATTCGCCCTAATGTTTGGCATCTCTAGCTTCGCTTAGTTTTTCCTTCAAACTTCATGGGTGTCTGAATGCTTCCTAACCATGAGACGCCAACGATGAGTATACCAATGAATAGCGCTGAAACGGCAATAGCCATAAATATTCCTGTGTTGAACAGTTGATATTTCTGGAAGATTGGCGCATTCTGGTTACTAGGTGCTCTTTTTTCAAATGTGCTACGTTTAGAGTGCTGCAAGATAATTAGTCAACTACGTGTATCTAATTTTGAAATGTAACAATCGATGAGTTTAAAGCTTACCATAGGCACCTTGGCAGTGCTGGAAGTTAAAATGACAATATAATCATCTCCAACAGATTGCTTAATGGCTGTGATAAAGTCCTCGACTAAAGCGTCTATGATGTGTTTAAAGATTAGCGATTGTTGATACGCACAACGAGGGGTGAAAAACCTGTACCATTTTTAGCCATCGTGACCTCGCTGAGGGCCTCAGGCAGTTCCAACAATGCGACAGTGTTACCCTCTTGACTATAGACAACGCCATTGCTCACGTCTGTAAAGGTATTTGTGGATGTGTGGTTTAGCAAACACTGGATATATTTGGTATTATCTTCCAGACAACTTTCGGCAATCTTACCATGGGAATCAACAACTGCCAATGTACTTTCACAGCGCTGAGTAATTTTTCCCACCATCTTATCAATGTCGACATGGCTATCGATATATTGATGTTGTATACGGGTGGCGGCATCGGAGCTGTGTTTCTATAAGCGAACAGCCTTACTTAGTACATGCCCATATTACTTCCTCCCAATACAATCAAAACAAAAACACCATTAGAAACACTTTACCTTGATGGCTTGCATAGAGTCGGAATAATGTGAAAAATCAGAAGAGTGAATCTGTTATCAAAGATGCATCAATACCGTTGTGTGAGTTTCCATATGCGGTTGTTGCATAAACGTTATACCTTTGGCTGATCAACAATAGCGATGACCTTGGTTTGGCATAATTCAGAACCGAATGGTGACAAAATTGCGTCAATAGCATCTTTCTGTAAAACAACATATTGATCGTGCGAGCCCCCAGACACAGATGTAAAGCTGTGACAGCATGATTAGAATCACGCTAATGTTGGACCGAATAAGCCGTTATGACCATTACCTTTTTGGGGACCAAGCCAAGCAAGGCACCGTGTTTTCAAAGGCGGACACAGCCGAGACGAGTGCAATGGGTAGTAATACTGACAGTAGTTTCATGGTGGGATTCAGCATTACAGCATTGATTCCATCCCACTTGGCGGTGCGTGGACTTTCATTTATTAGTTTTGCACGGTCAAATTTTAAGAAATCGGACTGCTTGTAACTTGGCTCAAGCGGTTGCTTCAAACTGCCTGTCAGCAATTAAGCAAACTTGCCTCTAGTAACACCACACTTTACAGCTGTAAGCAATTTAGCACAAGTTAGTGTCTACATTGATTTAGTTGTCAAGCATATTTTTGGCGGCTGGACTGCAACATGTGGTTTTACGCTCCATAAATGCGCTTGCAAGGAATAATCACTATTTCACCGACGCGAAATGCTTGCCTCAACTATTTTACAAGCTCAGTAACATAATATTAACGATGCAAAACTTAAACGATATAGGAAAATCTATTACACGCGACGGTTCCTTCATCAAATAAACGTCTCACAGCATGTCTGAGCGAGAATCACGGTCCAAGAGGCAGCGTACCTCAGATGTCGACTACAGAGAAAGAAAGCGGTCAAAGAGAGAAGAGAAACAGGTACTGCTTCGTTATTCACGATACATATTTTGTTTGAGAGCAGTACTGACATACAAATAGGCTTCATCAGAGCTAGACGATGAAGAACCAACTAACTCTGTTCAGAATGAATGTCGCAAGCTGTTCCAAGCGATAAAAGAATTGGAAGATCCGGAAGAGTAAGGCCCAGCTTAATACACGTCTTGATCCGGCCAAGTTATTGACAGATTGCTTTAGCGGTCATCTTTGTAGCGACTTGTTTTTACAGCCCCCATCGCGTCGTCAGTACCCTGACTACTATGAATTGATAAAAAATCCGATTGCATTGAATAATATGAAGGTAATGATAGTATGATCTCTCCCATCAAGCGATATTATTCAAAACTAATTCCTCACGATGCTCTCGATGCTTCAGACCAAAATCGACAAAAACCAGTATAGCTCTGTAGATCAGTTCAAGGCTGACGTGGAATTGATGGTATCCAATGCCAAAAAGTATAATGTCAAGGAGTCATACGCGTATCAAGATGCTATCAAAATACTGGCAAGTATTCAAAACACAGGGATCATTTTGTTGAGTAGTGCACTAGTCATTAACGCGAGCGCCATTTGATACAGAAACTTATTAAAGGAAAATCTGTCGGACCCAAGTCAGTAAAAGCCGACGAAAAGCCAGTGCCTCAAGCGCAGCCCGAGCAAGTCAACAAATCAGCAACTATCAAATTGCCGGCATTAGCATTCGGAAATAAACAAGCGACACCAGCACCTCCTGTTATGGCACAAGATCAGAAAATCAAATCAATTAGATTGAAGACAAGTGTCAAGCCCACTAAGCCGGCTCATAGTAAGTACAAATCCGTTGTATTGTTCACAGGCGACAAGTTCAGCTAAATTCCCTTCAAAAGCCATCGAAGAGTTAATGGATGCTATTAGTGAGAAAGATACGAAACTGGCGCTTGATATTTTAGAGTCGGGTTCGCAGCTTGACGTCAATGAGCTAGTGTCTGTCGATATGTTCAATGACACTTTTACATGGGCACCTTTACACGCTGCAGCATATTATGGGGAATCAAAAGTAGTTAAAGCTCTTATGGCTCAGGGAGCTAACGTTGAAGTTCATGATACATGGTATTCTGGAACACCACTTGCTTGGGCTGCATTTGGAGGTGAGCATCCAACATCCACCTATGTTGTCTACAAACATACTCTTGACCATTCTTTGGGGTTAAAGATAGGGACAGGGTGGCTAGGCTGCTAGTTGAGAAATATAATGCTAACAAAAAAGCCAAGAATGATCATGGCCAGATCCCGCTGGACCTTGTGTCTGATCGTGACGACCCTCGATGGGCTGGCGTCCTAACATCATCACCGTTAATTAGCAAAGCAGAGGCGAATGTACCTGAAAATCAGCCACAACCTATCATTAGGCGATCGTCTGAAAATGCACCGTCGATGCCTACTCCACCACCGTCAGCACCTATCGTTAGACACGATGTATCGCCAGCGCAGCCACATTACGTACCAATGCACGATGGAGGTACGGGAGCAGACCCTTTTGCCCTGGTACGCGATGTTCTTAAGAATGTGCGCAATCATACGGATCAATAGTGAGTAGACTACTTCCTACCTGGTGGGTTATCGATCGTTAATTTAACTCTTGCTTCAGTGGTCGATTCTATTCTACAATTTTCGAAGATCTCCCGGATAGAGATCCCTATCCCGAATACTTTAATTTTATTACAAACCCTCTTTCACTTCAAATGATTGATGTAAGTTATCCTCACTGTTAGAAATGCTATCAGATATCGAAAGGCATGCGTTAACCCGCTGTATTAGCATCGTATGATGTCAGGATTTTATCCAACTCTTCAAGCTTGGGAAGCTGATATGACTCAAATCTTCCAAAATGCCATGGCATTTGCGGAAAACAGTTCGAGAGTGCACAAAGACGCCAAACTCTTGCATGTAAGATCGTAAGGTGCCTTGTGCGAACTATATTTGATTTATATACTAATTCCTCCCATTTCTCATTAGCGATTATATTTTCGAATGAAGGAACGGTTTTTAAGTAAACATAAAATAGATCGGGCACAGGAACAACAATTGATGACCGCGCCTTTGCCACCATGGCATGGAGAGCCGCTCCCACCACGAGCGCACGTTAAAGGCGACGCTCTGGACAAGGCTACCGTAGATGCCGCGTTTGGTACAGCTAACATGCGTAACTCAATCAAGAACAAGCGGTTCGCAGAGAGCGATAATATGAGCACGTACAGTGCACCGAGACCGACGCCATCTTATGCTCCTCCACGGCCACCGCTCGCTTCCTTGCAGATGTCTCAACCCAGCATGCCATCTTATAGCGATATGCCATACGGTGTTCCAGCTTATAACAAACCATCGCCACCAACCTATCGGCCAATGCCGTCGTATGCGCCTGGTGCGCCTCCAGCCATGATGACACCGGAAATGGGGCTTGCTCATACCCCTCCGCAACCAACGGCTGCAGCAACCATACCCTTCCAATCGCCTCCCCCGCCGCCTGTGCAACAGCTACAGCAAATGCAAGCACAACACGCCATGCTTAATCCTGACGTTGCACAGCTTTTTGAAACAAGCGAAAAGAGAAAAGGTAAATAGTATAAACTATGACCGATCTGGGGAGAATGCCTATCACCTAATAAGCTGACATCGGGGTTCTTTTTCTCTGCTTTTCTAGCGGTCCGGCTCCTTCATGAACTCAGAATCGAATCAGAAGACAAAAGATTTGCAAAGCAAGTGGATGGACATGATTTTGCCCATAGTATATTGATCGGGTCTAATGTGCAAACACTGGTGATCAAGACGGACTTACTAGAACCATTGAAACAACAAACTGGACGTATTGTGGTACAAGCTGCCTACAATCACCGCCGTCTACAACCATCGGAGGATCCGTCGGTATGGATCGCCACCCCACTTGCACATGGTCTCAACGTCTTGAGCTTCACTGTCACGGTTGATGTCACACCAAGCTCTAGCCCGCTTGCAGCGCAAGATATCGAAGCGCAAACTTATGTTTTGTTCATCACGCGGAGCCCTGCGTGATGAAATGCATTCCCCTCTCTCCCAATCCTACATTAGTATAAAATGCTAACGTTTTTTTTTTATAAGCAATGCAATAATAAACAATTACACATGCTAACAAAGCACTAGATATTTTCGGTCCGCCATTCGACAGGATATATATTTCATATTACAATTCTAAGGTAAAATTAACAAAAAAAAAGCAAGGACGGTATTCTGTCTCGAAGAACGGAGGGGCCACAAAAGTTACGGTGATCAAGGTTAACATTGATATAGGTAGAAGGGTATAGGAAAAGAAGAGAGGACGAGCGAGACAAATAACAGAATAATGATAAAAATGAGAGGAGAGATGTTTAAACAAAGAGGTAAACTATACAATGTGGGGGTTTTTTCAATGAAGTGGAGAAAAAAGAACAACGGGGACAATGCCGGCATTATTCCTCCTCTTCCTCCTCTTCCTCTACAATGACTTTGCGACCCATGCGGTTGCGCACGTCACTATCGCTCAAGTTCTGTATACTCAAGCGCGATCGCGGGCCACCAAGTCCATATGGTGAAGAGGAGGGAGACTGCCATCGCATGGCAAACGAGGATTTTGGCGGTAAAGGCGCTGAATACGATGGTTCAGGCACAATCTCAATAGGCTTGCTAGCATCTATCTTGGTTGCTTGAACCAAATGATCTTCATCATCATCCGACAGATCACTCTCCGATAGTTCAGATGCCATTGTGGATGATGACGGTGAACTGTACTCCATCAAAGGCGATTCCATATGGGTGCCTTCCGATGAATTAGATTCACAAGCATCATACTTTTCTTCGTTTTGTTGTGGCAATTGCTGCTCAGGCTGGCGCGGCTCCTTGCTTGGAGTCGGAGGAGGGCCTGGTTCTCGCTTGAGCTGCATTGAGGAAGATATAGTTTTCGGAAGTCGAGAAGGGATGGGACGCTTGGCAAACTCTGGATCGGCTCGATCAGCTGAAAGTGCAGCGCGAGGAGGTGCTGGTGGCATGTGAATAGATGGCCGCGTCATGCTATAACTTGCCTGCTGCTTCTCAAGATGAATGCTGAGATTATGAATATTGCGCGATGGTGATGGTGGCTTCACCGGTGACACTTGAGCGTAATTCATATGATCCACTTCGTTTTCAGGCAGGTTTAACAATTGTAAACTACGCTGTCGACTACCAAAGCTCGTTGACCGGTAAATGGGTGGAGATTGCATAATCCGGCTATCCGGTTGAATGCTGGGTTGGGTCTGGGATCGCTGATGATGTTGAGCAGTAAATCCTTCTGGTAAATCATCTACGTTCTGCGGCCACTGCATAATAGGCGCTGATGGTCGTGGAAGTGGTTCTCGTCGACCAAACAAGTTTTTGACAGATGAGAAGAAACCAGAGTTGTTGCTGCGACTGGATATAGAAGATGACGGAGATGGTTGCTTTTTCTCAAAGTTATTGTTGTTGATGAACCGTTTTAAACTGGCAGCTCCAGGCGAAGGAAGAGGTTTATCGTAGCGAGGCTCAAATGTCATTTCGGGTCGTGCTGGAAGATCTAACGAAGGTGTCGTTTGAGTCTGCATATCGCTGGTCTCGATAGGTGTAGGCGGGTCTGCCAGCATTTGATGGTCGGACATGCGTTTTCCTGTATGTGCTGACGAGGTGATGGCCATGCGTCGAAGCTCGGCAGCGGAATCCTTGCCCTTAGGCATGCTCATGACGCTTCCCAATGGCGAAGACAGTCGATAAGATAGTCTATTGACGCTGTTACGAGCTGAACTAGCACAAATCTTGTGTTGCTTATTTTCTTCTTCTTCTCGTTGTAACTTTTCCAATAACATATACCAGATAGCAGAGGAGGCATCGCATGAACCAGCACGAACATTTTTATACATATTGTCAGCGTCAAATCCGGCGGCTTGAAGCGCATTTAGCAATCGTTGCTCGGTCGCCGTAGCCGGCACATACGATGATCTAGAAGACATCGACATGTCATCCATTTCATTTCGCCAGTTAGTTGGTGAAGCAACTGGCGATACACCGAGTGATGATGGTGATGACAATCTATTAGAAGAGGAGATGGAACTGGTGGAATAACGGGCAGGGATAGGTGCCGAATGCCTAGGTGTCGAGTTTGGCGTGTCGGGTGGTACATCATTGCCCCAGCTGATATGTGATATGCGTTCGCGTTCAACGTCCATTTTTTGGATGTCTTCACGCTGTGAGCGCAAACAATCAGTGATAGCATCTAGATCACGTTCAACTCGAGTGAATGAATCATTGGACTGTGAGAACAAAACATGCGGTGAAGTGATTGATGAGTGATCATCGCTTAAACTTCCAAAATGATCTTCGGCCTCTTCGAAATCAACATTGAACCAAGGGTGATCAATTATACCATAGACGGAGAGACGTTCGTTGGGATCTAATCGTAGAATACCATCTATCAAATGTTGACTCTCTGCATTTCAAAGAAGACAGGATTGAGTCAATAAGCCATCAA